>CM030321.1:845503769-845579759 GCA_002915635.3 Ambystoma mexicanum | reverse complement strand
ACTTGGGAGTCAATGGGCGGGGGTTTGGCTCAGATGGCGGAAGTATTTTTACTCTTTGAGCGTGTGACCATGGGTGGGCAGTATGGGGATCACCCCTTTCTTCGTCAGTTATTGTCTCCGGGGAGTCTGGGTAGTGACACGGTAAGGGAACAATTGGGTCGTTGTCTGTGGTAGAACTTCCTTCCGCTGTTCGGGGATGTTGTTGCTGTTCTTCCAATGGACCTGTCGTTGGCGCTGGGGCGGGTCTGCAGTTTGTAGATCTTTACATCATGTAGGTGGTTCCAGGCACGCTTATCCTTTAGTTTTACTGCTCTTGTTGATACGTCCTCTACCAGATGGGGGCCAGTGAACCTCTTCTCGTTCCACTTTCTATTGAAATTGCGAAGTAGACGTGGTCACCTTTGGCAAGTTTGCACAAGTTCTCCTTTTCCATTCTGTACTTGCGCCTTTTCTTGATTGCTGGTAGACCCGCCCCGTGTGCGCTCGAGCTGTTGAGACACAAACACAACACTAGTAATCAAAGAAGACACATATTGATACATTTCATCACCTAACACATTCGCTGAACTTTCGTGGTCGGTGAATGCCCTTGACGTTGGCGTTAGGGGAAGGCGCATTTGACGTCCAGTAACCACCTCGTGAGGGGTGAGGTGGTGGTCGGACCCTGGCCTATTCCTTAGTTCAAATAGGGCTAATGGAAGGCAATACAACCAACTTTTCTTTGTTGTTTGTTGTATTTTTGCAATTGCCTCCTTCAATAGGCCATTCAGGCGTTCACATACACCGTTAGCCTGTGGGTGGTATGCACATGCAAATTTGTGTTTAATGTTCAGCAGGGATGTGATATGCTGGAACATTTCGTTTGCGAAATGGGGCCGTTGTCTGATCTTAACACCTCGCACACTCCCCACCTGGGGAAGACCTCCCTTACTATGAATTTGGCTGCTCTAAACGCATCAGGGTGTGAACAGGGCCCTGCTTCAATCCACCTAGAAATGGGCATACTACTACAATCATATACCTATTACCTTGACATATGTTGATCATATCAACATAGTCAATGTGAAGGTGCCGAAAAGGTCCTTCTGGCCGGGTATGGTACCTCTTATCACTTTTAGAAGTATGACCGGCCGTGAACTGTTGACATGTAAGGCAATTGCTGATAAAATTTGACACATGGATGTTAACTCGGGACAGAACCAATCTTCTCTAATTCGTGCTGCAATTATTTCCTTGCCTGTATGGGCAGGGTGATGTAATTGGCTCAGGGCGGTATTTAAAGTGCCAACGGTATTACAACTTTCCCAGTGCCACCCTGGCGCCATAGTGCGTCGGTTGGTGACATTGTACATCCTCTTTTTACCCATATTTCTTTTTCGGCCATTGGTGCAGCCGCTTGTAGCTCCATAATCTGTGTGGCTGGGAGATGGGTGTACCCTTCTCTTATTAACATCTCCCTAGCTTTCCCTCCTCTCCCTCTCTGTGAGTCTGTGGGTTCCATATCTCACCAAAATATGCAGCATATTTCGCATGTGCGTCTGCTGCTGCATTCCTTTTGAGACGTGGTCTTCTCCATTGGTGTGTGCGGTGCATTTACTAGGGCTAGTTCTTGGGGGTCGTTTATTACTTCAATTAGTTCAGCCAACAAGAGGGCATGTTGTACTGGAGTGCCATCAGCTCTCCTAAACCCTCTTCTTCTCCATTTTGATAGCCCTGAGTGGACAGTGGATGTAACATATGCACTGTCGGAATATATGGTTACTCGTTTGTCAAAACTTTCCTTTAATGCCAATATTAGTGCAACCAGTTCCGCGGCTTGAGCAGAGTAATGCTGTGGTAATTGTACACACTTCATAGCCACACACACCGGCGCCTCCATCATTTTTACTACTGCTGCCCCAGTCCTCCTTATCCCATCTCCTTGATCAATAGTTGATGACCCATCAATAAACAAAAGCTCCCTCTAGTGCGTTTTCTTCAACTTTTCTAGTACATGAGTACATTTCAGTTACTTGGGTGCAGTCGTGGGCGTAATCTCCCTCTTCAATTACTTCTGCTAGGAACCTTGCAGGGTTAACCGTGCTACATCTAACAATTGCTAGTTCAGCTTTAGACAAAATGATCTCATAACCTGATGCCCTCTGTGTCGTTAGTGTGGACTTAGGTTTATTCAATATTGCAAATAGTGCATGTTCACAAACAGTGTAGTTGGACACCCCATGGTTATTGCTGATGCTTTTTCCACTGCAAAAGCAGCTGCAGCGAGACCTTGTTCGCAAGGGAAGTGGCCTAACATCACAGGGTCTAAGTGACCGCTGTAAAATGCTACTGGTTTATAGCCCATGCTCGTTTTTTGGCCAATACTGCTTTCATCACTGCTGAGTCGCAATGTGAAAATATAAAAAAGCGTCGCTCATAGTCTGGGGATGCCAGTACTGGAGCAGTTGATATCGCGTCTTTCATTCGTCAAATGCCTCCCTCATTTCCATAGTCCATCCCAACTTTTTCTCCCCTTTATTTGCTTCCTTCAAACCCTCAAGCAGGGTCCTATGTATGAGCTGTAATCAAATACCATGCTCTACAGTAGTTGCACAGCCCAGAAATTGCTGCAGTTCTCTCACAGTCTGTGGCACGGGAGTGCTTGAAATGGCCTGTGCTCTTTGTGGTGCAATCTTTCTTCCATGTTGGGATATCAGTTGGCCAATGTAAAGTACCTGTTCCTGACAGTATTGTATCTTTTCCATGTCTACCTTGTACCCCTTTTCGCCAATATTGTCAACATTTTTAAGAGTCCTCTCTACATTTACTTTCGTTTGTACTGCAAATTATTATGTCATCCACATACTGTAACACTGTGCTTTCCACCTCAACGTTACCCAAATCCATCTGTATTACTCTATTGAAAATTGAGGGTGATTCACAATACCCCTGTGGTAATCTGGTATGTTTCCACTTTGTATTTCGGTAAGTGAAGCTTGTCAAATCTTGTGAGTCTGGGTGTAATGGTATTGAGAAAAAAGCATTTTTAAGGTCAATCACTGTAAATCGTGATGCTTCTGCTGGAATGCCACACAATATTGTGGCCGGGTTTGCTGTTACTGGATACTCTGCTTCTACTATGTTGTTCAAGGTCTGAGGTCCTGTATGAAGCGCCAAGAGCCCCCTTTAGCCTTGCGCACCGGGTACACAGCTGTGTTACATGGTGATTCTGAGGGACCAATATGCCATTGTTTATAAGGCCGTTATGGTTTCATATATGCCCTCATCTGCCTCTTTTGACATGGGTACTGTTTCACCTCTTGGTAGTATGCACCTTTTTTCAATTTTATCCTCACCCCCCTATGCTTTTATGCACCCACGTCATAAGGGCTAATAGTCCATAATGATTTGGGCACCTTTGAACTATCCTCCTTAAAGAATGGGACTGGGGTGCATGCGGTGCCTCAAGTGCCATTGCAATTTTCTGTGCTACTTGTTTGTGAGCCACTCTTAGCCATATTTCTACACTCATCATGAACACCATTTCACCTTCCCTCCTTTCTTCTGAGAACAGCTCCTCATCTGACACCTGGGTCAGCCTACATCCTTCTGCTAGTGCTATCACTGCCCTCCATGCTCTCCTTCTTAATCTTGGGCGTGCACAGCAACATAATCAGCTGTTGCAATAATGCTCTCAATGTCCATTACAAACACCTTTCCTTCTAGTTCATTAACTGGTGTTTCTGGTCGGAACAGATAGGCTGCTGGCCTCCTCCATATTTTCCCTTCTATCCCTGGCATCCATGCAAATGCCATGTCTGTGCCATACTGGAATAGCTCGCCATCTACTGGCTCCGCCCTAATCGCTGTCTGTCCACAGTATGCTTGCATAATCTGTCGTGCTGCGAGCATGTTAATCCCTGGAGTAGAGCAAATTATGCCATCCTCTGTAAAGGAGATCGTCATATTCAACCTGTTCATTATGTCCTCCCCAGTATATTTACTGGTGAGGCACTATAATACAAAAGTGGAACTGACAGATCATAATCTCCAATAGATAAGGGAACGTTATCAGTAAAGGAACCAACCCTTTAGCCCCAGAAAATCCTTGGGTGTTCATGGCTTCGCCTGACATCTTAAATTTACCTTCCTTATGCAAGACCGGGTTGCCCCGGTGTCAACAAGGAATGATAATTTTTGTCACCTATCGTTACCTCTATGCGTGCTCCTCCGCACTATTAGGTGTTACTGACAGGGATGGGACACACCAAGGCCGTCTGTGGCTGTCCTATTGGGGGTACAATGATTGGCCATTCCCTGTGTAAGGGTTGTGTCCAACACCGTCACCCTACCCAATTGCGTTTGTTGAGTTTGGGTTGTTGTTGTATTAACGCTATCTTTGTTGTTGTGGCAGTGAATATGTTTGTGGCTGTTGTTGTGTTTGTTGTTGTTGTTGGTCACTCCTTGTGTGACATCTGCTGTTGTTGTATGCCCTGCTGTCTTGTATGCTTGTTCATTCCATGCTGGTGTTCCTGGCCTGACCCTACATGTACGTGACATGTGTCCTAATAGTCCGCAACTCCAACACACGGGTGGTTCCCTGCTTTGCCATGGGAAGCTCCCTGTGTTGTCCTGGTATACCGGTTGCCCTGTGGGGTAGGAATTTCTAAGTCCCCCCACCTGTGTTGGTATTATATCCGTATCCTCTCCCTCTCATAAATCCTCCTCTCCCCCTGTTATAACTATAATACCCAGCTCCTTGCATTGGGTACCCTCCTCCCATGTTTGGTGCGTGTAATTGCAGAGGCGGCACTTGCTGTATTACACTTTGTGGAGGTGCTATTTGAGCGGGATCTTGTGCAGCCACTACTTGTGTGGGGCTTTGGGCCATTGGTGTGGGCGTAGTTATTAGTGCCCCTTCCATTGTGTATTTAGTAAGTTTTTTCTGTACTAGTTTGGCCTCTTCTGTTTTCCTGTCCTCTTCCTTTTGTTTCATTTTTCCTTGCCATGTCCTGCAGTGATGTACTATAGTCAGTTGTATTTCTGGCCATGGTTTTGCTTCCATCCCACTACTTTCTTTAGTTGTTTCTGAACTCCTTCTGGGAGCCCTTGTACTAGTATATGATAAATATGGCTGGTGTTTTGTCCATTGTTCTCTAGTTTCCATGCGCCACTTCTCTTGAATATCCTGGATATAATCAACAGGATCCTCATTCTCACGCATCTTACGGGAAGTAATTGCTCCTATGTCTGATGTGTCTGGGTACTGCACTCTCAGTGCCTGCCATAGCGCATGTCTGCAGTTTGCAAATGGTGCCCCATCATGCGATGTGTTCGTTATTGTTACCCCATGGAATCCCGCTCTCTTCCAAATGTCATCCGCTCTATCCCCTAATATTGATATTAACAGCCCTTCACATCTCCTACTGCTAGTTTCTGTCCTGCGGGTGTGTTTTTCCATTTCATATATCCACTTACCCGCACCTCCACTTAGTGATGGGAGCCTACATTTTATATTTTCTTTATCCGTATGCTTCCAAGGTACATACTGTGGTCTAACCCCTCCTCTCTCCAACAGTGGCATTAAATTGTGTCTTGTGTCCCCCTTTACGTTCCATAATATCGAGTCCTCACACCCCTCCTCTTCTTCCGTTTCCTTTACCTCTTCAAGTTCGTCCTTATTACCCCTGCTCCTACCTCCTTCTCCGTCCTTTCCCCTTTTTTCGTCATTTCCTGTGTTTAATGTGGGCATGTTTATTTGTCTGTCTTGCCTGCGACTAGGGAGGTCTCTAAGCCGACATGCATAGGGAGTCAGTTCGTCCATGAAGGGCGCGAGCTTTATTGTGCGCAGCGAGCGTGCGGCGGTTGAGCATGTAGGGTGCGATGGGGAGGGCGTGATGGAGATGGGGATGGTGTGGCTTCATGGGTTTGTTTTTTCCACTAGTTCTTGCACCCCTCCTCACTTCTCTCCAGCTCCTCCCTTCTCCTACTGATCCATGGCGAGTCTATGTTTGTTCGAGTGAGTATAGCTTATCTAAGCTTTCCCTTTCACTCTTTCTTCCTCCCTCTCTACTCCTTCTTCCTCCTCACTGCAAAAATCAGTCATAAATGGTATCCCCACTCTGCTTTTTCCCTTTTACTGTTACTGTTTCTAAGTCTATTAGGTCCATTTCTCCTCTTCCTTTGTTACCAACTGCTCCCCTAGTGCTGATGTTGTTGCTACTTCTCTACTTCTATATACATCCCCCATTTTCACTCTCCCTACTCCTCCCTTCTCTTTCTCCCTTCACTCCTCTCCTCCATCTCCCTACTATTTTCCTCCCTTTTCCTTTTAATTCCTCCATCACTTCGTTGCTCATCTGTTCCAATATTCTTTCATCCTCTTCTTCCTTTCCATTTCACCCTTTCTCTTTCTATTACCTTCCCCTCTTCATATTTCTTAGCTGTCTCTGATAGTACCCTCCTCCTCCATATTTCCATTTCCTTTTCCTTTTCTTCTTCTTCCTTCTTCTCTCTCTAAGCACTACTCTTGATACCCTGTCTGCTGCTGCTTTTACCCTTTCAGCTTCTCTCCTTTGCTCCTCATTTCGTTCCCTTAATTTTTCCAATTCGTCCTTACCTTCTTTCCTTTTCCTCACTCTCTCTCTTTCCTCCCTCTCAAGCTGTTTGATCAATTCATTCTGCTCATCCCTTAGCTTTGCTAATCTTTCCTCCAAAATCTCTTCCTTTTGTCGTAATAGCTCCTCCCCCTCATCTCACTCTCTCTTGTACTATCCTCGTCTGTTCTCTTTACTACCTCCCTCTCTTCTCCAGTTAGTGAACCTCGTAATTTTAATAATATCTGTGCAGCTACCCACTCATCATTTCCTATCTCTACAGTCTGCTCTTCTCCAATCCTCCCCTCCCCCACTGTCATCTTCCTATGAGCCACATATGGTGGAGGGCTGTATGCCGGGTTCGAGTATCCTTCAGCCGCCCTTAACTGTCCTTCTATTTCTCCTAATTCTCTTAAAGGGTACAACCCTCCTCCCTCTGTTTTCACTCCCGGTGTTATGGGTATCTCATTGCTCGGTTCCTTTTTTATGTCGTCTGATTTATCAATCTTTTCTCCTCCCTGTCCTCCGTTCCCCGTATTCTTTGTGCTTTCACACCCCTTTTCCCCATCCGTTCCTTCTTTCTTAATCTCCTTTTCTTCCGGTGTTTCCCCCATAGTGAACATTCCATTTGGTCCTGGTCGGACCCCTGGAACATCCTCCATAAGTTAAACACCTCCACATGGTTTGCCAACTTCTTCCCCTTGTATGTATTGTGCAGATGGTTTAGCAGTGAATGTTGGGCATATGGATCGAAACTACCATTAGGCGGCCATGGTGTTAACATTTTGTTGTCCGTCCCCTGGGTCCACTCTATGCTGTACTTAATTAATTTCTCCCTATGGGGTGGCATGTGGTGCATATGTGTTGTAGTGGGGTAGTGAGGGTGTTCCCCCACCCTCCGACCCTGTCCCGTATGACATAGTGGCGCTCCCCTTGTTACCCTTCCCTTCACTAGCAGTTTACAATATACAACCTTATATTGCTTTACCTTGCCCCGCAAGTGTGGGGACTTACGACAATCCTTTGACAAATTATGCAATGATAATAATCACAAAAAAAAAAAAAATTATAAAACAAATATATTTATGATGTTATATTATATTCCTTCCCCTACGGCCCCCTGCGGCCGAAGCGCACGCAGCCCCCTGCGTCCTTACGACGCTCTTATACAGTCGTCCTGTTTCCCCGTTCTCCTCCCCCTTTTACACTTGCCGTGGCCGGCGTTCTCCGTGCGCAGCCACGCCCCTCTCCCCTTCTCCTTCCGATCCACTCGTCTATCGTTTATCTCCGTATCCTTTCCCTTATCATATTTCTCTTCCCCACCACTCTCAAACCCAAGTTTCCTTGTGCTCGCGATATCCTATTAAATCCCTACTGGTGACGTCACCGATTTCTTCGAGCTACTGGTACATTCTTATTATGTTCTTTAAGTTCAAAATACACTTGCAATCTACCCCGCTAACCCTACAGCTGTCTTCCTGTCTCTCCTGGAACAAGGTAATCAAATCAATAATATAATCGGACTGCGCACGCTGCGTCGCCTCGCGTGTGATACGCCCCTCAACAGGAGGGCTTAACCAGCCAATTATCTTCTGTATTGGCAACTAGGCAACTAGCTACCGCTACAGGGAAACGTCATCTACCTATCGAGTTTCTTGCTCGAACAATAGGGATCCTCGTCTACTCATTGATCAATAAATGCCAAATCGTAGGAAACCACACACACCCACCCTCACACGTAGTCGCGACTTAGGCCAATCAGTGTCTTACGAGCGGCCGCACGTGATGTTTTCGTGCCCCGCCCCCCTCTTTCGGTAACGTAGCCGACTGCTCTCGCACTCGTTCGCTACCATTCATTCCATTTGCAACACTAAGTTGTTAGACCTTCGCCGCGCATCTGCACAACACCTCCCTCCTCCCTTATTTACTTCCTCCCCCTCCCTCACAATTTCGCATTGCTTGTTGTGCGTGTCATGCTCACCAAGTTCTCTCGATGCAGGGCCGCTCGACTGCGTGCACCCCTCCAAGCGGCTCGCCACCTCCCCTCGTCTGGACCACGTCTGGACACTCGCCGACCGCGGGCGGGATACTTCTCAACCGGCTCCCGAGGGCCAATATCCGGATTGCGCTGTCCGGTCTTCTCGCAGCTCCGCGATGGTCCTGTAGTCCTCAGAAGGGGCAACGGCAGAGGGGGCCGCGCCGCCGGGCCTCCTCGCAACGGGAGTGCCTGAAAAAAAAAAAATAAAAAGTCGATCTTAAACAGATCTCAGCAGTGCCTCCAACTTGTCGGGGGAAATTCTGCCGGGGTCGGCCGGGCCGTCCGCAGACCTCCAGGCAGGGAGGCCCCAACTCCTCCGTGTATATCCCAGATGAGATAGAGTATGAGACACACACAAGGAGCAAGGTGACTCTGCTGTTTATTAGACAAAACGGCAGGGATGGGTCAAGGAGCGTACGCGTTCGTCCTGACACACACACAATCGTGGGCTCGCAGCCCTTTTTACTGCATTATGACGCGCTACTTGCGTCACTTCAGAAAGTTAACAAAAAACCTATCGCCACTCTTAATTGGTTGCTCGAGTGGTAGGGTTAGTATAGTACACATATAGAGAACGATGTTAGTGGACAAAGGGTAGTCAGGTGGTATATCTGGGTTGTCCCTACAATTAGATACATGAGAATTGTTACATGAAGACTCCTGGGATTGTTAACATTACTGGCGTCAGTGATAGAGCCCCATGTTCTGATTGGTGCGCCGCGAGCTTCCCAGCCTGGGACCACCGCTGTTCCCAGCTCTCGGTGTACCTGCAAGTTGCAACAATGTTCACTACGGGTACGTGCAGACAATGTGAGGATTTATTCATAGCTGGAAGGCTGACCGCTCCACTGTCGCAGATGTCCATTGAGCCTTTCATGTGTATCTGCCTGTGTCCCGTAGCGAGAGATCCAGACGCCTCTTCTCTCCTGGGTTTGGCATCTCGTCAGGTTCGGCTTGGTCACGTGGGAGAGACCGTGAAAGAGGCAGAATTCTGCACAATTAATATTGTTTTCCACTGCGCGCTGGGTTTAATTTGCCGGTGTGACTTTAACGTTGGTGCGCGAGTATGAGGTTGCAACATCGTGCCTTTGATGATTTGTTCTTGGAATGTGGGTTTGCAACATTGCGACCTTGGCTGGTTGCTCCACCGGCTCTTTCTGCAGGATCAGCAACCTGACTCTTGCTTTGTTAATGTCCACGGGAGCTCTTGTTTGAGGCCTACTCGGCCTGGTGCATAAGTAGTCCGTTTGGTGCATAGGTGCTTTAGGTTATAGTAGCATATAGTTCCATGACCAGTATCGTGTCTCCATTATACCTCTCATGGTGGTAACGGGTTTCAAGAGAAGCGTGAGCAAGCTTATAGATGAGTTCATGACGCGTCTTGCGTTTCTGCATTCTGAAAGCCTATGTAAAAATAATAAAGATGCACGTCCGTGAATATGCCTGTCGCCTACGTCATAGCACTGAGTATATTCTTCGTGTAGATTGATGTGGGAATGTTCAGTGTGTATATTTGTACAGATGTGCTTCCCGTTGTCTAGGTCGTCATGGCATCTCTAACGACATGTAGATTTTAGTCTAGTTGATCCGTGCCGCAGGTGTCGCATGGCCAGTGCGGGCTGCTGGGCAGGCAGATGGACACATCCGTATGTTCCTGTACCAGGGTATCTGGTCGTCTGGTAAATGGACAAACTCTTCTCCGCGGCGGGTGTCTGTGTCGTGACCCTCTAGGCCAAGCGCGAGAGGTGAAGGACGGGAGCCTGGTCTTCCATTCTCCCACTTCACCCTGGTGGCTGGGGGGTGGGGGTGGTGGTGACATGAGTGGGGGCCTGGTGGAGGTGACCCTGGTGGCTGGGGGTGGGGGTGGTGGAGACATGAGTTGGACATGGGTGGGGCCTGCTGGCAGGTGCCCCACAGTGCTGGGGGTGGGGGTGGTGGGGACATGAGTTGGACATGGGTGGGGGCCTGCTGGCAGGTGCCCCACAGTGCTGGGGTGTGGGGGTGCAAGGGGACATGAGTTGGTGTTCATTAGTTCAAGGAGACATGTGCCTTTGCTGGGGGGCATGCCCATGGTGGGTGGGCTGCCTGCGGGACATGACCAGGGATGCAGGGTAGTCCCCTGTGGTGTGGGCTGCCTGCAGGGGCCGTGAGGGTGTACAGGGTACACCTGGGAGGACCCACACTGTCAAATCACATGTGGAACTTCCCGCGCACACCCTGAAATACACGCGCCCAGGCTATTCGCGTGTGGAACTTCCCGCGCACCCCTGAAATACACGCGCCCAGGCTATTCGCGTGTGGAACTTCCCGCGCACCCCTGAAATACACGCGCCCAGGCTATTCGCGTGTGGAACTTCCCGCGCACCCCTGAAATACACGCGCCCAGGCTATTCGCGTGTGGAACTTCCCGCGCACCCCTGAAATACACGCGCCCAGGCTATTCGCGTGTGGAACTTCCCGCGCACCCCTGAAATACACGCGCCCAGGCTATTCGCGTGTGGAACTTCCCGCGCACCCCTGAAATACACGCGCCCCAGGCTATTCGCGTGTGGAACTTCCCGCGCACCCCTGAAATACACGTGCCCAGGCGATTCGCGTGTGGAACTTCCCGCGCACCCCTGAAATACACGTGCCCAGGCTATTCGCGTGTGGAACTTCCCGCGCACCCCTGAAATACACGCGCCCCCAGGCTATTCGCGTGTGGAACTTCCCGCGCACCCCTGAATACACGCGCCCAGGCTATTCGCGTGTGGAACTTCCCGCGCACCCCTGAAATACACGCGCACAGGCTATTCGCGTGTGGAACTTCCCGCGCACCCCTGAAATACACGCGCCCAGGCTATTCGCGTGTGGAACTTCCCGCGCACCCCTGAAATACACGCGCCCAGGCTATTCGCGTGTGGAACTTCCCGCGCACCCCTGAAATACACGCGCCCAGGCTATTTGCGTGTGGAACTTCCGCGCACCCCTGAAATACACGCGCCCCCAGGCTATTCGCGTGTGGAACTTCCGCGCACCCCTGAAATACACGCGCCCAGGCTATTCGCGTGTGGAACTTCCCGCGCACCCCTGAAATACACGCGCCCAGGCTATTCGCGTGTGGAACTTCCCGCGCACCCCTGAAAAACACGCGCCCAGGCTATTCGCTTGTGGAACTTCCCGCGCACCCCTGAAATACATGCGCCCAGGCTATTCGCGTGTGGTACTTCCCGCGCACCCCTGAAATACACGCGCCCAGGCTATTCGCGTGTGGAACTTCCCGCGCACCCCTGAAATACACGCGCCCCCAGGCTATTCGCGTGTGGAACTTCACGCGCACCCCTGGAATACACGTAGCCCGCTCCCCCAGGCCCGATCGCGTGAGGAACTTCACGCGAACCCCTGTAATACACGAAGCCCGCTACCCCAGGCCCGATCGCGTGAGGAACTTCACGCGAACCCCTGTAATACACGTAGCCCGCTCCCCCAGACCCGATCGCGTGTGAAACTTCACGCGAACCCCTGAAATACACGTAGCCCGCTCCCCCAGGCCCGATCGCGTGAATAACTTCACGCGAACCCCTGTGATGCACGTACCCTGCTGAAATCGCGTGTTCGACTTCCCGCGCACCCCGGTATACACGCACACGTATTTTTTGTCAGCGGGTGTCCGTGTTTGTGGGTACCCCTTTGCACGTCATTTTTCCTGGAGGGCCACAGTATGGGACATTCATCATGGCAGTATATAGGTGCTATTTGTTGGCGCACCTTTTGGCGCACATTTCTTACAGCCACAGAGACGCTACCGCCTGCTTTCTTGTGGCGGTCGTGTTTGTGCCTGTGCGCTGGTTTGAGCGTGCGCTTTTTTGCCCTATTCTATTCCATGAATACGTGTTGTAGGCGAGCGTGTGGGCGTTCCGCGCACTTGTGCCCTGTACTTCCCCCGTGACGCCCACGGTTTGGCAAGTTGTTCCCCATTCCGAGTGTTACGCCCGTGTTCCGCCTACTTTTGTTGCGTGCGCCGCGCTATGTGCGAATTTCGCTGTGGCCTGTGCGATTTTCGCTGTGACCTGGCGCACGCTGTTAGATGGCCTGTGCGCCAACGTGCGCCGCGCACTTTTTTATCGCACATCTGCTGGTTTTCTCGCGCACGTCCTTCCATGAATCGACGTGCGCTGCTTTTCGTGCGATTTTCGCAATTGCACTGCGATTTTCGCTATTCCACTGCGATTCGCACGTTTTTGCCCACTTGCGCCGCGCTAATTATTCCATGAATCGGCCTGTGAATGGGTGGGTTGCTTTTGGTGTTTGCTGTCTGTGGGGCTGGAGTCTGAAAAAGGCAAAACAACAGGGGAGTGTGTAGTTTGAAATGATTATACCACTTGTACATGACAACAGATTTATAATTGTTCTTTTTTAATGCACCATTTCTAAGTTCAATCCTGGGATTCAAACCTGTGTTGCTATGCGTTTTCTTGCTTCCAAGACACACGCTTTGCCCCTGAGCTATCCTCCCGTTGTGTAACGTCACCTTATATGTGTTCACTCACAGCTGTCACCCATCAGGGACTATGTTGTCACACTGGGCAGGTGTTGTGGCATTTTGATGTCAGCAAAGGCATCAGTGCTCCCAGAATGATGTGAACTGCAAGTGTCAGTTTACCGTGTTAAATATTATATGTTATATTATTTACAACTAAGAAAAGGGAGGAAAATAACTGTGGGTTACAAAAAACAAAGATTCGTAAAGGATGATAGGTCCATGATTTGGGAGAGAGGGGTGGACACTTCATCAAATGTTCGATCAAAAAAGTCTTCTGTGAACCATTGGGGGCATTGTTGGGGACATTGCTTGTATGGTCAAGTTGCAGAATTATATTCCATTCTTCTTTAAATATAATTCTTTATTTCCTCACATTGTTTGATTAAATTCAATTCAATTTCTCTTGATTCCTTACATTATTTGTGTAGACTGTTTTCTGGAGTCATTGTTTAAATTCAATTTCAGCTGATGATGTTGCTTTATTCTTCTTGTTTGGTTCTTGTTGTATATAGTTGCTTTTTTGCACTAATTTTGAGATATATTTAATACATTAGATGGTTACTTGTCCTTTCTTCTTCATTAGTCTTGTGTTTCTTCTTTTGTAAACTACATGTACATTTCAAACCAGTCCAAGGCATTTCTCATATCTAACAGACAAAAAAGTTTTATGGGAAAAACACGTAATATATTTCTAATGTTTTTGTGTGTGTGTAATGGTTTGTAATAAGACAGACTTTTACAATGCATTTAAAATTTGAAGTCATAAAATGTAATATATGCATAACAATCATACCATAATTCATCACATATGTGCAATTAAATAAAAACCATCACACTTCAAAATCCACCTAAACCTTGTTTATGAAACTAAGGGGAGCGTCTTTTTTTTTAAAACAAAGGTTTTAGAATCAATTGAGCCTTTTCCCCACTTAAATGTAACATTTATATATGTATATGCAAATAGTACTTTTGGTTTGAAGAAAAATCGCATGTATTTCTACCTCTGTAAGTAAGGCTGGTTTTGAATACTACACTTTACGGTTCTTTAAAAAAAAATATGCACATATGCACATGTTAGGCTTGCATCCTCTAAATCGATATAGAGTACGTTGTGTTGTATAATGTCTTGAAGGGATTTCAAAAAAGTGTTTTTGTCTCGACAACTGCTACTGTTTTTTATACAAGCGTTCAGTATGAAGTAAACTTGCATGCATGATCACATATAATCGCTAATATCATTTTAGGATTATTAATACAAGCAACACTGACATTTCAAAAAGATAGATTGCTGACAGAAGCACATCTTACACAACAATACATGTGACGTGTTTAAGCCAATTATATAAAATTGGCATCCAGTTTACTACAGTATGTGGGACAATGCTAAGGATATTATGTGGTATAGTGGACATGGGGCCAGGCTGCAGGTGTGGTATAGAGGCTATTGTGGTTGGGGTAATATGGCCAGAGGTATGGACACACCTCATGTGCTAGTTAATTCAGTCATCATTTGCATCCCTAGCATGAGCTTCTCAAAGTGACATACATCAATGTGTGCTGCAAAAATATGTTTGATAAAGAAACTGTATAGTTTATTTTTATATGTTAAAACAGCAACTTGTAATAACAGACATTTAGTGCTGTAACAGCATGAACTATATCTATATTTATGAAAGAGAACAAGTGTGGGGTTATGGTTGGGTTTCTGGCAGAGCATTGTTCCTTAAACATTTTCATACTGTTTCACGAATCTGCACCCATATTTGCATGGGCACCTCTTAGGACCATCCAGATATTCTAGCTACATGACACTTGAACACCTCACCCTGTTCCCTGGATTTAAACAAAAGTCAAAATGTGTTTGTAGGTTTATGGCTTGGTGAAGCATCGTTCCTTATACACTTCCACACCGTTTCACCAATCTGCACCAAATGTTGCATAGTTACCTGCTAGGTACCTCCGGACATGACTGGCTACGAGAAATGTGCACACGCCTCCCTTATCCTGAATTTCAGCAACACTCTACATTTGCTTGTGGCTTGGTGAAGAGTTCTTCCGTATACAATGCAACACCATTTCACCAATCTGCACCAACCTTTGCATAGTTACCTGTTAGGACACTCCTGAAATGACTGGGTACATAACATTTGCACACCACTCTCCTTTCCCTGGATGTCTGCACCTTCACACATGAGAAAGTTGCCTGAAATCAGTGAAACATTAATGTGATCGTAGAAGGACCGGTCCTCAACCCTAGAATCCATAGTTTCTGGGACATTTGCACCACAGTTCACTGCAACAAACTGCAACACTCCAGGATGAGGCAAAAGGTGGGGAGAGAGCACAGTAGGTCCCTGTATGTAGAAGCACACCAACTCTCACCTCCTCCAACGTCTGCTCTTGGGTATGCCAGCCAGCCACACAGTGCAGTTTACTTCAGAGTGCAAGGCACATCAAGCAATAAGCAAATCCGAGCAGCAACCTACAGGATCATTGATTTTCAAGAATTGATGACAGTGTTGTCACACCAGTCCACAGTACTCGTTTGGAGAACAGATACTTTTTGCTAGGTCAGTTATAAAAGCTATTGACATTAATGGAAAATATTTTGTTAGAGGGACATTATGGTTAAGTTTCCCGGTGCAATGTCAACTGTGTGCTGATTGGTGGGGCTCAGAAC
Source organism: Ambystoma mexicanum (assembly GCA_002915635.3). Taxonomy (NCBI): domain Eukaryota; kingdom Metazoa; phylum Chordata; class Amphibia; order Caudata; family Ambystomatidae; genus Ambystoma; species Ambystoma mexicanum. The sequence goes on along the minus strand of CM030321.1, from coordinate 845,563,944 downwards.
ATGGCTGAATCCCATGACACAAAGATTCCTGATTTTGGCCAGGACTACAATCCGTGGACAATGGCCCACAGGCCCATTTTGTGGGTAGTGGGGACATTGGGCCTGGACGTAGGCCAGTCCTAGTAGCTATTGTGGGTGGCTTCGGGTGAGGACGTGGGTACAGGCAAACCTAATGCCCAAGGTAATCCAGGCATAACTTACATTTGCTTCTAAAAGTGATACACATCAATATGCACCGCAAAATATATGTTTGTTAAAGGGTACCCTTTGTGTTGATCTGAGAAGTGCATGAGGAGGCACGAGTTATGGTTGTATAAAGCTCTTATAAAGCTCCTGTTTCTGGATTCACTGCTTTATGAAATATATTATAAGTCATTGAGCCTGCTTGCTTCTAGATATTAAAAATATGGATTCCTTCTCTCTATACAAGACAGTGGGCCTCATTATGACCCTGCCGGTCGGAAAGAACGGTGGTGGTTAAACCGCCACCACCGTTCTTTCCAGACCGGATGATTAAGAATCCTGCAGGCGGAAGGTGTCACTCCCGCCAGGTCTGACCTGGTGGGTTTAACACCACCCGCCTGCAGGCGGACATGGAAACAGTGGCACCATTACAGCATGGTGCGGTGTTTCCACTTCCCCATTCCCATGGAGTCCTATGGGAATGGGGATTAACAGAATTCCACCTCCGGAATTACAGAGTCACCGGTTTTGTAATGGCCCAGTGATTCCAGCAAACACGGAGGCGGAATGGTAATATGAGTCCGGCGGTAACCTGCCGGAATTTCCGGCACAGTCACCGCCGGACTCGTAATGAGGCCCAGTATGTTCCATTGATGATGTATGCATTTTCTTGTTTAAGTGATAATGTCTATGATGCTTTTTCTTTTTAAAAAAGCTGAACATTTGCCACTTTGCCTTCATTACCAGAGTGTCTTGTCTGCATGATGGCAAGGCAAGCAAATTATGTAGGTCATTCCTAACAAGTTTATCTTGAAGGACTTCACAGGAATCAGCACATTGTTACTTCCAACTTGTGTGAATGAGAATATTAAAATGCATTAGGTTGCATATAGGCATTGCTAATCAATAAAGGATGGATGGCAGTTGCACGTTTCATTTTTCTGTATATTGCATTACCCATGTATGCAGAGAAACAATAATGCCAAGGACGTATAATTAGGTCAATCATCGACTTAAAATATTGGAAAATTGACCTTGCAAAATGATTAACTAATGATGTTGAGATTCATTTATGTGTATGATCTCTGAATGTAAGATCTATAAAGGTTGAGTGATATTTGTTCTGTTATTATTATTTTGCTGCACCGGGTAAAAAGTACCTACCCTCAACTAATCAAGTTGCCTTCAGGACAAGCTTCAGTGGCCAAAGCTATAATCAGTGTGCCACATATCTGTTTGCTAAGCACATGAATACTGCAGCACAACTAAACCTTAAAAGAACTATAGTGAAATGATTGTTTGCAGAAAAGCATTTGAGAATGTACTTTAAGTTATAGAAGAAACTGGCAGAACCATCAATGCTGAGATTCATAGAAAAAGGGGACATCCTAGAAAATATGATTCTGCACTCTTACTTGATTAATTATGAACTGCTGTTATGATCATAGGAGTTTTATCACACAGTCCGTTTAGGAAAGCTCCTAAGCACTATCAGTAACTGCCCAGAAGAATTAAACACACACAAAAGAACTATTCACAATAATCTAACCATGGTTCCTGACCAGAGGATACTCGTCTCAAACCTTGAGGAAAGTCATAAAGGAAGTAAAAGAAAGTCCACACAATTCTTTATTGACACCTAAAAATAGGGCAATCGGGAGTCGAAAAGGGGACCTTACGGCCCGAGTATGGAATATATAATGCACACACCTATCCGGGAAGCAAAGCAGCACTGCATGTAGTGACTGCACCCAGAGGGCTACAAGAAATGATGCAGATGTAAGCAGCGGCGCTGAGATGGGCAGGGAAGGGCTGTAATGTAAAACTTAGGACAAGGGCATGTAGTTCAGAACATATTTAAAAGAAAGAAATGGGCAAGCACATGGAAACATTTCTAAAGATCTCTAAATCTAAAATAAGAAAATAACCACCAAGGGTACTATAACAATTCTAGGTTCCCACAAATGTGGAGTGTAAAGAATTCGCACTCTTAACTCAATGCACACAAATATTGTAAATTCAAATTTCAGATATATGTTTTAAATTGTAACACATTATGCAGTGTATGCGATCTATTGTGCACATTTTCCTTGTAGGCAGCACTATCTACAGTATCTGCACATGTTAGTGGCATCTGAAATCTAGACCTACACCATCCTTTGGCTGCACATTGGACAGACGCACACCTGATGACCACATCGAAGATTTGTTGCTATTCAGCATATAGAAAATAAAACATGTTTGTTTGCATTATGAATCTTTCTTGATCCTGGATTTCCAGCATCTCTAACGACATATCCACAACCTTTGTACTTCCAGTTCCAGTAACGACCCTATTTGGGATGAGGTGTTCTGCCAACTATCTTTGTGCTTAACTATCTTTGTATGTCCATATACTATATTCAAGAAGATTCAAAATGTGTCACCAGTCAGAGCTCTCAAGTTTCTTTTGGCCATGTGTGAGAAGGCCATACAATTTCTGTTTTGACCCCTTTGGGAAAAGGAAAATGCCTAACAATCCCAACTGCTGAGACTGATTTCCCTGCTTACCCAACTAAGTTAAGGGCGCTCTTCTATTGTCAAAATAAAAAGTAGTCCTTAGTCCAAAAACCTAAACGCTATCTGGCCCCACGACTGTGGAAAACAGCATAAATCAAACCAGAGCACTATGCTTCGGGCACAGGAGGGTTTTCTTTATCCCAGGTTTCTTAAAGACTCTCACAATATTATTCTTAGTTTCAAATACAATTTTCCATGTCATTTCACCAAAGAAGACTATCTTTAACTCCCCCTTTAACTTCTGTGGGAAAAGTTGGAGGTCTTGATATAAATCCGAAGTCTTATATGCTTTTAACATATCGATTGTTATTGTGATATACCTTTTTTATGGCGCAACTCGACCAAAGGCCTCAGTGCGCACATGACAGAGGAAGAGTGTGAAGAAGAGGAAGTCAGAGACCAGGGAATTCTGAAAAAAGGTAGAGCTAAACATCTGCATCCAAGAGATACGTTTTGAAGGCTTTTTTAAAGAAGCTAATTCATCACAAAGGCAAAAAGGGGCAGGGAGGAGGTTCCGCAGGCAAGGGGCAATGGAATCAAAGCTGGTGCCACCATAGCGCTTAAGCTTAAATCTAGGTGTGAGACCAATTTCAAAGTATGATTAAACCGAAGTGAGCGGACAAGGAGAACACGCCTGATCCAGCTCTTAAGGTAAATGGGCGCTTTCTCATGGAGACATTTATGGGTAAGGAGTAAGACGTAAGACTTTATATGTTATACAATGTTTTACAGGGAACCAGTGCAAGGCAGTTTGGGCCTCAGTCACATGTTGTCTTCTAGAGAGACCACTTACAGCATGCACCACATTATTCTGAGCGACCTGTAACATTTCCAGGTTGGATTTAGAGGTGCCCGCCAGAAGGCAGTTCCCATAGTCAAGCTTAGAATTAGCAAGGGCAATTGAAAGAGAGGCAGCGTTGGCATCGGAAAGGTAGTGTTTTATTAGCCCAATGAGATGAGTTGTATAAGCACATGAGGTTTTCACTTAACTGGCATATTTCTTCATAGTAAGTGAATAGTCAAGATAGACACCCAGTGTCTTATCCCAAGGACTAGTCTTGATGGAAGAACCCACAAAATCGAAGGCGCAGTATCTAGGATCAAACTGAAGCTGGGGAGAGGCGACTAGCATGAGCTCAGTTTTGTTACCATTGAGAGCCATGGAATTGTTTATCATGCAGTTTTCAATCAGGCCGTAGATGTAGGTAACATTCAGAATGACTTTCAAATAGTTGCTGGTGAGTTTGATGATGACTTGATTATCATCAGCGTAATTGGTGAAATCCACGCCAAGACTGTGCAGAAGTTGGAAAAAAGGTCAAATATACAGATTAAAAAATGGTAGGGAAGAGTCAAGATGTTTCCTACATCCCTTTTCCACACGTTTGGTTGTTCTCTGTTAGCTTTTGTCTTGCTTGTTTGAACCCTCCAAGGTTGCTCCTAATCACAAAATTTACAATTTCACTTGTTTCAATTGGGTTCTCCTGATCCCTCTGATTCCATAGCCTGGTTGATTTATGTTGTCATGGCCAATGTTTAGGACTCAGGTTTCTAGGGTTGCAGTAACCTGTTTAGATTTTCTTCTCCCTTCCTTCCAATTGCCTCTCTTGGCTCTGGGCAACCCTGGTACCTCTGTTACTGTCGGGTCCCCAGCGGGATAGGGTCTCAGCATGGTGTTTTTTGTTTATTTTCCACTCCAGCTTTTCCAGTATGTCAGCGTCATTTAACAGAGGGATGTTTCCTTCATCCGTTTTCCATCCGTTTGGTTGTTCCCCTATTGGCTTTTGTTCGGCTTGTTTGAACCATCCAGGTTCACTTCTCCTCGTATAATGTACAATGTCACTTGTTTCAACAGGTTTTTCCTGACCCTTCTGATTGCTTTGGTCACAACCTATGCTCAGGATTCCTTTCCAGCTTCCTGCTATCTTTCTACAAGTCACCTCTCTCAGCTTTGGGCAACCCTGGTACCACTGTTACTGTTGGGTCTGCTCCAGCAGGATAGCATCTCAGAGTGCTGTTTTTTGTTCATTCTCTTTTACGGCTTCCCCTGTATGTCAGCACCATTTAACAAAAGGTGGTTTCCTTCATCCCATTTTTCACCGGTTTGTGTGTTGCCCTCTTGGCTTTTGTTTTGATTGTTTGAACCTTCCACATTTGCTTCTCCTTGTATACTATACAATGTCACTTGTTTCAGTAGGGTTCTCCTGATTCTTCTGAATCCCAAGCTTGGAAGATCTCTATGGCCATGGCCCATGTTCAGGACTTTGGTTTTAGAGCTCCCATAACCCATTATGGCTCCCTGCTCTATTCCTTCCATTCACCTCCCTCTGCCCTGGGCAACCCTAGTATCTCTGTTACCATTGTGTCTGTTCCAGCAGGGTAGCGGCTCATCGTGGTCATTTTTGTTATATCTTCTCTCTGGATTCTCCGGTTTGTCAGTGTTTGCTCTGTGAACTGTGCATGTCTCAGCAGTCTCCTTTTTTGTACATGGAGTGGAGGATTTGTTCCACTCTGTGACCCTGGTATTGGTGTTGTTCTGTGTTCCCACTGACCCACCACGGCTGCAGAGTAGTCATGCCACCAGGAGAGATGCCACTTCTAATTTTGGCAGACTTGGCACTCTCTATGCCAGCCTTCTGGGACTCTTCCTTGCTCCCTCTCTTCATCCATTCTACTGCTGGCTCCGCAGTGAAGTGCAGGTCTATCTCTCCACGACTTTACAATGTCAACAACTCACCTCTGCGCATTATTCTTATTCTTCCATTCAGTTTTCCGTGTCTCTTTATTTCCTCTGCTGTATTTGAACATGGCGTGTCATGCCTCTTTGACTGTTGAGTTCAAGGGAATCCAGCATTACCTGAAGCCAAAGAGGATAACACAGTGTCCCTATTTGTTGGATTCAAAACAGAAGAACATCAGTCTTGTCTATTCCCATATATGCAGACAGTGTATTCTTGACATGGAGTTCCTTTTAGGAATTGGATTACTTGTCCTCTAGAGGGTAGTCCCTCCCAGTGACATCCCACGTTCCCAGGCACCCATGGAGGCTCTTGCTTAGTGGGATCACCCCCCCCAGCATCACAGGGGATGGCTCCCCCAAGGGAGAAGGGACTAAAAGCTCATATTCATCACAGCAAGTAAAAATCAGAGTTTTAGAGGAATAATTTCTTGAGGGTCCACAAAATATGTAAGGATGAGGTTCTCTTTAGCTACCTGTAGCGCCTTACCTGACTATCCATCATGTATTTCATGATGCCTATTCCTGATAGTTGTATAAAGTGGGATCACACCTTGTGGGGGAAAGGGCATGGTTGTGTGGTTTTCTTCCAATGTTCTGTATTTATCCCCAGACGTGTGAGACTAAGCTGCTCCCAATAGTTTGCCCAAATGGTTCTGCTGTAATTGTAATCAGAGAGGCAAGATTAGTGCCCCCACTATCTGGTTTGGCCCTATCATTTTCATGTATCTTTCATGTTTTGTCACTGGCCCTTCTGTGGAGTACCTCAGCCTCCTAGAGTTGCTGGTGCAGTAGGGGAAATATCACAACTGGCACATGGATGTTGTTACTCGTTGCGCAACAATCTTGAAGCAAAACAATTAAAGGCCTCAATGATGAACACCTGTTTGCCAATAGCAGTAGCACCTTCTGGTGCCCTGAGGGGGCAGCTGATGAGTGGGCACTGGCATTATAAAGGATTCAAGTTCAGTGGTTGCACCTGAATAATTTTGTGGAGAACCACAAACATATCACAATTATCATGAGTGACTGAGAGTAGTGATGAAGTCTTGGGGTTTTGGGATGGTGTGGGGATGTCCAACAAGAAATGCTTTCAAACAATGGCCCTCGTCACGAGTTTACTGGATTTAATCTGGTGACCAATTTCAAAAAATCCCACTAAACAGCTTCCTTCCCTTACCGTGCTGAGTGAACCAACTTAGATGTATGTGTACTTAATTTTTGCATACTTCAACCTAAACTGGGGACAGTCCGCTTTGCCCAGAGAAATTAGGAAGGGCATAAATAAGAGTGGGGTTCGTTCTATAAAAGAGAACACACCCCCAGTAAGGCATATAAAAGGTTTGTCTAAGCAGATATGTCTAAGCCTTCATTTGTAATGAAGAAAGATGTACATACAATGACTTATTGTTGAATATGTGTTTGGAATATTTTTAATTGTGTATATTAGAATTGTCAATATGGTGTGATAAACAATAAAATATGAGTATTTTTCGATAAATTAAGAGGTGAAGTGCCCTTTTGTTTAGGTTGAAGTATGCAAAAATTAAGTACACATACATCTAAGTTGGTTCACTCAGCACGGTAAGGGAAGGAAGCTGTTTAGTGGGATTTTTTGAAATTGGTGTTCCATTATCCTCACCCACTCAGCCCCTAAAAAGAGGATAGGTACAGCTCAAGCAATATTCAATTTAATCTGGTGACTCCATCATGCTAGCAGTACTGTTCCTGGTTACCAGAGTGACAGAATCACCTGCAAATTCCGATTTCGAGGGCACGCCCATCCCCCATTGGTGGAATTGTTAATACCGGCATGACATAATCACTGTTGAAACATCAAAATGACAGTGTTTCTGTGAATAAATATGGCGGTAACAGTGATACCTGCAAGACTATTTACAGAATCACTGGCATCATTGCAACTGATGCCGGAAACACTGGTTATAACACTGCCAGTGCATTAGCCTCAATAGCATCATCGCAGGAACTGATAGTTTGCTGTTGGCCATTTTAGAAAACTCCATCCATTTCAAATTGTGCACATCTTGTTGCCATCCACTACCGCAAATGCTGGAAACATGTCATGAGGCTCCAAGTCACACCTGCCAGAGGTTCGGCTATGCAAGCCACGCTTCACTGAGCCAGAATTAGCATCGCAGACAGCAGCATTGTGGCCTATGCTGATGCACTCTTTGGGAGTGACAACAGGAGAAAGAGCCAGCGGTGCAAGTCTACAGTATGGGAAGAGCTTGCCCAGAAGGTAACGGCAGTGGGTGCGGTCCCCTGCACACCCAGAGACTGTCACACCAGATGGGCAGACCTGCACCTATGAGTGTGAAACATTTTGACAACACATTGGAGGGAATCCCTGGCCACTGGACGTGGGACAACCTCATCCCTCAAACATATGCCACGGTTAGAGACCTGCAGCTCAGTCATGCATATGAAGGAGATCAATGAATTAGGATCTGCAGAGGCCAGAGCCAGGACCCAAGGAGACGTCGGTGAGTACAACAAGCCACGTGTAAATGCAAACCACAAGAAAAATGAATATCCACAATCCACAATAGGGAGCATGTCCAAGCAAATGGATACAACACTAGATGACCACAGCAAAATGGCCCAATCCCAGCCACATGGGGTCATGTTCAGAGTAAGCCATGCACAAGCATTGTACACACAATGCATTGACACACACATGGGCACATGAGTACTGGCCATGTGCTTAAAGGGAGAACATGAAAATTAGCACATCCTGAAGCACAAAGAACTACAAGCCATTGTGGCATGACAACTACCAAAGTACACTCACAACACCCACATATGCATGCATGCATCTGAGATAATTTGACTTCCAGACATCATGTCTAGGCAATTTCACACAAAATGTTGTATCTGCGTAATGCAAGTCTGTTGACGTGTCACATAGGACACTAACTGAATGCTCATCTAACTCTAACAGGCACGTCCTCTGACAGCGACAATTATGGACCCTCCATAGCCCAGGAAACCTCATGCAGATGTCTCCACAAACACCCCCATCACATCCCTGCCAATGCCATCTGCTACCTCACAGGCTGCCGTCCATCCACACAGCCATCTGTAACCTCACAGGTTGCAGCCTCAGCCGCACAGCCAGCTGCATTCTCACAGGCTGCCACCCTGGCCACACAGCCCGCTGCATCCTCACAGGCTGTTGCCCCGGCCACACAGCCAGTTGCATCATCACAGATGGCTGAAAAGTCATAGCAATCTTTCTAAAGGCCCATTCAACACCTGCCTATCCCAGCACCTTTTTTGATTAGGATGAGGCTGTGGATGGAGGTAATGCCACTGATGTCTCACAGGATCACACCCGTCCCATATCTGCTTTCAGCCCCTCAACCTTGCACAGTCTGCCTCCACCACCTTTGCCATACATAAGGTAAATGGAGACCCAAATATGTGGGATGGAGGCGAGGCACACTGAGATGACAGACATGGTTCAGCAGCAACTGGTGGAATCCTGACAGATGCGGGAGTGCCAGCAGGCTATCTGTCAGTGCTGTGTACAGACCCCCGGGCTCCTCCACCTCTGCCCTAGTATTACTGGCACAGACGGTCCAGGAGGGCAAGGAGGGGGTGTCTGCACTTGCAGAGTCACTAACACACAGCCTGCAGCCCAGTCTGGAGTGCATAGGAGGAACAGCCATCTGACCCCCCCCCCCTTGAGAGCAACCACCATGGCAAGCTCTCACCAGGGCAGCCCAAAGCACAGCTGCCAGCAGTTTACAGGCTCACCTGCCATTGGAAAGGGCCGTGACATCAAGAAGCACAGGAAATCACTGATGCCCTGTATATGTGACATTTTGTTTGTGGGGTGCGTGGCGAGGGGGAGGTTGTGTGTTGGGATGGGGTGCATGGGAACGGAGGTCGGAAGGGGGTTTGGGGAGGGAAGGGGTGTGTGAGTAGGGGGTATGTGTGAGGGTGAGGAGTTCAAAGGGTTTAATAGTAGATATGACATTTGAATCTATACATCTCGTTTGACACTTGCAGCAATTGGTGGGCATTCCTTATTCATGTGCCAGAATGTATTTAGTGCATGCATCACATACAGTAAGGGGCATGGACAGTGCATTGTGGAGGAGGACTTAGAAGAAGTTGTCAATGAGTCCTTGATGGGAAATACACCCAATCCTGGCATTCATGTGCACGTGTCTGCGCCTGGCTGGTGCTCCATCCCCATCTTCCTCATTTTCATCTTCTGGTGGTGGCATGTCCATGTCTGGGGGCAAGGGTATGTTGCACCTGACACAGATGGTATGTGACATTGCACAGGCCAGGACTATCTGCCCCACCTTCTCTGGCCTGTACATGAGTGCACCTTCAGACCTTGGTAAGCATCTGAATAGTGTCTTCAATAGCACAAAGGTCTGCTCAGCGGTTTTCCTGATTCACACATGTGCACAATTGTAGGCCGTCTCCTCCTGAGTATGGGGATCTCTCAGAGGGGTCATCGTCCACGGAAGCAGCAAATATCCAGAATCACCTGCAAGTCTGTATCTGTTGTGAACTTCATGCATCTGGTACTGTGGTATGGCATGACACATGCACCATGCTGCACCATGCTGCACCCTGGGCACAGACAATGTGTGACATCCATTATGTGATGGGTTGTGTTCCCTGGGATAGATTGCTGGTGGTCGGACATGACTTGCCACTGACTGGCCCTTGTGGGGACTAACTAGTCTGCATACATATTCACATTGTCTGGTGTGGACATTGCCATGCCCCTACCACACCAGTGACTGCACACACTTCATGACACCCGCAATGCAGGCTATACATTATTTGACATGTCCTCACGACCATGTGACGGACTACATGTACAGAAGGCCCGGACAACCTCCAACCGGTTTGGCCATACTGCAGCTGGCAATGGAACAGCAGAGACATCATGCCCCTCTTCCTGTCTATTCCACTTTCAACCCCTACACTACTCACATTGCAGACACATCTAAACACCAAGAGTCTACTCAAGTGGATACAATGCACTAAATGACAACCATTAACGTTCATCTAGACAATGATATTGACATCTGTGAGTGATGGTGCACGACTTTAGTGTAGCCTGTGACTGCGGATTCTAGACAGTCAGTCTGTGCATGCATGCACCATGTATCACCAGGACAAGCGTTCCATGGGCATAGGTGGGACAGTGTACTTGTGCATTTGATTCGGTGGAGTGGCAGTGTTGGATTCTGGTACCTGTAGTGCATTGCAGGTTTATGTCCTAATGGGTTAGGAATGGATGGGTCATTGAGTGATATTACTCCAGTCTTGTGATACACCTATGAGATGTGGCCTGTCAATTGGGAATGCGCTAGTTGGTCCTGCATATGCAGGGTGACTATAGGACATGCTTTGGTCCCATCACCCCCTTAGCCTTTGACCCATGCAGCATTGTGTGTTTATTTGTATATGTACTCACCCAACATCCAGGTCCTTTGTCATCCATGTATGCCAGTAGGGTGCTGCTCTTCAGGCCCAGGGAGGTTGTGGGTCCATGGAGTCGTGAGTTGATCCTGGGAAGCGGGCACATCAGTGCATGATGATCAAGTCGGCACCACAGGTCATCTGGACATTGAGTGAATGTTACATCCTCCTCTGAGGCATGGGGAGCCATGAGCGCTACATGTGTGCATCCAATGCTGCCAACACATTGGCAATGCCCACAATTGAATGGAACGGTCCTTGTTGGCATTTACACGTGCATGGCTGGATGGAGCGCGGTGCACTGGCCCATGTGGCAGAGGAGGGCCTCCAGTACCTGCACCAACACTCTTGAGAATGTAGGCTGTGATATGCCATTCAGATGGCTCAATAAGTGTAGGAATGTGCCTGTGGTGAGGAAGTGCAGGACCTACACCAGCTTCAACAGCGGTGATATGGCAGTCCTGATGCCAATCCTGCTCCCAATGTCATCCTGGATAAGGTTCACGAGTTCCAGTATTGTCTCCCTGTTGAGGCCGTACAAGGTGTGCATCTGGCCATCTTTCAGGGCCCAGGGCATAACCCTTGTGCAGGGAATCAGAGCATGCCTCTGCCTCAACACTTGCATCTTAATCATCCTCCTCATCCTCATCTCCTCCTTCACTCCCTGTCCTCCTGTTGCAACTGTTGTAGCTCCAGCTCAATCAGCTGCACTCCAATGTGCAGCACCTGCATGTCTATGCCTACAACAATGCATGGCAGCATGGTTGTGTTAGGGAGTGTTCTTGGTGTGGGTGTGGCTCTTTAGTACCGTTCCTGTGTATTGGATGCATCTGGCTGGATTGGGTGCACCTGTGGCCTTATTTCCCCCACATGGGCCCATTTACTGGCTGATTTGCAATGCTGGTGCTTCCGGCATGGATTTGTCAGTAGTACAGGCATTTTTCTGCCTGTATTACCAGTGAGTCCATGCTCATAATGTGCCTGTGTTTCCGTTATGCCTCTGTTAACGGCAGGTACCAGGAGATTTAGCGTTGATACCTTTGCCTGTGTTATCGGCATGAACATCACAGTTTACGTTGTTACTGGTGCCAGTGTTTCCGGATTTGTGATTCTGGATGCACTGGTCCGGTAATACGGCCGGTATATGGTGCTACTGGCACTTTATTACTGGACCGGAACACTTGCATAGAGCCCAATATGTTGAAATAATGCATTTTACAGCACAATACCTTTAGAAAAATAGAGACACTTACAGTTGATACAGGTGTTAGATAATAATGTATTGATATGTTTTTAGGGTTTTGTATAACCCATGTTGTACATAGAAATATACATTGGAAGTGTATGAATGAATGTTTGAATGTATGGTGGTTAAAATAGGAAGATGTGTAAGATACAATGAATACATGGATTTCTCTCATTCCCCCTGGATCTTATCTCCTCCCAGGAGAACCTCCTGCAGAGGACCACCCCCAAGGTGAGGATCAGAAAGCGTCTGCCTTTCCCTGGCTACCTGCGAGGATACTTTAGGCAGGGATTTAGTGAGGAGTCTGTAGGATTCATCTCAGCAGGATATCATTTTAAGAGGCGTGTGAATGTGATGACAGTAGCAACCCAAATAGCAACAGTGAAAGACACCAAAAATATATAAATGTTCAACTAGTCAAGTTCAATAAAAATGTATATTATGGGACAGGCATGGTATCAAGAGAGAAACAGACTCAAAAGTAACAGTTTGAAGGTTTACAATGTTATTGTATTTCAACACCAATCGGTACCATCACATATGTGTACAAAAGAAATACAAGCATAACATAACAACAATATAACTATGCAAACTTGATGGACATTCTATTAATTCAGGAGACTTTTGTGGTCACAAAGTGAAAAGAAAAAGAAAATAGAAGAAAGGAAAAGAAAAATAAATTAAAAAACACACATAAATTGTATCAATGTCACACCCATTATCCATCCAACAGGACACTATTGTAGAAATTGCAATACAACCAGATCATGTGACAATACACTTCAGGAAACCTTCAAATGATACATATTTCATGAAGCAATAAAGGAACATATCATTTAGCAATACAGGTAAACAGGAAAAGGCCCCAGAGATTAATGCATTTATCAGAGTCTCCTCTGTATTTAAAAATAACCTTTTCATATGTGGACACAGTCAGAAGTTTCTCCACCCAATCATCAATGGTGAAGGTGTTGGGGGAGTGCCACACACACAGAATCATTTTTTTTCGCACGCATGCAGCCTCTTAACACCCACAATTTCTTTGGAAATGATAGGCCTTTTAATAGGGTAACATACCCAAGAATCAGATGTGAAGCTGTTCTCGGAATTGAATCCAGCTACACCAGGTCCATCCTCTCACACACACCTTCCCAGAAATCTCTCGTTTTGGTGCAAAACCAAAGCAATTGACTTAAAGTGCAACTGATCGATTGCCCTTCCAGCATAGATCAGTATCTGTGAAACTTCTTTTGAACATTCTTTCCAGTGACAAATATGCCCTAAAAAGTAGTTTAGTCTTTGAGGCCCTCAGTCCCCAGTCCATACTTGAGAAGCAATCATTATTACAGCATCTCTGCCAACATTCAAGACTCATTTCCTCTCCCAGTTCACCAGTCCAGATGCTTGCAAGATCTGAGGGCCCCTCTCATTTGGATGCAAAGACATTGTACACGGTGGCCGCAGGATGACTTGCTCAGGTACAGAGATCCAACGTTGACCAGGCTTCACTTTGCTCGCAATAATGTGGTGTGGACTCAAGCTTAGCAGATATTAGGCCTTTTAAGTTGCCTATATTTGGCACAGCTGCAATCGATTAAACCAAAGCTCCTCCATAAACTTGCAAATGGGATCCAAGCTCTGTTCTCAAGAAGGTCTTTGATGTATCAGATTCCACCCAGGTACCAGGATGGGCAGAACAACACTTCCCCTTATTTGGTTATTGATGGATTTAGCCATATGGATGCTTCGGGCAAAAGAAATGGGTCACATTTCGTGCGTTTGGATAAGGAGTGCCAGCATTCACACAAAAAGACAGTAAGAGGGCTCAGCTGCCATGATCTTTTTGATGTTATAGATAGCAAAGCTCAGGGTTCCAGTTTAAACACCCTATTGCATTTGAACTTTGTCCACTTGTCTGGCTCAGTCTCCGCCGTACGACACAAATGCCTCATTGTGGCATTAAAAAAATCAGTAAATTCATACCACCCTGCTTCACTAGTAGCTGCATCTTCCTCAATGCAACCCTAGGATGCGTGTCATCCCACAAACCTTTCTGCATTAGTTCATCAAGCTCCTTAAATATCTGTTTGGATGTTTTCAGTGGGAACATGGATAGGACATAATTGACTCTTGGTGCCATGTGCATCTTAATACAATTAACCTTGCCCCAAAGTGAAAGTTTCAGAAGTGACCGTTGATCAATGTCTGCTCTGAGTTTCGATATTAGGCACAGTTAATCTTGGGCATTGAGTTCACCTCAGGGTTAATCCAAACTCCTGAGCACCAAGTAAATTCCATGTTGTCAAACGTATGACGCATGCATGACCCGATGATTGGAAGAATCTCAGACTTGCTCCAATTAACCTTGTATTTGGAAACTTCAGAGAATAAACGGATGCCCTCCATCAGATAGGGCATGCACAAATCAGGGTCATGCACAACCATGAACAGATCATCGGCATAAAGCCAAAGCTTGCCGGAACACTGAATACTTCCAATTCCACTTATATTTCCGTTGGCCCTCAACAAAATTGACAGTGTTTCCATTGCTAGGATAAACAATAATGGAGAAAGAGGGCACCTTGGCTAGCCCCCCTTTTCAGATGAAATGACTCAGAGGCTAATCCATTAGAGAGCACACTTGAAGTTGGATTGGCAAACAGCAGTCTCATGCAACCTTCATTATCAAACATTGCGGGGTTGTTGTACTGCCTACCTGGCCCTAACTCTAAGGGTATTGTTCCCTCAACTGATGCATCTAAGGGACTTTGATGTCTGTAAGTCCAAAACCAAAGTGTGTCTGTGTCCAAAACTATGCTTGCCCTCACTCTGACACCACATGGGATAGGGGATTGTCTTAATGGAAAAATGGTTGTTAAAAAGGAAATGTAAACTACAGTTGGTTTCAGGTAGTTTTACCAATCGGTGTAGTTCTGCCAGTTCAAAAAAGTTCAACTCAAATGGTTGCCCTTGGACCTTTCTATGTAGGGCTCTTGCCGTAACTCAATAGAGTTCACAATATCTCGGGGTCTCTTGGGGTTCCCTTCCTAAAGATTCAATCATTCCGGTTCTAAACAAAAAGACACTGTTCCTGTTAGGCCTCTTAGGGTTTCCTTCCCCAAGTCTAGGCCTTTCTTCACAAAGTTCAGCAATATTTATTGTGGGCCTCTTAGGGTTCCCTTCCCCAAGCCTAAGCCCCTCTAGTTTCAAACAAATGTTCACTTTGTCAGAATGCACCCTTTCAACACACAGTTATTTCCATGGGGTAGTGTCAGAGACTTTAGAAATTGCTGGGCTTTGGATCACCCCCTGTGTGATCGTTCTGACTTCTGACCCATTCCTTTGTACTTTGTATCTTTTCTTCAGGAACCGTTACCCCTGTGCCCTTTCCACTCTGTTTTTCTTCTCTTTCACCTTTCTTTACTTTTGCTGTGCACACCTGCACCCTCTTCTCACTTCACTTTGCCTCTTGCACACTCCTCTTGTCTTTATTTGCCCATGGCACACTCTGTTGCTCTGTTCCAATGGTTTTGCACCCTTACACCTTCCTTTCTCTTTGTTGTACCTCTTGCATGTTCCCTTTCCAGCCTTTGGGTCGCTCTTCCCTCTTTTCCTACAACTCAGGTTGCTTACACACTTTCCTGCTTTCGGGTCGCGTGCACCCTCTCTTTGCTTTCTCTCACTTTTACTTTCACTTTTCCAGTCTGTCAAATCACTCGCACCCTCTTTCCTTTTTTGGGTCACTTACACCCTCTCTTGGCTTTCTCTCACTTTCTCACTTTCAGTCTGTTGGGTTGCTCGCACCCTTTACACTCTCCTCTTATCTCTCTTTACTTCCGCGCTGCTATAACATACTTCTTTATGCTTTTCTTTCTCTTGTGTTCTGCTTTCTTTACTTTCTTTCTTTCTTTCTTTCTGCTTTCCTCACCTTTGTGCTGCTTACAAATCTTGTTTGTTTCCATTCCTGCTCCAGCTACCCACACGCTCCAGAGTTTCTATCTTCACTTTCACAGAATTCACAGAGAAGCGCAGCGCTTTTGAGCTGTCTCCTCTGGATACACTTGGTCGAAGTCAAGGTCTCACCAACTGCCCCTCAGATACCCTGGGGACCGGCACACATCCCAAGGGAATGAACATTTCTCTGGGCTTGGCGATCAGGTCACAGTCTGCCTCACTCCGGCTCTCGGGAGACATGGCTCCATAGCCATGCTGCAGCCTCACAAACACACCGGGCCAGCATCCCGGCACGCCGCTCTTCTCCAGACTCTTCAGGCCTCTCCCACTGCAGCTCCCTGCTACTTGACTCACCTGGTCCCAGCAGCATCTACAGCTCACTCATACTCTTGGGCAGAACCACACCTTTTATACTGGTGCAGAGTCAAGAGAAGTCAGGTGTTCATATTCAGAATAAAGTGCCTGACCTAGCCTGACTCTATTAGTGGGACAATTCAAAGGTGTTACACAGCAGTCCTCACTCTGTATTCCTGTGTTGTTTCTGTGTTATTCCTCATTATTACCGATCACTTCTTCCTCATCCCAGTACTTATTGGAAATGGGGAGGATGAGATGAGGTGTGATTGAAATACCCCATTAAGGCTGAGGGAGAGTGGGTAGGTGAATAATTGGGAAAGGGGGAATACCATGTCTCGCCCTTGGGAACCTTCCTCCCAATCCCCAGGGACCCTCCACTCAGTTGATCTTCCCTCACTTGTCCACCCTCAGGTTCGGGATGCAAAAATGATGGCCCTTCCCAGGCCACCTGCATTGAAGATCCAGGTGGAGTAGGTGGGAGAATACTGTCATGTTTCTCACAATATGTTTTCATTAATATGTAAATAACTGATTAAAAAAACTTGAAAATGCCCACCCATGTGTGAAGAGCAGCAACAATTACAGACATCTGTGAAGGATATGTGGTTGAGTCAAAGCATATATAGAATGCTGGTCCATAAGTCAAAACTGCCAGGAAGGCGTATGATGCTGCAAAGTGCAAACTAATATAGTGCTGATACAGATGTGCTCAAAAACATATATAACATGCAGTTGAAAGGATCGAAAATAACAAGGAAAGCTAATTACTAGGTATGAAAATACAAACATGAAAATGTGCAAAATTGGCATCCTAGGCCCTCCTTAATTAATGAAGGTCCTGATGTAAGTCAAGGCCAAGATGCATGTTGAACCTATATAAATAATTGATATTCAGAAAAGATACTGGTATGGTACTGATAACATAATTATCCTGTTAGGGCAATGTTGAAGGTGCTGGTGATAAACAATCAATATAACTATGCTAGAAAGTGGCCTGGGTGAATTCCCCATGCTAACATGAATATGTCCTCCATGTCATAAAGAACCAATGCACAAATAAATTACAGGGTTATCATTATATGGTAGGGAATTCAAAAGCTCATAAGGTAGTGTACTTCTTAATTATACAAATTACACGTGATCTTTTCTACAAGACAACATTTTTTTTTGGTTACCAGACTATGTCTTAGTTGCGTATTTATAATGCTCTTAATACTCAGAGATTTCTGAGTGCGGACCCGGGGTATCAAACCCGTGCTGCTTTGTGTCGTCTTGTTTCCAAGGCAAGCACCTTGTCGCTGAGCTATCCTCCTGGGACATTCAATTCATGCTCCATGTTCAGACCTGTTGTTACACATCAATAATTCCAGATTAATCTTGCTTCTTGTTCTTGGAACGGTAGTTACCGGTCAAGCCTCTAGTGTCACACGAGACCATTTGAAGTCCCACAAATTGAATGTCTTTTTATTGGCCATCTGATATTTTTCTTGACAGTGGGTCGAAAATGGGTAGCTTGCATCTTGGGAACCGGATATATGCAAGTGTTCTCTAATTCTAGTTAGTACTTCCCTGATTGTACTCCCTATATACATAATTTGGCACACACATATATTCACATAAACAACAAATTCAGAGTGACAATTAAATTGTTTGTTGTCAAAACTGCTGGACCCATTAAATATCACCATATTGGTGTATTTGGCAAAGGAGAACATGAAACATGTGCCACATTTGTGGAATCCATGTATCTGCAATGTTTGCAGCCAATGTTTTGAGGAATCACAAATGGGTGTCATGAATGATGGGCTCAATATGGTACTTTCTTAAATGAAAATTGTTGAAAATTGAAAGACCCAGTTTTTGATATAAGGATCAATTTGTAAAAGGTGGTAGTGCCTTTTGATATTCTGTTATATATTGTGACTTTCCTGATTATATTGTGTAGCTAATCTTAGTCTGGTATCCTGTTGCTGCCCGACTCTGTATTTGGGGGTCAACAGCGTGTTTCTATTTATGGCACTTGTGAACTTCTCTGCCTTTTTCCACAATATTAGGAGGATAGTCTCTTGTAATGAATCTATTTCTGAGTTTGACACTCCATCTAGTAGGCTAATTTGCTGTTGCAATTCCTCCTAGGCAGTATATATTTCCCTTTGGGAATGTTATGTTTCACAGTTTTTCTATGACAGCTTTATGGAAAAAGCATGCAATCAACCTCAGTCGGTTTTCTAAATGTTTCAGTCAGAAGTCCCTCCATACTCAGAGTTGGACCGATGTCTAAGACATCAATAGATATATTGCTGTGATTGCAAGTTAAAGATATGCAGAAGGCATTTGTGCTAAGGAGGATGGCACATTTTGCAAGTTGTTATTTTGTACCAGACGTAACCATGAAAACATCAACTATATATTGGTACCACTTAACAATGTTGTTGAATTTGTGATACGCCAATGCATGTAGAATTACGAACTGGTTCATGAAAAGGTTTGCAACGGCGGGTGCATAGATGTCCCCCATACAATAACTTTCTTTTGCCTATAGTATTGCCCATAGGAAAGAAACACTTTATAGTCAAAGAAAATTGAAAACATTCTTTAATCATTTCCAAATAAATGAAATAATGAAATAATCTGATTCTTTAACATAGATGAAGTCAATAGCCTGTAATGCACCAGTATCATGCATTTGGCCAATGACAGGGATTACTGTATGGTTAAGATGATTAATCTGTCTATATATATAAAATGGAAAATGGGTTTGTTTGTTTGTTTGTTTCTCTTACAACTCCACACTGTTCCACCAATCTACATCAAAATGTGCACTGTTAACTGTTAGGACCCTGTGGATGTTACTTGGTACATTGCATGTGTACACCCCAACCCATTTTCCAGATGTCAGCCCCTGCACACGGTCACGGTTGCCTGGAAACAGTGAAACAACAAGGTGGTTAAGGATTTGCCAGAGCTTATTTCATGCATCTGAACGCTAGGAACAGAACTTTGGGACCCTTAAAACCACATTTCAATGCCATACGATACACCGTTTCTGAGATATTTGCACTGCAACATGCAAACATCAATGTGATCATAGAAGAACCAAACAAAGCTCATTTGTTTCGATGCCAAGGACACAACTTGGAGAGATGTCAGACAATATGTTGTAAGGCCCTAGGGTGCACTGTTTCTGAGATATCTGCACTACAATGCACCGCAA
Source organism: Ambystoma mexicanum (assembly GCA_002915635.3). Taxonomy (NCBI): domain Eukaryota; kingdom Metazoa; phylum Chordata; class Amphibia; order Caudata; family Ambystomatidae; genus Ambystoma; species Ambystoma mexicanum. The sequence continues at coordinate 845,544,219 of CM030321.1, read as the reverse complement.
CATACTGCACCACACCAGATCGAGGCTACAGGTAGAGCGAGCACATAGAAGTTCCCATCATGCTTCAGCACACCAATTCTTGCCTCCCCTCTAAGTCTGCTATGTAATTGTCAACAATTGATGAGAGTGCTGTCACGTCTGTCTACTGAACCTGTGTGAAATACAGGCACCTTTTGATAATATGGAATATGACAATAATGGTTACATTTCAAGTTGATTCAAGAGCTTTGGAGGAAGTGGCCTCTTCTACATTACTGACAAAACTGGGGATGGTGTGCTCATGTGTGAGTTGAGTTGTGGTAGGCACAGAAGAAAGTCTTATTTGCAGCTGAATATCAATGGTTTCACTATGCAAGTATTGGAATCATATAGGTTTAGACTATACCTTCATCAACAATAACTTTTGGTCACAGGTCTTTAAGCAGTATACATTGCAAGTGGTGAAGCTAAAGTATGTATGCCCTATTTTTTAGGGACAAGCCAATTGACATTATAAGGCACATTCTATACATGTTTTGAGTTTAAAAAAAGTAGGACTAAGGGACATGTTCTGGTGGATAACAAAGAGGGAATCTGAAGGAATGGATAAGTAAGATGAATGAGTGTTGAATTAAACAACAATTAAACACCAGTGAAGCTGTAAGGTTCATGGTGGTCACATAGAGGACAGAAGGTCTGTATTGTATTAAATACGGTTTATTATGACAACAGCATTTGTTTGGTACAAATAAGGGCATTAGTATCTACCAGGATGGCATACTGATTTGGGGTAATTAAAACTACTTCCGGTGGAAGGAAGGTGCTGTTTTTTTTTAAATGTGATACTTTTATGCTGAATTTGGAAAAGAGCACACATTTCGCAAGGAGACTACCTGTGGCACACACTCTCTAATTATGGTAAAAGGCTGAATTAAGGCACCATTTTGGTAATTGTGGCCATGCAAATTCATGATCAAAAACAAAATGTCATCTTTCCCTGGCATCATTAAATTCTCTTCAAACGTTGTAAGCAATATATTAGATAATTCTAAAACTGTGTGAACATAGACCAGGACAATTTTACCATCTGAGTGATCACATGAGTGTGAGAGTCAGTTCCAAGAGGTGAAGCAGGATATTGTGAATACACCTGCCCTGGTGCTTTATGTACAGACACAGTAATTTGCACTGATGACAGTGACTGTGGCATTGATGGTTCTCTCATGGTTCTCATGGTTCTCTCATGCCTGATTGATGGTGCACAGGAATACATTGTAGTGTTTGCTTTACAAGTACTCAAGAGCACTCAAGGAAACCCAGAGGAAATACTCAGTTATTGAAAAGGAGCCCCTGGTCTATAGAATATTCAGGGTCTACTTCTGGAAGAGAGGATTCATGACCATAACCAAAACAACTGTTTGTAGCAATTCATGCAATGGAGCTATGTCAGGCCTTTCTCAGTGAATTATGGGAAAGGTCACTGGTCATCAAGATTTGACCTTTGTTGTGGAACATGTGGTTGGATGATGGAATATGTTGTCTGATACATTGTCAAGAACATTTCCATAGAAGCGTGAGCTATGGAAAAGGATGGTTATGCTCTTCAGGAGAATACAGATGTTCTAAACATCAGCTATTGTCTAGAGGAGGGAGAGTAAAATATGTCTATTCCGAGATATGTGAACATGAGAGTGAAGATCTGAAAGCTCTTAGGATGGTGAAGGATGGATCATCCCTGGTGAATGGTAAATTGGGAATGGTTGACAGGTTTTATGGTTGATGCCTCTACAAGGGATTTCAGACTAAACTGTGGTGATAGGAACTGAGGGTCATTTAGGGGACTCTAAATCCAAGAGATGATTAAGATGGGACATTTTATGGCAAGGCATGGATGAGATGATCAAATGGACTGTGTTGGAATGTTGTGAGTGTTGGTTCCCAATGTGCCTAGTCTACTGTATTTTTGGAGGAAATGGTACTTTAGATTCTAGGTCCATTGAATCTGAGGGGAGGGCATGATTCATATGTGGTTGAGCTCATGAATGAACACTCCTGGTGGCTAGATGTAGCTATGCTTGCTGATTTCAGCTTTGCACTATGATGGTTGTGATCAGAATTGGCTGCTGCTCAGGAGTAGATTTGATGTGTGCTGTTGTGGAACCTGTGTTTCAGTAAAGGATAGACCCACATACCTCCAAACTACATGTCTATGTATTGTAACATGATATATGACACCAATAACCAATAACACAACTAAAACAAATCAATAACCTCAAAATAAGGTGTGCTCTAGTGCTTGCAAGGGTTATTTCCTGTGTATGAATAATGATGCATAGTCCGAAATATCTAGCCATTGTCATTTAGCTGTGAACAATAAAGAGTACAATTTTTACCAAGTGATTTTTAAAATGTGTTGCGCAGTGGGGGAGCTAGCCCGTCAGGTGGCTAGTAACATGGGGTCTAACCGCCGCTGAAAGCCTGCTTTCCATCACACCTGATGGCTGCCTCCCCTCACTGCCATCTTTCCCCCACATCCATCCCGATACCGTTATTTCTTTTGTCTCCCTCTCCCAACCCACAACTTACTGTCTCTCTGCAGTGGCCGATATTTTTTCGGAAAAATAACTTTCAATCTTTTCTCGCTCTGACATTTCAGCCACGGGCTCCCACCCCTGCTCCATCCTAGCATAGGTCTATGTTGTCTCTTTTACAACATAACATTTATAAAGGGATGCATGTGCCTACATGTTCCCCTATTAAAGAGAAGGCACTGGTGTATCAGTCTCAGTCACTTCCTCATCCTTATTTATCTGCAGAGATATTTTCATTTAGAAACCTATTTGCAATATCCTATTTGCAATATACAGGTGATTAAAAAGTGATTACAATCATACAGTTGCTACTTTGAAACTCAAGCTTTAACTTCTTCATCCTCATCCTATATCAAGCCCCTTTTCTGAACCAGCGGACTTTGAGCCTGCCGGTAGAGGCTGTGAACTACCGGCAGGCCTGACCTGCCAGTTCAGGCCCCGACAGGCAGGTTTTTCACTGAAGCACTGGTACCGTTAGTAACGGTGCCAGTGCTTCAGGGTTCCCATTCCCATAGTGTCCCATGGGAATGGGAACATATCGTTCCTCTGCTGCCTGTGATATCCTGATAGTACCGCCGGGATGTCACAGGCGGAAACAGTAAGGCGAGGTCAACTGCCATTTTTTATTATTCAGTCATATCTGTTGGCAAATTCGGATGCTACTCAGACTTCAATATTAATCAGCAAATGTGCACATACTTTGTCAAGGTACCATACCATCTCTGTCAATTCTATCTCTTGCTCTTCTTTCTTCACTATGCCCTTCTGTCTTTGCAGGCCCTGGTGATCTGACATATTTGAGGCTGCATACCTTTCCTCATTGAGCTCACAGCTGCTCCCCCGGGACCACTCAAAGTGCCTAAGAATGCTGAGGCACCTGCAAGGCAACCACCGCCAGTATGCTAGCCGACCTGATGGACACACTAAAGGATTCAGGTGTCACGTGTTCACCTCGCAGAAAGAACATCGCGAGACTTCAATCGTAAGGAGAAAATGATGCTCCAGTACCCTGGAGCTCCATATTCCTGGCAATACAGACTGCTCCGTTTATTGTTCAGTTGAGGAAGGAACTGAATATCTGGGTCTCCCATGCACACATTGATGTAACATAGGTTTGTGCTATGTTCTTCACACCCCCTATCTTTATATTGTACTGTATCTTTATATTGATAATAGTTACTATCTATTGAGGTCTTGTTAAATTCTCACTGCAAATGTTTACTGTTAGGCGGAAACCTGTGCAGTTCCCTCTGGGACCACTGCAAAAGATTTAGGACTACAGGTGTTGCGATGAACCCACTTGGTAGCAGTCTGTACCACACAGATTCAATTGGTAGCTGTGGCTGAGCAGTCAGACTTCTCTCAAGAAAAGTTGGTCAGTATAGGGAGTATACAATATAGGGTAATTCTTCGCAGCAAAACGAGTAAACACGCAACCAGGCTTTAGTATAAAGATAGTAAGTTATTTATTGATAACAGAACGTCTACGAAAAATACTAAAGTGAATCACGGCAAACAACTCAAAATACAATTACTCTGCAGAATGGAATAAAGCTCAACCCCCCGAAACACAATATCGACAACTCTAGGTTCTACGGCACCACTTATTTTCAGACAGAGGTGTATACCTCAACCCAGATGACACTCGAATATTTAGTGAGGAAGGGAGGGAAGAGAAAGGCAGGTAATGAAGTCAACACGGTTCGTACTGAAGCGGGTAAAAATGCAAGGCATGACGGCATTAATCACACTAGATCATACAGTTCGGCGGCCAGGCCCACTCGGTGAGAGGCAAGGCACGATGTCCTGGAAAGTCTCTACGGGTGATGCATTCAAGTCTTGTTTAGCAATTTGGTTAGCGACAGGTTGAACCAGTTCAGAACAAAGAGTGAATAAAGCTTGGAGGCAACCCAACGGAACGGAGAGGAATCAGATACCTCACACGAACGATCGAAAAGGGAAGCCAGGCGGTTACGGTACCTTGTTGTGGAAGACAGCTCCGACGGGGGCAGTTGTTCCTGGTGGTGGATGCACGACGGGTCTTGGCCAAGAGAAGAGATGCTCTCGTCGTCGAAGAGAAGATGTCCGGTGCACCACCAGGGAAGAAACCAGCCGCAGGGTGCTCCGTCACAAGGCACCACCTTTCGATCACGGTGCAGGAGTAGTGGCTATCCGGTTGCCGGGTGCTCTGCACGGGCAATTCGACCACTGCGTCCTGGGCGACCAAAAAGCACAAAGAAGAAGAAGACTGGTTGTTCCCACCAGTCAGGGAAAGAGACTCTCCGGCAGGGAGATCTCTTCTGTCGTCGGGAGATTGTGAGACGATTCCGCAGGGCTTCACCGGAGGTGTTGTCGTGCAGGTCGACTCAGCGTTACCCTCGTCGGATTCTTTAGGTCCAGTGGCGACTTCCTGAAGATCCAGTCCCAAAGCCCTGCTTTTATGCAGACGTCCCCCATTCATTCAGCCTAGCTTGTCAATCAACACATGCTAAGTGGTGAGCGGGAAGGCTCACCACCTGGGCCAATCACTTCAGAGTGCGACCTGAGTTGGCAAGGCAACTCGGTCCAGGGTGTCTAAACCCCCTCCGACACCCCTGAGGTAACCCAGACAGAATGGCGCCACCTTCGAGGGTCTCTGTCCAGAGGCCCGCCAAAAGTGGAACAAAGGGCTCAACCTTTGGTTTAGGAGTCACAGAGAAAAACACAGACGCCATTTTACAACCCGAGTTCTGGCAGAAAATACCACTCGATAAACCTATTTAAGATAAGTAGATCGGTGGTACGTTGGAGATTAATGAAAAAACAGTATCAATCTTCAACAATGGGACGAATCCCATAGGGTTATGCTCGGGCCGAACATAACAAGTAGTTTCCACTGCCACCAGCCAAAACTCGACGAGGGGGGACGGGACAGTGCCCCTCGAGTAACAGATCCAGGAGTAATCGTATTACCCCTACTAGCACGTCCACAATAAGATGGTTGGTACTAGTTCTGTTAGCAAATTTAGGTCTAGTAAAGCCAATGGTGACTTTACATGCCCGGGAGACAGTAGTCAGTCCCCGGTATGGAGTCTATGGTGGGGGGACCTGCTAGGGCGCCCCGTGTCACGACACGTAGGGTGCAGAGTGACACACATAGAAAACTTATGAGACCCTATGGAGTAAAAGACCCCATAGCCCATCGAACACATTGACAATTCAAAGGAATCACACACATACATGTCCAAGAGTGAGAGGAAAAGGGTCACACTCTTGGCAGGATGGAAAAAACAAACTCCAGAAATCCAGCAAAGCTGCTGGGGGACTCACTAGGTTAGGAAATTCAGCCTAAACAGAGAATTCTCCCTAACACTCGCCCCCCCCAGACTAAGGGACAGGAGGATTTAATCCACTCCTGGATGAATCTCATACCTCTAGTCGATGATATACATCCTAGAGAGACCATCAGCATTTTGGTGGTGACACCCTGACCTGTGCTCAATGGTGAAATCGAACCCTTGCAGGCAGATCGACCATCTCAGTAGTTTTGGGTTTTCCCCTTTCATTTGCATTAACCATCTCAAGGGTTGGTGGTCAGTCTGAATAACAAAAGTAGAACCATACAAGTACGGCCTAAACTTCTTCAGAGCCCACACGATAGCAAAGCATTCTCTTTCGATTGTTGCCCACCTTGTTTCAGGATCCTTCAGCTTGCGGCTGATGTAGCAAACGGGGTGCTCCCTACCTTTCCCATCCAGTTGACTGAGTACGGCACCTATCCCTACATTGGAAGCGTCTGTCTGCACAATGAAGTGTTGGCGGTAATCAGGAGCTCTGAGTACTGGGGCTTGGCAAAGAGCCTTTTTCAGGTTTTCAAAAGCCTGATTGCACTCCTCGTTCCATTTAACCTTTTTAGGGAATTTGGGCGAGGAGATGACATTCAGTGGAGAAGCTATGGTCCCATAGTTCTCTATGAAATTCCTGTAATACCCGGTGAGGCCTAGGAAGGCTCTCACCTGAGTCTGAGTAGTCGGTGTTGTTCAATTTTGCACAGCTTCAATCTTACTGAGCAAAGGCCTTATTTCTCCACCGCCTACCTCATGCCCAAGGTAGACTACCTTACTCTGTCCAATTTGGCATTTACTCGCCTTTATGGTCAGATTGGCTCGTCCAAGAGCCTGCAAAACATCTCTCAGGTGGGTTACATGTTCGTCCCAGGAATTGCTGAACACTGCTATGTCATCCAAGTATGCCATGCAGAAGTCCTCCATCCCGGTTAGAACCTGGTTTACCATCCGTTGAAACGTAGCAGGTGCATTTTTAGTCCGAAAGGCATTACCGTAAACTGGTATAAACCAACGGGGTAGAAAATGCAGTTTTCTCCTTGGCATGGTTGGTCAGGGCTATTTGCCAATAGCCTGACGTCAAGTCAAATGTGCTGAGGAACTTGGCGGCGCCAAGTTTATCCACCAACTCATCTGTTCTTGGCAAAGGGTGGCATCAGTCGTGGTGACTGCGTTAAGAGCTCTATAATCCACGCAGAATCTAAGTTCTTTAGATCCGGCCTTTGGTACTAACACAACTGGGCTAGACCATGGACTAGTAGAGGGCTCTATTACCCCGAGATCAAGCATCTTGCTGACCTCACCTTTGATGTGGGTCTTACGTTTTCTGACATGCGATATCCTCTGCTTTTGACAGGCAGACAGTCACCAGTGAGTATCTCGTGCTGGCCCCAAGGGGTCAAGCCTGGTGAGAGCGAGAACAGAGAGGCAAACTGATTCAACATAGACTTGCACTCTTCTTGTTGCTCGGGTGTCAGATTGGAGGAGAGATTTACTCCTTCAATTTTTTCATCTTAAGGTAAGCCTCTGAGGAGATCCGGAAGAGCTTCACTCTCTTCTTCTTCCTCGGCCGATGCTAGAAGCAACGCTCCTACGTCAGGTCGTGAGACATACGCTTTAAGTCGGTTGGTGTGAAAGACTGTCGGAGCCTCCTTGGGGTTGCCCAAGTCCACCAGATAGTTAACCTCACCGAGCTTACCCACTACTCGGTAGGGTCCCATCCATTTATCTTGCAAGGCCCTCTGCCTTGTGGGGATCATAACAAGAACAAGCTGGTTTTGAGCGAACTCAACCATGTTAGCCTTTTGATCGTGCCAGTGCTTGACCAACGCTTGTCCAGCTTTCAAGTTATCGCTTGCTTCTGTCATCTGGTGCGACATTCTCCTCCGGAGACCTATCACGTAGTCAGTCACTCTGACTGGCTTGGGGGAAGGAGCACTCTCCAACCCCTCCTTAATCAGGGCCAATGGACCTCTGACGGGATGACCATAGAGCAGTTCGAAGGGAGAGTAGCCTACTCCCTCCTGAGGGACTTCTCTATAAGCGAAAAGAAGGCATGGCAATAGAAGGTCCCACTTACGTTTAAGGGGTTCTTCTAGAGCACCTATCATGCTCTTCATGGTTCGGTTGAACCGTTCTACCAACCCATTGGTTTGTGGGTGGTAAGCCGTTGAGAACTTGTAAGTTACCCCGCAGGTTTTCCACATGGCTTTCATGTAGTGGGACATAAAATTTGACCCCCTGTCAGAGATAACTTCCTTAGGAAATCCGACCCTAGTAAAAATACCAAGGAGGGCCTTAGCCACAGCCGGAGCTGTAACAGTCCTCATAGGAATTGCCTCAGGATACCTAGTAGCATGGTCTACTACAACAAGTATAAACCTGTTGCCTGAGGAGGTTGGAGGATCAAGGGACCAACGATATCAATCCCTACTCTCTCAAATGGGACTCCCACAACGGAAGAGGCACTAACGGTGCCACATTCTTGGACCCAACCTTACCAGAGATCTGGCAGGTATGGCAGCTTCTGCAGTGTTTTTCTACTTCGGCCCCCATTTTTGGCCAATAGAAGTAGAGTGAGAGCCTTTCCTTAGTCTTCTTGAAACTCAAGTGACCAGCCAAAGGAATCTCGTGGGCTAACTGCAAGAACTGTGGTCTGTTCTCTTGGGGTACTACAAGGCGTTTGTAGTCTCCAGGTGCAGACTCGGTCGGTTTCACTATAGAAGAGGCCATCTTCCAGTGCAACCTATGTTTCCCAGGCTCTTGCCCTTCAGCCTGAGTTTCTGCCTGACGGCGAAGACCTTCCAGAGTTGGACATTCTCTCTGTCCCTTACTGAAGTCTGCCCTGCTGGGTCCACCTTCTGCCAGTAACGACTGCAGCTCAGGATGGTCAACAGGATCCAGATCTCCAATGAGTTCCTGGCCTCCTACTAGCTCTTCTTCAGAGTCTAGTTCAACCACACAGGGTTGTACCTCCCTCTCAGCCTCAGCTGGAGGTGGAGTTACAGGTGTAACTTTGACAACCTAGGGGAAGTCCTTGTTGGAAGCACTGGAGTGCTTGCTGCTGGCTTTTTCCTAGGAGTCTTGGGTTGCCCTTTGCTCCTGATCTGGTAGTTACTGCAGTAAGTTGCTCCAGTGGAGCAGGAGTGATTCTTCTTCATCATCTCCCTGAGAGTACCGCGCAGGTCTCTCTCTTGCAGGTCTGGTTAGCTCCTGTAACCGTTTACTAGGAGGTCTGGGAGTATGCGATACAACTCCGAGAGTTTTCAAATCGTTACCCAACAGTACGCGTCCTGGTACCTCACTCTGTATGCTGACAGGTATCTTTACAGTCATGTCGTTACACTGGATGAGAACTGGTAATTGGGGAAGCATCTGCACAGGCCCTCCAGCTAACTTGGTGAGGCGTTGGGTGCCTTAGCAACATCCTCAGCCTGAAAAAACGATTTATCCACCACAGTTATGCTGCCCCAGTGTCCCTAATGGCAGGCGTCTCCTGACCATTCACCTGGACACTGTCCTTATAATACTCTTTAGTATTATCGGGGATAGAATTATAGACATCTAAATTCTGTTGTTCCCACAACCCCAGAGATACTAAAGAAACGCTGGCTGAGACTCCAATGGGTTCGTCAGCTAGCAGTAGAAAGTTTCCACTTGCCATTTGGACTTCCTCCTCTGGAGCGAAGGCTTAAGGAGCAAGCTGGACCCCTGAAGGTTTACCCTTACATCTGGGATCTCCTTTCACGTGATCAGTCGAGCCACAAACAAAGCATTTCCCGAATGCTTTCTGGAATGGTGGCTTGTTCTGACCTCCTTCCGGTTTGGCACCAGAAGACACACTATTCTGCTGTGGTTTTCCCGGTGGCTTACCCTTCTGGTTTTGTTTGGGGCCCTCTTTGGAATGTGAGTTATTCGAATTCTCCTTTGAGTCTTTTTTAGGCTGTTTTCCCTCGTCCTTTTTCTGAGTTGCCCCAGAATCCTTGTGAGTAGCCCTGTTGGCAACCCACAAGTCAGCAGCCTTAGCTAGAGCCCTGGAATCTAATTCTTCGAATCAGCCAAGTGCTGTCTGAGCTCAGGAGAACAGGCATCATAAATCGACTCCAACATAAAAAGATTTCGCATACCCTCGTAAGTGTCAACTTTGTAACCCTTAATCCATCCCTCTAAGTTTTTCAACCCTTCACTCACCCAGGTAGCCCAAGGGTACCATCATGCTTTTTGAGGGTTCTAAACCTCTTAAGATACTGGGAAGGGGTCTTCCCGAATCTAGCTATCAAAGCTAGTTTCACACTTTCGTAATCCGTCTTATCCACCTCCCCCAATTCCATTACCACATCAGTCGCAACAGGAGGAAGCCTATCGAACAACCAGGGAAGCAAGGCATTCCCGGTGATGTCCTGGAGCCCATGATTGTATTCAAACAGTTTCAACCAATCCAACACATCCAATCTCGGTTCGTACATACCCACTAATTCCTTCGGCATCCGGGGTCTTTTGGGACTGGAGCTCCTAGAGGAACCAGAGGAGAGAGAAGCATTTTCTATAGACAACTTTTTCATTTGTAACTCATGATTAAGCTCTATTTCCCTGAGTCTTAACTCAGCTTGCCTCTGCTCAGTTTGAGCCAAGAACCGTGTATGTTCTAATTCGAGCTTCATTTTTTCAAGTTCAAAATAAGCAGCATTACTCGTGGGACCTGGTATTGGCCCCGTAGGCACAGTTGGTAAGGCAGGTAGAGGAACAGGTGAGACAGTTTCGTTAGCCTCGCCGTCCTCGTCAGCCTCTTCATCGCTATCATCAGAATTACGATTCAGATCAACACCATTACTGTTATCTACAGTTGCTGGAGAGTTTGGTTCCTCTGAACCAGTACCCAGACTTTGGTTCGCCAGCAATCTCTCTATTAGTTCTAACTTCTTGCCTTTTACAGGAAGATTCTCTTGTCTACAGAGAGCTCGCAGACTCTCAGTATTTTTATCCGACAAAGACTCTTGGCTGTAAATTTCCATCGTAGACATGTTTTTTGAAAGTTGCTTTTGTAAAGTTTTGTGGTTAGTCGTCCTACAGCGTCGAAAAACACTCTAAACTGTATACTCGATACTAATCCCACCGCTGTACACCAGTGTTAGGCGGAAACCTGTGCAGTTCCCTCTGGGACCACTGCAAAAGATTTAGGACTACAGGTGTTGCGATGAACCCACTTGGTAGCGGTCTGTACCACACAGATTCAATTGGTAGCTGTGGCTGAGCAGTCAGACTTCTCTCAAGAAAAGTTGGTCAGTATAGGGAGTATACAATATAGGGTAATTCTTCGCAGCAAAACGAGTAAACACGCAACCAGGCTTTAGTATAAAGATAGTAAGTTATTTATTGATAACAGAACGTCTACGAAAAATACTAAAGTGAATCACGGCAAACAACTCAAAATACAATTACTCTGCAGAATGGAATAAAGCTCAACCCCCCGAAACACAATATCGACAACTCTAGGTTCTACGGCACCACTTATTTTCAGACAGAGGTGTATACCTCAACCCAGATGACACTCGAATATTTAGTGAGGAAGGGAGGGAAGAGAAAGGCAGGTAATGAAGTCAACACGGTTCGTACTGAAGCGGGTAAAAATGCAAGGCAAGACGGCATTAATCACACTAGATCATACAGTTCGGCGGCCAGGCCCACTCGGTGAGAGGCAAGGCACGATGTCCTGGAAAGTCTCTACGGGTGATGCATTCAAGTCTTGTTAAGCAATTTGGTTAGCGACAGGTTGAACCAGTTCAGAACAAAGAGTGAATAAAGCTTGGAGGCAACCCAACGGAACGGAGAGGAATCAGATACCTCACACGAACCGATCGAAAAGGGAAGCCAGGCGGTTACGGTACCTTGTTGTGGAAGACAGCTCCGACGGGGGCAGTTGTTCCTGGTGGTGGATGCACGACGGGTCTTGGCCAAGAGAAGAGATGCTCTCGTCGTCGAAGAGAAGATGTCCGGTGCACCACCAGGGAAGAAACCAGCCGCGGAGTGCTCCGTCACAAGGCACCACCTTTCGATCACGGTGCAGGAGTAGTGGCTATCCGGTTGCCGGGTGCTCTGCACGGGCAATTCGACCACTGCGTCCTGGGCGACCAAAAAGCAGAAAGAAGAAGAAGACTGGTTGTTCCCACCAGTCAGGGAAAGAGACTCTCCGGCAGGGAGATCTCTTCTGTCGTCGGGAGATTGTGAGACGATTCCGCAGGGCTTCACCGGAGGTGTTGTCGTGCAGGTCGACTCAGCGTTACCCTCGTCGGATTCTTTAGGTCCAGTGGCGACTTCCTGAAGATCCAGTCCCAAAGCCCTGCTTTTATGCAGACGTCCCCCATTCATTCAGCCAGCTTGTCAATCAACACATGCTAAGTGGTGAGCGGGAAGCTCACCACCTGGGCCAATCACTTCAGAGTGCGACCTGAGTTGGCAAGGCAACTCGGTCCAGGTGTCTAAACCCCCTCCCACACCCCTGAGGTAACCCAGACAGAATGGCGCCACCTTCGAGGGTCTCTGTCCAGAGGCCCGCCAAAAGTGGAACAAAGGGCTCAACCTTTGGTTTAGGAGTCACAGAGAAAAACACAGACGCCATTTTACAACCCGAGTTCTGGCAGAAAATACCACTCGATAAACCTATTTAAGATAAGTAGATCGGTGGTACGTTGGAGATTAACGAAAAACAGTATCAATCTTCAACAATGGGACGAATCCCATAGGGTTATGCTCGGGGCTGAACATAACAAGTAGTTTCCACTGCCACCAGCCAAAACTCGACGAGGGGGGACGGGACAGTACCCCCTCGAGTAACAGATCCAGGAGTAATCGTATTACCCCTACTAGCACGTCCACAATAAGATGGTTGGTACTAGTTCTGTTAGCAAATTTAGGTCTAGTAAAGCCAATGGTGACTTTACATGCCCGGGAGACAGTAGTCAGTCCCCGGTATGGAGTCTATGTGGGGGACCTGCTAGGGCGCCCCCGTGTCACGACACGTAGGGTGCAGAGTGACACACATAGAAAACTTATGAGACCCTATGGAGTAAAAGACCCCATAGCCCATCGAACACATTGACAATTCAAAGGAATCACACACATACATGTCCAAGAGTGAGAGGAAAAGGGTCACACTCTTGGCAGGATGGAAAAAACAAACTCCAGAAATCCAGCAAAGCTGCTGGGGGACTCACTAGGTTAGGAAATTCAGCCTAAACAGAGAATTCTCCCTAACATTTACCTCTATGACCTGCAGAATACTCCGCTGCCCAGGAGCTAAGTTTGAGGCATAAAAAAACATTACTGTTATCATTGTTACTGTTATACTACTACTACTATTAATACTACTACTAATAATAATACTAATAATAATGGTACTAATACTTGGAAACTTGTCATGCAGGGCTTCTCTAGGCATTCCGTCATATAAGGCTTTTTGAATCACCATGTTATTTTTAATGAAACGTTTGCTATCATTAAAACCATAGCATCTGTTTCACTTCCAATGGAAAGACAACCCCATCTTAGTCCTTGGTCCCATTGAATGTTGTCATTGCTGTCACTGACCCAGACTGTCATAGAGCTTGAAGATGTGTTTACAGACTAGCATTAAAAGTGTACAAGTATGTTACCAGGTTTCTGAGGGTTTAAAAGGCATTGCAAGGTGGCACAAACTCTGCAACAGTGGCTATTGTATGATGTGTACATTTAAAATCTATAAAGCCACAATGTCAATTGGAAGACTGGCATCGTGTATTTTAAAACCCAATGTGCACATACAAAGTGCCTTCTTTGAATTTGATATAAGAACACAAACCTCCATCTTTTTAAATTAAACTTTAGTTATTTTCCTTTGACATCTACCTGTGCAAAGTTTTAAAAAGCTTTACTTCATCAGACATTTTTCCACTTAATAATACCTTTTGTTTTACATGTTTTCTTCATTTTGCTTACACTTCTTTTTGTGGAATGCTTCGATTTATCGTAGCCTCGGAATTCGCGAGCATACATGCTGTGCTATTTGCCATATATGTTACACATAAATAAGCAACTCAACACATGACGCGCAGCATGATCAATCTATATGCGTGCAGTTTCTCACATTGCCCAATTATTATGAAAGTGCAATTTGATTGCTTACAGTGGCATTTTTCTAACCTAAAAATGACGATGATTCGTTAAGCAAGCGGTTCACTTTGTTATGGCTGACAGCAGAAATGGAGCTTGCATGTTGTGTTCATGCTGCTTTTCAGTGTAGAGCCGAAAAAATAACCAATGGGTTCCTTGTGAACCTTGTGGGCGTTATCTCACCGCGAAAAGAGGACCTTGTGGGTGTTATCTCACCGAGAAAAGTGTTAAAATAATTAGATAAAATTGTGCATTTGAGAGCATACCGTCAGTGAAAAATAGGCCAAAGCCACACAGTTTGCCATCAGTATTATAGGGTAATACATGAACACATCGGATAGTAACCAACAGGGCAAAAGAGCATTTTCTAGTTCATTTTGATGATGCATTTTACCATAATACATGCCAGTATAAAAACATTGTCATGTTGGCAGTGCCCATACATGTCCGTGTACAAACGGTATATCCCACTATTATGTTCTAATCGTATGTGATACACCAGTTTGTTCTGCCAATTCAAATACCATGACAAAGACTGATTGCACCAATTTAGGTCAGTGTGGACACATAAGAACACTCATTTTTGCTTGACTCTTGATCACAGTAAATAATGTAATGCCAAAGTACGAAAACATGTCCAGACTGGGTGAACCAATGTCCACAAGTAGGGATGCTTAAGAATACTTCTCATGCTGTCTTTACCCTTGCAAGTAGGGGTACTAAAGAATACTTCTTCATGCTGTCTTTATGCTTGCAGCCCAGTAGAACAATTCCATGCCACAGAAAATACGAAAATATGTCCATAGTGGCTGTGCCAATGCCTGAAAGTACAGCTACATAACACACACATATTGGTTTTGCCAGTAATAAATGTCATGCCACAGTAAGATAACATACAAGAGTGTGGGAGCCCCTCTACTGAGAACACACATGGTTCAAATAACATGTTCTATGAAATTCCTTCCACTCACGAGGGTCTACAACCATGTTTTAGCTCACTGCACCCTTCACAAAGGAGACATATACATTTGCATATAAATCTGGTCCCATCAAAATGGGCAATACAGCACCAAAATGCTTGGCAATTCTCCTCTGATCAAGAGTACCATCAGCAGACTCATATGTCCAAAACATCTCTTTTGGACATATGCAACCTCTTCAGTGAGATGAAGCTGAGCCGCTCTACGACACAGTGAGCAAGGGGTCCACATCTGGATTACCATTAGTGACGTAGAGTGAAACCCCAAGAATTACACCATTTACAAGAGTGCGGGAGCCCCTCTACTGAGAATGAATATGGTTCAAATAACCTACTCCATGGAATGCATTCCACTCAGGAGGGTCTACAACCCCAATGTACGTAAGTATGGCTGCTTATGAACGCTCACCATGCTGGCTTTCCCCTTGATACCAGTAAATAAAGGACATACCACAGAAAGAAAATCTATTTTCAGAATAGCGGCACCAATGCAAGTTAGCCCAGCTACATAGAAACACTCATCATGTATGCTTTACTCTTGATGCCACTAAAAATGTCATGCCACAGTGAGAAACCTGCACAGACTTCCTGCCATTGCACAAATGTAAGTACCCCCAAATCAGATACCTGCACTGTAAAGACTGGAGGAGGGTGTCTGTCCTCCTGTCTATATGGCGGAGTCGAGGCACAGAGCACTCCAGCCAAGATTCTCTATTGTTGGTAGCAATGGACGAGCAATCAAGGCTTAAGCTCTCAGGAGGTGATGCAGGCTGGTTCTTAAGTACAGTGCAGTCTTCAAGCACCCACAAAGGAATGTCCAAACACTATGTTAGTGAAAACAGAGTTCTTTATATAAATAGGCTCAAGATAATTACCCAATCACAATAACACACTTTGTGCTAAAGAAAATCTTAAATGGCAAATATATACAGTTTCTATGTGGTACCACGATTACTCTTTGATTCCATTAAAATGCATCAACTGTACTCAGTTCAAATGTCATACAAAGCAGTTACTAATGTGAACCAACAATAGACATAGGAGGAAAGCAGGTTGGTTAAAACAATAGGCAGAATAATAGGCACCTACCACTAGGCACAGTTCTATATGAGGGTCCCCCACCTGGGCAACCTGTAAATAAAGATATCTTACAAGCCCAATCCATATATTGTTCAGCAGATTCTTATTTCTACCACCCCAATGTACCTGGAATTGCAGAGTTTGACGTCGTCGGATCCTTCTTGAGTGGCTCCCTTTAAGGCAGGAGCCACGGATTGTCGAGATCCCATGAGGAAATGGTGAACAAAAGGCATTGAGGCAGCAGCTTCCGTCCTGGCGGTGCTCGTCGATGATCGGTCGTGGACGTCCTGCAAAGATGAGGTGTGTGGTACACCACGACAACGATAGTTTGTTGCCGCAAAGAGTTACTGTAGAACTTTAGCCAAGCAAGGGCGTCGGGTCGTCAGCGTCTTTGTGGTATTTGGGTGGCGGGAAACCCACCGGCGGATTCTCCTCAGCGCGTCAGCCGCCTTGACTTTCTCCGGTGGGACAAAGCGGTCGTTGATGATCAGCGAGGGAGTCCTTCCTTCAAAGTGGTTTACTTTTACTGATCCAGCCAACACGAATGACTCGCTCGAAGCCTATGGGATCAAACCCAAGAACATTTTGTGATGAATAGTTTAACTCCCGAAGCACCAAGCCCTGTTTTGAAAAAGGCCGTTGTAGGGCCGAAACACGTGACACACTAAGAGCCATTCTGCTAATAAATATATAAAACATTTTTTGTGTGCACTTGATTGGGCGCTCCGTCCTGGCTTTTGCTCCTTGTTTTTGATTGTATATGACTGGTTTCCCGGCTTCCCGTCCATCTAGTGACCTGCGACCTCACTTCAATCTATTATTTGAAACTCAAGGGACCTACTGTTCCTCCTACTGTATTTCTTGTAATTAATTGGAAAGACTTGCACAGTCTTATTGAGTTTTCGAGTCGCCAACAAGACCAGCTGTACCCATAAGCCTGGGTTTACCTGAAGACCTTCCTTCAAAGTGTTCTTAATCAATGTAGCGTTGCAGCTCCGGTTGATGATGATCATCATCGATGGTGATAGACTTCAATGTCCGGGCGCTTTGCTTCTTGATTCTGCGGCGGTCCTCATCTCCGGTCGGCAGCCTTTTGAGGACTGACTTCCAGGAGGATTTGGCGAAAGTTAGCTGCTGCATGGTGGTCCTTTGTAGCTCGGGAAGATGTCTCCTAGCCAGGTCCTCTCTTGTATCAGTTCCTTGAGGGCACAGCAGATTTCACATTGGCGAAGGACAGCAGCAGCAATTCTTCTTCTTCCAGTGGGCTTCAAGGTTAAGCATCAAGTATCAACTTCAGCTTCTGAATGAATTCCATCATTGAGAGGTCCCCAGATATACTGCTTGGTCTCTCATTCACTCTGCTGGGTCACACTCAGGCAACCAGTCATTCAGAAGGGCATTCATGCAGGCAGGCAGCCAATCAGGCTCACAGTGCATTCAGGTCATTCTCCTCCCTCCAGACACTCCCAAATGGAATGTGTTTTTGGACAAGTACCCAGCCTTGCAGCACTCCACACTACATTGATACCAGTTTCGGGCAGGGCTGTCTCAGTCTTTGTGTCACCTACCAGAAACCAGACACCCATAACAAGAAGTTCATATTAGTCACAAACTCCATTCACCCATGTCCCACCCCAAGTGTGTACCCACAACATACAGTAACTGGGAAAGCTCCAGCCAGTCTGGCCTGGACTTCCCCACAAAACCATATATGGAACTTCCACCCAACAGCCAGTCAGGGGGAAGGGACAGAGTCAGGGCTTCCTGGGACTTCAGGAAAACAAGGGAACAGGTAAAAGAAAACAAGAGGCCACAGGGGCCATCTTGTCTCCTATCAGGAAACAACTGATTCAAATGGCAGGGCCTGGGTATCCAAAAATGGGGGATACTCAGAGCACCTGTCAAATTCAGCATGGAGATGCCACCAGCCCATACCCTGCTCTGTGGGCCACACACAAGTGACCATAAACATACATTAGGGGAACATGGTTGTACCCCCCCCCATGGGTGCCATAATGGTCTCCCAAGTGTCTGTACACCAAACCAGAAAGAGGAAGAACTGCACTGCCAGGAGTCCCACATGGACTCCTGGGCTGAAAATAAGACAGAACATACACGAAAAACGACTATAGGACAAGGACAGGGAGGCCCTGTCCCTCCAATGCATTTCCAGCATCACAGTCATACCCCCCAACCTGAGGTAGGGGCACCTAACCTCCCACAACATTGACACCCTCATCCAGACGGTCAACATACCTTCTGGAAAGGTGGTCTGCATTATCGTGACTACTCCCTGGTCTATGGTCAATAGTGAAGTCTAGCCCTTGCAGGATAATGGACCACCTGCGCAGTTTCAGGTTTTTACCCTTGTCTCATAAGCCACTTCAGGGGCTTATGATCTGTTTGGAATATACTATACTGAAACATTCCTTTTCAATAGTAGCCCACCTACATTCTCTACCCTTGAGTTGTCTACTGATGAATATGATTGGATGTTCCCTCCCGTTGTCATCTAACTGAGACAAGACAGCTCCAATTCCGGTGTCGCAGGCATAAGTCTGGACGATAAAGTGTTTGCTGTAGTCAGGCGCACACATCATAGGTGCCCTATAAAGACCTTCTTTCAAGCCAGCAAAGGCCCTCTAACAGTCTTCTGTCCAATTAACCTTCTTTGGTTGTTTGGGCGAAGTCAGAGCTGTCAGAGGGGCAGCTATGGTTCCATAGTCTGCCATAAAGTTGTGATAATACCCAGTGAGGCCCAAAAAGGCTCTCACCTGGGTTTAAGCAGTGGGAGTCTCCCAGTCATGTGCATCTTGCATTTTACTGGGGAGAGGTTGGATTTGACCCGCTCTTACCTGATGACCAAAATAAGTGACTTTCCCCTGAGCTCTCTGGCACGTGGTGGCTTTGATAGTGAGGTTAGCCCTTTTCAAGTCATGCAACACTTTATCCAGGTGAGTCAAGTGGAACTGTAGACGGCACTGTCGTCTAGCTAGGCCACACAAAAGGCTTCCAGACCACTGAGCGCATGATTGACTAATCTCTGGAAGGTGGCAGGTGCAATTTTCAACCCAAAAAGCATGACTCTAAACTGGTAGCGCCCCTCAGGTGTTGATAATGCAGTATTTTCCTTGACATGGTCCATCATAGCTATTTGGCAATAGCCTGAGGTAAGGTCAAAGGTGCTCACAAACTTGGCCGCACCTATGATGTCCACGAGCTCATCAGCCCTGGGCAATGGGTGCGTGTCAGTTTTGGTGATGGCATTGACCCCTCTGTAGTCCACATCGAACCGCCAGTCCTTGGTACCTGTCTGAGAACTTGCCTTGGGGACGAGGACCACTGGACAGGACCAGGGACTGGTTGAGGGTTCAATAATACCCAGATCCAACATCTTTGCATCATCAGCCTGGATGTGGTTCTTAACAGTGTCTGACATCCTGTAGCATCTGCTTTTGACAGGTACGCTGTCACCAGTGTCCATTTCATGCCAACACCACAGGGTGAGGCCTGGTGTCAGTGAGAACAGAGGGGCATACTGCCAGAGAAAAGCCCCGCAGACCCTCTGCTGCTCTGGTGTCAGATCTGGAGAGAGATGCACTCCCTCCACTGAGCCATCCTGAGGGTTGCTATACAGCAAATCAGGAAGGGGCTCACTCTAATACTCTTCTTGCTCTGAACCAGCAACAGAATGAGACTTCAGCTTGCCTGAATACTTGAGGGGCTACCCCAGGCACTCCCATGTCAACCAGATAATTGACTTCACGCAACTTGGAGATGATCCTGAAGGGTCCAGTACACTTATCTGCCAAAGCTCTAGGCTTGGTAGGCTCCAACACAGGGATCTCCTGTCCTGGAGTCCAATCCACTTGTGATGCTTTAAGGTCATGCCAGTATTTGTTTGATTCCTGGCTTGCCTTAATGCTCGCTGTCGCCTGACCCATCATCTGTGTCATCTTTCATCTGAGGCCTAACACATAGTCCCACACTTGCTTGGCAGGACCTGAAGGGGTGTCTTCCAAATCTTCTCTGATCATGGCAAGGGGCCCCCTCATGGGATGTTCAAAGAGTAACTCAAAGGTGGTGAAACCAACGCCCTCTTGAGGTACCTCTCTGTAAGCAAACAGCAGACATGGCAGGAGGAGATCCCATTTCCTCCTTATGGGCTCTTCCAAAGCACCCAACATGCCCTTGAGAGTATTGTTAAATGTCTCAACCAGACCATTGGTCTGAGGGTGGTAAGTGGTGGAGAACTTCTAGGTTACCCGCACTCTTTCCACATTGGTTTCATAGAACTCGACATGAAGTTGGATCCTCTGTCAGAGACAACCTCCTTAGGGAATCCAACCCCGGTAAAAATGCCCAGGAGAGCCCTGGCAACCACCAGTCCGAAGGGGTATAGCCTTAGGGTACCTGATGGCATGATCTACCAAGACCAGGATGAACCGATGTCCACGTGAAATGGGAGGGTCAAGGGGACCGACAATGTTGATGCCCACTCTCTCAAATGGTGTTCCAACCACTGACAATGGCTGCAGTGGGGCAATGACACTGCCTCCAGCCTTGCCAGACAACTGACAAGTTGGGTAGGTCCTGCAGTGGGACTGCGCTTCTACTCCCATCCAGGGCCAGTAGAAATGGGCAGAGAGCCCCTATTGGGAATGGGGAATGGATTTTTCAATGGGGACTTACCGGTTGATCCAGGGTCGGAATGGGCTGGTAAATACCCATTGAACCAGGTCAGACCTGGACCCGGTATGGGAGGTAGTCATGGCGCAAATAGCGCCATGACTACCTCCATACGCGGAATGAGGCCCACAGTCTCTCTTTTCTTAAATTACCTTAACCCTTTAAGGAATTGGGTAGGTTTCTTGCCAAACGTGGCAATAAAAGCACACTTCATGCACTCAAAGCACACTTCTTCCACACTCAGTTTCAGAATACAGTCATAACCAATCTGAGGCACTCTGCTTAAGAAACACTTAGCCCAATCTCTTTTTTTAACATCATGAATTCCACAAGCCATCTCAAATTCTTCAATCCATTGGAGGATATCAGAACCCTCCACATACACACCAACCAAATCTTTCATAAACTTGGTGGCAGGGGAACTGACACTCTCAACTGGTTTCACTTAAGCCTCCACTCTAGCTTTCTCTAGCTGAATTTTCTGACATTCAGTGTCCTTGTTTTTAAGTTCAAGATCCTTATCTTTGAGTATCACATGTTGTGCCAACTCCTCTTTTTTATGTTCAGCTTCAGTTTCCAACTTCCATATTCAAAGGCCAATTTCAACATTAATAATTCAAGCTCCAAGGAATTCCCTGAAGAAACATTGCTGGGGTTCGGAATAGAGGCAGCTGGAGTGGTGGCACTCCCAGAACCAGATTCAGTAACAACCCCAGGGGCAGGGTCCTCATTGGTTGCATGTCCCCCTTCATTGAGAGCATAACAATCAGTCTGGTAGTCCACCAGGGCAGCTATCAGCTCAGCCCGAGACTTATGTTATGTTATGTTACTTTGCATTTATATAGCACCTTATGTATCATTGGCATGATCTCAAAGCGCTGGTAGGTTGAACGTCCTCGGGAACCGTAGTTCAAGTCAGTGGAGAGAGAGATGGTCATAAGGTGCGTGGGTGCACCGGATATGTGTGCAGCCGGTGTGGCAGTTGCATGATAGCTGCTTCTTAGCGGTAGGTGTGGTGGTTGGGAGGTCAGGTATATGTGTTCATTCTGAGGGGTTGACGCCCAGACTGATTTCCGGCTGCGTTAGGCCTGAGGAGAACGCTTAAGATGTCTGTGTGTGCTCAGCTTGCTGTGTTTAATTAGGATGATGAGGAGTATGTGGCGGGTGTTAGTATGAGAACAGCTATACCGAATGTGTCATAGTATCGCTGTGTTCTATTTGAGTGGTAATGTATAGGAGAGAGTATGCGCAGTATTGTGATATGGTGGTTATCAGTAAGGTGCTTGAGATCGAGCATTCCATCTGTAGCATTTATTCTATCTGTTTTATTCATTCTGCCAGTTTCATTCCACTTCGTCTGTTCATACATTATGTCTGGTTCGTCACTTAATTTACTAGTCTTTCCATCCATTCCCTCACTCGATCCTTCATCCACATAAACTAGTCTATCCATTCCGTAGTTCCATTTCATACTTTCATACTTCCCATCTGTTTAGAGTTTTCCATCCGTTCCATCCATCCAATCCATTTGATCCACTGCGCGTGTTCCACTCACTCCATCAGTTACATCTGCTCAAACTGTTCTATCCGTTCCCTTCGCTCTATCTGTTTTGTCCATTCCATCTGTTCTATCCACTCCATCTGTTCTATCCGCTCTATTCGTTCCATCCACTCCATCTTTTCCATCACTCCAAACAGCTCTATTTGTTTCATCTGCTCTATCCGTTTCATCGATTCCAACTTTCCCATCCATTCCAACTTTTCCTTACACTCCATCTGTTCCATTCACTCAATTTGTTCCATTCACTCGTTCCATTCCATCCACACGTTCCGTTCCATCCACACCGTCCGTTCCATACACACGTCCGTTCCATCCGGAATTTCAAGAACTCTGAGAAACTGTTTTCACCCTTGTTCTCTCCCTCCTTGAGTGTTTTGAAACACTTTCATGTGTCTAGGCGCAAAAAAATAAACAATACAATTCACAAGCTGCATCCCTAAACTCATGTGCCATAATGGGAGACAACAGCTCTCAGAAAAAACTAAACACGCACACCAGAGGTGTGGCATATCACATACTATGATTGCCTTAACACAAGCAGTACACTGAGCATGGAAGGCCGACGCACAGGCCAGGCGCACAAATGAACACACAATGATGGATAATTAACAAGATAATCACACCTCAGGCACACCAAGGGTGCACATGCTTGGTTACCCAATTGATCAAGTAAAAACAAAGAACACAAACTGCACTCTCATCACTCCAATATTCAAAAAGTATTCCATCAAAAACTTTACTTAAAGTCGTTTAAAATACATTCTGTTGGGAACTTCACTAAAAGTGCTTGTAATAGGAACCTGCAAATCCTCTAAAACATTAACCGACTGATTCATGGAATTATTTGCGTGAAAACCGCAGATTTGCGTGCCTTTCTGCTCGAAAATCCCTGTTTGAAGTATGGGGATTTTCGGGCAGAATGGGGCGCAAATCTGCGTTTTTCACGCAAATAATTCCATGAATCAGGACTAAAATCTATTTTACTCAGACATATCACTCATCCACGCCACACATCATTACTGTAAAAATAAAAACTCATTGCTTTGCGAATCCATGAGTACAGGCTGCAGCGAAAATCTATGTCCTGAAATTTCTCAAAATATGAAGCTAAACTCACGGTCCAAGTCCTAGTAAATTCAACACTCATTCACTGAAACAGTACCACGTTAAAACGTGTACACTACTCGAAAGTCTAAACGTTCGTGCTGCGCGAAACAGAATCAGCAATTCCTAAATTGCCTCAAAAATGTTAAGCTAACCATGCATTGTGCTGAACTGCCGACTCAAACAAGTCCATGGTTAGGCACATGTATGGTAATTTCCCAGAATTAGAGCCATACATGAGAGCACGATAAACTGAACAAAAGGCTTTTATAGCATACAACATTTCATGTGATCAAGGTACAAAAAACAAAATCATTCCAAAGCATGTGCGTTCCCAACAAACTCCCCTTTCTTTTATTTTCTTTATTTCGATTTTGTTAACGTAGACTGTTAGGCAAAATCCTGTGCAGTGCCCTTAGGGACCACTACACACAATTAAGACCACAGGTGGCAATACAAGTTTTACCTTTGGTACAAGCCTGTACTACTAAGTTATAGTGGTAGCAGTAGCAGAGCAGCCAGGCTTATCTCAAGAGTATATGAGCAGTAGCACAGATTACACAAAGGGACCACGATTACCGTGACTCAAGCAAACACTGACTCAAGGTTACAGGTAAAAAATATAAGTACATTTATTTTTAAACCATCAGTTATAAACACAACACCTCTATTAAACTTTAAACAAAACCACACATCAAATATGCTACAACTAACCAATTCACTTTGTACAGTATGTCTCAAGGTAAGTACCCTGTGTTTGAATGAACCGGTGTTATGAACAAAACACGATACCGCGGATATGGTTGCGATCACTTTTAACAGTTCGGTATACTCAATAAACGCGTATCCTTGACATGAAATGCTACCGGGGCAAAAAGCACACTTAGCACCTGAGATACCCAGAAAGAGTTGGAGGCAAAAATCACAGGCGATATTTAGGTTAGGCAGACAGTATCGAGAAACACTCAGAAACAGGAGTCCAAAAGTCAAAAGGTCTTAAGTGACACCGGAGACCTGTGGCGAAGATCACACCGTTAGACAGTTCACGATTCAGCGTAGCCCAAAAGTACTTGGATATTGTCAATGTTCGGAAGCAAAAGTTATAAGAAGGAGGGAAGACAAGGACGAGCCTTGAGGATGAAGAAAAGGGATTCACCCAGTTTCCTCGAGTAGAACACAGTACCTTATTTCCACGATGCAGCTGGTGCCCTGGCAGTTGTTCCTGTTGGTTTCCCGCAGACCCACGATTCCTGGAGCTTCGTTGTGAAGGAGGACGTCTGAAGGGGGTCTGCACCACACAGGGATGAAATCAGCAGTAGCGACAACGAAAAAGGTGTGCTCCTTAAAAACAGGAGAGGCTCAGCAGGTGGCTATCCGGACCACTACAGCAGTGTGCAGCGATTTCGACCACGGCGGAGATCTCTGGCTGAAGAAGATGAGCTGATTATCCCCACCAGGCTCAAGGGAAGAAGACTCCGGACTGGATCTCCTCTTAGTCATCGAAGGGTAGATAGCTCAGGACTGCAGCAGGGCTTCACCGGGACGGAGTAGTTGCAGCAGCCGTCATTCTCTCCGCTTCTCTTCAGTTCCTTGTAGTTCCAGAGGCGACTCTGACTTCTAGCCCAAGAGACCTGCCTTTTATGCGCAAAACCCCCATTCACACAGCCTGGCTGTCAATCACGCAGCAGGGGGGTTGTCCAGACGGGACAACCACCTCAGCCAATCATGGCAAAGTGCAACTCGGGTTTCCTAAGATACCCTGTGCAGGGGGTGACTAAACTCCTTCCCCACATTCAGTCTACCTAGACACCCAGGCACCAAGAGGAGGGCTTCTCTGCAGAAGCCCGACAAAAGACGGTGAACAAAGAAGGCGAACCTAGTTTGCCGCACAAAGTAAAACACAAGAAGGACTTTAACAAAAAGAAATGGTGAATAAACCCAACCGGAGCCAAAAGAAAGACGATTTACAAGCGGGTTTATGTTCGAGGCTAATATAATAGCCAAGAACAGTACCACGTTTATCTAATATAATCGCGGTAGAAAAGTTAGTGTAGATACCACTGCCACCAGCCAAGTCTAAATGTTAAAAGAGCGAAACAATGCTCAGGGAGGTAGAGACAGAAAAGGGGTACAGATTAGCCCTTTCCAGTTTTCCATGTAAGATGGGGTGTACTGGGTCTGTGGTAAAAATGACTACGTAAAGTAAATGGCAACTATACCTTTCTCTGGGGGACAGTAGTCAGCTCCAGCGAAATGGAGTCAGAGGGAAGTCTTAAAGACAACCCTGGGTTACTACACTAAGGTGCTGTGTAACCCGTACAAGAACAGGGGCACCGGGAGTGGTGTGCTCCAGTGCCCAAGATCACACAATGAGTAAAAACACATAGGCCAAAACACATGTAAGAGTGGAAAAAGGTTATACAGTCTTACCAGGTGGAAAAAATAAACTCCAGAAATATAGCAAAGCTGCTGGGGTCTCACTAGGTGAGGTAAATTAACCCTAAAAGGAGAATTCTCCCTAACACTCGCCCCCCATGCCCCAGGCTAAGGGACAGGAGGATTTAATCCAGTCCTGTATGGACCTCATTCCTCTAGTCGGTTACAAACATCCTAGAGAGAACATCAGCGTTTTGGTGGTGACTTCCTGCTCTGTGCTCAATGGAAAAATCAAATCCTTGCAGGCAGATTGACCATCTGAGTAATTTTGGGTTTTCCCCTTTCATTTGCATCAGCCATCTCAAGGGTTGGTTGTCAGTCTGAATGATGAAGGTAGATCCATACAAGTATGGTCTAAACCTCTTCAGTGACCACACAATAGCAAAGCATTCTCTTTCTATTGTTGCCCACCTGGTTTCAGGATATGATATGATATGATATGATATGGTATTTGTAACGCGCCTATACACAAGTGTTTCAAGGCGCGACGAGGCAGGGAGGGAGGGAAACAAGGGGAAGACAGACAAACGATCCTACTAGGCCAGGTGTCATTCAGATCGGGCAAGTGCAGAGGTAAGGGGAAAAGGAGAAAGTGCAGGGGAGGAGGAGGGGGGGAAAGTGCAGTACACGGTAAGTAGCGTAATAAAATAATAAATAATAAATAAAGGGCCAGCTGGTGGCAAGTGCGAGGTAAGTGCAGAGCAAGTGCTAGGAAGGCGGCTGTAGGGATACAGTGACAGTCCCACAGTGCAGGGGGAGCCAGGGAGGCAGTGCAAGTGGAGAGTGGCTGGGCCCTGGACCGAGGTCGCTGAGAGTGGCCAAGATGCAGGTTTAGTGCAGAATTTCAGTGGGGAGTTAAGCAGGTTTAGCAGGGGAGAGGGAGAGAGAAGGCAGAAGCGAAGAGGAAGGTTTTGAGGTGCTTCCGGAACCGGAGATGGTTCTCCTCAAGTTTCAGGGAGGCGGGAAGGCTGTTCCAGAGGGAGGCCCCTGCTGCGGAGAGAGATCTACCCCCAGCTCGTTGCTTCGAGAAGCGGCTGACCATGAGGGAGTTGGAGACGGATGAGCGAAGGGCTCGTGAAGGAAGATATTTAGGAAGAGAGAGTTGAAGGTATTTAGGCCCCAGGCCCCAGAAGGCCTTGTGGACAATGCAGAGGGTTTTGAACTTAATCCTCGCAGCCACTGGGAGCCAGTGAAGAGATTTCAGTCCTGGAGAGATACGGTCCCTGGGCTTGAGGCCGAGGACAAGTCTCGCAGTTCTGTTCTGGATAAGTGGCTGGGCCCTGGACCGAGTTAAGGATCCCTTAACTTCCTGCTGATGAAACAAATGGGGTGTTCCCTACCTTTCTCATCCAGTTGACTAAGGACTGCACCTATACCTACATTAGAAGTGTCCGTTTCTACAATGAAGGGTTGGTGGTAGTCAGGAGCTCTTAGGACTGGAGCTTGACAAAGGGCTTTCTTTAGACCTTCAAAGGCTTGATTGCACTCCTCATTCCACCTGACCTTTTTAGGAAATTTGGGAGAGGAGATGGCATTCAAGGGAGAAGCTATGGTCCCATAGTTCTCTATGAAGTTCCTGTAATACCCAGTGAGACCTAAGAAGGCTCTCACTTGGGTTTGAGTAGTATGGGTGGCCCAGTTTTGTACAGCTTGTACTTTGCTAGGCAATGTCCTTATTTCACATCCTCCTACCTCATGCCCAAGGTAGACCACTGAACTCTGACCAATTTGACATTTGCTTGCCTTTATGGTCAGCTGGGCCTGTTCCAGAAACTGCAATACATAACCTAGGTGTTCAATATGTTCTTTCCATGTAGGGCTGAACACTGCAATGTCAACCAAGTATTCCAGTCCTCCATCCCATTCAGAACTTGATTGACCTTTGAAATGTAGCAGGTGCATTCTTTAATCCAAAAGGCATCACCTTGAATTGGTAGAGGCCAGCTGGTGTGGAGAATGCAGTTTTCTCCTTGGCATGGTCTGTCAGGGCTATTTGCCAATAGCCTGACGTTAGGTCAAATGTGCTGAGGTACTTGGCTGCACCAAGTTTATCCACCAGCTCATCTGTCTTAGGCAAAGGATGGGTATCAGTCGTGGTGACTGCATTTAGAGCTCTATAGACCATGCAGAATCTCAACTCCGTGGATCCTGCCTTTGGTACAAGCACAACTGGGCTAGACCATGGGCTAGTAGAGGGCTCTATAACCCCAAGTTCAAGCATCTTGCTAACCTCATTCCTTATGTGGGATCTGATATTGTCTGACATTCTGTACCCCTTGCTTTTGACAGGTAAACAGTCATCAGTGTGTATGTCATGCTGGCCCCAAGGGGTCAAGCCTGGTGAAAGTGAGAACAGGGAGGCAAATTGATTTAACAGTAACTTGCACTCATCCTGCTGGTCAGATGTGAGGCTGGAGGAGATATTAACTCCTTCCACTTGCTCATCTAAAGGTAAGCCTCTGAGGAGGTCAGGCAGAGGTTCACTCTCCTCTTCCTCCTGAGCTGAAGCTAGAAGCAGAGCTCCGATGTCAGGTCGAGAGACATAAGCCTTTAAATGGTTGGTGTGAAAGACTTTGGGAGCCTCCTTAGGGTTGCCTAAATCCACCAGATAGTTCAACTCTCCATGCTTACCCACAACCTTGAAGGGTCCTCTCCATTTGTCCTGCAAGGCCCTCTCCCTTGTGGGGAACATAACAAGAACAAGTTGGTCTTGAGTAAACTCAACCATGTTAGCCTTCTGGTCATGTCAATGCTTGACCAGAGCTTGACCAGCCCTCAAGTTATCACTTGCCTCTGCCATCATGTGTGACATTCTCCTCCGGAGACCTATCACATAGTCAGTCACTCTGACTGGCGTGGGGGAAGGAGCACTCTCAAACCACTCCTTAATCAGGGCCAATGGACCTCTGACTGGATGGCCATAGAGAAGTTTGAAGGGACTAAATCCTACTCCCTCCTGAGGGACTTCTCTATAGGCAAAGAGAAGGCATGGCAGTAGAAGGTCCCACTTTCTTCGAAGGGGTTCATCTAAAGCACTTTTTATGCTCTTCATAGTTCTGTTAAACCTCTCTACCAGTCCATTGGTTTGGTGGTGGTAGGCAGTTGAGAACTTTTAGGTAACTCCACAGGTTTTCCACATGGTTTGCAAGTAGTGGGACATAACATTTGATCCCCTGTCAGATATCACCTCCTTAGGAAAACCTACTCTGGTAAAAATTCCAAGTAGGGCCTTAGCCACAGCCAGAGCAGTAACAGTCCTCATAGGTATGGCTTCAGGAAATCTAGGGGCATGGTCCACTACAACCAGGATAAACCTGTTGCCTGAAGATGTGGGAGGGTCAAAAGGACCAACAATGTCAATCCCCACCCTCTCAGAAGGGACTGCCACCACTGGGAGAGGCACTAAGGGTGACAAATTCTTGGACCCGCTCTTGCCAGAGGTTTGGCAAGTGTGGCAGCTTCTGCAGAATTTGTCTACTTCTGTACCCATCTTAGGCCAGTAGAGTTGCACAGATAGCCTTTCCTCGGTCTTCTTAATACTTAAGTGACCAGCCAAATGTACCTCATGGGCTAACTGCAGAAACTGGAGTTGGTTCACTAGAGGTACTACCAGTCTTTTGTAGTCTCCAGGGGTTGACTCAGTTGGTTTACTGTAGAAGAGGCCATCTTCCCAGTGCAACCTATACTTCCCAGTCTCAGTCCCATTGAGCTGAGAAGTGGCCTGTTGGTGAAGACATTCCAAGGTAGGACACTCTCTTTGTCCCTTGCTGAAATCCTCGCTGTTGGGTCCACCTTCTGCCAGTAAAGACTGCAGCTCAGGATGGTCAACAGGGTCAAGATCTCCTACCAAGGTAAGATCCTCTTCTAGATTTCATTCCTCAGTATCTAGTTTGACCATACAGGGTTGAACCTCACACTCAGCCTCAGCTGGTGTGGGAGTCACAGGTGTGACTTTGGACAGTCTCAGAGATGTCCTCCTGGGCACAGGAGTGCTTGCTGGTTTCTTGCTGGCAGACTTAGGTTTCCCTTTTGTCTTTTCTTGCCCTGCAATGGCAGTAAGTAAGTCTTATGGACTTGGGGTGATAGCTTCCTCTATCATGTCCCCAGGAGGGCCTCTTGGGGTTCTCTCCCTTGCAGACCTTGTGAGCTCCTGCTTCCTTCTGCTGGGGGCCCTGGGGGTACTAGACACAACTCCAAGAGTTTTAAGGTCATTACCCAACAGGACCCTCCCAGGTACGTTATTTTGCACACTTACAGGTATCCTGACAGTCATGTCATTACACTGGATGAGAGCTGGTAACTGGGGAACCATTTGCACTGAGCCTCCAGCTAACTTGGTTAGGTGTTTGGGTGCCTTAGCAACATCCTCCACCTTGAAAAAAACATTCATCAACCACAGTTATGCTGGCTCCAGTGTCTCTGATGGCAGGGGTCTCCTGACCATTCACAAGATCACTATCTTTTTAATACTCTTTAGTATTATCTGGGCTTAAATTGTAGACATCTAAGTTTGGTTGTTCCCAAAGACCCAAGGACACTAAATAAACACTAGCTGAGACTCTCATGGGCTCATCAGCTAGTAGCTGAAAGTTTCCACCTGGGAGAAGGCTAAGGAGACAGTGTTGATCCCTGAAGGTTTACCCTTACACTTGGGATCGCCTTTCACATGGCCAGGCAATCCACAAACAAAGCATTTCCCAAATGCTCTCTGGAATGGGGGCTTGCTCTGACCTCCTACTGGTGTGGAACCAGATGGGACACTAGCCTGCTTCAGTTTACCTTGTGGCTTATCCTGGTTATGTTTGGGGCCCTCTTTTGGATGGGAATTATTAGAATTCTCTTTGTTGTCTTTCTTGGACTGCTTTCCCTCTTTCTTCTTCTGAGTTGCCCCAGAATCCTTGTGAGTAGCCCTGTTGGCAACCCACAAGTCAGCAGTCTTAGCTAACTTCTTAGGGTCTATCTCCTTTGAATCAGCCAATTGCTGTTTAAGCTCAGGAGAGCAGACATCAAAAATAGACTCCAACATTACAAGATTCCTCAAACCTTCATAAGTGTTCACTTTGTAACCCTTAACCCAACCATCTAAGTTTTTCAAACAGTCACACACCCAGGTAGCCCAAGGGGTACCATCATGCTTTTTGAGAGTTCTAAACCTCTTAAGATACTGGGAAGGGGTCTTCCCAAACCTAGCTATTAATGCTAATTTCACACACTCATAATCCTGCTTATCCTCCTCCCCCAATTCCATTACAGCATCACTTGCAACATGGGGAAGCCTAGAGAAAAGCCAAGGAATCAACTGATTTCCAGAGATACCTTGAATCCCATGATTGTACTCAAACAGTGCTAACAAATCCAAAACATCAAGTTTAGTCTCATACATAGCAATCATTTTCTTTGGCATACAGGGTGTCTTAGGGCCGGAAGACCTAGAAGACTCTGGGAGAGAAGCATTTTCTAGAGACAGTTTCTTCATTTCTAGTTCATGATTCAGCTCCATTTCTCTGAGCCTTAACTCTTGACGTTTCATGGCAGTTTGTGCATCAATACGTTTCACTTCTAATTCAAGTCTCATTTTCTCAAGTGCAATAAATTCAGGAGTAAGTGTAGGACCTGTGGGGGTCCCTGTGGACAGAGGTTGTGCATTCTGAGCAGGCAAAGGAGTTGTAGGGTTTCCTAGCAAGGACTCATCTACTTCTTCTAAATTAACTCTCTCAGAATCAGAAACATCAAAATCCACATTGGCTGGAGTGGAAGGCCCTTTTGACCCACTCTCCAGTCTTTTTCCCATTAACTTTGCAACCAGTTCAGATTTCATTCCTTTACCAGAGCGATTTGTATCCCTACACATGGTTCTAAGAACCTCAGCAGTATAGAATAAAAGACTCTCTTCAGTATAGTTTTCCATATTTGACATGATTTCTCAGTTAAATAGATTTAGTGGTGTTAGCCTTGTGGTTAGTTGAACCCAAGCAACAGCAGTACTCTGAGTGTAATCACTCTACTTCCAAATCCTCACCGCTGTACACCAGTTTTAGGCAGAATCCTGTGCAGTGCCCTTAGGGACCACTATACACAATTAAGACCACAGGTGGCAATACAAGTTTACCTTTGGTACAAGCCTGTACTACTAAGTTATAGTGGTAGCAGTAGCAGAGCAGCAAGGGTTATCTCAAGAGTAGAATTAGATACAGTTTTTGCAGACACACTGCGCATAAACACTAAATAACGCTAGTTGATTAAGTGATTTTTAATTGACACTGAGGTAGCCTGACACGTGTTTTGGGCACTTGCCCTTCCTCTGAGGCTACAAGTTTGTTTAAGTAAACACAAAAGAATGTATTGCAAATAAATTAGACAAATTGTGTGGACCCAAAGTTACAGGGCAAAACAAGGGATGAGCCATGGAACAGTACAGTAATCATACATGGCACAATATTGCAAATTTTGCAATCCATAATGTCAAAGGACAAAGAATATGTTAACAATTTCAAAATGTAAAAATAATAAGTCAACAATACAAAAACATGTACAATGTAATTACAATGGAGAAAGGAAAAATCATACCATTTGCATGTTTGAATTCATCAGATCAACAGTGGAAGAGGGGAAGAGAGGGTAAATAAGAATTCATTAGCCTGGTGGTTCTCGGTGGGCCATACAAGATATAAGGACTATTAAATATTAAATACGTTTACCTGTGAGCAGATGTAGTTCAAATATGAACTGAGAGAAAGTGAGATAAAAAGCCAATTTAGGACACTTTATAGAGGCGGCATCACTAATTTAAATTTTGTCATCTTAACATTCCTGCAAAATATTCACTATACACTTACCCTAGTTGAAGGTAAGCAATTTAAGATGGATTTCTCATGGGCTCCACTGTAAGTTCAATTTTATAAAGAGTATGTTATACATGTGCACTATTTACATAATAAAACCAGTTAAGCATATGGGAGGGCAATTGCCAAATGAGTACCTATCATTTGCAGTTGCAACAAGGAAGTAAGGAAGCGTTTCCGCGTGTCTGCTTTACAAGGATAATGGAGAGAAGACGAGCGTGTAGCGCGTGTCCAGCGAAAAGAAAGAGGGAGAAAAAGACAGACAGGCAGTGCAATTAGAATCAGCTGCTTGTCTGGTTTGGTAATTGCTAAGCGCTTAGACCCTCGGAGCCCTAGGGGTCTACGTGTAAGTGTAGTACTTACCAGCGTTTCCGCTGAGAATTGAATCTGGAGCCTGCCGGCCGCGACCCATGTTGCCATAGTTATAGCAGCAGCGTGTGCAAGTCAACGTGCGTGGCCTAACGTGTGGGAATGTGAGGCCGCCATCTTGAGTGTGTGTGCGCCCCTGTAGGGGACGGGATCTGCAGATTAGATCTGCCTGAATTAGCTGGATGGTAAAATAGAAAATAGAAGATAATTTGAATTAATTAATTAGAGAAGTATGTACTCATAACAGCCCAGCTCCGTCTTATAGGAATGACGGAGGTATGGCCTGTAAGTAATCGTCATGCTATTTTGTTTTTTAACACAAATGCGGTGAGATTGACAGTTATAACTGAAGTAAAAAAGGGCCAGTATCCAATTGACTCGACCCCCTTGACCGCATTGAAAGTCAAAATATATGCGAATTTGGAGAAATAACCCAACAAAGAGACGGGTTTGAAGATTGTGATAGGTGAAGAGAAAAGCTGCATAGCGAGTACAATTGGCATGAAGAACCAATCCTGCCTGTTACACCTGATATTAGCAGGTATGGCAATGCTCGGCAATTGTAAACCAGCTAAGTGTATGACACACCAAGAACCACAAGCAAAATAGAGAGAGAGAACAGTGAGAAGTCAATTTGAACATTACATTTGTGCATTACTCTTAGCTCATAAAAACACAGAAAGTTCATGGTCTGTATTGAGGCCATGTGTGACAGTGCGATAACGGCAGATAAGCCACGCTTCTAATTGTCGCAATTTGAGAATCAAATTCCCACCTCGTTGTGGTAGTGTAACCTTGGCCATCCCAGTGAATCTAATTTCTGCTTTGTTATTCATTTGGTGAGTTTGTTGCCAATGTACTGCTAATGGATATTTAGAATCTGTCTGGGAGATGGAGGCCAAGTGTTCTCTAATTCTGATCTTTAGTGGCCGAATTGTACTGCCAATGTAACACTGTCCACATACACACAGAATACAGTATACACAAAACTTGGTATTACAGTTAATAAATGAGGTGATTGTATGTGTACCCAAATGGCCAAATTCAAGCTTGCTTGTTCAAGTGCAAAGGTGCCCATCGAACACCCCCCACACTTACGGAATCCACTTGTACTTGCTAGCTGTAGCCAAGTTGGTTATGTTGTGGGTTAGACATAAATGAAGGTGAGAGGATGTTTTTAAGAATATTTGCCTTGGTGTAGAGGGAATTTGGCGAGTCATCTACCCAGGGTGTGATGTCTCTGTCCAGTTGGAGGATGTGCCAATGTCCCTTGACTATGCTGTACAGATTGGAACTTTCTGTGTTATATTTAGTAATACATTTCAGTTTATTGCTATGAGTATTCTGAGGGCGTACTTTTGGAGTGAGTAAATCCTCTCTCTTTAGCGATTTCACCTCCCGTTGAGCTTTGTCAAGGAGGCGAGTGTCGTATCCTCTGGCCAAAAAGCGATTACGGATAAATGCACATTCTGTTTGAAAATCCTGATTTGAGGAACAGTTGCGTCTGGCACGTATGAATTCTCCTTTAGGAATATTACGTGAGACCGATTTCTTATGGCAACTGCTCGCGTGGAGTAATGAGTTAACCGAAGTCGATTTACGATAAGTTTTAGTTCTCAATTTGTTATCTGAAATAGTAATGGTTAAGTCCAAGAAATTGATACTACTGTGGCTAACAGTCTGAGTAAATTGAATTCCCCATGAGTTAGAGTTAAGATAATTCACAAAGTCATTAAGTGTGTCACAGGAGCCCGTCCAAATCAGAATCACATCATCTATATATCTCTTCCAAGTATGGATATATGGTGAAAACATAACATTTGTAAACACAACCAGTTGTTCAAAGTGATGCATGAATATATTTGCAAGGGCAGGCGCATAGTTTGCTCCCATTGCTATACCAATGAGTTGACGATAGTAGATGTTGCTAAACAGAAATACATTGTTAGAGAGTGCACAGAGAAGGAGTTCTTTGATCAATTCAATGTGTTCGAAGAACGAGGCAGAATGCTCACGGAAAATATAATCCACACTGGTGACTGCCTTAACATGGTCAATAGAGGTATAGAGTGCTTTGACATCAAGCGT
Organism: Ambystoma mexicanum; assembly: GCA_002915635.3. Classification (NCBI taxonomy): domain Eukaryota; kingdom Metazoa; phylum Chordata; class Amphibia; order Caudata; family Ambystomatidae; genus Ambystoma; species Ambystoma mexicanum. The sequence goes on along the minus strand of CM030321.1, from coordinate 845,509,033 downwards.
CACTAATAACATATCAGGGAGAACAGGTAATTGGTCCAATATATGTAAGATGTGCATGGTATCTCGAATAAAGGTCGGAATGGACGTCACCAGGGGTGCAAGACATTCATTGATATAAATAGAGATTGGTTCAAAGATGCCACCGCCCCCACTCAGGATGGGTCTCCCTTCTGGTATTGTGGTATAGGCTTTATGAATCTTGGGCAGGAAGTAGGCTGTGGGGCATGACTGGACCATCTACAATGAGAAACCGTTTTTCAACATCTGATAAGAGGCCTCTGGTGTACCATCTGGCCACAAGTTGGCTGACTGTTGCCCGTATTGTGCCAATTGGGTTTGAGGGCAAAGTTTCATAACAACCAGGTGAGTTTAAATGTTCAAGACCCATGGCAATGTAGTTCTTCTTGTTCATTATTACCACATTGCCACCTTTGTCTGCCTCTTTGAAGATCAAGTTATCGTTGGAGGCTAACTTTTGCAATGCTATTTGTTGTTGGTGAGATAAGTTGCGGTTGCACCCTTTTTTCGAATTAGTAGAATCTTGCAATTTGTGTATGTCATTAGTTACTGCTTGGTGAAATGTATCAATTAAATTGTCCTTGGGGAAAGTAGGCACAAATTTTGATTTGCTCGATAATTCCTTTATTTTCAAATTTTGGTGTTGTATACTTAGATCATGCAACAAATCCATCACATTAGCAGTTGAATCATGTTCGCATTCTTCCAAAGACATGAGAACATGTGTACTTAACATTGTCTGTAATGTGACGTCTGTTGGGGCAGGCTGATGTGATTTAGATTTAAAGAAATTCACTTGCGTTGCAAAATATTTCTTACGTTTGATTTTACGGATAAATTTGAAAAGATCAATCTGAATCTGCACATAATCATTAGTGTTAGTAGGAGCGAACGAGAGTCCCTTATTCAGGAGTACTCTTTCGTCTTGAGAGAGAGGGTAGTCACTCAAATTAGTAATCAGATCTATCTTGTCTGATTCCTGAGATTTTGCTGGTACAGCGACTGAGTCACTCTGCGTTGCGGTGGAGGGGGGGCATTTGCGCCTATGGGATTGGCCGCCCCTAGTGCCCCGAGGCTTGGGTCTGGGATTGTGGTACTTGTGACTAGTGGTGTTTGAAATCTGACTTTTTTCATGGCCGCCAGTGCGGCTTGACGATTGCCTTTCTTGTAACGGCGAATCTGCTCTAAAAAAGGGGTTGGTTGAGGTAAAGTAATATGGGCTCGATTGCCAGTGGAAACATCAGAATCATCAGAGAGATCCACTTCTTTATGGCTAGGTCCCACTGAGGGGTCTGTATCTGTATCAGCTTTGTCAGCATTGCTATCTACTTCGGAGCTTGCTGGTGAGGAGGCTGCACTGATAGGTCGTGAGCGAGAGACTTCATCATATTTGGGTTGGCATGTGTACACCCTATTGTCCCGATAGTCTCTGTCATCACGGGAAAATTTGTGTGATTTACGAAGTTTGACCTCATCTTGATGTCTTCGTAGGCGGGTATAGAGGGTTTTATAATTTTTATCTATGGTAGCACTTGGTGCATCAAAATGTGCAATCTCATCTTTGAGTGCATCAATTTGAGTTACAATGCGATCATGTTCTCTGCTTGCATGCTCAATAAGAAGTTTGAGCATGGTATTTGAACTGGCCGATAGGTTGGCTTCCCAATCAGTTGCTAAATCATTATCAGCAGGGTCTTCAAAATCTGGCAAAATAAGTATACGAAGGCCCCTAGGAATTTTATTTTCTTTGAGATAATATGTTAGGGTCGTTTTTTCCCGAAATTTGTTGATCTCTCTAATGCTGAGGCGTTCTAATTTAATAAACTTGGATCAGAGATCATCATTTTCAGCTATCAATCTTTTGAAGGGGTTCAGGGTTGAGCCTTTAGGAGAAAATAAGGCTTTAATATCATCCTCTCTAGTCAAAATATATTCTGCTGCTGTTGCCATAATACTCATTTGTTGGTAGATAAAGAAGAGGGGGTCTGCAGCTGAGCCTCTATGCCCCAAGTGAAGAAAAAAATGATTTGGCAAGGGGGGAACTGGCGAGGTTCAGCGCAAGGACCTGGGAAGCTTTGGAGTAGTGAAGAAAGCTGCAGGTGAATGCAGGGGGCGGGGTTTGCCAAGTCTACCGCCAGGTAGGTAGAATTAGATACAGTTTTTGCAGACACACTGCGCATAAACACTAAATAACGCTAGTTGATTAAGTGATTTTTAATTGACACTGAGGTAGCCTGACACGTGTTTCGGGCACTTGCCCTTCCTCTGAGGCTACAAGTTCGTTTAAGTAAACACAAAAGAATGTATTGCAAATAAATTAGACAAATTGTGTGGACCCAAGGTTACAGGGCAAAACAAGGGATGAGCCATGGAACAGTACAGTAATCATACATGGCACAATATTGCGAATTTTGCAATCCATAATGTCAAAGGACAAAGAATATGTTAACAATTTCAAAATGTAAAAATAATAAGTCAACAATACAAAAACATGTACAATGTAATTACAATGGAGAAAGGAAAAATCATACCATTTGCATGTTTGAATTCATCAGATCAACAGTGGAAGAGGGGAAGATAGGGTAAATAAGAATTCATTAGCCTGATGGTTCTCGGTGGGCCATACAAGATACGTTTACCTGTGACCAGATGTAGTTCAAATATGAACTGAGAGAAAGTGAGATAAAAAGCCAATTTAGGACACTTTATAGAGGCGGCATCACTAATTTAAATTTTGTCATCTTAACATTCCTGCAAAATATTCGCTATACACTTACCCTAATTGAAGGTAAGCAATTTAAAATGGATTTCTCATGGGCTCCACTGTAAGTTCAATTTTATAAAGAGTATGTTATACATGTGCAATATTTACATAATAAAACCAGTTAAGCATATGGGAGGGCAATTGTCAAATGAGTACCTGTCATTTGCAGTTTACAAGGATAATGGAGAGAAGACAAGCCTGTAGCGCGTGTCCAGCGAAAAGAAAGAGGGAGAAAAAGACAGACAGGCAGCGCAATTAGAATCAGCTGCTTGTCTGATTTGGTAATTGCTAAGCGCGTAGACCCTCGGAGCCCTAGGGGTCTACGTGCAAGTGTAGTACTTACCAGCGTTTCCGCTGAGAATTGAATCTGGAGCCTGCCGGCCGCGACCCATGTTGCCATAGTTATAGCAGCAGCATGTGCAAGTCAACGTGCACGGCCTAACGTTTGGGAATGTGAGTTACACCCCCAAGAACGCCCTCGCGCAAGGAAAAGCCTTCATAATCCCCAAATAATCGCAAAGGGCTGTGCTAACCCTGGACCAGTTCACAGGGCTGGCAAACAGCAAACGCCAAGCGGGGAACGTGTATTTCAGTGGTTCGCGGGAAGTTCCACACGCGATTGTCCTGTGTACGTGTGCATCAGGGGTGCGTGGGAAGTAACACACGCAAAAGCAGCAGGGTATGTGTATTTCAGGGGTGCGCGGGAAGTATCACACGCAAAAGCAGCAGGGTACGTGTATTTCAGGGGTGCGCGGGAAGTATCACACGCGATTCCATCAGGGTACGTGTATTCCAGGGGTGCGCGGGAAGTATCACACGCAAAAACAGCAGGGTACGTGTATTTCAGGGGTGCGCGGGAAGTATCACACGCAAAAGCAGCAGGGTACGTGTATCTCAGGGGTGCGCGGGAAGTATCACACGCGATTCCATCAGGGTACGTGTATTCCAGGGGTGCGCGGGAAGTATCACACGCAAAAACAGCAGGGAATGTGTATTTCAGGGGTGCGCGGGAAGTATCACACGCGATTCCATCAGGGTACGTGTATTCCAGGGGTGCGCGGGAAGTATCACATGCAAAAACAGCAGGGTACGTGTATTCCAGGGGTGCACGGGAAGTATCACACGCAAAAGCAGCAGGGTACGTGTATTTCAGGGGTGCGCGGGAAGTATCACACACAATTCCATCAGGGTACGTGTATTACAGGGGTGCGCGGGGAGCACCACACGTGATTTGCACGTGTGGGTCCTCCCAGGTGTTCCCTCTACACCCTCCACGGCCCCTGCAGGTGGCCCACACCACAGGGGCCTACCCTGCACATGTCCTGTCGGCACCCCACCCACCATGGCCATGCCCCCCAGCCAACACACATGTCACCTTGCACTACTGCCCACCAACGCATGTCCCCCTGCACCCCCAGCCACCAGGGGCAGCCTCCACCATACCCCCACCCATGTCTCCCATCACCCCCACCCCCCAGCCACCAGGGGAAGCCTCCACCATGCCCCCACTCATGTCTCCCATCACCCCCACCCCACAGCCACCAGGGGCAGCCTCCACCAGGCCCCACCCATGTCTACCACCACCCCCACCCCCCAGCAGTGCAGGGGCAGCCTCCACCAGGCCCCCACTCATGTCTCCCACCACCCCCACCACCCAGCCACCAGGGGCAGCCTCCACCAGGCCCCTACTCATGTCTACCACCACCCCCACCCCCAGCAGTGCAGGGGCAGCCTCCACCAGGCCCCCACTCATGTCCCCTATCACCCCCACCCCCCAGCCACCAGGGGCAGTCTCCACCAGGCCCCCACTCATGTCTCCCACCACCCCCACCCCCCAGCAGTGCAGGGGAAGCCTCCACCAGGCCCCCACTCATGTCCCCTATCACCCCCACCCCCCAGCAGTGCAAGGGGCAGCCTCCACCAGGCCCCACTCATGTCTCCCACCACCCCCCCCCCCCAGCAGTGCAGGGGCAGCCTCCACCAGGCCCCAAATCATGTCTCCCTGCACCCCCACCCCCCAGCCACTAGGGGCAGCCTCCACCAGGCCCCCACCCATGTCTACCACCACCCCCACCCCCCAGCAGTGCAGGGGCAGCCTCCACCAGGCCCCCCACTCATGTCTCCCACAACTCCCACCCCCAGCCACCAGGGGCAGCCTCCACCAGGCCCCCACCCATGTCTACCACCACCCCCACCCCCAGCAGTGCAGGGGCAGCCTCCACCAGGCCCCCACTCATGTCTCCCTGCACCCCCACCCCCCAGCCACCACGGGCACCCTCCACCAGGCCCCCACTCATGTCCAACTCATGTCTCCCTGCACCCCCACCCCCAGCCACCAGGGGCAGCCTCCACCAGGCCCCCACCCATGTCTACCACCACCCCACCCCCCAGCAGTGCAGGGCAGCCTCCACCAGGCCCCCACTCATGTCTACCACCACCCCAACCGCCAGCCACCAGGGGCAGCCTCCACCAGGCCCCCGCT
>CM030321.1:845451287-845503749 GCA_002915635.3 Ambystoma mexicanum | reverse complement strand
CAGCACTGAGGGTGAGCTTAGACGAAATATTGGTGTTGAAGCACACAATGCAGCTCAGATGTGTTTGTGGACTGATGGCTGTTGATAGTAGGGTTGTCTGGGACACATGCAGGGGCAGTGGCACATACCCTCCGGTACACCAAGGTCCATTGAGGCACTTGTATCAACCATGTAGCCTTCCGAGACATGGAAAGGGGCAGCTCACAGGGACATACAGCAAGGGACATACTCGGGTGCAGTGCATGTCTTTTCCACGTACTTCATGATAAATGCACTGCCAACTTTGTTTCGGTCATGGTGGTACGCAACTTGCTCTGTAGTCATGGCTTGCTATATGGGTCTGTCTGCTTACCCAGGGAACATTGCATGTTGTGTGAATTGTGACACATTGGTGTTCCATTTGCCACGCACCCACCAGCGGCTGACTTACTGCATTGACTGTGTATGACCCGTCACAGGGGTGATGTTATATATGGGTACGAAGCATCGAGCACAGATTGTCTGTTTGTAGAGTAGTTTGTTGCTATGGGGCATGTTTGGTGTTGTGTTTTTTTGTAATTGGCACGTACAGGTTGTTGACTGTGGCTCTCTTTGCAGCATTGCAGTGCTCCTGTAACCGGACCTGAGAGTGCGCAGGCAGGAGGCCAGCACTCAAAACCAGAGCTAAGTGTCTTGTTGTTTTTTCTTACGAACTGCTCTGCATAGGCTTGCTGGGGAGTGTACTGATGCATGGATGTATGTGTGGTTCAATTTGGTATGTTTTTTTCTCCCTAATCACCCGTGATCCTATGCAATTTTGAAACCTGTACCCTCTACCCGGTGTTCCTGCTTCCCGTGCCTATCCAAGCAACGTTCCCTGACCCTCTTTCCCCACTGGGGTTGCGGATGCCTGTGTAAGCCCCGAACTTGCAGGCGCCAAAACCCTAGAGGGGGTGGTTGGTTCGTACCACTCCTGAGCCTGGACTACAGAAGGCCATGACAATGATGTCCAAGTTTGTTTGGATTGTGTATGTGTTCATGCAGGTTGTACATTTTCGTGCATTCCCTAGTTTCATGTGTCATTCCTCCTCCCCTCTCCTGCCACTCATTCCAGTCATCCAGTGTGTCAACACCTGTCCCGACTGCATATCCCTGAACCTCATTCCCACCAGGGTCTCAGGGGCCTGTGTGAGTTTGACCTTGCAGGCACCCGGGACATGGTGGGGGTGGTTGTTTCGTGACACTCCCGCGCCTGTACAGGGGACCTGTGACAGTACACATCCATTCATGGTGCATCATCCTATGTCATGTACCACACATGTCTCACATCCTGTCGTGACATTGTTTTGCTGTGCTACCTTGGTTGTTGCATCATTGTGGTAGTACTTGGCCTTTGTGAGGTACTGCTACGTCAAGTCATCTACTGGAGGGTGTTCGGGTTCGTTTTTATGCCTTGGATTTTGTGATTTTGGAAATGAGTGTGGATTCTGAGGGTTCAGGCATCTTTTTACACACAAGGTGGGAGATGGTGACGAAGGGTAAAGGTGATCCTGTGGCCAGGTGGAATTGAGGTTTGGAGGCTCCATGACCCAGGTGCAGTTGTTCAGTGGGTCATGGTCATTTGTGAGGGAGGGGGGGGGTTGTTGTTGATAGTTGCCTTGCCCTGCAGTGTGATGGGAACTCTGACATAGTAATGGTGGTATCCTATGTACATGTTGTGTTCTGCTGATCAATGCCTGTTCATGTGTTGTGTTTTCCTTTCAGGTGCGAGGGGATAGTTGTGGTTTGACATGCTGGGGTGTACACATGGTGGATGTTCACATGTGATGTGTAGGGAACACTGATGGTCACTTGAGTGCACATGCATATGTGGAGTGCATGTCCTTGCAGAACCACACACTTGCACTCTGATGCACTACATGTACTCCCACCCTTGCATATCCACGTGTACACTGTTTGCCTTCTGGTGCCCACTGTGTCCCTGCAGCACATGTTCTGTGACCGATTATGGTTCCAGTACATGCCTAATTTGATGTTTTGATGTGGTCTGTCACTTAGATGTGATGCTCAGGGTGTGCATCACACACAATGGCTGTTCACTGTGCTGTGCGCTGAGCAGTGTGATGCAGGAGTAGGACACTGCACACATGAGCTGCAGTGTTGATTTTGCAATGCATAATGTGCATGTAGACAGGCATTCATTGTGATGTTACGTCTACGACTGTTGTAATGCATTTGGAAATGACTTATTTTGGGTGGGAGATTTTGTTGGTCTGTCATTTCATCTGATTCCGGGTCAGGCATCATTGTCCGATGCCACTGTACATTTAGGACATGGCAATGTGTACCTTATCGTTACTGCGTTGGTGTATGGGTATTGCTTGCCATGTCATGTTGATGTTTGGGAGGGTTTGAGTGACATGACAGTGATGGCCATGGCCTGTTTTGCAGGTGTGTGTGATGCACACCTTGCATGTCCGGGTCATCCGCTTCTCAGAGCAACTAGCTGGGGGTAGATTTCTCTCCGCAGCAGGGCCCTCCCCCTGGAACAGACTTCCTGCCTGACTTGAACTTGAGGGGAACCATCTCCAGTTCTGGAAGCACCTCAAGACCTTCCTCTTTGCTTCTGCTTACTCTCTGCCTCTCCCTTGCAGAATTCTTCACTGGAACTGCACAGGAGCTGCAACTGGGCCACTCTCACCGACCTCGGTCCCTGGCCCAGCCACTCTCCACTTGCACTGCCTCCCTGGCAACCCCTGCACTGCAGTACTGTCTCTCTATCCCTACAGCCCTCCCTTCCCAGCACTTGTCTGCACTTACCTTTGCAGTTGCCACCAGGCGACCTATGTATTATTTTTTTGGGCTACTTCCCCTGTACTGGACTCCCCCCACCCTTCCCCTTGCACTTTTCCCTTCCCCCTACCCCTGCACTTGCACAATCTCAATGACACCTGGCCTAGTAGTACCGTTCTCTGTGTTCCCTTGTTCCCCCCTCCCTGCCTCATTGCGCCTTGGAATACTTGTGTATGGCCCATATCATGTCATATGTCATATGTGTGCCTTTTGGTCACACAGGATAGCTTGTGTTTAAGTAGCTAGGGATGCAGACGATGTGGCACTTCCATGGCAACTATCTCAGGGTGGTAGGGTTGTGACAGTTGACTGTCTCTTTGTCATCATCGATTGTCACCTGGTATGTGCCAGGCCTGTGTGCACTCCGCAGGGGTGGGAGTTTAGGTGAAAAATGTGGCCACAAGCTGGGTCCGGGCTTCCTCGCCACGTGCCCTGTCCCCTCCCATGGGCAGCGCCTGTGCCTGTGGTTGGGGATGTGGGGGCACCACCATGTCCACCGGGACGCCCTGCCGTGTTGCAACATTGTGCAGGACACATGCTGCCACAATGATCCTGCACACTACTGGTGGTGCATAGAGTAGTTGCCCACCAGAGCGGTCAAGGGAGCGGAAACGTGACTTGAGCACTCCGAATGTGCGCTCCACTATGCCCCTGGTTGCAATATGGGCGGCGTTGTATCTTACCTGGGGTGGTGTGGTGGGGTTCCGGATTGGCGTCATCATGTGGTTGCTCAGAGGGTAGGCACTGTCCCCTGGGGAGGTGATAATAGTTGAGATTATTAGGGTTTGGATATTTGTCTGTGTGTGACTTGCATGCATGTGCAAGGGCATTTGTACTGACCTAGGAGCCATGTGTCGCCATGCTGCCCAGCTTCCAGGGCCCGGCTCAGGGCGGACATTCTGTATATGAAACTGTCATGGGTGGAGCCAGGGTAGTTTGCATAGACAGAGGTGATGATTCCCTTTGCATCACATACCACCTGTACATTGATGGAATGCCAGTGCTTGCGGTTTCGGTAGATGTGCTCAATGGCCCTAGGTGGACGTAGGGCCACATGGGTGCAATCTATGGCACCGAGCACTTTGGGGAAGTGTGCCACCCTGAAAAATCCAGGACAACGGCCTGCCTTTCTGCGGGTGTTCTGGGCATGTATATGTGCCTGCGGACTGAGGGGCGCGCTGTCATGATTGCCAGTACCTGGTGTAGGCAGCGTGACTGCGTGGCCTGTGAGACCCCCCCCACTATGGCAGTGGTCCGCTGAAATGACCCAGTGGCCAAAAAATGCAGGACATTGAGCAGCTTCTCCAAGGGGCTCAATGCTTGGGAGCAAAAGGGTGGGGATGTGAGGTCATCTTCCCACTCCCTGACCAGGTCTAGGATGATATGGGGTGGAAACCTATACCTGCCGTAGACCTGGTCGTCAGGCATCCCAAAAAGGCTTGTCCGTGGTGCGAAAATGCGTGCCCTGGCTATTCTCCTCCTCCTGCGGTGTCCCACAATCAGTGCAGCAACAAATGGGGCATTCATCGTCGCTGTATATACGCGTTTGTTGTTTGCGCGCACTTCCGCCTGCCTTCGTGTGGCGGACGCGTTGACGCCTGTGCACGTCTTTTGCCGTGCGCGGTTTCCCGTATTCGGATACGTGGTAAGACTGTAGGTCCGAGTGTCATCGCGTGTGATCGGAGGGGAGTGAGCGTACACGCGATTGGCCTGGGTACGTGTGTTCGGGTGGTGGAGCACGGGATTAGCCGGGTGTTTCGGGGGCCGGAATTCACGCGATTGGTGGAAATCCACGTGTGTTCTGTCATCACGTGCAATGAGGGAAACACCTGCGCGCGTCACGTCACAGACGCGCTCACGCGCTAAGGGCCTTTGGTCCAATGAAATCGCATATGCGTGCTGCCGTGCATACGCGCTAAGGGCCTTTCCTCGTATTACACGCGGACGTGCAGTTTTCCACGCGCGCTTACGCGCATGGGCCCTTTCCTCGTATTACACGCGGACGTGCAGTTTTTCACGCGCGCTGAAATGCCCATGCACGTCTGTACGCGTCACGTCACAGGGGCGCTTGCGCTTGAGGGGCCTTCTGTCCAATGAAAATGCGTATGCGTGCAGACGCGCTTACGCGCTAAGGGCCTTTCCTCGAATTACACGCTGACGTGCAGATTTTTCACGTGCCAAATCACTCCGTATCAAGCTGGCCACGCGTAAGCACACGGAAGACCACGCTCCTGCCCAGAAGGCCGAACTACTGCCCCCCAGAGCCCCGAGCACGCTCCACCTGCCATCTGCTGCTGCCTGACTGCCTGCTGCCCACGTGCCCTGCCATTTGCTGCCTGCACATCAGCCAGGGGTGCTGTTGCTGTGACCACCCCTGCTGGAACCGAAGACTCCCGACTGGGATTCCATCGCTCCACAGCCCAGCCCCAGGACCCAGTTGCCCACCCACTCCTGCCTCTGGGGTTGTCATGTCGGGGGGCAAACACATCTGAGACCACTGACAACCCCCGGCAGAGAGGCAGGGTGGGGACCAGCTTCAGTGCCACCGCAAGTTGGTGTTCTGGTGGAGCAAGTTCCTGGGCAGTATGATGCCCTCTTCAGAAGTTCCCGCGCCGACAAGGAAGGATGGACTCGGATCTGGACTGACATTGTGACTGCCCATCACGGCGCGAGGGGTGGCAGTCCACGACTTACAACATGCAAGAAGCGCTTGGGAGGACTTCAGGTCCAGGACCCTGAACAAGGCCGGGCGCCTCTTGAAGGCAGCGGATGCCAAGGGGCGCCGGGCCATCTTGTCGGAAGAACAGATGAGGGTCCTGGATACGCATATCCCAGCCGCTCCACGTCCAGGTCCTGGAGAGCAGACCGTCTGGAGTCGAGCGGTGAGTGTAACATGCATCCTGATTGTGAGCAGTGCGTGTGGTGATTATTTCAGTAGTGTGCAGGTTGCACATTCTGTTTGTATGGGGTCGAGTATGGGTGGGGGTGTACAGGCGGTGGTGGGCTAACACATGCGAGGGTGGAATGTGTGAGACATGGATGGTGCTTGTGTGATAGGGTTTTGCATTGCCAAATGCAGTTTGTGTGGGCACACATGTTTGTAAGTAGACATGTCCATAATGTCACGCATTTATGTTGTTTTCGGCTGCATGTATCAGCACTGTGTGACATGTGCATGTGTGTGTATTTGACAAGGGTTGCCAACAGTGATGCACATGGATGCATTGTGACAGCGGTACTGATGTGAAAGCTGATTGGGCAGATGTGATGTGGATGCCCGTCTGAATCACTGCGACACTTGGCAGATGTGTTCACATGCATGCAGAGTGTGGTGTGTGTGTGTACATGTGTGGTGCACTTCCTGTGTTGCATGGATGTCTGGCTCACTTTGGCTGGCTTGCATGCTGTTGTATGTGTAATGGATGGTGCTGGCAGTTTGTGATATGGCTGTGTGGTATGGCTTCATGTGTTTTCGAGTTGTAATTGACCATGTCTGTTGTGGATTGTGATGACATGTTTGAGGTTTGCCAATGCCACTCATGTACAACTGTCATGTGTGTATGTGTCCATTGTACAGTGCCCCTGATGCCTGTGTTTTGTTTCTCCCTGTCTGGCAGCGTCAAATTGATGGAAGATGGCGGGAGAAGGTTGCTGTGGGAGCACAGCGGCGGGGATCCCACGCCAGCCGGAGACGCAAGGCGCGGCTTCCCTCCCATGTTGTGCTCTCGTCGGGGAGTGTGGAGTCCGGTCCGCGTCCCAGGCCGCAGCTGCGCGGCGGGGAGGTCCAGAGAGGCGGAGGTTGGAGTTGGACTCCTGGCAGCAGAAGGGGGCATCTTGCACCCCACAGGGCCAACAGGGGAAGATGTGCACGTAGTCATCCAGGTTTGGTGGGGGGTTTGGTGAGGAGGAGGGCCATGCAAGCCACCAGAGACGGGGTCTGGAGGTGGGGATCCCACTGTGTGCTATTGTGGTGCAGTGCAGGACCAGGGACAGGAGGCAGCCAGGCACCGCGGAGGTGCCTGTGTGCAATCCTGTCCTGATGCCTGTCCTGCCATCATCTTTCACCAGCAGGGATGCCTACGTCCAGCCGTTTTTTCAGGAGGGGATGAGCTCACGTCACTGTGCCTTCCTTTTCCTGCGGACGTGGCTATCCGAGGCCGGGGTTGAGCCTGTCCTGGCTGGTGTGGCATTGCGGTCACCGGCCATGGAGGGACCTGCAGTCTTTCCTGAGGAGACTGCATCGTCATCTTCGAATGGCTCTGTTGACGATGTCAGCCTGCTGGGACCGGTCACCCAGGCGGATTCCTCGCTCTGATGGGGCTTTGCTACGAACCCCTCCTCAACTGGACCCCCTACGTGCCAGTTGTCCTCCGTTGCCATCTTCCCCCCATCAGTCACCCTGGTTGCCTTTGTGGAGCTGCTTCTGACGGTGCGGCCAGGCTGGTTGGGGAGGCATCCCTGCCACAGTCGGGAGTCGGACATTCAGCTGGGGTGGCCACATTTCTACGACTGCACCCCAGCCGGCGGGAGTATGTGCAGGGCAGCAGGAGGCAGTGCACGGCAGAGGCACAGCAGCAGCAGCAACGTGGTGGGATCCATGAAGGCTCGGGGCTTCAACATCGGAGGGGCAGGCATCGGCGCGAGGGCAGGAGGACCCAGGACAGAGAGTGTCTTCCGTGTGGCAGCGGTGGGGGCCACGCATTAGATGCTGAGCAGCAGCGGGCGTAAGAGGCACGGCTCAGCAATGGTCAGGGCAGAGAACTCCATGCGGAGGCCGCTTGAGCCGGGCGAGTGCCTCGAGGCAATCCGCAGGGGTTTGGAGGTGGACACGTCGACGGCCCTGCGGACCCTCGGGGCCATGGATGAGGACCGCCTCCGGGACATTCAGGAGGAGTTCGATGATGCCCTGGCCCGGGACATCCACAAGTGAGCTGTGAAGCTAGCCGGCTGCCCTTGTACATAGTTATTTAGGTAGTGTTAGGTTTAATTTTTGTTTTGATTTTATTTGGACCTTTCGGACATTGGCCACATTTTTGTATATAGTTTATTTTATTAGTTAGTGTAGTTAGATAGGTTTCCTTTCTTTTGTTGGGATAATGGACCCTGGCTTGTTTCCATGTACATAGTTCGCATTTGGATTGTTATTTTTTTTTCACATTTTAACCATGGAGCAATGGCTTTCTTTTTTATTTCCATTTGGATTTTGTTTTTGTGGACATTGACTTTGGAAACATTACTTTTGGAATTTTTATTTTTTGGTTTTGCTTTTTTTCACGGACATGCTTCTTTTAATTTTTGTACATTTCACATTTCTGTTTCTTCATTTTTGATTCTATTTATGTTTCTTTAATACATATTTTTTTTTGTTGAACTTCAATGTGTGGTATCTCATTGTTTCATGCATTTCATGATATGTGTTTTTGAGATTCACTGACACCATTGGGTGTATGTGAGGGAAATGTGTTTGTTTCGGAATTTGCAATTGGTGTTCTGTGATGTAATTGCAATTATGAGTGGGTGGATGCATACATCGGGTGGGTGTTTTGCATTTGGAGGCTGACCATAGGGACCAGGGATCTAGATTGTGATGAACATGTTTGCTGGGGAACATGAGTTGCACATGGGTGGGGGCCTGCTGGCAGGTGCCCCACAGTGCTGGGGGGTTGGGGGTGGTGGGGAACATGAGTTGGACATGGGTGGGGGCCTGCTGGCAGGTGCCCCACAGTGCTGGGGGGTGTGGGGTGGTGGGGAACATGAGTTGGACATGGGTGGGGGCCTGCTGGCAGGTGCCCCACAGTGCTGGGGGGGGGGGTGGGGGGAACATGATTTGGACTTGGGGGCCTTGCTGGCAGGTTGCCCCACAGTGCTGGGGGCTGGGGTGGTGGGGAACATGAGTTGGACATGGGTGGGGGCATGGTGGAGGCTGCCCCTGGTGGCTGGGGGGGTGGGGTGCTGGGAGACATGGGTGGGGGCCTGGTGGAGGCTGCCCCTGGTGGTAGGGGTGGGGGTGCTGGGAGACGATGGGTGGGGCCTGGTGGTGGGTGCCCCTGCACTGCTGGGGGTGGGGGTGGTGGGACATGAGTTGCATGGTGGGGCCTGCTGGCAGGTGCCCCGCAGTGCTGGGGGTGGGGTGGGGAATGATTGGCATGGGTGGGGCCTGCTGGCAGGGTGCCCCACAGTGGCTGGGGGGTGGGGGTGGTGGGAGACATGGGTGGGGGCTTGGTGGAGGCTGCCCCTGGTGACTGGGGGGTGGGGGTGCTGGGGACATGGGTGGGGGCCTGGTGGTGGGTGCCTGCCTGGTGGCTGGGGGTGGGGGTGCTGGGAGACATGGGTGGGGGCCTGGTGGGGGCTGCTCCTGCACTGGTGGGGGGGGGGGTGGTGGGGACATGGGTGGGGCCTGGTGGAGGGCTGCCCTGGTGGTGGGGGGTGGGGGTGATGGGAGACATGGGTGGGGGCCTGGTGGAGGGTGCCCCTGGTGGCTGGGGGTTGGGGGTGCTGGGAGATATGGGTGGGGGCCTGGTGGTGGGTGCCCCTGCACTGCTGGGGGGTGGGGGTGGTGGGAGACATGGGTGGGGGCCTGGTGGAGGCTGCCCCTGGTGGCTGGGGGTGCAGGGGGACATGCGTTGGTGGGCAGTAGTGCAAGTTGACATGTGGGTTGGCTGGGGGGCATGGCCATGGTGGATGGGCTGCCTGCAGGACATGTGCCGGGTAGGCCCCTGTGGTGTGAGCCACCTGCAGGGGCCATGGAGGGTTTAGAGGGAACACCTGGGAGGACCCACACGTGCAATTCACGTGTGCTGCTCCCCGCGCACCCCTGTTATACACGTACCCTGATGCGATCGCGTGTGGATCTTCCCGCGCACCCCTGTAATACACGTGCCCTGATGGAATTGCGTGTGGAACTTCCCGCACACCCCTGGAATACACGTACCGTGCTGATGTTGCGTGGGATACTTCCCCCTCACCCCGAAATACATGTACCCTGATGAGATCGTGTGTGTGACTTCCCGCAAACCCTCGAAATACACGTACCCTGCTCAATCGCGTGTGTAACTTCCCGCGCACCCCCGAAATACACGTACCACCCGCTCAATCGCGTGTGTAACTTCCCGCGCACCCCGAAATACACGTAACCCGCTCAATCGTCGTGTGTAACTTCCCGCGCGCCCCTGAATTACACGTACCCGCTCAATCGCGTGTGCAACTTCCCGCGCGCCCTCGAAATACACGTACCCCGCTCAAGCGCGTGTGTAACTTCCGCGCCACCCCGAAATACACGTACCCGCACAATTCGCGTGTGTAACTTCCCGCGCGCTCCTGAAATACACGTACCCTGCTCAATCGCGTGTGTAACTTCCCGCGCGCCCCCAAAATACACATACCCCGCTCAATCGCGTGTGTAACTTCCCGCGCGCCCCCAAAATACACGTACCCCGCTCAATCGCGTGTAACTTCCCACGCACCCCCAATGTACACGTACCCCGCTCAATCGCGTGTGGTACTTCCCGCGCACCCCCGAAATACACATACCCCGCTCGATCGCGTGTATTGCTTCCCGCGCACCCCCGCAATACACGTGCCCCGCTCGCACAGGCCCAAATGCTGTATGTTGCCACTTTTGTGATGCGCTGGGACTCTACCGCCTGCCTTCGTGTGGCGGACGTGTTTCAGCTTGTGCGTGTCTTTGGCTGTGTGTGGCTTTGCCCTATTCGATTCCATGAATACGTGTGGTTCGAGTGCGTGTGGGCGTTCCGTCTGCTTCCCTGCAGTACATCCCCAGTTACGCCCTTATTTTCGCACGTTGTTCCCCATTCTGCACGTTACGCCCCGTGTCCCGCCCACTTTCTGGTGTATGCGCCGAGGTTGTGCGCTTTCACTGTGCGCGTTGCACACGCCTTTCGGAATGTTGCAGTGACTTGTGCACCATGCACGGGTTTGGCGCACATCCCGAGTTGAACACGTGCAGGGACTTCCATGAATTGCACGCGTGCACGTGCGCCTGTTTTTTTCTGCTTGCGCCTGCTTGCGCCTGCTTGCGCGAAGATTTTCGCGCACGTTTGTTCCATGAATCGGCCCCATAGTGTTTTTGGAATAAGACGACAATTGGACTACTGTGCTGGAATGGTGAAATTCACTATAAACTCACAGGAAGATCCACAAGAATGTCTAATGTACTTACTACAAGTACTGGAAAACAAAAACATACCTATAAATGAAATCTTTCAGATTTCATACATGTGGAAACATACATGCACTCTCTGCAACAATGTGACACAAGAAGAAATCCCCAATGAACGCTTCATATATATATCAATACCAAATTGTGAATCCATTCCATTTCAGCAACTTGTACAAAATGCAAACCATGGTAGATTATGCTCTACCTGCAATTCAGATAATCGCTCCACGATAGTAATAAAACAAATAGTAAATACGCAATACTAATGCTTCTACGTTACAATGCAGATGGTACCAAAAACAACTGCAAGCTGACTGGATTCACACATGGTCAAATATCACTTGGTAAGAAAACCTTCACAACAATAGGTATAATCTACCACGCAGGAGCCACAACCAATTCAGGGCACTACACTGCATATATAAAAAAGAAATGTGGATGGTTTGAATGTAATGATAGTACCATTACTCTAAAGCAGAGATTACCAGCAAATCTTACAAACGCTTATTTGATGTTCTTAAAACCAAAATTTGATAAATAAACTGTATTTTAACCTTTAAGTAAATTTGTGTTACAAAAATATAAACTGTTAGAATACTCCAAAAGCTATCTAACTGCTCAAAGATTCTACAACAACTAATCAGATAAATGAATACCACTAAATTAGACCAAAGAATACACAGTTAGAATACGCCAATTGGTATCTAACTGTCCCAAAATTATAAATTTGTGTTAAAATAATATAAACTGTTAGAATACTCCAAAAGCTATCTAACAGCTCAAAGATTCTACAAAAACTAATCAGATAAATGAATACCAATAAATTAGGCCAAAAAATACAGTTAGAATACGCCAATTGGTATCTAACTGTCCCAAAATTTAACAATATCCAAATAGATAAATCAAAACCACTAAAATATATTAAAAAAATAGACAGTTAGAATACTCCAATTGGTATCTAACTGCTCCAAAATTTTATAATATCAAAACAAATGAAGAATCTGTTACTGCTCCAAAAAAAAATACAACAAAGCAAAGTATAAAGCATTAGCCAGAAACAACAAGTGAACACTGAAAACAAACAAACAAATAAACTGTAGCATAACAGAAAATGGGTTTTTTTTTAATCCAACATGGATTTTTTTTTCTCCCACAGACCCAATGATTTTAGCAACAAATACAGAAACTGAGCAAATTGCACAGTACTCTGATTTGTAATCTACTAAATATGTGGGTCGAAAAAAAATAAAAGTATATTGCTTATACAACGTAATAAGTCATTACAAAATACTAATACTAACATGCTATTTTCTTTTATCACAGAAATGAAGAAGAAAAACATGGACTCCCATTACTAGACCAAACAGTAAGTATACAATAATAAGGACAACCATAGCAGCATATCACATCCATAGTATCTAATACCTTTGTTCCTTATACATTTGTTTTTCACCCGAAGTTATAAGCAAATATGAATGTGATATGCTGCGGTGGTTGTTGCCAGGGCATACAATCTTGGGTGCATGGCCAAATGGCCATGCACCCAAGACTCTATGCCCTGGCAACAACCACTGCAGCATATCACATCCATAGAGTCAAACATTTCAACTATGATCCATGGGAAACTTTTAATGTCCGCGAACAATGTGAGTGTTCTTAGAACACTTTGAACTTGCCAACGAACAATACGGACACCGTTTTCAGGACACCCCCTACGAACATTTCAGAACAACGCGATAGTTCTTAGAACACTTTCAACTTAACAACGAACAATACGGACAGCGTACTAAGGACACCCCCTACGAACATTCCAGGACACCGGGAGTGTTCTTAGAAGCGTCTTCAGAACACCACCATCTTGTTTATTTGCGAACATTTCAGGACACCGCGAGTGTTCTTAGGACACATTCAACTTGACAAAGAACAATAGGGACAGCGTCCTCAGGACACCCCCTACGAACACTCCCCGGACACCGGAAGTGTTCTTAGAAGCGTCTTCAGAACACCACCATCTTGTTTATTTGCGAACATTTCAGGACACCGCGAGTGTTCTTAGGACACATTCAACTTGACAAAGAACAATACGGACAGCGTCCTCAGGACACCCCCTACGAACACTCCCAAGACACCGCGAGTGTTCTTAGAAGCGTCTTCAGAACACCCCCATTTTGTTTATTTGCGAACATTTCAGGACACCGCAAGTGTTTTTAGGACACATTCAACTTGACAGAGAACAATACAGTCAGCGTCCTCAGGACACCCCCTACGAACACTCCCCGGACACCGCGAGTGTTCTTAGAAGCGTCTTCAGAACACCACCATCTTGTTTATTTGCGAACATTTCAGTACACCGTGAGTGTTCTTAGGACACATTCAACTTGACAGAGAACAATACAGACAGCGTCCTCAGGACACCCCCTACGAAAACTCCCCGGACACCGCAAGTGTTCTTAGAAGCGTCTTCAGAACACCCCCATTTTGTTTATTTGCGAACATTTCAGGACACCGCGAGTGTTCTTAGGACACAATCAACTTGACAGAGAACAATACGGACAGCGTCCTCAGGACACCCCCTACGAACACTCCCCGGACACTGGGAATGTTCTTAGAAGCGTCTTCAGAACACCCCCGTTTTGTTTATTTGCGAACATTTCAGGACACTGCGCGTGTTCTTAGAACACATTCAACTTGACAGAGAACAATACGGACAGCGTCCTCAGGACACCCCCTACGAACACTCCCCGGACACCGCAAGTGTTCTTAGAACAGTTTCACTTTGCTTGCGAACAAAACGGACACATATTGACTCCTTAGAACACCCCCTAGTCAGTTTATTTAGAACATTTCAGAACACCGGTGATGGCCGCAAACAAATTGAACACAAAAAGAACGTCTAACACATAAAAAACACAACTTTCATCCTATCTCATACACTCCCACCCTCCCCAAACACTCCTACACACCAACACACTCTACAAAATACACATTTTGAACAAAGTTTCACCGCGCTGTCCGGGGACGTCTGCGAATCCAAGATGGCGGGCGCTATAGAAAAATCTGACGCGCTTCACGCTCCACGCCGTCCAATCAGCAAACACTTTGCATGTCCGCGAACATTACGCAAGACGATTGGCCAATCAGGACACTTTCCGCGGAGCGAACAGGGAAGTGTGTCCGCAAACCCAACACAGATATCACTAATTTTTTTTTACCTACTTTTCGGTCATTTTAAAAAAAACTACTGGACGGATTTTCACCAAATTTGCAAAAGCACGCTTTCGGGACCAAGCCGCTGCTCCTGGTCCAAATTTGGTTGAAATCTGTCCAGCGGTTTGGACTGTAGGCGCGAGCAAAACATTTTTCCCATTCACTCTATGGAGAGTGAGTGAGTGAGTATAATGTATAGAAATATGAGCATATAGAGGGAAGGTAGAGTAATAAAAATAAAACTATAAGAAAGTGCTGATAACCATAATGATTATCTTCATGCACAGAAAGGATTGCTCTCTTTCAAGCCTGTATCTTCCGCTATGTATATGTTTCATATGATGTGACTGGACCCTAAGTCTACAAATATAGTACCTTTTCAATTTTTACTTCCTGACTGTTACTGAAGAAAACTATGTGGCTTCGATATTCGTCAGTAAAGGATAAAAAGGGAGAGCCAGCCATGTGATGTCATCAGTGATGTCATCAATAACATTTGTGATGTCATCTTTGATGTCCTGGGTGTTATTGTTAGCAGTGCACGGTGGCGCGAGTTATGTTTGCTTATGTTACCATAACTGCTGAATTTCAGGGGGTTTTCGGTTTTACTTTGAGCCATAACGTCCCTTTAACAAAGTTTTTTCACTGAATTTCATAGGTTTTTAGTAGCGCAACTTAACCATAACGTCGCTTTAACAAAGTTTTTTCACTGAATTTCATAGGTTTTTAGTGCACAACTTAACAATAATATCCCTGACTTCATATACATGTAACATAGAACATACTAACCCCTTCGTAGTGATTTTCATATCCGCGGACTACCGCCATGTCCGCGGACACATCGAAAATCTGAGCGTGGTGAATGTAAATTTAAATAGTGTGGCACATTTCCCCTTTGAAGTTGGCTCTGAAAAGAGCTGTTTTTTTTTTTTACAGATGCTTGACAGACACCTGTTATTTTGTATTTTTTTTTCTTGTTTTTTTTTTCTTACTTACTCCTAAAAATCTTCACATAACCTTCTCCAAAGCAACCCTTACATTCCAAAATAGAAAGGCATTTCCCGTAAAAGATAAAGAAATGCCATCTTCTTTAAAATTAACACCATTACTGGCATCAATATTCTCATTGTTACAGAAGAACATACCAGCTCTAAGCATGAAGGCACACATGCCTCGGTTGATGACACACCTAGCAATATTTTGCTGAGGACAAAAACTGAACTATTGTCCCATATTGCCCTGGGTAGTAATCCAGAAAAAAATACTTTTGCATTTGGAAGGATCTTCATTACTGCTTGAACCAAGCGTTCCAAATCAGCCAACAAAGTAGGGGCACTGACGTTGCCCAAATGGAAAGCACCATAGTGCAAAACTACCACATGCGGACTGTTCATCGTGGCCATATCCTCACAAACTTGTACAATTCCCTGTACATTGCAATCAAACACACCGCTCCACACCACCTCCACTCCTTTCACATCAAAGTTCTTTGCAACATGCCTGCATTCAGCGTACTGCTGTAAACCATGCACAAACATATCTCCGAGCACCAACACCCTGACTTTCTCCACTTCTGCCATCTTCACCACACGCAGTCTCTTTCAACACAAATCCACAACCTCGACATCTGATTGGCTGATCCGTACAGTCTTCTTTCCATGTTGGATTTCCTGGAAAAACCCGGATGTAGCACGCCCTGTCCACGAACAGCCTCGGTGTCCGCGGACGGCGTCCACTTTACTCTCTGTGCCATTCCCTCATTGCATACAGCTAAGCAATCACACAATACGAATAACATCCTCAGAAAAACCCCATTTTGTGAATTTTCGAACATTTCAGGAAAATTATTATTTAATTATTCAAAATATTAACATTACACATATTCTACTTTCATCTTGTACTCTGCACACAATGCTATGTTTCTCCATTAGTAGCTCAGTATACTAGATAGAATCCCATAATACAATGCTATTTATATCAATGCATCGTTCAAAGCACTAATAACGGTATGATATTTATTGCAATATCCTTGACACTTTTTTCGCAACATTATAATAAAAATCCCTAGTACACAAATTCCATGAAAAGTACATACACACGTGATGTCATCAGTGATTTCATCAATGACATTTGCAATGTCATCTTTAATGTCCTGGGTGTTAGTCTTAGCAGTGCACGGTGGTGGCGCCAGTCATTTTTCAAAGCTTACCATAACTTGCGATTTTCGGGGGTCTTTCGGTTGTACTTAGAACCATAACGTCCTTTAAACAAACTTTTTTTAATATCACGCAAACAATATACAAACATGGCGTGCAAAAACCAACTTCTACAGATGGCTTTACACAGAATGTTGCAAAGTAAAAATGTATGCTCGTTCACAGTGAAGGTCAGCTGCTTCCATTTTTTTCTCGGGCCCCGGAGAGGCTCACGAAGCGGACTATAAGGTTGTATTGTGTTTTGACCTTGACAGACAGAGATTGTGATGAAAGACTTCTCTTGAAGGAGTGTTGCTAAAATGTAAGAGAAGATAAAGATGAAATTTCTGAAATGAAACCACTTTTATATATTATATCACTATGCGAAAGATCGTTGGCACACGCGGAGTCGTATTTTGGG
Organism: Ambystoma mexicanum; assembly: GCA_002915635.3. NCBI lineage: Eukaryota > Metazoa > Chordata > Amphibia > Caudata > Ambystomatidae > Ambystoma > Ambystoma mexicanum. Next base: position 845,486,915 of record CM030321.1, on the reverse strand, counting down.
ACTGCACTACTCGTAGACAATGGAAATTGCAATTGTACTGTAAGTAACCCTTTAGATTATTTTATACCAAATATAATTACAATAGCGTAGCATTAAAGACCGCTCAAGTTGAACTTGTTAGTTGAAAATGGCATAATGTTTTCTACCGCACACTATCACTGCCGAATTGATCCCCTGTCATTTAGAGGGCTCTGAAAAAGGCAGACGACACAGGGTGGGTTAATAGAAATAATTTAACCGGTCTATAGTCGGTCAACCGCTCTACTCGCTGTGCCACTTCACTGTAGCCTGTCAAGTGGCACAGCGAGTACAGCGCTCGCTTTGACATCTGTGCACAGCTTGCTAACGCAAGTTTGAATCCCGGCAAGGCCAAACGCAGCCTTTCATCCTTCCGTTGTCGATAAATGAGCACCACACACCGTGGTTAATAATAAGCACCGCTTAGATACCTCACGGTTCTTAGCGCTATATGAATGGGAAAATATTATTATTTTATTATTAACATACTCTGTTGCACTATCTTCGATAGCAAATATTTTCACGCCCTAATAAATAAAATGATGATTTTGTATGAAGATCGGCTGGTGATACTAATTTATGTTTTTTAAAACAGGTATGTGGCTCAATTTTGCCTATGTCACGATTTACAGACTCCAGTGGATGGCGTCTTCAACTGCCAGGTGCAGGTCCAAATATGCAACTTCATGACCCTCACCATTTTATGGGACAATCGCCAAGGACCAATATGCCCTTACGCAGTACTAGCGGCTACAAACAACATACCAACCAATAGGGTGATCTAATGGCTCGTTGTTGGAGCAACCTTCCGATTATCAGAGCGACCATTTACTGCTTTTATCATAAACCAACAGCCTATCTACCGCAAAGGAACAACGCGTGGCTCCAAATAAACTTTTGCTGATCGACAGCAGAGACAAATCGCTGAATATTCACTAAACATTTCATGTGAAATAAATGTACTTTACCAAATGTACAATCCTGTTGTTTACTTTTAAACCACAGTTTCATATTCCGAATTGTGGCGCACTGAGTTGTAAGCTGATCTAACACTCTCTGTACCGCAAACTTTTGCGGATCGACAACAAAGACAAATGCAAATTGCTGAATATTCTCTAAATATTTGATGTCAAATAAATGTACTTTACAACATTTACAATCTTGCTGTTTACTTTTAAATCACAGTTTCATATTCCGAATTGTGGCGTGCTGTGTTGTGACATAATGTGTGTTGTCTTCCGGGTTCTGTGTAAAGTGGCGTAGTACTGGAGACGACTGGGCGTGTATGATTAATCACCCTGTAACGTCACGGAGAGAGGCGCGGAATATGAATGCTTTGATAATATCAGGCTTAGGGGTGGGAGATATGATTTAGTGTCGCAAAAGCAAGTCAGCCAGGTTAATAGCTCCAGCCATAGGATTATCACATAATGTCGGCGCACACCAGCCGGATTTATCGTTTCTTTAGTGGACAAAAAGTCAGTTGACGCCCATAGGAAATTGTACTATTAGCGAACAAAAGGAGTGCTCTTAAAACACTTTCACCCTGACAAAGAACAATACAAACAACGTTCTCAGAACACCCCCATTTTGTGTAATTGCAACCATTTCGGGACACTGCGAGTGTTCTTAGAACACATTCAACTAGACAGATTACAATACGGACAGCTTCCTGAGGACACCCCTAGTTTGTGTATTTACGAACAATTAAGTACACCGCGAGTGTTCATAGCTCATTTTTACTTTCCTTGCGAACAAAAATGACACATACTCCGTCCTCTAAACACCCCACCATTTAGTTTATTTACAAAATGTCAGAACAGCCGTATTCTCCGTGGACAAATCGAACGCAACAAAAACGTCTAGCACATAAAAAAACAAAACATTGAACCTATCTCATACTCCCCCACCCTCCCCAAACACTCTTACACACCAACACACGGCACTAAATACAATTTTTTATCCACGTTTCACTGCGCTGTATGTGGTCGACTGCGAATACAAGATGGCGGGCGCCACAGAAAATCTGACGCGCTCCACGCCCCTCGCCGTCCAATCAGCGAACACGTTGCATGTCCGCGGACATGACGCAAGACCATGGGCCAATCGGGGTGCTGTCCGCGGAGCGAACAGGGAAGTCCGTCCGCGAAGCGAACACAGATATCACTAATTTTTTTGCCTTACATTTTGGTCATTTTTTAAAAAACTACTGGACAGATTTACACCAAATTTACAAAAGCACGCTTTTGGGACCAGGCCGCCGCTCCTGCCGCAAATTTGGTGTAAATCCGTCTAGCGGTTTGGGCTGTAGCCATGCGCAAAGTTTTTTCCCATTCAGTCTATAGGAAAAAAAAAAGTTTTGGGACCCCCCCTATAACTTTCCCCCCCCCGGACGAATCCTCACCAAACTTTGCAAAAAAATTCAGAGTGACCCAACTACTTATTTTGAAAAGTTTGGTGAGGATCATCGAGGGAGAGCGAAGTTATAAGCCACCCAAAAAGTGCTCTTCCTATGGAAACAGCAACTTAACCATAACTACATGGCCACTACCGTGGCCATGTAATATATATATATATATATATATATATATATATATATATATATATATATATTATATATTGCACTGATGTATTATGTGATATGGCTAATGATTGTATTGTGAAACCTGGTGATTTTGACTGACTGAATTCCCTACACTTTTCCTTAGTCTCACGTATTCACATTGCATGCATTCTCAAACCCAAGTGTCACTTTCTCTACAGCCACCTATATCTCACCTTGCACACACCAATGACAATTCTCCACCATACTCCACTACACTGTTTGTCATTCTCCTTGTCTCTTGGTCCTCCTTCTCCTCCCAGGACTTCGCCCGAACAATCCACTCTGCCCTGGTTACACTGCTTTTTTTATCCCCTCCTGTGCTTTCTATTGACTCCTTGTCTGCTAGTTCCCTGCTCAGCTGCTGACTTCCTTCTCCCCAGGGGTGGGCTACTATCACCAAGACACATATAATGTTCCTTAAGCCTCTCCCCCTTTGTGTATGTCTGTTCTGCGGTTCTTGGAAATGGTGGCTCACTGCAATCAAAGTCATTTTTGAAGATTTTGTCCTTTTTAATTTGAGTGTCTGCATTGCTGGTGTGATGCATGTTGTGTTCCCCTGTTTCTCTGATTGCTACTGCCTTTCACTCTGGTGAGCTGCTGAAGCTGGTCTCTGTTGATATGAATCCTGGTATTTGTGTACCTGTTGGAAAATAGAGAGAATAAAGACAAGCATTTTGCACAACAGGTATGGTCCATGAAGACTCAGTACTTGACATATTCAGCCAGGAGCATACAGTACAGACAGAAACTGGGGCCTACCCGACTCCCACAACCCATCTCCGCGGCAGTTCTGGCACTGGCAAATCTCGTGCTACGCCTCCTTCCCCAGGTTGAGACTTGTCCCAATCCCCTCTTGAAAGGTTCAGGTCTCTAACCCAGACTTATTTTGTGTTTGTATGGGTGAGAACATAGGAATTAAAATATTAGTGAGTCAACAATAGTCTGTTTTCATTTTCCTTTCTATAGACACGTTGTCTGCATTTCATTTCTTGATATATTATTTAAAATAAACAGATACTTAATGACCCAGAATGTTGTGTGGGATTGTCGTGGTGTGGGCTATAAAATCAGAGATATTTCTCTGTAAACGAATCAAAGAAGAGAGATGCAAATATAGTCCAAAAATGTGTGTTATTACAAACAGCAACAAAGAAAGGTGATGGCCGGATGGTTCTGGATAAAAGAAAAATCACTGGAAAAGCGCTATTGCCACGGATGTCCTGCTATCAGGTGTGCAGGTCTTCAGAGAAGAATCCGAGAGGCTAACTTGTCCTTCTGCAACAAGGATCATGATATGCTTCGACCTCATACGGGCCCTCTCTTTGTTCCATTTCTTTCAGATTTCTTCATTTGTTCCAGAGCTCTAGGCCACTGGCATTCACCATCTCAGTGATTTTCTCTCAGAGGGCAACCTTTTGGCTGACAGTGGTATGCTGCCCTTACAGGCTGCAGATTGTCTCATTGTGCTATGACAAAAGCACACCAATACATCTGTCTCCACTTCCTGGAAGTTTCATTTCCTCTGTGTAGGCTTTGCAAGGCTTTTTACTGACCCTCATGAAAAGGGAAACTCATCGTGCCCTGTTGGTCCTGTCTTAAGTAGAGTTTTAGTGAGAGGACTAAAGCATGTGATATTAATTATGATTACTCATGATTTGCTGTTATTTGAAAATACATTCCAAACGCTTCTACTTTGGGTGGGTAGCTCGGAAGAAGAACTCATCAGCAATCCAGAAAAAGTAAAAAAAAACAGCCATGGGAGAGAGATTGGATACACAGGGCCTCATTACACGGTAGGCGGTAAGGGTTTACCGGTACCGGTATTTTACCGGTACCGGTATTTTACCGGTACCGGTAAATCCTTACCGCCTTACTACGAGGTCCCTTTGCGGGTTGGGGAATTTAACGCCTGCTTTTTGCAGTACCGTAATTAGCGCCTTCCCCATTCCCATAGAGCCCTATGGGGCAAAAATGGGAATGGAGACGGGCAATGGTGGAAGGGGGAATTACCGCCCCGCCAACCTTGGAATAGGGCGGTAATTCCCCTTTCCACCAAGGCGGTGGGGTATTTTACCAGCATGAACCATGGCGCTAATAGCGCCATGGTTTACCGCCTGCCGTGTAATGAGGCCCACAGACTGGAAGATGCAAGCGCCTCACAACTGACACAGGATCTGCCACCAAACATGACTAAAGTAAATGAACCAAAAACGTACCTGGCGAAATGCTCAGAAAAGAAAACTCGTGAAAACTTCTTAAGAATTTGTTTAAATATCCTGCATACCAACGAAATCCTAGTCAGAAGAAAACAATTGGAAACAAACTCATGCCACTTTTGCCTTCAACCAGAGACAATAGAAACAATTAAACACCTCCTGTTAAATTGCTCAGGGGTGACGCCCCAACGCTGCACCCACCTGGGCCACCTGTTCAGAAACTCGTATTATTACGATGAAGGAGAATTGTGGATTCGGCTGATGAGTGGGGACAAGTCTTCATGTATAATCGCGGTCGTAGGATGTTTCAGAAGTATTGGTCTAATTAATGAGTGAGCTAGGATATACAACGAAAAGCAGGAAGCCTACTTGAAAATTCCTCAGGAAAAGTTGGTAAGGAACTAACCTTACCAATTAATGACATGTTTAACTTTTAGGAACAAGTCTTGTAAAAATTGTTTTTAAATTCAATTGAATCAAGTAAAAAAGACAAATAAAGAAAAATACATTAGTCAAAGTGGTTGCCATTACGGTATGTTTGCATCATTATTTGATGTTCACACTTGTGTGGGACAATAACCCAGACCTTTATCTGATGCCTAGGAGTGCAACAGCATTTGCTTCATTTGGTTACATCTTGCTGTGCTGGTTAGCCTTTCCCCCTGTTGCAATGTGTGCCGTTGTGCGCGTCCTGCATATTAGGAGCGTGGACAAAAAATAGTAGGTGTGTCTAGTACAGTGCACAGGAACCTGATGGTGTGGTAGTGTAAGTGTATGGGGATTTGTGGATGTGTCAGAGGGTGTGCCATTCCCAAATAGCATTGCAGTCAGCAAGTATTAGCTGGTGGTCATTCACTAAATTGTTTTGTGGGACTGCCACACAGTTTCTTCTTTGTCTGCATCAATGGTATAAGTGTGATGCAAGAGGTGTTTCATCTGCTGCGTTATCAAGTTTAATGTTGATAGTGAATGTATGGGTGGATCCATTTCAATGAATTATTTGTCTAGTGTTTTCGAGTCAATGGGCAAAGTCGGCCTGTTGGAATGGTGATAGTGAGGCATCCAAGTCATTTCTTATTGAATCAGGTATTATATACATGATTAGTTTCTCCTGTTTGAAGTAATTGGGTTAGGGATTTGTTTGTGTAATGTAGACGAAAAATCAAATAGCATAACTTATTATGAATCCTTGTTTAGTTATTAAATCTGGCCCAATTTTAGTAAAGTGCTTTGTTGGAAGCGCTACAGAACTTAAATAATATATTCTTATCTCTGCTTGAGAATTGACTTTCCATTAGCAGTTATGTGTTGTATTTTGCTTTTGATATAAGCTTACATTCAATTTGTCTCACTGGCTGCTACAGCATAATTCAATGCATACACATGTCAGAGCTCGGGGCCAAGAGAGTTGGGCATCATGCTCAGATGGATTAATTTCTCAATTTCCAAATGCATGAAATGTCATACTTCTCTTGTTTGTCAAAGCAACTACATGTTTATATAGAATTCAATAGGTGGAAACCCCATGGTAGATTACTGAATAATGAATTTCCTGTTTTGTTTGGAACCAAAATGTTTTTATTATACTGTAATGTCATTTCCTATAACCCATGGTAAGCTACTGAAAGAATGGATTCAGCTATTGAAACAATCACTAAGAACAACAAAACCGAGAACAGTTTTAACTCTACAATCAAGATTGAACCTATAGACCTAGGGCCCTTTAAGATGAGGTAGCAAAACTTAGAGATGATCAATAATCAAACCGACTCAGGAAGTTGTCAAAACAAGGTGCTGTTTTATTTGCAATTATCTAAAACTAGGAGTTACAACGGACATCAACGGACATTCGCTTGATTTCTCTCAACGCATTTCATAATAAACACAGCTTTCATAGTCAAAACTCGCCATCAATGATGTCACACTATGTGGCAAACTACAGAAACCTACTTGGGGATGTGATAGGCTTAGAGGGAACATCTAAGTATACATTCTATACTAACAGGGGTAGTGATTGGGTCTATATCATTAGGTGGACAACTAAGCCCTCCTCTAGTGCAAGTCATTGTCACAAAATATACGACGATCCATTGGTTACACAAACTAAAGGGCTCTCTGTTACGTGGCCCTCTACAATTTGTTGGCCCCCTTTCACCCCTTTGGAATATTCCACATGGCAGCGGGCTGGTCTTGACCATAGCTTCCCACCTAGTTAGCCTGACTAATATCATCACTCTTGCACCCTGCCATTCAATTAAGGCTTTGAACTTGGCCTTGCAGAAGCTCTCTGTGCCTGACAATAAATGGGAGTGTGGCATGGTGTAGGTCGGTGCAAGGCCCTTACTTGGATACGATCTAATGACACCTAGCTGGACCGTCTCCTTACGTCACTCTGCTCACCATACCTGTTTCTCTTCTTACTCACTATCTAATAACTAAGGCTACCTCTGGACAATTGTCCTCTTGCCTATGCTGACTATGCCACTGATGGTTACCCTTATGCCACTTTGCTTATTTCACCATGCCTCTACTGTTTTTCTCCTTACCCACAGTATGTAAATATGTTTCTCAACCTTACTGTATATCTGTATCATTGTAATGATTGTGCCCAGCTACCCTCGGGTTTGGTTTCGCGCTATACCAAATAAACAAACAAGAAAACAAACAATAGTCTATTTTCATATGACCATTTGACTGGAGACTGTGTTTTCAAGCTCTTTGCTGCATATAATACTAATAATACTATTAAATGATGAACTCTTGACGCCTTCATTGTTTTCCCATTCCGCCTCAAACAGAAGTTTGTTTCTTTCTCACGTTCATGTAACTACTTGACAAACGAGGCTCACGGTGCCCTCGACTCTTGGTGCTAGGCCAGCCAAGCCTTTATAAATTCTCCATCGCCATAAGCTTTTTTCCAACTGAGCCACACTGAAGCCCTTTTTCATTCACGACGGGGAAAGTCTTGCTAAAGTGCATTGTGGAACATCCAGGTTTTATACATTCCTATGTATATACGTTGGTGCATCACTGCAATCTATTCACTACGTAGCCAGCCTCAAGATCACTTTGTCTACTTGCATTACTGCATCTGTACAATTGTAAAAAGACTTTGCATTTTCTTCAGCCTTTCTTTGCATGAGCATCTTCATACTGAGCCTGAAATGTTGCTCATCTTTGACACCTCCTCTTTAGATCTTATAGAATGTCTATGTTCTTTCATCTTGTGCATCTTTTCAGGGTGCATCAATTCTGTTTTGCATGACATCACCAGTCTTCTTTCTCGCTCATTTTCACACTTCTTCCAGGACTCTGTCCAAAAGACTGTTGTATCTTCAGGAATGCATATCGGGTTTTCTCACTGGATACCGCGTATCCAGAATTTTCAGCAGTAAAGTCATCCTCACTACTACTGCACGTGTTGCAATTTCCAGTTCCGAACATATAGGCAACATGGGGGAAGAGCTTTTGGTCGGGGCTTTTGACTCTTCCTCTACAAGGTGAAAGACATGGGCATCATATGTGTGGGCATTTTGCCTCTTGTGATCTCTGGAATCTGCTTTCTATATTCTCTGATACATTCAACCTGATGCCTGAACTTTTCAATATAAACATGACTTTAGATTTTGCTTAATTTTAGAACATTGGGACTCTTAGGAAACCATGAAATGACACTGAGTTATAGAAAGTGTTTGACTTAAAATGCATTTATTGAGAGGTAATGCTTCAAGTTTGAGGGTGGTGAACTGCCATCAAGAAGTCGGTCAATAGCCTTGAACCTAAGGAATGCCTTTGTAAAATGGGTCAAGGATGGACCAACAGCAAGTGTGGTTTGTCAGGTGCTTCCTGCACCTTGATGTGTTGGTACAGGAGAATTCAAGTGCCATAAACCTAACCTTGATATGTCCTTGTACCTCCAAAAGAACCCTTTGCATAAACAAAGTTAATAAGCGGTGATCGGCTTAAAAGTTCAATCCTTATTAAGGGCACATCTAGCAGAAAGGCTTCTTCAAAGCTGGGTGCAGTCTGTACATGGCATTCCTAGACTGTCAAATAATTTCTTTTTCACATCCTTCTACATCTACAATAAATGTCACTGGAGGTTTGTTCACAGCTTGATGAATTTCTTTTTTCAAATTTTTTTTGACAAGTTTTCCTTTCATTTAATCATAACACACATCACCAAAGAGAAGAAAGCAGATGGCCCAGCTTCTACTCCTCCATAAAGTCAATTTTTTAATCCCTGTCAAAAATTACAGAAGTGTCCAAGATCTTGTCATCTCCAACTTGGACAGTGGCAACGTCCACCTCATAGGAGGCCCATATGCCCCATTGGCCCCCATTGGCCCCTTTGAAAGCCATTCAGCTTGCGACAGCACACCTCATGACAGGACTGAGAAAAGTCAATGTAAGGAGCTTCTCTGACCACTCCTTCAGGCCCACATTATGTTCAAGAATATATGCTTCACCTACAAAGCACGCAAACAGGAGGGGTGTTCCCATTGGACATAATTTGTGAAAGAAGTTTACGATTAATTCAGCAAGAACAAATACATAACAGTTAATGAATCATATTATTTGAGGTATGCATGACATTTGTAGGAAACTGAGTAAAGTAGATCAGTAAACAATTAACAAATTGGAAATGGCAACATTTTATTTGGAATTAATCAATTATTGAATGAAAAAGCAAAAATCATAAATGTATACATGCTTTAAAGGTCTAAACTGCAATGAAGAAACCTGTACACAAATATTAACAGAAAAGTAAGGGGTGTACATAGAAACACTAATATGTGGTAAAAGACAAAATGAAATGAATTCCCAATGGAATATTCAGAGTAAATGTGTCATGGAACATAATATCTGACAGTCCCTGACTTAAATTTTCAATTAATATATTCACCACAATAGTCTGAAACAGGTTAACAGCCACAAAGTACCACAAAGGGCGATGTTCAAGGTCAAAGAGAATAAATGGTTATAATTAGGGTCCAAGCAGTCACAACCAAAGTACCATGCAACATGACTGTGAAATACATCTCTGAATGCTGGTGGACCACCACAAAACACAACATTGGCAAGATTGTGAGAAAGAACTTGTTTGGGAGCAAGGGGGAAGTACCAGGCCCCTCAGTGATTTAGGATGAGGCGATTGTAGAAGGAGCTGTTGTAGGGGAGCTACGAGAATGCAGGGGTAGGCGATCACCCATAGAGGCTGGATTGTAGTGGAAATGCAGTGAACAATGGTATTAGCATCACGTGTATAATGAAACTCCATTTTAGAAGTTAGACACCATCTTGAAATTGAGGCATTGTGCCATATTTATGCCAGCATGCTTACTTCCCATCCTGAGGGTTAGAGAGATGTCCATTTGTTTTCTAATCACAGCCCGGGCATCCCTGCAGAAAGTTAATTTCCTGAAGACACATAGTGCTTTTCTGTGTCTTATCATTGGTGCATGCAAACCGGAAGGAATGGATCTTTGAAGAGCTATCCAACGAGAACAGGGGTGAAGGCTTTAAGCCTTTGCCAGTCCAGATCTCTAAATTATAGCTTAAAGATGTTGGGACCAATCGCCTGGCATCCCATATGCAGTATATATGAATATAAGGTCACACCAACCAGCTACCTGGATTGGAAACCTATGTGATGTATGTCACTTGTGATGCTGTGCATCTTTAAAACCCATTGCTTATGCTCTTTTTGTCAGAGCACTTTGTGGCAGCAGAATTCTTTGCTGGTGCTTGTTTTTTTGTGACAATAAACCTTGTTCTCTTTGCAAGAGGTGTGCTGGGCCTTTTTCCCTACTGGGTTGTATTTTTTCTGGTGCAAGCATTGAGGGGCTACTCCATAAATTGGTGACCCTGATGTGATCCGAGATTTTCCGCAGAGGCAGAGCATTCCATGCCGGTTCACATTGAAAATAGTTGGGATTTTTATGTTTGGTTTAGGACTATTATTAATGTGTAATTGTATATGGTTGGGAGATATAAAAGTGGTAATACCCAAGGGAGGCGTACCATGGGTGGGTCTTCCTATCAGAATGGGGAAAATAACACAGTACTGGGAATTGACACTAATGCACACAAAAAATGAATATGAATATATTACCAAATGCAAAGTTATATGTGCCAGATGCAAGCATATTGCAAAGTTTTAGAAGACAAACTAAGAAAAAGTATGACGAATTCAGAGGATTAAGTTTTGGCATGAAAGAGGATGTGCACCACCCAAAGAAGAGTAACAGTTGGTACTCAGACATGAGCTCTTTGGGGAAACAGAGGGTAAACAGGAGTTGTTATATTTGCTTGTTAATACCGTGCACTTTGGAATCCCCCAAGGTACTAATACTGCAAGAGGTTCCGGTTTTGGATGCTCAATGTCTTGTAAATCTTGCCCTATGTAGGTTGCAAAACACAATCCAAGCGCACAACATACACCTTGTGAGGATGGATCTAAATTAACAGCACTGTGCCCTGTGATGCCAGAAGCACACAGTGCTTGCAAAGACCATACATGCAGAAGGAGTGAAGTTTGTGGCCAATAGGTGGGAAGAAACCGTGATGAGCTGAATGGCATGAGGACTCATAGGACATAGAAAAGAAGTGATTCAGAGGGTGTATGAAGCATGTCAAGAGGACTGGGGGAAGCACATGGCAAAGCTAACATGGATTGATGCAAAGGAGAAGCCTGTGAAGGTGAAGAAGCAAGAACAATATCAACTGTGCTTCTACAATGTAGGAGATATCTCTGTGGGTACCAACGACAAGTGCAATGTGACAATACATGTTCCAGTCCTCAAGAAAGGGACAGCAGCAGTGATGGATAGGTACTGGGACTGTGGTCAGCAGGCATTCTTGCACCTCCCACCATCATGGAGGGGCATTTGTTAATTGGCCACACTGCACTCTGCTCTCCTCCTGTTCCCTGAAGCACACCCCCCATGCCACCACCAGGCCCAACCACCTCTGCATAGCCACTACAGCTCCTTGTCTTCCAGATCTTGCCACAGAAGAAGGAAAACATAATTCTGAAATGGAAAAGGTCTATCTATCAAAAAACTCAGCTCAATTTCTTCAAAAAATACCTGATCAATACAGACTTTACAATAAAGAAGAGACATTTTTTCGCTTCTCTGTTAGTGCCAGGGGTACAAACAGCGGCCAATGTCAAATGGCTGCAAATAGTTAGATGGGAACTGAAACAGCTGGTGAATGACACTGAACAAGGATTCAATGCAATCAAGGTTGTACTGAGAGTTGTCTGGTTAATGACATTGCAGAACCGGAATGTGTTTGATCTGTTAACAGCCATGAAAGGAGGCATTTGTAAAAAGAAGTAGGAGAATCCTGCTGTGTTTACCTACCCCAAACGATACCTCAAATGGGTCTCTCACACAGATAATAGAGGCCATGCACACCCTTGTAGAACATTTGCAGATGGAAGCAGAGATTCATAAGAGTGAATAGTTCAATCATTTTTTCTCGTGGGCACCGTCATGGATGGGAGCAGTTGTGAAGATATTAGTGCCAGTGGTGATGTTTGTGCTGGTGATCTTCTGCACTTGCCAGTTGGGACTTCGATGCTCTGCTAAAGCGATCCCTAACAGTGCGATGATGATGGTTTTAATTGGGGTAAGCAGTGCACTTTGCAGTACAAAAGAAGGGCAGACACAAACAGATGACCCAAATATGCCCCACTTGGTGAGAATAGAGAAACACATTGATCCCCTGGAACAGTTACTACAGCCCTACCAGAACCTGAAAACTATGAGAAACACTGGGTCGACTTAGAAGGAGATGGGGTCTGTATATATCGTACTTGCACCCCGAAGCAGTAGGCTCAAGTTGGAGAAGGTTTGCATTCAGTATGTCGAGGTTGGGTGCCCAAGAAAGGCACTTGAAGGAATGAGGAGGCTGGGAGAATGGCAAGGGACTTCCTTAATATAGAATTACCTAGAGAGATGTTTGGGAGCAGAGGCAGAAGCCCCAAGCCCCTCAGTGATTTAGGACAGGGTGATTGTAGAAGGAGTTATTGTAGGGGAGCTAGGAGAATGCAGTGGGGGGGGGAGTCACCCAGAGAAGCTGGATTATAGAGGAAATGTAGTGAATTATGGTATTGGCATCACATGTGTTATGAAACTCCATTTAAGAAGCTAGACGCCATCTTGAAATTGAGCCCTACAGCCATAGTTATGCCAGTACTCATACATCCTGTTCCAAGGGTTATAATGCATTCATGTGTTTTCTGCGCACAGCCCTGGCAGCCCTGCAGAAGGTTAATTTCCTGTAGACACACAGTTCTTTATTGTGTCTTATCATTAGTGCATGCAACCCAGAGGAAATGTGCCCTACATGGCCAAGAGAGGGTCGGAATGGATCTTTGAAGAACTTTCCCATGTGAAGTGGGGTGAGATATTTAGGCCTTTGCCAGTCCAGATCTCTGAGTTATATTGGTCTGGGAACCTCTGATCCCAGAACATAAACATTTGAGTACACTGACCAGTCCAAGACCCCTGGCCATAAAACTGTTAAGTGGCCAATCGATCCAAAAGATCAGAGAGCAATGACGGGCTGCCCCCAACATCAAGTCATGTGATTTGTGCTGCGAGGAGCTAGGTGAGAAGGTAAAACATGTAGATTGTGGATGGGAAAGTTGTGTGGGCGCTGGCATGTCTGGGAACGAGCAGGGTTTCATGTAGTTCTGAAAAGTTATCACAAACTCACATGTAGACACCTCGCTCATGTCCTTGGTAGCAGGTGCACTGTAGAGCTATGAAATAATTAATTCTGTAACCAACCACATTACCAATTAGAGTCTTCCTACTTGATGACAAAAGAAGAAGATCCCCATGTGGAAGAAGATGGGCAGAAGGTTCTGGGACCAATTGTCTGGCATCCCGTATGGAAGAGGCTACATGTGTATAGGGTCACACCAACTAGCTACCTGAATGTGCAACCTATGTGATGTACGTCACTTGTGATGCTGTATATCTTTAAAACCCATTGATTATGCTGTTTTTGTCAGAGCACTTTGTGGCAGCAAAGTTCTTTGCTTGTGCATAATCATAATTGTATTAGTGTGAGAATAAACCTTGTTCTCCTTGCAAGAGGTGTGCTTGGCTTTTTTCCCTAGTGGGTTGTATTGCAGAAGAAGGATGTCAAAACACAGAGCCCTATAGGACATCACAGTAGGCAAGCAAAATAAATAATCTGAAGGGGGTTCTGCAACAGCATGCTCCCTGTTAGTCAGTAAAGACAGAAATCAATCCAGAGCAAGGCTGTGGATGGCTCTTCAGAATAACATGCTCACCTGTGTCGAGCAACGCAATCAAGTATAATCAGTGCGCTGGCACCTCTGAGTTGAACCTCTGTCTATGGCCATTGATAATAGCTAGAGTCCATGACAGATTTCGAGCTGCAGCATTTGGCAAAAAACAGAAAATTCCGGGTCAAAGATTTGTTGTTTTTCAACTAGTAGCTGATATGTTACAAGATGCTCCAGATCTGGTCCCGAAAAGTCAACTTATGAATTGGGCAATGGTTTGTCAGGTGAGTTGAATTAGACTTTTGCATCACAGTTGTTATGACTGCTGTGTTAGGGAGGATGACACTATGCCATGCAGAAGAGAAATGTTCAGAATATGATCTGGGTACACACACACAGTGCAGTCATTTAATTTCTGCGGCATATGCAGGTGATATTTTACTGCTTCTGAATATAACCGACACTTGTATACATCATCTACTCCGCATTCACACAATTTTCTCTAGCTTCAGGATACAAGCTTAATACTGACAAATCAGAAATCCCTCCATTGGGCCTCATTACGAGGTCGGTGGTAAGGGGTTAACGCAACGGTAAGGGTTCCGTTGCCGTTAACCCCTTACCGCCGCATTATGAGGAACCTTAGCGGGTCCCGCTATGGGCGCCTGGTTTTACCAGGCCTGCTTAGAGGGAGCCGCTAAGGGACCAGGGAGCTAATAACGGGCCCGCTATTAGGGCCCGTTATTAGCTCCATCCGCATTCCCATTGAGCCCTATGGGGGCTCGAATGGAATTGGGGAACGGTTCTCAGAATGGGGATTTACCGGATCCTCCAAGGTTGGAATGACCCGGTAAGTCCCTATTCTGAGAACCCAGACCCGGACCCGGGATGCGGTAAGAGGGTAGCCAAATAGCACCATGGCTATCTCCTACCTCATAATGAGGCCCATTGAAAATACATACCAAACATCACTGTTCTAGCATTGGAATGAAGTGGTGCCCTGCAGGCATTAAATACCTTGGCATTCACATATCATCCACAATTAAGGATATTATTAAATAAAACACTGCAAATGTTATATCCAGAGTAAAGCAGCTTACTTGTTCATGGGCCCCCCTTTATCTATCATCGTGGGGTAGGCTTGAACCTGTCAAAATGATGATTTCCCCTATCATATTTAATACTTTATGCTCGTTACCTATTTCCATTCCGACTTCATTCTTTAAATCTTTGGATTCCTGCATTCTCACATTTCTCTGGAGGGAAAAGTAATGTAGAATCTCAGTATGCAAAATCAAAATGCTCAGAGCGAATGGTGGAGTCGGATTTCCAGTTTAAAAAAAATACCATGTGGCCTTCTAATTACGCCCAGCTCAATTATGGTTCACTCCCACCAATCTTAATACGCCCAGTTGGCTTCTTTTAGAGAGTGCGATGGTTCCCCCCATAGCCTTATGGAGTGCCCTTACATTAAGGGAAATAATAGATTATTTTCCAGTGCTAGTATTAATATATCTGTCATATATCTTCGATCTTATTGACTCCCTTCTATTACTAAAATATCCCAGTTTGCCTCACAATATATATATGGATGAATACCCTAATGAAGGTTAACAGAAGAACCACATGTTGGAAATCATGGTTCTCTCTTGGTATTACATATGTTGGACACCTATTCATTCAGGGTATTCTACTTACCTTTAAGGAAATGAAAACCAGATATCATATAGCAATGTTTTTTATGCAGCAATATTTAAGTTTGATTGATGCAATTGTGGAAAACTTTTACCTACTTATATGCAAAGCTAACGTTTATCAGGATGACAGATTACAATGTATGACTAACTCAATTTGTATAGCTTCTATATGCTATTTGATATGGTTATCCTTGCTAACTAACGAAAATACATGGAAGTGTCAAGCAGCATGGAATCGAGACTATTCCCCAATGGTTCCCAAATATCACGTCCATCTGTGTGGAAAAATATATCCAAAAGCATTGTCTCAGCAAACTTACTTCAAACATTGTTTTTCTTCCATCACAGGGTTTTTATTACCCCACTTACTCTCTTCAAAAGTGGAATTCTACAAAATTATAACTGATGGAGTTGCCTTCGCACTCAAGGTTTCTTTAAGCATATGATTTTTGAATGTACCCATGTTAAAGTATTTTGGAAAAGGATATGCAAACACTCAAACATATTTTTCTTTTACAACAGGATTTCTACCTTACTTTTCTTTACTTTGGTAGTACAGTAATTCAGCCAGCAATTGATACAAATAAATGCTATTTGTTTGATCTCCTAATAGCCATTCGAGCTATCACCTAAAATTGGAAAGATCTTACGTGCCTACATGTTCAAATTTGGTGGAACTCTGTTTGTAATACCGCTGCACGGTTCAGCTTTCAGGCGTCGGCTGAAATAGAGGGGTACAGGCATAGAATTGAAAAATGCATTGCTACGTCTCCTTCTTTACAGCAGACACATGAATTAAAATGGCAGCCACTTTTAGAATGTTTGGAAAACATAACCCCTAGCAGGTAGACAAGATAGTGTTGTTGCAAATGTATATCCTAGATATACCCTCCCTTTCCTTCCTTTTGTACATGACTGTCTTTTATGTCTTTGTGTGTTTTAAGTTTATGATGCAGATGCCACACAACTATGAGCTTATCTTGAATTGCATTGTTATGCATTAGGATATATTGTGTTTATGATATCACATGAGGTTATGTTGCTGCTTAATCTGCCTTGAATAAGTTATATGTTATATCAACTGCTTATCTTTATCGGTTCATGTAACTATTAATGAACCGTATGTGCTTACTGATCTTAATAAAATATTTAAACACAAAAAGAATCATTTAATTTGAGAATGTGAAGAATATTTTTCTTTTTTGTAAACCAAATGCATTTTAACTTAAGATGTGTTTATCTGTGTGTTTATTTTGCTGGGAGAGATATTTGGATTTATTTAGCTACTGCCGGGCCTGAGTGACTATATATGGTTACTTTTCCAGGAACATGATGGCATAATTACGCTATTTCAGGCAGTGTTTGCCATTCGATTTCATCACCTGAGCATGTGACTTTGTACTTTAATATATGATTACCTCAGCATTATGAATTCTGCCGAAATGGGTGATTAATTACATTTTTCCCAACCATTCACAAAACTAAATGAATTTGTATGTCTACTTAAGCAATAGAACCCGAGCGTCGGGGGCATTACCGTCCCAGGTAATGCCCCGGGGCCCAAAGGTAAGGACCCGAGCGAAGCGATGCCCTTACCGAAGGCCCCGGGGCATTACCTGGGACGATAACGCCCCCGACGCGAGGGTTCTATTGCTATTAGTACCCCGGCCCGCAAAAATTGCATAACCGGGGCACTACAAGCTTTTTTTTGTCCCGAAACTCTACAGCGTTTCGGGAGAAAAAAAAGAAAAAGGAAATGGCCGCCGCCATGGAAAGGGAAAACGGAGTCTGTTTTCCCTTTCCATGGCCGTCATCGGGAGCGTACGCGCTGGGAACACAAGTGTTCCAGGCGCGTCCACTCCCGAAAAAGGATAAAAAGAATGTAAGTGGGGTTGGGAGGGCACGAGTGGGATGGGAAAAAAAAAAAGTACCTGTGTCCCTGGCGGGGGACGAGGGAAGCCTCTTGCCGTGTGGAGGCACGGAGCGGGGATGGCTTACCCGAGTCCCCGGCGGGGACACAGGTACTTTTTTTCTTCAAGCCGCTTCAAGCCTCCTCATTGGCTGAGAGGCTGCCACGCCCCCCGCCGGGGACAAATGCCGTGGAATCCCGACGGAGGGATTCCCGGCCGGGTAGGGACCTGGCGAGAGCCAATCAGAATGCTTGTTGCATTCTGCTTCGCTCTCGCCGGGTTACTAATAAAGGATAATAGACGATGTTGCAAAAGATAAACTAGCAGTCTCAGCCTGTGTCAATGATATCGTGCAAGCGGGAATATTTCAAGGTCCCGATTTATGCCCAGTAAATGCTCACTGTACCTGAGAGAGGGTCTTACTGGACACAAGCACTCTGAAGGTGGAGGTGACTGATGTGAAATCAGTGTACTGTGCACTTTTCTGGTTTTAGTCAGAGCTCCTCTCAGGGCATTTACAAGTCACTCACTGAGAGCCGGAGGCAGCGCAGATCTGTCAGTCAAAGGTGTGATTGATGGGAGTCAGTAGAATTTGTCAAACTATAAAGCACTATAACTAATTGGAAAGGTCAATTCCGGGAACTGCTTATGAGGGGACTGAGCACTGAACCTGTTCCCCCAAGATCATCTGGGGCACCATTGCTTTTCTTCAATCTGGCTCATTTGAAGCTGGACCTTATGTGTGTGCATGAACAGGGCTGTCTTCCAGTCCCTGGACTTCCACATCATGGGATGGATACTTTGGGTTTCGCTTGTTAACCCTCATTCATTATGGTTTTCTCACAGTAACAAGCTTACAAAAGGCAATATAGAATATATATGTTACCACACATCCTCTCGAAATAGCATTCATAAATGCAGACAGGTGGATTGCAAGTCTGGAACAACCACTTTGGGTAAACCAACCATTATGAATATCCCTATCAGTGCCCTTACGACCACAGTGAAAGTAATGGTGCTGAGTGGCATGACCACAGGATACCAATCAGATGGCGTTGTTTCCAGCAGTGGTAGATTTGTCAAACCCAACCCTCTCAGACAATAATTGCACTACTGGCAGGGGTAGTATGGGGCCTTCAGTTTCTTCAATGGTACCATAATGCTTCAGGTTGTTTCTTCTTTGCCTGTTACTGTTTCATCAGAGTGGCTGAGCACTACATGGTTCGATGATACAACATGCCAACCTGCATCAGATTGTTTCCTATCAAAAGATGAATCCAGTTTTCTCTCTGCACAGGGACAACCAAACGTACAGTCTTATCTGAAAACCCCCAGGCCACCTGAGTGAGTACACAAAGGCCTGTTAGTAGATCCTTGGATCACAAGAGGTGTGACAAACCTCAAGGTGTCTCCTTAGCTAGGCCCCGGGGATATGTCATCCAGGTGACCAGGACAAGGCCACCGGTATTGGATCCAGTTCCTGGGGGTGGTCCTGTGAGGGAGGATCACCTGGATGGGGGGTCCTCATAGAGTGGGAGTGTGATACTGATGGGTGAGGTGCGGTATCCCCCTCTTTTAACACCTTTTCCCCACCCTTTTCCCCACCCTTTTTCGTGGGACGTTCCAAACCACTGCCCCCCCGATCCCCTTTCCAACATGAACACTTTTGCACAATACAAAGGACAACAGGCTAACACCAGAGCCGTTTACCTGACATGTCCCAATACAAGGGTCAGGCAAAGTCAGGCAATTGATCAGAATCATACACACCTGACAGCCCTTTCCCTTCCCCACATGGATAAAAGGTGGAGATAGAGAGCACAGTTTGAGCAAGGCGAGCATGGCAGACAGCACAATGAGACCGATTACACGATGCAGCTGTTCAAACGAAGGAGAATGGCAGCAGGAATCGAGAGGGTGTTGATGAGAGAAGTGACTTTGCCCTTTTCATCCCAGATCTGCAGAACCTTCATGGAAGAGAGCTTGTTAGGGAGAATTCTACAGAATGGCTAATTTCCCTTACCTACTGAGTTCCTCAGCAGCATTGCTGGATTTCTAGGATTAATTTTTTTCTCCTGGTAAGAGTGTGAGCCTTTTTTCCCCACTCTTACATCAATGTTGCTGTGTGTTTTACATGTTTGTGTTCATAGACTAGTCCATAGGCATCATCTTTTTACTGTGTGTCGCACAGCACCTTTAGTGCTGTGACACAGGGTGGTCTTTTTCAGACTTCCCAATTTAAACTCAATTTTCTGGGAATGACTACTGTCTCCCAGAACATGTAAAGTTGCCATTGACTTTATTAGTCTTTTTAAATTCACAAACTATCTTCCATAGAGTACTGGAAAGGGTTAATAGTTATCCCTTTTGTCTGTCTCTCATGGAACATTATTTTGTTCCCCTTTCTTTAAGATTTGGCTGGTGGCAGTGGTATCTATCATATTTCTCCTACCGCGGTCTATGAAAATAGTCTTGGTACTGTTTTAGGCTATTTTAGTAGCATCAAACTTTAATCCGCTGGACCCCATTAACTTTTATTTGGTTTCGGATGGGTTTATTCGCCATTTATTTTTCGAAAGGTCTTTCTCGTGTTTTACTCTGTGCGCCAAACCAGGTTTGGCTCCTTTGTTCACCGTCCTTTGGCGTGCTTCTGCACAGAAGCCCTCCTTAGGGCCTGATAGTCTAGGTAGAC
Source organism: Ambystoma mexicanum (assembly GCA_002915635.3). Taxonomy (NCBI): domain Eukaryota; kingdom Metazoa; phylum Chordata; class Amphibia; order Caudata; family Ambystomatidae; genus Ambystoma; species Ambystoma mexicanum. The sequence continues at coordinate 845,466,506 of CM030321.1, read as the reverse complement.
AGGATGTGAGGGAGGGGCTTTAGGCCCCCTGCACAGGGACTCCTTCTAGACCCAAGTTGCACTCTTGTCTGATTGGCTAGGTTACTGTCCTGCCAGGACAGCCACCCTGCTGTGTGATTGACAGCCAGGCTGTGTGAATGGGGGAAAACTGCATAAAAAGCAGGTCTCTGGGACTTGGATGGCAGAGTTGCCACTGGATCGAGAGAACCAAACAGAAGCTGAAGGAAGAGGACTGCTGCAACTACTGAACCTCCCAGTGAAGCACTGCTTTGGGTCAGAATCTCTTAAACTTTGACGACAGAGAAGATCTGCAACAAATCTTTTTCCCTTGAGCTGGTGGGACCAACCAGTTCACCAAACACCAAGCAAGGCCTCCCTCCCCTGGTCGAATTTTCTGTGCAATGCTACAGTGAACCAGATAGCCAGGAGGACCGGACCTTGTTTGGGTTTTGAGGAGCACACCTTTTATTTGTTGCTGTGCTCTGCTGCTGGGTTCTTCCCTGGGCAGCGCAGGACCCTCCAGTCTTTCTCCTTCGTGTCGGTCCGACAGCCACTTCAGGAACCGTGAGCCTGCAGGAACTACCAGGATCTTCTGCCTCAGCTACAGCATTTTTCTTCTTCATAGGTACTGTTCAAACCCGGTTGTTCGTTTCATCCGACCGCAGTGAAAGTGTTTTAAATCTTTCGCCAATCCGAGGGCTTGTCCTTCTCTACTCTTTTAAGTAACTTTTACCAACTTTGTTTCGAACTCTTGGCAAAGACTTAACCACAAACTACTCTAAACTGTGTGATCCTCTGCAAAGACTCTGAACCATTAACATTGGACCAGGCCGATTGACTTGAATCCTCGTTGTAGTAAGCCTGAGCGCAAAGTGAATGTGAAGTCAAGAAGGGTCATCGCCCAGAAGAGGGGGACTCAGGGGTGAACCCTTCACCTGGCAAATATTGGAAACAAACTTTAATTTGTTAAAGGAACTTTTGTTTTTGTTAGCTGAACACGCCAGGCCATCGAAGGCAAGAGACTTTCAAGTGAGACGAGACTTATCCACTGATGGTCCTGCAAGCTGCCATTCAAACTGTTGTCTCGTGCTAGAGGGGCCCTGTACTGTGCCCCAAGCTCCCATCTTACCCTGTGGTCAATACATGGGGAAGGGAGACATAGGCTCCTAACATATTATTTTGAGAACACTTCTTTCTTTTCTAGAGAAATTTCCCACACCCATTTTTTTTATATTAGTTGTGAGGTATGTCAATAGATTTTTTATTATAGGCCCTTTTTATTTTGACACAACTCTTTAGGGCTGAACATTGTTTTCATTTGATGGTTGATGCTTGCTCCCATCTTAGATTTAGAGTTAGAATAGCATTTATTCCAACCTGCATATAGAATTCATTGTTCAATAATCACCCTTGAACTGTGATCACTTGTGTCTGTCATACTTGTCACCATGAGTTCCTCACATATGGTGTCAGGATAGGATGTGACTCAATTGAAACACATTGGGGAACCATACAATTTCAGAGTCTTAGTCAGAGAAACTTCAAACCTTCTACTGCCACCAAGGAATCAATAGTGTTTGATATCTGTAGCAGTAGGGAAACTACTATGCCCCCTGGGAAAAGAGGAATGATTCCTGCAGATTTAGTCTTGATTCCCCCTCCGGGATGTTATATACGATTAACCCCAAAATCTGGCTTAGCATGGAAGTTTGGGATAAACATATTAGTGGGCATTATTGACCCTGACTTCGGAGGAGACATAAAGGTTCTCTTACAATATCATTGCAAAGTCCCTTTTGAGGTACGTCAGGGAGACCACATTGCACTGGGAATTTTGGAGAGAGCTCTGTTCCTTCAATTCCAAGAAAGTGAACCAGATGAAACAGACAGAGGTAACTTAGGCTTTGGAGAAGCTGATAAATCCCCAACAATCGAAGAAAGGAAAATAGAGGAACCCACCATATATTCCGACATAGCCTTTGCCCAGTGAAATGATCCAGGCCTAACTGAAGCTTCTTTGCAAACAATTCCTAAAGCAGAAGGCCTAGAGAAGAGAAGTTCCTTTCTCTTCTTAATACTAGGGTTACTTTACAGAAAAGAAACATTTATTTATTTTTTATTTATTTATTTTATTTTATTTTATTTAATTTATTGCATTTGTTTTACGCCCAAACCTGGGGGTATCACGGTGTAGTTTACAGGTATACTTTGTCTTGGTAGTTACATATTTACAACAGAATCAGAACAATTTGTACTTATTTACACAGTAAGAGTGCTTGCAGGTAAGGCATATTGATAAATTGCTTGGAGGTCTAACACTAGTATACATAAAGACATAAGAATAGCCTTGGGTCTGGAGCGCTATAGAAATAAAATAAACAAACAAACAAACAAACTAACAAGAAATGAAAGCTTTCAGACAGGCATAGAAACGTGAAGGTTACATAGAGAACATGGTGATGGGGACAGTACATCGGAGCAGGGCTGAGCTATTTGTTTTCTAGCTAAAGAGTCTGTCACGTGGTTAATATTTATTAAAGAGCCAGGTTTTAAGGAGCTTCTTGAATTTATTCAGTGACGGCTCATTAGTGATGTTGGTAGGCAGTGTGTTCCAGATTCAATGGGCGGCTGTAGGAAAACTGGATCTACCTGTCCTAGTATCTTAAAGCGTGGAATGAGTAGGTGTAGCTGGCCGTTAGATCTGAGTGTTCTGGTTGTGTTTTTCTGACTTAAGCTTTGATTGAGGTAGCTAGGGGCAGTACCTGAAACACATGTATGTGTTAGGGTGAGTGTTTTGTGATGTATCCTAGCTTCAATTGGGAGCCAGTGTGCTTCTCTTCTGTATTGAGATATGTGATCCCTTTTTTATGCCAAGTGCTGCTCTTAGGGTTTTATTTTGGAGTAGTTGCATTTTACTTATGTTTTGTTTTGACGTGTCTAGTAGAAGTATAATACAATAATCATCCCCTGAAGGGTTAATAAAAACTAAACTGGTAATATCTAAAAGTCACCGAAAGGTTGTGGTAGAGATTGCACATTCCCATGATACGATATGATATGGCATTTGTAAAGCACCTATACACAAGTGTTTCAAGGCGCGACGAGGCAAGGGATGGGGAACAAAGGGGGGAGAGACAACGATCCTACTAGGCCAAGTGTCAATTAGATTGCGCAAGTGCATGGGATGGGGGAAGGGAAAAGTGCGGGGGTAGGGGGAAGGGAGAGTGCAATACATGGGAATAGAATAATAACAATGAGTAAAGTAACGGCCATCAAGTAGTAAGTGCAAAGGTAAGTGCAGAAATCAGGTGTCAAGTGCTGGTAGTGGGACTGTTGGGATACATAAACAGTCCCCAAGTGTGGGGGTTGCAAGGCAGGCAGTGCAGGTGTGTGAGACTGGCAGGGGAGGGCCCAGGGGCCGAGGACCAGAGGGTGACCAGCTAACCAGTGCAGTTTCAGTTCAGCCAGGAGGTCAGCAGGGGAGAGGAGGAGAAAAAGCAGAAGCAAAGAAAAAGGTTTTGAGGTGCTTCAGGAACCAGATATGGTTCTCCTCAAGTTTCAGGGAGGCAGGGTGGCTGTTCCAGAAGGAGGCACCATCCGAAGAAAGAGATCTACCACCAGCTCATTGCTTGGAGAAGTGACTGACCCTGAGAGAGTTGAAGGCGGATGAGTGAAGAGCTTGAGAAGGAAGATATTTAGGAATAAAGAGTTGAAGGTATTGAGTCCCCAGGCCCCAGAAGGCCTTGTGGACAATGCAGAGGGTTTTGAACTTAATCCTCACAGCCACTGGGAGCCAGTGCAGAGATTTCAGTCCCAGAGAGTTACGATCCCTGGGTTTGAGGCCAAGGACAAGTCTTGCAGTCCTGTTCTGGAAGAGTTGCAGAGGGCGGAGAGTAGAGGCAGGCAGATTTAGAAAGAGGCTGTTGCAAAAGTCCAGCCTAGAGTGAACCACAGCTCTGGAGACAGTGAGCTTCATGGTGTGAAAGGGGCCCTTAGGTGTCCCTCGCGATATGGAAACAAGGCAATAACCATACACGAAAGGATGCGCCAGCCACGAGGTTCAAATTCCCAATGCTAGGGTTTATTGCAAGCAAAATAGTCCCAATTGGCCAACTGTGGTCTAACACCCCGCGACGTGTATTCTCTAGACCTCGAGGGACGCAAGAGAGCGAATTACGTACATCAGTTACATATATAAAAAATGCATATCATACAATCAGCTATGCCATGTTTAACACCCCCCTTTTATTGAGTTTCTTTGAACTCGGGATGATGATGGACATTTCCGATGAGTATGACAATTATGACACTTTCTATGTCTATTCTAGTAACAATGTGCAATTTAGAAAGTGCGGAGGCATCTTCTAGTTGTTGAACAGAACACAGTGCTTCTGTTCTTGGAAGCAAGCTGCACACGGGGGAAGAGTCAAATTCCAAGCTTTGCTATCTATGAGGTGCTATTCGTGTCCTGGGAGCCGACACGCTCTAAAGGGTTTTGTGAAGGGGGGCCGTAAGAAGAGCATAATTCAAGCCTTTAGATGCTTTATTCTAACATGTTCTACCACAGTACGAGACTGGCTGGCAGCTGTGAAATGATTAAATGCCCTGCAGCTCTCCCTCAAGGCTACAGAGAGGGAGCATGGGCATTCCTTTCTGGGGTGCTCATGAGGAGTTTCAACAAACTCCTCAGTCCTGCGGCCTTGCCCTTTCATATTCAGACAACAATGTTAACAGTTGAGCAGATAAGCAGAATTCGCAAGAATTGCAAGCTGCAAAGCAGTTTAGACAGAAAGCAATGAGCAATGGTTAACAAGCAAAATGGCGATTCTTGCTACATTTAAAATGGCTGCTTGTTGGTCAAGCATAGCAGTCTGTATTTCTATAATTCTGTGCATAAAACGGTTGGCCTTCGGCCGTCAAGATATGTCTATCATCCAAATGAAGGGTATTCATTTTTCCAGATTGACAAACCCTCCTTTTGGCCGTATGCCAAACGTCTTATTCATTCAGTGTATCCTCTGGGGTATCTATGTCTGAACCTTTCATGCTATCATAAGCATCATCTTCATCATTAATGTCTATAACCATGAATTGTTTTAATGTTTTTGTTTCATCAGTGTCTCTGTTATTTCGGCCATGCGTTTGTTTTCCTCTCGACACCATGTGCATACATCCCTTAGAACATCCCTCAGTTATCTCAGTGCAAATTATTGTATGCAACAGCAACATGTTATGAATAGACCAAGTACCACCATTAGTATCGAAATTAGCTTCCATCCCCAGGACCGCAAAACCAGGATCCTATCCCCCAACCCCCTTCTTCACTAGAGAGTGTGGAACTTAGGACATGTAATTTCCGGATTGCTTTAAATATCGTAGGGGAGTAATCATCTATAAACACACAGCATGCAGTTTTTACGAGTTTGCAAACTCCCCCACAATCAACTAATATTATATCAAGAGCCATTCTGTTTTGTAGTGCCATTAGCCTAATTCCTTTTTCTTCCAACGTCATGTTGTATAAGATATCTGTTGTTGTATCTATTGTATTTTTAGTATTCTGGACAGTTTCCTTATGTTATAGGAGTTTTCTATTTGGGCCAAGAATGGTATAAACGATTTGGCTACATCCAATGCTATCATTCCATCTTCACTACTCCTTCGGGTTCTACCTTTTAATCGCCTCACTACTTCTGCAGTTTCTACGAGGAGCACTCCTTGGAATAGTAGACCCAAGTAACACGTACCTCCCCAGTTTCTAGGTAACCATGGATATGCTTTTTCCCCACATATAAAGTAAACAGGGTCCCCTACGTACACGGGTTTTATTTCGTGCTTTAAAACCACTGTGTTCAGGCAGCTGCTAAATCTTCCTACTTTATAGGAACCTTTTTTCTTTAAACATAGGGGAGCAGTTTTGGGGCTGTAATCCACTGTAAAGGCAGGGGGCACAGCATCTTTATTCCATTCATCCCTCATTCGAAATGTCATTACTGATGTTTCTTCTGCTGGCGGGGTCAGTCTATTCTGCCTATGTAATCTATCAAGTCTTGTTGCCTTTCGTGTATTTTTCCTCATGGGATCTGGTGAAAACACGCGAGCTTTGTGGAATATGGAACAACTCACAGATTTCATGATCACTTCCTCAAATTCATTCATATTGGTCTCATCTAGCTGACCCGTATTACTCTTGTTCCATTTCCCAAAGAACATTGCATTCAACGATACTTCACATGAATAAACCAATGATAACGGTTGTACATACCAGCCTATCCCTTTCCCACCGTGCTGTGGTAAATGGGCACAAACCCAGCAATCTTTTTTTTTAAAACCGCATGGGTCATGTTCATGATGAGCAACAATGTATTGTTGCCATGTCCTTCTCTATGTCTTTCTTCCATTGGGGACAAAGTACCATTGATTACATGAACCAGGCTTTCAGTAGCTGCTTTTGGCAAAAGTGTTTCTAATGGGTGTGCGGACTCCAGGAACCATAGTGTATTAGCTATTATTGTTGGTACTGCCATGCTTAGAGAACACAGGACCAATGTCCAAATCAGTACCTTATTCCTTTTACCATGCTTTTTCCCTAAATTTACAGTCTCCAAAACTATCATCTTTTCAGCAGGGGTTCAGGAGGGGGCCGAAACCGGTCTTGATTTGTTCTTCATCGTCCTTCTTCTTGCTGGCAAAGTCTGTCGCAAATGTCTCTCGTTCTTGATGCCAACATTTCAATGAAAATGTCACAGTTCAATTCTGCCAACCCTTTCACAGTCTAGATCACTTATCCCCTCCAAGCAAGATTAGTTGTTCTTTCTCCCACTGCTCAGACGATTTCTGAACAGTTCTTTATTGACAGAGTACTATGTGCATCCAGCTTGTCCCGCTCTGGCTTAGGACACATGTACTCTATCAGCCTTAGTACTTATGTGCGTCCAGCTTGTCCTGCTCTGGCTCCTGACACATGTACTTTATTATAAGCGCACCGAGGACCCGTGAGTCTTGAATTGTCCGACTTGCACAACTCTCACACTTCTCTCCTCTACGCCCCTGGTTCCTACTCCGTCCGTGAGTGGAACCAAAGCAAAAGAAAAGCACCAAAGATCTATGGATCACTTTGCCTGTCGAGGCCGCAAATTATACCATTTCACTCCTGGTATTGTATGATCCCTGAATAGTGCTGTTGCACTTCCAGTATCAGGCTCAGTGTCAGCCTGCGGCACAATGATGGGTAGCGATGAGCGCCGTGGCAATGATGTAGTTTCTTTCTCTGGCCTTGGTGCGTTTGCAGAAGCTGCTGGGCGCCAAAGGGGTACACGCGTTGTTTCTGCTTGTGTTTGCAATGCAGAGTTTGTGTCACTCGGCAGTGATGTTGTTTCTGCTGAGCAACGTTGGGGCACTTTTCACCCTTTCCCCTTCCTGGCAGCCTCCTCGGGCTCTGTTTCGAGTTTCACTTCTCGCTTAGACTTTGTTTCAACTTTCACTTCTCGCTCAGGCTGATGCTGTGGTAGTGGATTGGCAACAGTTTCTTTCGTTTCCGAGACTGTTTACTTTCTCTGGTCGTCGAAGTTGTCAGCAGTCCTGGGAATCTTTTGGCATGTGTCGCATGGATCCATGCCTTGCGACTGTCCACTCGAATGGCCGTCTGTGTCGCCAAAAGTACTTGGTAGGGGCCGCGCCACCTGGGTGCTAATGACGTCTTCCGTTGAAAGTTTTTAATCAGGACCCAGCTTCCAGGCTCCAGCGCGTGCACCGGTCCGGTGTATCGCACTGGTAACGCCTCCTCCACCTGCTGATGAATCAAACGCAACTTCTGCATTAAAAGGCCACAGTACGTGCTTAACATAGGATGCGCACCATACATTTGCCGGTCTCCCCATGATAATTTCATAGGGGGAGAGCCCAGTTTTAGCCTGCACAGACGTGTGCATGCACATTAGCGCTAGGGGTAATGCATCCACCCAACTCAACTTGCTCCCAGCTCAGATTTTAGCTATCTTTGACTTTAAGATACCTTTATGTCTCTCAACAAGTCCGGCGGAACTCGGATGCCTGGGGCTGTGGAATCGCTTGTCAATCTGCAGACCTGCACAGATCTGTAGTACTACTGCGCCCACAAAGTGTGGGCCGTTATCCGACCACAGGACACGGGGCAGCCCGAACCGGGAGAAATACTCCTTTAACATTACTTTTGCCGTTGACATGGCAGTACAGTCTTTTAAGGGATATGCCTCCACCCACTTGCTAAATGCACAAATCACCAATAACACATATTGTAGTTCTGGCACCTTTCCATTTCTATGAAATCAAAATAATCACCCTCGAATGGCATATAGGGTGGCCAAAACTACCTACTGGAGTCACGGTTCCCTTCCCTACATTGTGTTGCAGGCACGTAATACAATTCTGCACTAGCCTTTCTGCATTCTTTTTTATGTGCTCATTTTTCCATACTGTGGATAAATGCTGTACCATCTTCATCGCACAAATGTGGGTAGGGCTATGCGCCATTGTAACCATTGCGGTTACGTAACAATTTGGCAACATCCAGTTCTTGGTCTCTTTGTCCACCCAACATCCTTCCGAATCTAACACAGCAGAGCCCTCAGCCCACCCCTGAATCTCTTTGGTTGTGGCCTCAGCCTGCATTTCTTTGACTGTGGCAACTCCATTCTCTATCATACAAGGTACTTCCTCAGTCTGTACTGTCATCAGTATTCCCTCTAAGCGGTGCGCGTGTGCGCTTGCCCAGCTTCCTTCTGGGTGCCGCTCAGAAGATTTTTAGCAGCGCACACAGACAATTCTCACCTATTAAAATATATTTAATAAATCACAAGCCACAGCAATTAAATGAAATTAACTTTCTCTTAAAATAAGCAACTAGTCTTGATATTCTGCTAATTTGAATTACACTACTATGTAAGGGTGACCGTAAACACCTAAAATCCCTAACAGTAAAATACACACATAAGAGGTTAAAAAGTAATAAGAAAAACTGGTTCCATGAACAGAAGAATCTAACCAAGATATGCCTGCACACATTAACCAAATAATGTTCCCACCCCACCCATGACTGCTAAGCTTGGTTCGACCACACCCTGACCAAATGACTCAAACTTCTGCCCCAGAACACATTAAGATAGTGCCGGACAACCTTGACGACTCCTCTCTTGGCTCTGCGAAAGGTTAGCAGACGCGCATCTACATCCACGTGTTTTATGTTTGTTGTAGTATGATTAATATGAATAATGTTCATATGCCAGAATTTCTGTTACTCATTGTGCCTTACTCCATACGATACAATCAAACTACCAGCTAAAATATTGGATACTGACAGTAAGAAACACTTGTGTATAGATGCGTTATAAATGCCATATCATAAGTAAGCAGGCTACCTGGAGGTGTAACTTCCTTCCTCTTCTTTGTACATATGTCACACAAATGCTTTGAAGTGGCATCCTTGCAAGTTAACACATCATAAAACTAAAATATGAATTTGCCCTGTAATGATTTTGAGAAGACAAATGTGATGTTTAGTGTCTCCTACTTTAGCATTACTAACATTACCCTATAAGTAGAATGCAAATTACATTATTGCAATATTAAAATATCATGTACTATGCCTACAAGGGATAATGGGTATGGACTATGCCTGGGATTACTCGTCCATAGTATCAAGGAACCAGATATTCAGACAGGAGAATGCTTTTCACACAATCTGCCTCGTTTCCAAGAGTTCAGTATTCCTTTGGGCATAGACTGTCACACATTATATGGTAACTCACTGTTATGCAAAACAGTTTCACTGGGCACTGTGTTTTCCTACACAATGATATAAGGGTGGGGTATGTTTCAAACAATCTTGTATGTACTGCCAAAGAATTGCGTACATGCAGAGACATGACACTCTTAAAATGCACATAATATGTTTAAATATGCCTTGCTTGCAAAGTATTGTAGGTCTGCAAATATCCCAGTGAATGTTTACTGCTACAATCCTTCACTTTTTACAGTGCTCTATCAACTAGTATTGGAGCAAGCACAGGGGCTGGGGAAGGGTATGGGCTGAAGCAGCACGCATCACTCCTGCGTGATGAACAAAGCAGCAAATAAATTCAAAAACCAAGTCGACGTTTTGGCAGTACACTGAAGGAAATGTGTTGCTTGTTTGCTAGAAGGATAGGAAATTCTAGCTCTGTCTAGACAACAGCACCTTCTTTTCTTTCTATGCTCAGCTGCTGAGGTGGATTTTCAATATAACCATGTGTTCTGCATCGTCTCTAGCATCTCCCACATCTTACTTTAACTCATAACAAAGAATTACAGAAGAGGGATCCATAGTTACAGACGAAAGGACTCAATCAGTTCTCTCTCTGAGATTGGATGCATTAACTTAAAAGGCATAATATGTGATTTCTTACATAGGGATCATAATAAACTCAATAAAGCTCCTTGTTTAATTTGTCTAGGCTCTGGTGCTGAGGTAAGGGGGGCAAAACTATAACTACATTGTATTCCCTGTCATTTCACTTTCTAATGTCAGAGTTACAAGCAAGGCTCTAATCAGATTTCCTCCTAATTGGAATCAAATGATATTTCAGGGTGTTAAAAAAGTATTAGCTTTGCAATAGGGATACTTTCTGCTTATTAAAGAATGGTTCTTCCCCTTAAAATTCCTTTGAGTTCTGGCATTCATATTATTAGAGTTTCTTCCTAATGCACTGCTCTACTGGTCACTAATTTGAAAAAATATCAGTGAGCTTTGTGGGTTCTCGTTTTTGTTGGGCTCATTTTCATATTTAGGGAGTACAAATGGATGATGTTTATGTTTCTTAGCTGTAAGGCTGGTGTTATCACTACCAAAGGACAACATATTGTGGGATAGTAAGCAGAGACACAGGAATATTTGATCAATCATATTCTGAGGTGCAGTATTCTGATGCAATTATCATCCTTACACAAATTATTAGAGGCATGGTCTCCTGGACCTTGAATTACTTAATTAAAGTGGCACTTGAACTCCTATCAGCATGTTTTTTTTTTACACATTGCTTTTAATTGCCATTAATCCATCAGTACATGTTGTATTCTGTTTGAATTTCTTGGCAGCTACATCAGTTTATGACAAGAGATATTTGTGTTTTGATTTTCCAGTGGCATAAAACATTTGCAAGGTACTGTGACAGATGATGAAATCTTGGACTGGTTGATGAGTTTTCTGTTTAATCAAATATGACATATTGGGCCTCATTACATGGTAGGCGGAGCACCTTGGTCCATGCCAGTAAAATACTGGCACCGCCTTGGAGGAAAGGGGAATTACCGCCCTATTCCAAGGTTGGCGGGGCGGTAATTCCCCCTTCCCCCATTGCCCTTGCCCATTCCCATTTTTGCCCCAGAGGGCTCAATGGGAATGGGAAGGCGCTAATTACGGTGCTGCAAATTGCGGTACCGTAAAAATATTATCGCACCCACACCATATTTTGCATACATGTCATAATCCGGCGTTCCCCCAGGCGGTGCACTTTGGCCATTTTCCAAGGACTGTCTACTGCAGCGGAAAAGCCCCGCTAAAGTGGACAGTATGCCAGGCATGTTTTTAACCTTCCCCTTGGTTAACCAACCTTACTCTGGATGTTTGAATTTGCAAAATCAACACTCTACCAATAATCAGGGTTTCGTTTGAATTGGGGAATGACTCACCTGATAAATCAAGTCGCCTGTGTCCTAGCGCAACCTCTCCCAACGTTGTGTCTGCGCTTCTCTGGCTTCTTCCTCATTTTGGGCCCCTCGCTTCCTTTGCCCTCTGGCCTGGTACATCGATCAGGAATCAGATGTGTGCAGATCTGCGGAAGGAATCTCTCCTCACTTCTACAGGGCGCCCCGTACACCTCTTGATCCCGCCTTGATCGTCCCGTCCTCGCCGTTCTTCCGCCTCTACTCCGTTACAGCGTCTACGAAGGGGCAAGTGGGGGAGGTCCCTATTCGGGCGCTATCTTGAAAGGGGCCCTTAGGGTCCCTCGTGATATGAAACAAGGCAATAACCATACACGAAAGGATGCGCCAGACACGAGGTTCAAATTCCCAATGCTAGGGTTTATTGCAAGCAAAATAGTCCCAATTGGCCATTGTGGTCTCACGCCCCGCAACGTGTATTCTCTAGACCTCGAGGGACGCAAGAGAGCGAATTACGTACATCAGTTACAAATATACAAAATGCATATCATACAATCAGCTATGTCATGTTTAACACCCCTTTTATTGAGTTTCTTTGACTCGGGATGATGATGGACATTTCCGACGAGTATGTCAATAATGACACTTTCGATGGCTATTCTGTAACAATGTGCAATTTAGAAAGTGCGGAGGCATCTTCTAGTTGTTGTACAGAACACGGTGCTTCTGTTCTTGGAAGCAAGCTGCACACGGGGGAAGAGTCACATTCCAAGCTTTGCTATCTATGAGGTGCCTATTCATGTCCTGGAGCCGACACGCTCTAAAGGGTTTTGTGAAGGGGGGCCGTAAGAAGAGCATAATTCAAGCCTTTAGATGCTTTATTCTAACATGTTTCTACCACAGTACGAGACTGGCTGGCAGCTGTGAAATGATTAAATGCCCTGCAGCTCTCTCCCTCAAGGCTACAGAGAGGGAGCGTGGGCATTCCTTTCTGGGCTGCTCATGAGGAGTTTCAACAAACTCCTCAGTCCCGCGGCCTTGCCCTTTCATATTCAGACAACAATGTTAACAGTTGAGCAGATAAGCAGAATTCGCAAGAATTGCAAGCTGCAAAGCAGTTTAGACAGAAAGCAATGAGCAATGGTTAACAAGCAAAATGCCGATTCTTGCTACGTTTAAATGGCCGCTTGTTGGTCAAGCATAGCAGTCTGTATTTCTATAATTCTGTGCAGAAGACGGTTGGCCTTCGGCCATCAAGATACGTCTATCATCCAAATGAAGGGTATTCATTTTTCCAGATTGACAGGTGAAGGAGAGGAAAGGAAGAATACCTCTGAGGAGGTGCAGCTGGTAGTGTGACTTCTTAGAGATGTCAGAGATGTGAGGAGAGAAGGAGAGTGTGGAGTTGAAGATGACCCTAAAGTTTTTGGCCTCGCAGGTGGAAGCAGGAAGAGGCCAAGAGAGGCCGGCCAGAGAGTGACAGGAAAGAAGGAGTGGGGGTGCTGATGAGGAGATTCCTCAATCTTACTGGCATTAGGGCAGAGGTACCTGGCGGCACACCACTCCTTGATAGCAGACAGACAGTCAGTGATGAGAGACAGAGAAGAGATGGCCGAAGGTAGCCTGAAAATGAGCTGAGTGTCATCCGCATAGCACTGAAATTTGGGGCAGAGGGTGGCAATGCGGTGGGCAAGCAGTGTCAGGTATTGGTTGAACAGCCAGGGAGAGAGGTTAGACCCTGGGGGATACCACATGTAGAGAAAAAGATAGCAGAGAAGAAGAACCCAAGTTGGACCTGGAGGGTCGGTCAGAGAGGAAAGAAGTCAGCCACACCAGGCCTGACCAATGACACCCAAGTTATCACAGAGACATTTGAGCAGGATGGCATGGTTGACCGTGTCAAAGGCAGAAGGGAGATCAAGCAAGATGAGGACACAGGGGGTGTTAGAATCGAGGTTGGAGAACATGTCTTCACGGATGTTCAGGAGAGCAGTCTCCGTGCTTCTGGCAGCTCTGAAGCCAGGCTGATGGTCATGAAGACAACCAACAGATTCAGTGTGGAGATTAAGCTCGTATATGGGCAGTTTTTGCAGTAGTTTGCCCAGGAAGGGAGTGATGGAGATTGGGCGGCCAAGGGATTCTTAAGAAGAGAGTGCACAAGTGAGTGCTTCAGGGGGGATGGGACAACTCCAGTGGTCATGGAGTGGTTGCAGAAGTTGGCCTGGGCAGGGCAGGAGCCAGGGAGTTGATGTGGTCCTTGATGGTTTTGGAGGAACAGGGGTGAACCTGTTTTGACAAGACTTTCATGGATCTGACTTGTCTAGAAAACGTGTCTGCCAGAGAACAGGGGAAAGGCAGAGAAGGAGGGCAAGAGAGGTGGCTGCAGAAGGGCCTGAGGAGTAGCAGACAGTAGAGGGAGGGAGGGAGGGAGGGGAGAGGAGGAGAGTGAAGACAGGATGTCCTGTGTTTTAGAGAAGAAGTGAGAGGCCAGTGCATGCAGAGGGCCTGGGAAAGGACATGAGAGGTAGAGACTGCAGCAGGGTTGGCCAGTTCCTTGCAGATTTAAAGAGTTCAGCCGAGTTGTTAGGTGCCACAGAGACACGGACTTGGATTTGAGCTCTCTTCTTGGTGAGGACAGAGAGCCGGTATTGCTTTTGGAGCAGGCGGACGGCCAGTTTGTCAAGAGGATGAACATGAAGCATGCCATTTCCTCTCCGCCACCCTGCATTTACGTTTAAGGGTGACAAGGTCTAACAGGAGAAATTTGACACAAGCTAAAGCCAGGCACATATTGGTGGAAAGTTTTACTGACCAGGTATCAATGGCGACATCAAAACTTTCATACACACATGCAAGAAAGTCAAAAGACCAACCTGCACTTTCCATTACCTGGCCATCTGAACCCTTTGCCAATTATAGAAGTCCCATTTTCCTGAATTGGCATGGACATAATAGGACCTCTGGAAATCTAAATTGGGCACAAGTATGTCCTGATGATCGTGGATTATGCGATCTGATACTCCAAGGATTTCCAATGCGAAATAATACTGGTCAGAAATCCTGAAACATCTTCTACGTATTTCACCAGGGTTGGTTTTCCCAGGAAATACTAACAGATCAAGGTTTAAATTTTATGAGTAAGCTTATGGCCGAAGTCAAAGAGCTACTCCATATTACCACCTTGAGAACTTCTGTGGACCATCCCCAAACGATGGTCTGGTAGAAAGATTCAATAAGACATTGAAGGTAACTTTATGAAAATGGTAGACAAAGACGCAAAGGACTGGGTCCAAATGATCCGATGGGCATTATTTGCAGTGAGGAAAACCCCCCAAGCTTCCACAGGTTTATCTCCCTTTGAGCTACTCTATGGAAGAGAACCCGAGGGATATCCTGGACATGCTCTGGGAAACCTGTGAAGAATGCGAGGAGGCTCCCATTCCAATATCCCAAACTGGCTCTAGAATGGGAGAACACATGAAATTAGTCCGGGACTTAGATTTTACTCACATGGGAAAGGCCCAAAACCAGCAAAAGGCCAAT
>CM030321.1:845347890-845451267 GCA_002915635.3 Ambystoma mexicanum | reverse complement strand
GGCGTTCCCCAGGCGGTGCACTTTGGCCATTTTCCAAGACTGTCTACTGCAGCGGAAAAGCCCCGCTAAAGTGGACAGTATGCCAGGCATGTTTTTAACCTTCCCCTTGGTTAACCAACCTTACTCTGGATGTTTGAATTTGCAAAATCAACACTCTACCAATAATCAGGGTTTCGTTTGAATTGGGGAATGACTCACCTGATAAATCAAGTCGCCTGTGTCCTAGCGCAACCTCTCCCAACGTTGTGTCTGCGCTTCTCTGGCTTCTTCCTCATTTTGGGCCCCTCGCTTCCTTTGCCCTCTGGCCTGGTACATCGATCAGGAATCAGATGTGTGCAGATCTGCGGAAGGAATCTCTCCTCACTTCTACAGGGCGCCCCGTACACCTCTTGATCCCGCCTTGATCGTCCCGTCCTCGCCGTTCTTCCGCCTCTACTCCGTTACAGCGTCTACGAAGGGGCAAGTGGGGGAGGGTCCCTATTCGGGCGCTATCTTGAAAGGGGCCCTTAGGGGTCCCTCGTGATATGGAAACAAGGCAATAACCATACACGAAAGGATGCGCCAGACACGAGGTTCAAATTCCCAATGCTAGGGTTTATTGCAAGCAAAATAGTCCCAATTGGCCCATTGTGGTCTCACGCCCCGCAACGTGTATTCTCTAGACCTCGAGGGACGCAAGAGAGCGAATTACGTACATCAGTTACAAATATACAAAATGCATATCATACAATCAGCTATGTCATGTTTAACACCCCCTTTTATTGAGTTTCTTTGAACTCGGGATGATGATGGACATTTCCGACGAGTATGTCAATAATGACACTTTCGATGGCTATTCTAGTAACAATGTGCAATTTAGAAAGTGCGGAGGCATCTTCTAGTTGTTGTACAGAACACGGTGCTTCTGTTCTTGGAAGCAAGCTGCACACGGGGGAAGAGTCACATTCCAAGCTTTGCTATCTATGAGGTGCTATTCATGTCCTGGGAGCCGACACGCTCTAAAGGGTTTTGTGAAGGGGGGCCGTAAGAAGAGCATAATTCAAGCCTTTAGATGCTTTATTCTAACATGTTCTACCACAGTACGAGACTGGCTGGCAGCTGTGAAATGATTAAATGCCCTGCAGCTCTCCCTCAAGGCTACAGAGAGGGAGCGTGGGCATTCCTTTCTGGGCTGCTCATGAGGAGTTTCAACAAACTCCTCAGTCCCGCGGCCTTGCCCTTTCATATTCAGACAACAATGTTAACAGTTGAGCAGATAAGCAGAATTCGCAAGAATTGCAAGCTGCAAAGCAGTTTAGACAGAAAGCAATGAGCAATGGTTAACAAGCAAAATGCCGATTCTTGCTACGTTTAAATGGCCGCTTGTTGGTCAAGCATAGCAGTCTGTATTTCTATAATTCTGTGCAGAAGACGGTTGGCCTTCGGCCATCAAGATACGTCTATCATCCAAATGAAGGGTATTCATTTTTCCAGATTGACAGGTGAAGGAGAGGAAAGGAAGAATACCTCTGAGGAGGTGCAGCTGGTAGTGTGACT
Organism: Ambystoma mexicanum; assembly: GCA_002915635.3. NCBI lineage: Eukaryota > Metazoa > Chordata > Amphibia > Caudata > Ambystomatidae > Ambystoma > Ambystoma mexicanum. The sequence goes on along the minus strand of CM030321.1, from coordinate 845,449,731 downwards.
TCTTAGAGATGTCAGAGATGTGAGGAGAGAAGGAGAGTGTGGAGTTGAAGATGACCCTAAGGTTTTTGGCCTCGCAGGTGGAAGCAGGAAGAGGGCCAAGAGAGGCCGGCCAGAGAGTGACAGGAAAGGAAGGAGTGGGGGTGCTGATGAGGAGATTCTCAATCTTACTGGCATTAGGGCAGAGGTACCTGGCGGCACACCACTCCTTGATAGCAGACAGACAGTCAGTGATGAGAGACAGAGAAGAGATGGCCGAAGGTAGCCTGAAAATGAGCTGAGTGTCATCCGCATAGCACTGAAATTTGGGGCAGAGGGTGGCAATGCGGTGGGCAAGCAGTGTCAGGTATTGGTTGAACAGCCAGGGAGAGAGGTTAGACCCCTGGGGGATACCACATGTAGAGAAAAAGATAGCAGAGAAGAAGAACCCAAGTTGGACCTGGGAGGGTCGGTCAGAGAGGAAAGAAGTCAGCCACACCAGGCCTGACCAATGACACCCAAGTTATCACAGAGACATTTGAGCAGGATGGCATGGTTGACCGTGTCAAAGGCAGAAGGGAGATCAAGCAAGATGAGGACACAGGGGGTGTTAGAATCGAGGTTGGAGAACATGTCTTCACGGATGTTCAGGAGAGCAGTCTCCGTGCTTCTGGCAGCTCTGAAGCCAGGCTGATGGTCATGAAGACAACCAACAGATTCAGTGTGGAGATTAAGCTCGTATATGGGCAGTTTTTTGCAGTAGTTTGCCCAGGAAGGGAGTGATGGAGATTGGGCGGCCAAGGGATTCTTAAGAAGAGAGTGCACAAGTGAGTGCTTCAGGGGGGATGGACAACTCCAGTGGTCATGGAGTGGTTGCAGAAGTTGGCCTGGGCAGGGCAGGAGCCAGGGAGTTGATGTGGTCCTTGATGGTTTTGGAGGAACAGGGGTGAACCTGTTTTGACAAGACTTTCATGGATCTGACTTGTCTAGAAAACGTGTCTGCAGAGAACAGGGGAAAGGCAGAGAAGAGGGCAAGAGAGGTGGCTGCAGAAGGGCCTGAGGAGTAGCAGACAGTAGAGGGAGGGAGGGAGGGAGGGAGGAGGAGGAGAGTGAAGACAGGATGTCCTGTGTTTTAGAGAAGAAGTGAGAGGCCAGTGCCATGCAGAGGGCCTGGGAAAGGACATGAGAGGTAGAGACTGCAGCAGGGTTGGCCAGTTCCTTGCAGATTTTAAAGAGTTCAGCCGAGTTGTTAGGTGCCACAGAGACACGGACTTGGATTTGAGCTCTCTTCTTGGTGAGGACAGAGAGCCGGTATTGCTTTTGGAGCAGGCGGACGGCCAGTTTGTCAGAGGATGAACATGAAGCATGCCATTTCCTCTCCGCCACCCTGCATTTACGTTTAAGGGTGACAAGGTCTAACAGGAGGAAATTTGACACAAGCTAAAAGCCAGGCACATATTGGTGGAAAGTTTTACTGACCAGGTATCAATGGCGACATCAAAACTTTCATACACACATGCAAGAAAAGTCAAAAGACCAACCTGCACTTTCCATTACCTGGCCATCTGAACCCTTTGCCAATTATAGAAGTCCCATTTTCCTGAATTGGCATGGACATAATAGGACCTCTGGAAAATCTAAATTGGGCAACAAGTATGTCCTGATGATCGTGGATTATGCGATCTGATACTCCAAGGATTTCCCAATGCGAAATAATACTGGTCAGAAAATCCTGAAACATCTTCTACCGTATTTCACCAGGGTTGGTTTTCCCAGGAAATACTAACAGATCAAGGTTTAAATTTTATGAGTAAGCTTATGGCCGAAGTCAAAGAGCTACTCCATATTACCACCTTGAGAACTTCTGTGGACCATCCCCAAACCGATGGTCTGGTAGAAAGATTCAATAAGACATTTGAAGGTAACTTTATGAAAATTGGTAGACAAAGACGCAAAGGACTGGGTCCAAATGATCCGATGGGCATTATTTGCAGTGAGGAAAACCCCCCAAGCTTCCACAGGTTTATCTCCCTTTGAGCTACTCTATGGAAGAGAACCCGAGGGATATCCTGGACATGCTCTGGGAAACCTGTGAAGAATGCGAGGAGGCTCCCATTCCAATATCCCAAACTGGCTCTAGAATGGGAGAACACATGAAATTAGTCCGGGACTTAGATTTTACTCACATGGGAAAGGCCCAAAACCAGCAAAAGGCCAATTATGATAGAAAAGTTGATTTACAATCTTTTTCTATAATACAGAATGTACTAGTCCTCTTACCTATTTCAGAAAACAAACTCCTCTCCAAATGGCACGAACCTTATGAGATAATAGAAAAAACGGAAATGTTCACGTATAAAATAGCCCAGCCAGGCAGAAAACAGAAAGTCAATTTTTACCACATTAACCTCCTAAAAGAGTGGAGAAAAAAACATGCACCACCCATCCCAAAGTTCTAGCCTGCCTAGTTCCTGAATACATAGTTAACTTTGACTTAATTCCACCCGAGTTATCTAGCCAAAAACAAAAAGATCTAAAGGATGTAATAGTCTTATTCCATGATGTATTCTGCGAAAAACCAGGAAGATGAGAAGGTACATATCATTACATTCGAATTACCTAAAGGCAAAGTAGTTAACCTAAACCTTATCGTTGAACTGAGGCGCGAAAACAGATGGTGATTGAGGGAGTAAGCAAAGTGTTGAAGGCGGATTTCATCAAAACCTTCCTCAAGCCCATGGTCCTCTCCTATCGTGTTGGTCACTAAATCCGACCGGTCCAGGAGGTTATGCATTGACTTCCGTCAAGTGAATGCCATATCATACTTCGATGCCTATCGTATGCCACGCATCAACGACCTAATTGATAAACTAGGAACAGCCACATATCTATCTACCCTAGATTTAACAAAGAGGTACTGGCAAGTCCCCATATTTGGGCCAGATAAAGAAGAACATTCATTTCAACACCCTTAGGGTTATTCCAGTTTAAAGTCCTCCCATCTGACCTACACGGTGCACAAGCTACGCTCCAATGTCTTATGGATAACATCCTACAACCCAATTCAGACTGTTGTGGCTCTTCCATTGACAATATTGTAATTTATAGTAAGACCTGGGAAGACCATTGCTTCCATCTGTATACCATCATGAAAGTCCTTAGGAATGCTGGTGTAACAGCAAATCCAGCTAAATGTAGATTAGGCCAATCTTCTGTGAGATATCTTGACTTCTTCATAGGAAACAGAACTGTACAACCCCAACATGAAAAAGTAAAAGCTGTCTTGGATACTCCAACTGCCAAGACCAAAAGAGACCTTAGAGCTTTTCTTGGCTTAATAGGTTATTACCGTAGGTTTATCCCCAACTATTCCGATTAAACGGCACGGTTGAGAGATAAACCTAAAAATTCTAGACCCCAGAAACTTTCGTGGAGTGAAGAAGAGGAGGTTTGCTATAACATCCTAAAGCAAACACTATACCAAAATCCAATCCTAAAGGTAGTTGACTTCTCCAAGGAGTTTGTGTTACAGATGGATGCCTCCCTTACAGGGTTAGGATCTGTCTTGTCAAGTTGTGATGGATTAGAACACCCCATACTATACACCAGTCGCAAGTTATTCCCACATAACAAACACTACTCCTTGGTGGAACTAGAGGCCCTTGCCATCAAATGGTCCATTATCCATCTCAGATACTATCTATTAGGTATAAAGTTCACACTGGTTAATGACCACTCACAGGTAATCTGGATCAGCCAACGTAAAGAATCGAACCCTCAGGTCATGCAATGGTTTCTAGACCTACAACCGTGTTGTTTCACAGTGGAGCACCGGAAAAGAAACGACCAGGGAAACACTGACTTTCTTTCCCGGTTCCCCTGTGAAACAAATGTGTCTAAATCGCACAGAGGAAGGGTATGTGAGAAACATGAATATGTCTCCCAGCTAATCCCTGGGGATCTGTCATCCAGGTGTCCAGGACACAGCCATCGCCATTGGATCCAGTTTCTGAAGGTCGACTAATGAGGGAGGATCACCTGGATGGGAGGTCCTCAGGGAGTAGGAGCGGGACATGGACAGGAGAGAAGTGGTATCCCCTTCCTTTAACACCTTTTCTCCATCCTTTTTTTGTTGGATGTTCCAAAACACTGCCCCCCCCCCCTTTTCCAACACAAACACTTTCACACAACGCAAAGGACAACAGATTAACACCAGAGCTGTTTACATGACATGGCCCAATACAATACAAGGGTCAAGCAAAGTCAGGCAATTGATCAGAATCACACACACCTGACAGCCCTTTCCCTTTCCCAACGGGATAAAAGGTGGAGCCAGAGAACACAGTTTGAGCAAGGCAAGCACGGCAGAAAGCACAATGAGATGGCTAACCCAATGCAACAGTTCAAGCAAAGGAGAAAGGTGGCAGGAATCGAGAGGGTGGCGAGGAGAGAAGTGACCTTGCACTTTTCGTCCCAGACCCACGGAACCTACATGGAAGAGAGGCTAAGACCTCAAACAATAGCACCAGTATCTTGCAGCAGATGTCAACGGTACACAGAGCAAGCTTATGATGATAAGCAGGAATGAGGGAAGCTCCCACGCCCATGATACTGGCCTCCCGGAAAGCAAAGCGGTTCATCACAGCCGGTGAGCCGAGAGGAGAATTGATAAGTGCTGGGCTGTGTTGAGAGAGAGAATCACAAGGTGGCGAGTTTGGACCAAGTTGAAGGAACTGTGAATGAACTGTGAAAGTGTTAAGGGAAGTCAATCGCCATAGGGAAACTGGCACCACATGGGTGCTAACTCGAGAGACTCTGGTCGATCTCCGTCTGAGAGTAACTACAGATACCATCAGGCCATAGGAGGGTCTGCAGGATAGGTCGCAGGGGTCATACTGAGGGTCACACAAAAGCCCAGTAGAATCAAAAGACTTTTATCTGCAAACTAGGTGAAAGCAGAGGAAGTGAATCCCACATTGAGGGAAAGCAAAGGACGTGAATCCTGCATCGAGAGAAAGCAAGGGAAGTGAATCCCATTACACTTAAGAGTAAAGTGAATATGAAGTCAAGAAGGGTCTGCACCCAGAAGAGGGGGACCCTGGGGTGAACCCATCACCCAGCGAATATTGGAAACACATTTTCATTTGTTAAAGGAACTTTTGCTTTTGTTGGCTGAACAAACCAGGCCTTCGAAGACAAGAGACTTTCAAGTGAGACGATACTTAGCCACTGACCAAGCTGCCATTGGAACTGTCATCTTGTGCTGGAGAGGCCACAGACTGTTCTGTGCTCCAAGCTCCCATCTTACGAAGTGGTAAAAACATGGGGAAGGGAGATCCAGGCTACCGCCTCCTGACATATTATTTTGAGCACACTTCTTTTCTTGAGAAATATCCCACACCCTTTTTTGTATTAGTTGTGATGTTTGGCAATGGGTTTCTTAGTACAGGCCTTTCTTATTTTAACACAACGCCACTAGGACCGCTTATTTTTCATTTGATGGTTGACGCCTGCTCCCATCTTAGATTTAGGGTTAGAAGAGGCGATTTTCCAAACTCCATACAGAATTCATTGTTCAATAAACACCCTTGAACTTTGATCACTTGTGTCTGTCTTACTTGGCACCAAGAGTTCCTCACAGAGGGTACAATCTGCTTTGGTTCCACTGGTAACTCTGTTTCGTTATATGGTCAATAGTGGGCAGTTTAACAGGTCATAACTCCAATAACAGGTGAATGTTCAAGGGAATCTTAAAAAGGATCACTTCACCAAACCACCTCGAAATTCATTACCACCTCGGGAGGGAAATCTGTGGTCTCCCCCTCCTTGTGGAAGGCTAGACTGACTGTTTAAGATCCAACATCTTTCTCATAGATTGATCATCCTTTCTATTTTGTGTAAGGTCCCCACAGTCGCAGTAGCCTTCTGTTGTGTGGTTGGCACTTGTTCTCTTCCCTGGGCACAAGCTTTTGCAACGGAGATCTCTTCTCTTTCTTGTTTCTTTTGCGAGTGACACATTGGTCTGTATACACTTCTAGTGGCTTGGGGTCAGTCAATTAAAGTAAGACAGTCGGCAACTTGCCATGAGTATTGATTAGAGGGGGCCACATACTTTTGCACACTATATAAGGTAATTGGGTGAACAGAATGCCAGACAGAACATCTTATCCTCTACTGAGCAACAACTGGGATACCTTCACACTCTTTACACATTTTAACAGCACCTCCAAATTAACACTAGACGTGTATTACTCTGCATGAGGTTGTCTACCCTCTCCAAGAACACAATATAAATACAGAAATTAAGGCTTTTAAAGTGACTGGGCAGCAAGAAGAATGCTGCAATGACAGCTGCAAGTATTTGCGGAGCAGCTGTCATTGTTTGGTTAAATATTTACTGAAACATTGGAGCAGAAATTGAAACAATTTTATTAATATGTGTATACGCTAGTAAGTGCCATTTGATATAAGACAAAATGCTGTGAGAAAGAATCTTTTCACTGATTCAAACACTAGGAAAACAAACTTTCATAATGGCACGAATGCATGTCAAAACATATTTCTGGGATGGAAGTTAGCTCATTTGACAGTTTGATTGCCATCATCACACAATCTCCCTGCATTATTGATGTAATAGGAGAAATCAATAACATTAGTTTCTACTGGGTCACTGTGAAAGCATTAACTACAATGCAAGCCTAAGAAGCTGCGTGGGCAACAGGCTCTGCATTGAGCATTCTCAGAAACAGAAAGGTCTGCCTTGTCGGTTGCCACATTCCTGGTATGAAGGAGAGATGGATCTGTGTGATGGCAGCAGCAGGATTCCAAGTCACAGGCTCCATGACTGTGCTTGGAGGGGCCATGTAAACATGGTCCCCATAAGCGACAGTCCCCCAGATCTGGAGCAGCACTAGAGAGACGACTCAAACCTGGCTCTCAGTGAAATTCATCCTGGAGAGAAGGGAGCCTGAGGTCAACACAAGAAAAAGGTGAGCGAGGACAGCAAGAGGAAAGGAGAGAAGCAGATGAAAACAGAGCCAGGACATAATTTCAAGCGCTACAATGGTCACAAAGGAAGGGGAAGAGAAAGCAGGTAAAAGATATGGGAAGAGGCATAATGACAAGTGAGATGAGGGAGAGTGGGACACACACAAGTTGGAGGGTGAGGTGAGACAGAGGCCTTTAGGGACATAAAGAGATGCGAAATAATGTGTGAGAGACAAAACAATTTGACGATAGAGAGTAGTGGCAGATGCTGGAAGGGAAGGAGCCCTGCCAGACCATTGCCTTGGCTCTGCCACAACCAAGCATGGACTACCGACACAAGGGTAGAACTGCTACACAGCAGCAAAAACCTGGCAACACTAACAACCACCCATGCAAAACATAACCTCCTTCCGACCAGTTTTATCACCCCTGAGCACAAGCCAGCTGAAATGCACAGAGAAACCAAGCAACAAACTGCAATCCCACCTGGCCACCTATCACCTAGGAGTGTCCTTAGGAACATCCACAACACCACAAACCAACCACGTCACTGCACGCACCACAACCAAAATCAACAATATCTCCCTGAGAAACAATAAAAAGAAAGAACAAAGCAAAGTGACTCACTAGACAAAGATCACACCAAAACAGATAGGCCACTGCAAGAGAGCAGCAATGTCACAACCCACATAAACACAGGAGACCAATCCTATGTTCACATGTAAGTTGACTTGCCTTCAAAAATAGGTTGGTCAGACCCATGATCAGGAAACATTACAATCTGTTAAATAATTATAAGTGTTTAAAAGAATAATACGTCTGCCACAACAATACTAACATCACTGCTAAACATGACATACCTACCCGCGCAAAAGCACTATGTCATCACAAACACCCTGACGACATACAACTCCAAATGGCAGAAAACTCCAGGACACAAATGTGCATGATTGTGTCATAACTCCTAGATACCTGCTGCACGACTATGCTATGATAACACCCTACAACTACACAAACACCTACTCATACCTGAGGTAAAATTCGAAAACTCCTCAACAACTTCCTCAACAACTACTCTCAATTTGTGCAAACATGTTGCAACATCTACTCAATCACCTACTCCTAACTGGTGCAAAACTGGTACCACAACCTACTCAAACACCTACTCGTAACCACTTAACTGCTGAGCTCTCTTTTGGAAATTTCGATATGTAAGCATTCACTCCATTTGTGTTACAAGTGATTTGCTGGTCAAATGTGCACCCTGTTTTTCTTCCGCATGTAGGCGGTCATAACGATACCAAGCATTCGTGGTTTGCTGTTGGAGGCTTTGAGGAAATAACAAAAAAGTTAACAGATTTTGTGTTTTTTCAGCGAATGCCAATAAATTAATGTACAAGGTAGGCACTTTCTCCCCGTTTTTTTTTTAAATAGAACAATGTTGCACGGAATGGAAGTGGAGGGTAGGAAAGGTTAATGGGAACACAGACAAGCATACAAAAGTAGATAGAATTCCAGGTTCAGGAAGGGACCCATAATTGCAATAGTTTGGCAAATAATTAGAAAAGTGACAGAAAAAAAGTATGCTCTGGAAATATTTGCACTAGTAAGGTAATGGATTCAATAAATATTGGTAAAGGCAATGCAAAGCTACATTCCCCTGACTCTTTTAGTTAGGAAATCACACATTTTTCGTAAGGTTGCACAAACCAAGCAATACCACAAGCCAAAAACCAAGCCATGGTAGGCAGTAATTTTACGCAGAAGGCCTAAAGTGATGTAATTAGCATTTGAAAATAAGGAAAAACAATGTGGTGAAGATTACCAAGCACACATGAGTACAGGTGGACCTTTTGAAGGATAGGTGACTTAGGCAGTTCACAAAAGGGTACAGTGACTAAAGCAGGGACTAAATGTAGGGTATTTGGGAAATGATAGGGTTATCTAACAATCCTCAGTAGGAAAATATATGAAACCATTACCACAACCAAGATAAAACAACATATGTCCTGCCATCCCACATTTTTGACAGGTGTCCCTATAAAAATGGCACATCACATGTGTGGTTGCACTTCCCTGGGCACAAAGGAAAAAGGCTAAACCACTGGTACACCAAAACTCTGAGGAACACTGGATTTGGCCGTCTGGACAACCCAAAGATTTGGATCTGGCATGTGGCAGCCACCAACGAAAAAAGGAAACCACATGCATTTCTGAACACAAGAAACATGTGGGAATCCAATTAGGTCTCACTTGTGTGTGTCATGCTACAATTTATTACAAAGAATGCAGAGAAAATCTCCAACATGTAGGGAAAAGAAGAACAATTTTGAGAAATGTTAGACCAGGAAAACACCGACACTTGTGGGCAACAACTCATGTTCTACCTTCCTATTTTCCCACAGGTGTATCAATGAAAAAGGAACCTCACATGTGTGGGTGCACTAACCTGGGTGCAAATGAAAAAGGATAAACCACTGGTACACTGAAAGCACTGCAGAGTCGGAAAGTATTGTTTTTTGGCCTTCTGGACAACCCACAACCCTTGGGTGTTGCAGCCACCAAGGAAAACAGGGAAACTAATGCATTTCTAAAAAGAAGACCGGAAAACCATTGAAACACCCGGGCTACAAAACATGTCCTACTTTTCGCACAGGTATCCCAATAAAAACAGAACCTCACGTGTGTGGGAGCACTGTCCTTGACACACAGGGAAAAGGGTAAACCACTGGTACACCAAACACCCGGGGGAGGCGGCTTGTATAGTTTTTTTTTGCTTTCTGGATAACCCAAAGATTTGTGCCTGGCGTGTCACAGCTACCAAGGAAAACAGGGAACCACATTCATTTCTGAAAAGAAGACACCCGTGGGAATCTAAAGAGGTCTCACTTTCGTGGACCACGCTACAATTTATTACCCAGAATTCCTGGAAAAGCCCAAAATGTAGTGAAAAAGTCAACAATTTTGAGACATTTGCCACCAGGAAACCACTCCACTGAAAACACGTCTGCAACAACATATGTCTACCTTCCCACGTACCCACGGGTGTCCCGATGAAAATTGTACCTCACATGGGTGGATGCACTGACCTGATCACAAAGAGAAAAGGCTAAATCAAAGGTACACTGACAGTTTTTGGCCCTCTGGACAACCTGCAGATTTGGCCCTGGGGTGGCTTAGCCACCAAGGAAAACAGGGAACCCCCATACAATTCTGAAAAGAAGACACATGTATGAATCCAAAGAGTTCTCACTTGCTTGTATTGCACTAACAATTATCACCCAGAATGCCCAGCAAAGTCCTTGTTGTTAGGAAATGTGAGACCAGGAAACAACTGAAACATATGTGCAACAACACAACTCCTACCTTCCCACGTTCCCACAGGTGTCCTGATGAAAATGGTACCTCTCATGTGTGGGTGCACTGACCTGGGTGTAAACGAAAAGGTAAACCAATTTTACACCGAACGCCCTTCGGAGACAAAATATGTACTGTTTTTGGCCTTCTGGACAACCCACAGTTGTGGACCTGGAGAGTTACAGCAACCAAGGAAAACATGAAACCCAATGCATTCCTGAAAAAAAAGAAACACGCGGGAATCCAAAGAGGTCTCACTTTCTTGTTTTGTGCTACAAAGAATGTCTCAATACTATACATGTAACCTGCAATGTAACTGCATAACCAAATGTACAATGTAACTGTATTCTTAAGCACAAGTGCCCAGATGCCCGCGGGTAAGGCACTCTATATAAATGTAATACACAAATAAATACACAAATTACCCAGAATGCCAGCAAAGTCCATAATGTTGGGGAAAAAAACACAGGTTTGAGACATTTGAAACACGGAAACCACCGAAACATGTGTGCAACAACAAATGTTATACCTTCCCACGTTTCCATACGTGTCCCGATGAAAATGGAACCTCTCATGTGTCAGTGCCCTGAACTAGGCGCAAGGGCAAAAGGCTAAACCAATGGTGCAACGAACGCCCGTCGGAGACGAAATATGTACTGTTTTGGTCTTCTTTAAAAACCACAGGTTTGGGCCCTTTGGATTTTCAGCCACCAAGAAAAACAATGAACCTGATACATTTCTGAACAGAAGAAACATGTGAGAATCCTAATAGGTCTCACGTGCATGTGTTGTGCAACAATGTATTACCCAGAATGCACAGCAAAGTCTGTAATGGAGGGGAAAAAACAAAACATTTAGCCATTTGCGACCAGGAAACCACCAAAAAATGCGGCCAACAACACATGTCCTACTTTCCCACATTCGCACAGGTGTCCCAATGAAAACAGAGCCTCACATGTGTGAGAGTACTGACCTTGGTGCAAAGGGAAAATGCTAAACCACTCCTACACTGAATGCCATAGCGAAAAAACTGGATTTGCCTTTCTGGACAAGCCACGGATTTGGGCCTGACGTGTCGCAGCGACCAATGAAAACAGGGGACCGCATGAATTTCTGAAGAGACACAAGTGGGAATCTAATGAGGTCTCACTTACATGTATCACGCTTCAACTTATTACCCAGAATGAGCAGCAAATTCCAAAATGTAGTAAAAAAGAACACCATTTTGAGACATTTGTGATTAAAACATGTGTTGAACCACACATGTCCTACCTTCCCATGTCGCCACAGGGTACCTGACATGTGTGGGCGCAGTGACCTGGGCACAAAAGGAAAAGGCTAAACCAATGCTACACTGGACACCCTTCCTAGAAGAATTATGTACTGTATTGGCCTTCTGGACAACCCACAGATTTGGGCCTGGGGTGTCCTGGCCACCATCGGAAAATTGGGAACCCTGATACGTTTCTGAAAAGAAGACACATGTGGGAATTCAAGGGGGTCTTGCTTGTGTTGCGCTACAATGTATTACCCAGAATTGCCAGCAAAGTCCATAATGTAGGGACAAAAAAGAGATGTTGTGACATTTGCAACAAAGAACCCAACAAAACACATGTGCAACAACACATGTTCTACTTTCCCACGTTCCCACAGGTGTCCTGAAGAAAATTGTACCTCTCATGTGTGAGTGCACTGACCTGGGAGCAAAGGGAAAAGGCTAAACCAATTATACAGCAAACAACAAATAGGAGATGAAATATGCACTGTTTTTGGCATTCTTTACAAACCACAGGTTTGGGCCTGCAGATTTTCAGCCACCAAGTAAAACAATGAACCCGATGCATTTCTGAACAGAAGAAACATGTGAGAATCCTAAGAGGTCTCACTTGTGTGTGCTGCGCTACCATTTATTACCCAGAATTCACAGCAAAGTCGATAATGTAGGGGGGGAAAACAACATTTTTAAACATTTGTGACCAGGAAACTGCCAAAACATGCGACCAACAGCACATGTCCACTTTTCCACATTTGCACAGGTGTCTCAATGAAAACAGAACTTCACATGTGTGGGAGAACTGAGCTTGGTGCAAAGGGAACAGGCTAAACCACTGCTTACGAATGCCCTGGTGAAAACTGGATTTGGCTTTCTGGACAACCTACAGATTGGGGCCTGGCGTGTCGCAGTCACCAAGGAAAACAGGGAACCACATGAATTTCTGAAAAGAAGACACACATGGGAATCTAAAGAGGTCTCACTTGCATGTGACGCACTTCTACTTATTACCCAAAATGCCCAGCAAATTCCAATACATGTCCAACCTTCTCGCCTTGCCAGAGGTGTCCCGAAGTAAATGGTACCTCACATGTGTGGGTACACTAACCTTGGTGCAAAGGGAAAAGGCTAAACCACTGGCACACCAAGCGCCCTGGGGGAAAAAGGATTTGGCTTTCTGGAAACCCACAGATTTGGGCCCGGCGTGTCGCAGCCACCAAGGAAAACAGGGAACCACATGAATTTCTAAAAAGAAGACGCCCATGGGAATCCAAAGAGGTCTCACTTGCATTTGACACATTTCTATTTATTACACAGAATGCGCAACAAAATTCTAAATGTTGGGGAAATAAACACAAGTTTGAGACATTTGCGACCAGGAAACCACTGAAACCTGTGAGCAATAATTTGCACGTTGCCACAGTTTTCTCGATTAAAACGCTACTTCACATGTCTGGGTGCACTGACCTGGGAGCAAAGAGAAAAGGCTAAACCACTGGCGCACAAAACGCCCTGGCGAAAACTGGATTTGGTTTTCTGAACAACCCACAGAATTGGGCCTGGCGTGTGGCAGCCACCAAGGAAAACAGAGAACAACATGAATTTATGAAAGGAAGACACACATGGGAATCTAGAGAGGTCTCACTTCCATCTATAACGCTACAATGTATTACCCAGAATGCCCAGCAAATTCCAAAATGTAGTGAAAAAGAACACAATTTTGAGACATTTGCAACGTGTAAACCACTGAAACATGTGTGCAACTACACATGCCCTACCTTTCTACGTTGCCACAGGTATCCCTATGAAAATGGTACTTCACATGTGACCTGGGCGCAAAGGGAAAAGGCTAAACCAATGGTACACTGAACGCCCTTTCACAAAAAATGTGTATTGTTTTTGGCCTTCTGGACAATCTGCAGATTTGGTACTGGAGTGTTGCAGCCACCAAGGAAAACAGGGAACCCCATAGATTTCTGAAAAGAAGACACATTTGGAAATCCAAACAAGTCTCAATTGCTTGTGTTGCGCTACAATTTATTACACAGAATGCCCAGCAAAGTCCATAATGTATGGAAAAAAACACAATTATGAGACATTTGCGAGAAATAAACACTGAAACACCTGTACAACAACACTTGTCCTACATTCCCACATTCCCACAGGTTTCCCAATGCAATTGGTACCTCTCATGTGTGGTTGCACTGACCTCGGCACAAAGGGAATAGGCTAAACTAATGGTACACCGAACACCCGTCAGAGATGAAATATGTACTGTTTTTGGCCTTCTGGACAACCCACATGTTTGGGCCTGGGGTTTTGCAGCCACAAAGGAAAACAGGGAACCCAATGCATGTGTGAACAGAAGAAACACATGGAAATCCTAAGAGGTCTCATGTGTGTGTGTTGCACTTCAATTTATTACTCACAATATTAAACAAATTACAAAATGTAGGGAAAAAATACACAATTTTGAGACATTTGCGACAAGGAAACCACCAAAACACATATGCAACAACACATGTCCCACCTTCCCAGGTTCACACAGATGTCCTTGCAAAAACCAGACCTCACTAGCATTGGTTATATTATGTAAAGTAACTTTATGAATTTTCATTTCAGTATATGTAAAGGTGAGGGACTTTTTCTTGACTTTTGTGTATCTGTTTGTTTGGATGCACTTTAGAAGTATTGTTTGCATGTATGTACCTGTAGAGTGAGAATGACAGTTGTGTGACATGAGATACTTAACAGGACATGGTTTTTGGTAGACTCAGCAAAACTGTGGGTAGGTATGAGGCACTACAGAGTACTTAACTGAACAGGAGTTCTCTCACAGGGCCTGGAACAATGACGGCTAATGGCAGCAGAAAAACTGTGGCATTACTAATAATGGGCATCACTGGTCAGTGATTGTTGCCTCATATTAACTGCTCCTGTCCTCCTCGGGCCAACCCATATGCCAGACATTCACAATTCTGAGACTTGGCTCCTACTATCGTCTTGGCCTGAACCATGTATTGGATAATTAGTGTGAGTCTAATGGCACTGTCTTTGCCTGAGCAGAGAAATGGCTAATGCATGTATGATGACCACAAAACTAAACAATTTATTTGTTCACAGTGGCAGCAAAGTGATGTTGTTCGGTGTTCGGGATACCTGCTGCCTGCTGTACCTTTAATCTGCCTGGAGGCGGACCCGACGTTGCTGCGCACCGTGCCACTGCATAAAACCACTTTCTACCATGAAAGCGGCGCAAACGTGGCAGCAAAGTGGTGTTGTTCGGTGTTTGTCGGTGGGCATCGAGGTTGTGCGATCCCTTATCATAAAGTGAATTACATGTCTCTTTTGAGAGGAGCTGCACTACGATGAGACGTCAATTACGGGAAGAAAAGTCAAACTGAAACTGGAACTGAAAGTTTGGATCGACCGATAGCTGCCAGAACAAGAAAGCAGGTGAGACAGTGGCTTTCTTCCTTACCAGCACCTTTCACGGCCCGGATACCCTTAGAACTCACAATCGAGATCTGATATTAACTCACAACCCTGATCCCCTGCAGCACGCTGGCTACGATATCATGGTGCCGGCGTCAGTGTCGATATTTGCAGTAGAGGGCACAGGGAGTGAGTTAGAGATTAGTAAACACCTGATGCTGATATTGGAGTCAGTGGAGCTGGATGGCAGAATGACTTATTGGCTGCTATCGAAAAAGAACCCTAATGTGCTGATAGGTAATAAGGAGACGACTGACTGCTGCCCAGAGCCAGAGCCAGACACCGGGAACGATCAAGTGAGCTAGACGCTCCAGCCTGTTTCAGTGCAAATTGAAAGGCATAAACAATTAACTAGCAACAAAGGGACGAAAAAGATATTGAGCGAAGGGGTAGGCAAGATACGACCTCTTGGCGCGATGCACTCTCCGACCCCTTATGAGTTTAACAGGGCAATTGTTGAAAATGATTGTATTCCACAGAAGACTCCTGAGCAAACAGACTCACCTAACCTACGAGTCCCTACAAATGGATCCTCGTGTGGAAAACTTGAAACAACCCCCAAACAAGATCTTGAGAAAAATCTAGATCAAGACCTGGATGGGGAGCAAATGAACGGCAATCTTCGAAGCAAACCTCCAAGCCGGAGAGAAGTGGGGGAGAGGGAGGACCTTATGTCGAAACTGCCCCAATGCTTTAACACTTAAAAATGTTAATTAAAAAAAATGGAAAAACTGAAGTGATGGAAATGAAGACTAGTCCAGCTGGGGCAAATAAAGAAAAACCTAAAAAGGTGACTAAAGATTGCATGACGGATTCAGCTCTGCCTAGTGCTGTGATAAAAACCAGTAGCTGTCCAGTGCAATTAGAACCCAGAATCGGGACTCCCACAATCTGTGATATGGAGAGTCCTGATTGAGAGGACCTCAATAGTTGGGGCGATTCAGATGATCAAATCTGAAACAGGAAAAGACCCAATGAACAAGACAAAGGGCAAGAAAATTGGAACTGGCCTAGCCCAGACCTGGCCCTGGAGGCTCCAGGTAAAGAGGATTATGCCTATCGGCCTACTACTATTAACTTAAAGAACAACAAGAAACATCCTCAAGGGCTCGAAAACATTACTAAAATTGATATCTCACCTCTTGCAGACGTAAGAGAAAACATCAAATTGAGATGTGCTGAGCAATATAGTGGAAACCACTGAAACTCAGCTTTGGCAGAAAAACGTATCCAAGACATAACCGCTCTAACGGGAAGGAATGCCAGAGAAAAACAAAATAGGCTATTCTTCATAAACGAGAAAATATCTGCATTAGATAACAATGTTCTAGCAATGCCGTACAAGAAGACCATGATGATCTGGAGACCAACAGATCACTCTAAAACCCTTCCTTTTCAAGTACGCCCCCCTGAAGTAACCACTCAGAATATAACTGATGGATCTTCTTGTGAGACTGTAAGTGGGGCAAGACATATGGACCATACATAAACGAGAAGCCAGAAGGAGAGGATCTATTATCACCAAAACAAGGAAGAAAAAACAAAAATAAAACTGAGATTGACTTGGCTCACATACAGAATACATTAATGGCGGCATTTACAATAACAAGGACCCCATTCCTGAAGCTCTATGAGACTTTAAACACCTCACTTCAAGATCTCCTGATGGGTAATGAGAAGGCGGCCATCCAATTGTTAAAATTGGAATGTTTCTCGAAGAAAATTGAACAGAGACTTGATAGAGAAGCTGAATTTACCAATACATGTCAAAATCGATTATGCAACATTGCCAGAAGAGAAGCCAGCGATAACTCTCAACTAATGAAAGCTATTATAGAAGATTGTAAGTGGATGAGACAATGCCACAAAAAAGCTGAAGAAGACCTCTATTTGCAAAAGTGGTCAGGTCGAAAAACATCTGAGCCTGGCATCAAGGGTCAAGCAAATTTAAACCTAAAATCTACCCAATTTCCAAATACAGGAATAAAAAGGTCCTTAAACGATGGGCGTGATCAACCAATAGTAATCGAGGAAAATATGCGCTTAGATCTTGATCCAGTGAAAAAAGGACCAAAGGAAAAAGTGAAGACGATTGATGATAATGTCGACAATCAGTGGCCCGAAGACAATCAGCCTAAAACCAACTTCCCTATATTCCAAGACGAAGCAATCCTGGGAATTCCAAGAACAGGGAACCAAAGAAAACCAGAAATAAAGGATAACCTATATAACACAAAAGAAATTAAGGAATCAAAGATGAAATCAAAAAATATGAAAGCTACTCCTAAAAAGAAGCTAAATGGATCAAGAGTGTTCCTTAGGAACATAAGATCTCCACCTAAACTGGAACTAAGCCAATACGCAAAAAAGCGAGAAGAGAAGTTTCAATAAGAGAAGACCCTATGGCCCAAAATTGTCCTGAGGAACCCCCAGTAACAAAGGATGACAGAGATGATCATGGATCTTATGATGTTGAATCAGAAGCTGATCTGAGTGACCTAATAGAGGCCATAGGAAATAATCAGGAGGAGGACGAGTGGGGCGACCTCTGCTCCAGCGAATGGGAAGATATAGCGGGAAAAGTCAGAGACTTGAGGGAAACACCGAACATGATTGTGCCAATAATAAAAGATATAAAAAATTAAAATAACAATAATCCAAACAATGAAGGGGGCAAACACACGGGAAAGTCAACAGTTAAAAGGACAAGCGAGAGAGAAAACTATTTTACTAATTTTAGAACAGGAGATCTCCAGGGAACTGATATCTGGTGGAAGGGCATTACTAGAGCCTGTCTGGATTATTGTTTCATCTTGGAAAAACTGTTCCAATGGATCAAGTCCTTTGAGGTAAAAAAAACAATAAAAAGGGGCCACCAACTATTGAGGATTGAAATAATAATACCTGTACAGGCTAAGTGGGCACAGAGGATGACACCAGTTGAGGTCACTTGGGGGCTGAATAGATTACGGATAAAATAAAAGATATTGCTAAGACTTGTTAAGAAATATGATAGCTATGAGCGTGAAAAAAGTTGTGTAATACAGATGGATGCTGAAAGAATTTGAAATAGTGAAAGGTGTAAATAAGAAAACATCAATAGAAAGGAAACACATGTAAGATGTAACTGTGGTGCAAAAATGAAAAGATTCTAGAAGTAAATAAAAAATGGCGTCTAAATCTGTATGCCGTGAGAAAAAAGAAAACATATGTAAATGTAAACAAAGATATAAGAACTGGAGGAGAGTATTGAGCCCAACAGGACGCTAAAAAAATGCTAGTTGCGGCTAGCACAAACAATAATAGAAATCTATGGGATATTATTAAAAATGGTAATGACTTCCAAGCAGTTAATAACATAGCACAAAATTCAGAAGAGCGTTGGATCGAGCACTATGATGCTCTATTCAAGATAGAAAAGATGGTGAAGAGTGAAGAGATATGCAAAGACAGGACTGCATGGAATATTGACTTTGATAGAGGAGACATCTTAAGGTTAATTAAAAACCTTAGTACATTGAGGGCAGCCGGGCCTGACAGTATTTCAAACTATGTCTCAAAGCAAAATGAAGAAAGTTGGTTGGATTTGAACAATTCATTATTTACACACATATTAAAAACGAAAACGCTACCGTCATCATGGAAAGAAGCATTAATTGTCCCAATTTTCAAAAAGGGGGACCGGGGAAATCCATTCAACTACCGCAAAATAGCCCTTTTGGATTCGATAGGGAAACTCTTTGTTTCATTTGTCCTAAGAGACCTTAAAAAATGGGCAACAACGACAGGAATATTAGACCCAAGACAGACGGCCTTCATTGTGGGAGTAGGCACTTCATTAAATCTTTTTATCTTGAACCTACTTAAATTACGAGTGTTTGCTTCAAATACCATGGTCCAATTGGGATTTATGGACCTGGAGCAAGCTTTTGATATAGTATGCCGAGAACGTCTGTGGATGAAACTAAAGAAATGGAATTGTCCAAAGGACCTAGTAGAGTCAATACGAGGCCTCTATACGAATACTACAATTCAGGTCCGTTTGATACGAGAAGGATCCCTTTCGAGAAAGATACAAACCCAAAGAGGAATAAAACAAGAGCGTGCCTTGGCCCCATTTCTGTTTGTTCTTTACATGGCAGACATGGGGGAAACCCAAAAAAACATATGAGCATTTCCACTGAAAATGAATGAAGGGACAATCCCATGTAAACTATACACGGACGATCTGGTCTTTATAGACCAGACGGAAATTGGCCTGCAGAGAAGATTAGACACCTTCAACATTTATTTTGATGAAAATGAGATGAATGCGAATGAAAATAAATAAAAAATCACGACAATGGAATCAGCTTGAGGGACTAGAACAAAGGGGAATCTCTCCTGATGTTCTATCAATTGCCAAAAACTGGAAACAGTGGACTCTTTAATATATTTAGGAATCAGGATAAACAAGACTATTAACGAACAGGGACAATATAACCTGATTAAAGAGAAACTCATAACACTGACGAATCAGGGGAGAGCCATGCGGAATCAGTATGGGAAATTCTCTATGTTACCAATCTGGACCTTCTACAAACAAAAGGTGGTGGCGGTCCTGGTATACTGATCGGAGTCACTATTAAATCTCTCCTGCAAGATCTGGGGAGTATTTAAGGCCTATTTTTGGAATAAGATCCTGAAACTACCCAACTCTCTACCAGAATTTATGATCAGACATGAACTTCGACTTGAATCATTGGCTTCAATCACAATGTCGAAAACAATCTCCCTTTTTGGGAAATGTGCAACAACTACTCCAGCTGCACCTTTTGAAATCCTAAACATTAAGAGAGATCTGAAAGATGGCTACTTGAATCTCTTGGGAAAGCGTTGCAGTGAGTTTCGGAGGCCCAACTATATCGAAGTGGAAACGCTAATAAATAAACCCACCAAAGTAAAGAAAATACTGCAGAGAAAAAATTGGATGGAAACCCTGGAATTGAGGTTCAACAGTAACCATGGTTTTCAGTTGACTTGGGAACTGAAGAAATTAAACCAGTTACTGAAATATCTAAAAAGGTTCCCGTCGCGCCACTACCAAGACTTTCTAATGAGATGTAGATTGAATATACTACCGACAAAAGAAGTTTTGTCATTAAGAAAACAGATTAAGCCCCTAGAGGCTTTTGCTGCTTCTGTGAAAATTAGGAGGAAATTGAGACAATAAAGCACTTCATACTAAACTGCCCGGGCCTTTCATCAAGCAGAACAATGTATTTGGGAAATTATGTGGGGCTTTGTGAAGTAAAGATGAAAGAAGAACTCTGGGAGGGGTTGATGTGATAGCTGAAAAAATTGGTCCTACAATTGCATCTCTAAAACTGGTAGAGCCATTAGAGTTGGGCTAGAAGATGTCCTGTTTTTCATGTGTTGGCTAGAACCCCAGCCGAGTGAATGAAGTTCCATTTGTAGCAAAGTGCACATGAAGTAATGTTAAAGGTTTAAATGTGATATAACCAATAAAAATTTTATGTAAAAAAAAAATTAAAAAAAATCACCTACACAAGTTCATTGGGTGGAAATTCTATTAACTGTGATTGCCTCAGATGAGCTTAATAGCTATGTATGCTACCTTCAGATATGTTCAATTTTCCATGCTTTCCTAGCTGAATTACTGCTAACACACATCTCAGTCCATTGTACAGGTAACAGATTTTATTAAATATGCTCCCAGTATGTTAAAGAGAAGATCAGCAAACATGGATTATTTTGCCAAACTTCAAAAAACTTGGTAGGTTTAAAACCCTCATTTATTGCGTGTGTTTCTCCTGGCCACTTAAATTAAGAACACGTTTAGACACCAAATGAAGCAGCCCTATTGACACATTCCTCTATCCACCTACAAATCCAATCACTTGAATCATCCATCCATTGACTCCCACACAAATCCATAAATCATTTCACCTTGCAATCTGATAACCCCAGCAACAGCAAGAGGGAGGCGACAGAGGACTACACAGCACACTTTGGTATATCTTCACTGGAGAGCTTTCCATTCCCTTGCACAGTGGCGGTTAAAACACCTTTACTAATGATATTATAAAGATACAACAGGAGTGAAAAGAGAGATGGAATATACCATCTACTATTGCTTGCTTTGTGCCCAAATTGGGTGGTATCCTGCTCTGCTTGGATCAGAAGCAACAGCTACACCACAGGGACATTTGTCTAAAGTGGCGTGGAATTTAAGGCTCATGAGCGTCTGCATTCAATGATTTCTTTCTGGTAAAATTAATTTTGTCATTGCAGTCCTATCAGGGACGGACCAAAATCAATGCATGGTGGACAAAGTGTGCCTTTCAGTTGGGGAAGGTGCTAACAAAGGGTTGGGTGGATTGATGTGAGATGAGAGAAGAGCTTTGGCACACAGTTATAACATAAAAGACCCTGGGTACCCATGTTTACTCAGTGCCCGACATTGCATATAAATGCAGGTCTAGTAATTCAATCTTCCTCGGTTCCTCAATCTTATGAAAAATGTCACCAACACCCCTAATAAGGCTTACTCTCCCAGAGGCCGCTTTGTAAAGCTCCTTTCTCATGCTCCTGGTGAGCCTGTATGTTTGCCTCAACCTGTCATAGTCCAATGATTGTTATACCACACTATGCTAATTGTTCTTCCTTTCTTGAAATCAGGAATTGTGGAGACACACACTGTAAGTGGACTTCAACCCTGCCCTGAGCCAATGGTTCTCTTCCTTTCTTGGAATCAGCCCTTGTGGAGGCACTCGCTATTAGAGGTCTGTCACACAGTGCTAATGATACCCTTCCTTTTTGGAATCGTTTATTGTGGAGGTGCTCTCTCTCATTGGTCAGCAATGCAGGGCTAATCATTTTCTTCCTTTCTTGGACTTTCTGTCACAGTTGGCCACATGGGGCAAATGCGTTTATACCTTTCTTTAATTCGGCGCATTGTGGAGGTGACCACTGGAAGTGATTAGCCTCATGGTGCTACTCATTTACTTTCTTTGTTAGAATCGGGTATTGCAGAGAGCCTTATTGTAAGCAGTTTAGTGACTGGTTGTGTTGTGTTCTGTTCAAGCCGTTGGCAATGTGAAGTTGTCCTCAATATGCCAAAGTGTGAATATCCCTGGTCTTAACTAGTCATTGGGTATTGTGGAGGTGCTTACTGCATGTGGTCCGTCACATGGTCTCAATAGTTGTCTTCCTTTCGAGGAAGCTGACATTGTGAAGGGGATTTCTGTAAGGATCCTGAAGCACAATTGCAATGGCTATATTGCTTTCTTGCAATCAGGTATTGCATATGTGCTCACTTCAAATGGTTTGCCACACTGTTTTTGTGGTTTTCTTCTACGTTTCTTCTAGTCTGATTCACCATGGAAGGCCTTAATATGATGCTTCTATTTTTTGTATTTTTTGTTTACTTGGTTTAATCACCTTAGCAATTTTTACAAGGTACTGATGCAGAAAAAAAAGAAAAGTACAAGGTAGTTGAGAGTGGAGTGAAAGGGGTAAACAGAAGACAGGTAAAATAAAAAAAAAGTTAACTAGCTCCTCTGATGGCACTTGTAATAATCTCCTGATTCGTTTGTGTTGTGGGGTCTGAAAATTATAGGTAGTAGACATCAAGTTTCTCGTTTTTCTAAAAGGAGAATCTGTTCTAAGATTTCTGCCATTGCTGTCACCCATGAGTTCTTCTCCCCACCGATGCTTCTAATTCTCTGCTTGGTTTCTTAGAAACATAAGCATGATAGTTGTTTAGATTTTATCTGCTGAGAAACCTTGCACTGAGGTAGATCAGTATTTACAAGGGATTGATATTCCCAATGCTTCAAAGGGAGTCTTCGGGAACCCAAACTTTATAAGGAAGAAAATTAGTTAGAGAGAATGTAATGCCGAAGCTCCCCATAAAATAGAGGGTCACAAGAGATCTTAGCTTCGCAAGTAGTTGGTTGCATACTAAGAAGTCCTTTATTTTTAATTCTTCCATCCATATGATCCTGATTAAATTACATTATCATTCTTAACCTCTGGGCCCTTTCATGGCACAGTTGGTAGCACCTAAAGAGCGCTGCAGTGTTGACAGCAAGCTATATGTGAAGACAATATCTGGAACTATCAAAATGTCAGGTCAATGCTTAGGTTATGCTATAGAAACACTCAGTATTATGATTAAATGTAATAAAACCAAGTTAGGACACCATTTAAGACCATGGCTATGATGATCAAACATCTCTATGCATAGAAGCAATGAATGGACAGAAAAGAAGGGCACTCTCTGTCTTATTTTTGTGTGAATTTAAATCTGGACAAACAGGTATAGGCAGAAGATATGGACTGCAAAGCTACTGTTTCACGGGTGCTTGTTTTCAAACCTATTGATCTTTTCGAAACCTGTGTGTTTAATTAAAGATTACACCATCAAATCATTGGGCATGTAAAAGTGTTAAATCTTGATTGTGGCAAGTGACCGGTGCATGAATCAATTAGGGTACTGATAGTGCATGCAGAGTATTTAAGAGGGTGCTCAGCAACATAGGACAGGAGTAAAAATACCCTTTGGTGTAGAATTCCTAAAGCTATCTGAAAACTGTTAGTTGTTTTTTGGTTAAATGGCACAGAATCTGGGAATGTCCAATGAAGGTAGTTGCATACTCGTACATAGTTATTTTCTGTTTAATATGAAGTGCACCCTTGCTTGCCTATTGTTCCGCTGTATGTACCAGGTACAAAACTGCTAGGAAGTGGGAGCTATTTAGCTCTTTGTTATAGCCATGGGGAGCCCGGTTAGCTTGAAACCAACGGCTACCAGGAGCTGCTTTTGACTCCTCTGGCAAGTGGGGCCATACAAACCTAGGTGTGCGATATTAACTGTGAATGTTTGGGAATGTATTTAAATGGAGAATAAGAACACACCTAAGGCACAGTTAAACCATATTGGCTAGTATTAAATGGACAAAAGAGTTTGCATCTGGCGCAAAGTTAGATTTGCTGTGCACTATGTACTGCCTCCTGGTACTCCAGAGGTAGCTCCTGCCTAAGTGATTATGTCCATACCGAAGAGCTGCTTTTTGATCCTGATAAATACATCCCAATTTGGACCCTTGATATTTGTTCAAATTATTTTCTGAGTACCTCTTCTGGATTAAGAGGCACAACTTCATTAGATTTGACCCTGCCAACAGCTACTCGGATCAATACGATGCACACAAATATCTACGAAAGCACACCAATTGTCTTGACATTACTTGTCTGAAAAAGTGTTATCTAGATTTGGCTTACACACACTTTCTCTGAGAATGTTTACTTGAGTGCTTCTGTTTTGGTGATCGTATGTCTGAAGCCATTATTGTCCCAATTCCTCAAGCTGACAGAAAAAGGTGATTGTCTGGAAATTTGAGGCAGAAGTAAAGTGATGCAGATATAGTGTGGTAATAGGTAGATAAAACAGGGCAAACATTAAAGTTGCAAGCTACTAGCCAGCCATAGAAAGTCACACTCAATCGCATTTCTATACATACACACAGCACCCCATTCCTTACTCGCCAAGAGTCAACTGGCCATCTCCAGTTGAAAGTTTAAAAAAAGTACTGCCCCTTATCTCAGAACACCTTCACCCCCCGGTTGTGGCTGCCCTTATATCATCTCAGCCGGATTATTGTAATTCCTTATATCTTGCTCAACCGAGAGGTTTTATCCAGAGACTACAGAGTTTACAAAATCTGGCAGCAAGAGAAGCCACCGGTTCACCTTAAGGGGCACACATCTCTCCCGTCCTGCGTTCTCTTCATTGGCTGCCAGTTCATCAGCACATCCAATTTAAAGCTCTGTGCATTGTACATCGGTCAATCCACAATGTTGGTCGAGAGTTTTTGATTGCCAAGTTTGTCTGTTTTCTCCCCACTCGCCAGCTTCGCTCTGCGTCAGCAGATTTACTTGTTGTGCCATCTTTCAAACGAGGGCAGATAGGCAGGGCCATCTTAAGCACTTTTGGGGCCCTGGGCATGGACTTCTTTGGGGCCCCCCTCCACCAAACCAAAGGAATTAAGTGATCAAGAATATCTGAGATTCCCGAACTCTCTGCTGCAATCACAACCCATAAGTTGATATGCTGCCTCACAGCATTAAAAATAAGGATGTTTACTCCCTTTAAGTCCCCTTAACCTTTTCATTCTTGCTCTAATCAGACAGATAATGTTGGCCTTCAAATGCTACTTGTTTATCAATCTAGGAAGCGGTCCTAACATAGATACAAGAGGCTTTATATAAATAGAATCCAGGAAGGTATGCAGCCTGTAGTATTAATGCAGGACTGTATGCAAAAGGTACATGTAACCCAGAATAGACAGAGATCTCACATTTGCTGCCTCACAGAATGCAAACGTGCTCAAGCATGGATAGAGCAGACCAATTGGTAGGAAGGAGAAAGCCACACGTACCAAAGCATGGATAGTGGATGTAGATTAGAAGCTATCAGGAAGGGGTCTGTATCCAGACAGACTGAGATTATAAGTGGAACATAGTTTTCAAATAGTGTTGCCATTAGAGATCAAAGGAACACATTCCTGTGGTGTGCAATATATCAAAGCTCACTATTATAGTGGAAGCAACACTATAGCCAGTGAAACCATGAGTGAGGCTGTTTTGAAGATCATACCCTGAGAAGGAAATCCCTTCTGTCTACCACTCCTTCCACTCAAATAGCCTATATAAGAAGAAATATCAAGTAATGGGCTAAACGATGCCACCAGCATGCAGGGAGGCAAACTTCACAGAAGACAGTACACTAATCTACGAGATATACAATGATTGATAGGATCACTGCATTGTCTGCTGGCAAAGCCAGGATACAAGCATGAATGCTTTGGTTCCAAATTCTGATACTTATTCATCTCTTGGACTAACAGTTTATGCTCATCGTTGGAGGCGACTGCCTAGGTTTTACAACACCCCATCTGATCACACCAATTTCTAGACCTTCAGCATAAGGACTTCTTTGGGGCCCCCCTCCACCAAACCAAAGGAATTAAGTGATCAAGAATATCTGAGATTCCCGAACTCTCTGCTGCAATCACAACCCATAAGTTGATATGCTGCCTCACAGCATTAAAAATAAGGATGTTTACTCCCTTTAAGTCCCCTTACCCTTTTCATTCTTGCTCTAATCAGACAGATAATGTTGGCCTTCAAATGCTACTTGTTTATCAATCTAGGAAGCGGTCCTAACATAGATACAAGAGGCTTTATATAAATAGAATCCAGGAAGGTATGCAGCCTGTAGTATTAATGCAGGACTGTATGCAAAAGGTACATGTAACCCAGAATAGACAGAGATCTCACATTTGCTGCCTCACAGAATGCAAACGTGCTCAAGCATGGATAGAGCAGACCAATTGGTAGGAAGGAGAAAGCCACACGTACCAAAGCATGGATAGTGGATGTAGATTAGAAGCTATCAGGAAGGGGTCTGTATCCAGACAGACTGAGATTATAAGTGGAACATAGTTTTCAAATAGTGTTGCCATTAGAGATCAAAGGAACACATTCCTGTGGTGTGTAATATATCAATGCTCACTATTATAGTGGAAGCAACACTATAGCCAGTGAAACCATGAGTGAGGCTGTTTTGAAGATCATACCCTGAGAAGGAAATCCCTTCTGTCTACCACTCCTTCCACTCAAATAGCCTATATAAGAAGAAATATCAAGTAATGGGCTAAACGATGCCACCAGCATGCAGGGAGGCAAACTTCACAGAAGACAGTACACTAATCTACGAGATATACAATGATTGATAGGATCACTGCATTGTCTGCTGGCAAAGCCAGGATACAAGCATGAATGCTTTGGTTCCAAATTCTGATACTTATTCATCTCTTGGACTAACAGTTTACGCTCATCGTTGGAGGCGATTGCCTAGGTTTTACAACACCCCATCTGATCACACCAATTTCTAGACCTTCAGCATAAGGATGACATGTTCATTTTTATAGCAACACCCATCTGGTGCAGGTATATTGCTGATTATAGCACCTGTTGTGCTGCAAGACCAAGTACATATGCAGGCAGGTTTATAAACTTCAGACATAGGAAAGGCTCAGCCAGCCTTACAGGAATGTGCTATTCTAATCTTGCATAGTAACACATATCACTGCAATGAGTGCTTAACATACCGAGCTAACTTCTGAACCATTGTGGCACTCAATTTACCAGTATGCATTTCAAATGTGGCTATTGCACATGATCAACTTAATTCTCACAGAAAGGAAAGAATGCTACAGGAGTTGTGCCGCAAGGAACCCACAATCTATATATACCACAGTGAACACAGAAACCATTACATGATTAATTGATTTAGGTAAAATGTACTTTGCAAAACAGACAGGCAATAGGTTTGGAGCCTCAGCACCATGCAATACAATATCCTTGTGTGTGCTATTTAAGTCTGGTGAACAAAGGAATGTTACTTCTTTAGATCAGGCAGCCTTGAGGGGCCCCCTCCAAGGTGGGGGCCCTGGGCAAGTGCCCCTTTTGCCCTCCCATAAAAACGTACCTGCAGATAGGATGCTGTTCCTTTTCTGTAGCTGCTGCCACTGCATGGAATGAGCTGCTGCCTTCTATAAAATGAGCTGCCGCCTTCTATAAAGAAATTAGCCAATCATCTAGATTTTAGGAAAGCAGTTAAAACCTTTCTCTTTTAGGTTGTTTTTTTGCTGGGCACTCTTGGTCAACTACCTCGCCTCTAGCGCCAAGATGTCTTTGGGCGACCGTCGCGCTTACGAAATTCCAAATAATAATGATAATAATAATAATATAATAATAATAATAATAATAATAATAACAATAATAATAATAATAATAATAATAATAATAATAATAGATATCACTAGCCAAAGGCTAATAGTGAGTGAAATTGAGCACCCTGGATAACACATGAGTCTGCAAGACGTGAAGGGGAAGGAGTTGGGTTGAATGAAAGATATGTTATAATATCCCACTGTAGAAAACATTTCTCATACTTCCTGTGTAAACATGTGTTTATCTACATCTTATCTGATTTGAGGAGAGCATTCTTGATGTACAGTGGCATGACCGAGCGTGTGGATAGCTCATCATCACATTGTTTTGCCTGTTCTGGCTAGCTGATGCTAGATGCATGGGTAGCTACTGCAGTAGATTCCAGGTTTGTACTCAATAACCTTCATCTGGATCCACCGAGCGACTGCTATATTGACTCTGTATTTGCTTTATTCAAAACGTTTACTTGGAAGCTTAACAATAAAGATAGCACTTAGACATTATACTATACACCCGTGAAACATTATCTCTGCATGAGTTGAACTATTGTTGATAGTAAACAAAACATGTACTCGGAAGATCACACTCAATGAAACAGTGTTTGCAAAGGTCTATACAGAATATAGATAATGATGGCATTTTAAGCATGCATTAGGCTTGCAAAGGTTTATAAAAGGATGTTTTCTTATACTGAATGTTCACGTGAACATGACATGTTAACTGTACCTTAAGTTTGCAAAATATTTCTCTTTTGTAAACCATTGTAAATTCAATGTTCACACCATTTCAGAGCTTAAGGTGCAAATGGACTTGCATAACTATACGGTTTCCTCCTGTGTAAACCAAAAGAATAAAGTTGGCATGCACTTTCAAAAAATAGTAAACTCAAATTTTCATGCAGTGATACATATTCTGTCAGTGCCTGATTCATAATTGACCCGCTGATGCTTGCATGATTTTTCTATAACCACTTGGCATTTACTGTGCTGATTGAAAGAACCGATGCAGAAAATAAATGCCAATGTATGAGTCACGACCCCCACCTACACTCTACCTTCAATTGAAGCTCAATTGTCCCTATGCACCTGAACACGCATTGCTGAATGCCACTCAAGCCGTAGGCCCCTGGTCAAAGCACTGTCGTCACCTGAAAAATTCTCTTCTCTGGAACCTTAGATCTCGGTGCTTGAGTATGCAGCAGCTGCTGCTAATAACTTTGTAACCTGCAAGTGTAGATAATAACAGCACTTTTACACTTTACCCTGATTTAACTGCCCTTGCTTAACTCTGGATTGTGAACTTGAGTTTCATTAAGTGACATTATTGCCTGCACCCTCAGGCTCTAACACTACAATAATTGACTACTGCATAAGGTGCTGGCTGATGAAAGATAAAAAGTTCTGTGTTGGTATGTTATTTTTACGCAGAGGCGTTGCTGTGGGGTGGGCGGGGCTAAGGGGCTATAGCCCCGAGTCTTTTGGTTGCAGCCCCAGATAGAAGCTCAGGGGCTACAACCAAAAGGATATAGCTATCCCCGAATCCCGCCAGTCCCGACATTAGCTTAGCCCCTGATCTTTTCCAGAACTAGCAACACCCTGTCATTATATTGGGCATTTGTATAGCACCTTTCACCATTTGCCTGAGCTCAATGCGATGTGGGTTGAACGCCCTCTGGAGACCGTAGTCCAGGTCAGTGGAAAAAGTAGGGTAGTAAGTAGTGTGCACTCTGTATGCGTGCAGCTATGTCAAATTGTTATGGTGGGTAGCTGCATTTTAACACTAGGGTAGTGTGAATGGTGTGTGAGACCCGTATTATGTGTGCAGCTAGACTGAATTGTCTTGGGGATAGCTGCATGCTAGCGTAGATTGTGTTTGTATATGCTATTATGTGTGCAGTTAGGCCAATGGTTTTTGTGGGGTATAGCTTGGTTTTAAATATTTTTGAGGTGTGCATGGTGGTGTGTAATTATGTGTGCAGCTAGGTCGATTTAATCGTGGGGGATAGCTGAATTCTAACTGGTGTATGATGCAAAGGTTAGAGTCAGCATATGTTTGTGTATGTGTGAGTATCTGTGCAGTTCAAAGAGGTCCCGTGTTCCTGATTACCTTCCTGTGCCTGTCCAATTAGCTTTGCTCCCTGTTGTAGTGGTTTGGTGCTTTAGTTCTCCAGGAACCTCTCGGTCTATTGTGGACGCACCTCCTTTTTGCCAAGCATGGCCAAACCCCTCCCAGGAATAAAAGTATAATCAGTGTTGAGTTTGGCTGTTTCCCACATGCTGTACTAGCAATTAGCTTCCCTATGCTTTGTAATGGTGGGTGTTTAGGTCTATGCATGGCAGGGGCTGCAGATGGTAATGGCCATTCTAGTGGTAAAAGTCCTGGCGCATTACAGGGCCAAGCGATTGCAGATCTACAGTCCACCATGCCTGTGTCTACCTGAGTACGCAATTGCTAGTTGGGTAACAAACACATTATCGACAAGCAGTTACATCCAGTTCTGTAGCACTTACAAGTACCTCTTAACTATGTGGTAGGGTGTTCTATGAGCCTGCAGGTTCCAATGTCAAACCAGGCCATGCTATTAGCGATGTGCTTGTCTGACATTTTTAGGTGCAGCAGAAGGCTGAGTATTCCAGTTGTGAGGTATAGAGCCTCATTACGCGTTTGGCGATAGCCATGCCCTTAATAAGGGCATGGCTACCTCCAAACTCGGGTCTGGGTTCCTTGAATGAGGAATCACCGGGCCATTCCAACCTTGGAGGATCCAGTAATTCCTCATTCCAAAATCCCATCCCCATTTGAGCTCCCATAGGGCTCAACGGGAATGGGGAGGGAGCTAATAACGGGCCTGTTAATAACGGGCCCGTTATTAGCTCCCTGGTCCCTTTGCGGGACCCGCAAAGGACGTCTGGTCTGACCAGACGTTCAGAGCGGGTCCCGCAAGGGAACCTCGTAATAGGACGGAATGGGTTTACCGGCACCGGCACCATTACCGGCGCTGTTAAACCCATTCCGCCCACCTCATAATGAGACCCATAAATAGTTTTAGTTGTAAGTGAAAGCGCATTGTTGTCACTTACAAGAGCTGGCCTCACCAACGTCCTCACCTTATTTAAATAATACAAGATTCAGTAAAAAAACGCTGTGAAAGGGATGTTATGGTTAAGCTGCACTAATAAAAACCTTTGCAATTCAATGAAAAAAACTTTGTTAAAGGGAGGTTATGGTTACAAGTAAAACCAACAACCCCCAGAAATACCCCCCTTATGGCAAGCTAAGCAACCATAACTTGAGCCACCACCATGCACTGCTAAGACTAACACCCAGGACATCACAGATGACATCACAAATGTCATTCATCACATCACTGATGACAGAACATATTGAAATAATTGTGATGAAAAGTTCCTACAAGGGGTTGTGTTTACAATGTTGGTAGCAAAATCCGGATTGCACGTGCACAACATCGAACAGTACAGCCCTTCTATCCTTGTTACTGTTATGCTTGTAGGGCTCCTCCTTCAAACAGTCACATATCTATCGACCAATCACTTACAAAAACTCTACACATAACACTATCAACATGTTCAACATCCGCACACCAACTACCACTTAACAATCTTCTATTGCATCTGCATTTCCCTTGCTTACCCCAAAAAATGTTACAGACTGCTGCCATAAATGCACCTATCCATTGAGCAGTAAGAAAAGTGCATGAATAGGAAGGGGAATATGGATTGGCAAGTGCTGATAGGAGTCCAGAAGGAAAGGGCAAAGTGATGCCAAAGTGTGAAGCCACTAGCTAACTGCTGTGAGTCCCAAGGGTGGGATACACAGCTGCCAGGCGGTACACCCACAAGGGCAGAGCTAAAGGAGGCTGGGGGGTGTACTGGAGTCGACTAAATATGGGACTGGAACCTGTCAAGTTCATGAGGGACCAGGCCACCAGTCTCAGTAGCAGTGGTATGAATTAGCAGGGAATGGAATAAGTCAAACAGGAAGAGAAAAGCAGGGTTTTCAAATGATTCCAGAATTTAAGGAAGTCCATCTCAATTATAAAAGGAGCAGAAATGCTGTTCCAAAGAGAGGCACCGGCCAAAGAGAACAACATGCCTCCTGCTCTCTGTTTCATAAAAAGCGTTTCACAAGCAGAGAATTAGAGTTAGAGGAGCAGAAGGCTCTAGCACGGGATAATGTAGGGAAACAAAGTTGGAGATATTGTAGTTCCAGGCCCCACACATCCTTCTCAATGATACAGAGGATCTTGATTTTCATCCTTGTAGCCACCAGGAGCCAATGTACACATTTTAGGCTGCAGTGATACCATCCCTGGACTTGAGGAAAAAGATAAGTCTTGCAGTCACATTACAGATTATTTGAAGGGGGAGTATACAACAAAGGGGGAGTTTGAGGAAGAGGCTGTTGCAGTATTCCACCTTAGAGAGGACCAGGGCTCTAGAGATCTTCAGATTCTGGGGTAAGGTGAGGAATAGTAGAATGCCTGTAAGGATGTGAAGCTGAAAGTGTGCCTTCTTTACAAGCTCGAAAATGTAAGGAGTAAAGTACAGAGAGGACTTAAAGATGACCCCAAGGTTTTTACCTGGTGTGAGTAGATGGCCCAAAGAGGGCGGTCAGAGGGTAGGAGGAAAATAGGGCAACAGTGGCACAATAAGAAGAAAGTCTGTTTTACTGGCATTGAGACAGGCATTGTTGACCATGCACAATGCCTGAATTGCGGTCAGACAATCAGGGATAAATAACAAGGAGAAGAAATTACTAGAGGGAAATTTAAAGAAAGCTTTGTGACATTAACA
The DNA here is from genome assembly GCA_002915635.3 of Ambystoma mexicanum. Lineage (NCBI taxonomy): Eukaryota > Metazoa > Chordata > Amphibia > Caudata > Ambystomatidae > Ambystoma > Ambystoma mexicanum. The sequence goes on along the minus strand of CM030321.1, from coordinate 845,417,025 downwards.
TAACAATGGAAATGAGAAAAGAAAAGGTACATCAGGTAAGTCAGAGGGACGAAATAGATATTGAAGAGCCACAATCATAGGATAGAACCCTGTGGTATGCTCCAAGTAGAGAGTCAGGTGGTACATTAGAAATGGCCCACTTGCAGCTGGGAAGGGTGGCTAGTGAGGGAAACAGGTAAGTTAGTCCAGTGTCAGGTCCATGATGCTAAACGTATCATGTAACCGTTTAATGGGGATACAATGGTTGACCATGTGATAGGTGGAAAGAGACATCAAACAGCATGCTCCTCAATTGTCGTTTTTATAAATATCATATACAATTCCATTATATGATTCAACCATATTACAAATACGATATACTCCCCCTTTAGTACCTATACTAACCATTCACATATTAATACACTGTATGTGGCGGGTGGACCGATTCTTGGGGGCACGGCCTATGGTCATGCCCTAAGAATCTGGGCACTGGCCACAACAAGAACAATAGAATTGAACCATATAACAAGTACATACAATACACCTTCAAATAATGGGACTCGCCCTGAACCCCCTGCAATTCAAATGATGTCCACAGAAACCAAATTGACTGCGGACTCAGCAGCACATGCACACCTTTTTTTCACCTATAAAAGAGCCCCATGTCAACCTTATTGCGCTCCCCCACCCTTTCCAAACCCTCTTTCGGCCACCAAATAACTCCAAATGTGTTTTCCAGATGTTTTCCTCATAGCGGTATCCGCGATCAGCGGTGATGACTGTGGACTTAGTAGCACCTGTAAACCCGTTTTCCACCTATAAAAACAGCCCCATGTCAACTTTGTTGCCCCGTCACACCCTTTTCCAGCACCTCTTTCGGCCACCAAATAACCCCAAGTGTGTTTTCCAGACTTTTCGCGCACTGTGCTATCCGCAGACAACAGCTGCTTTCCGTGAATGCAACAAGGGGACCATTAAAAAAATATGACAAACCTCACATTTTTCACCATCCAATCAGCAGGTGCGTATGATGTCTTCAAAGAGCAGGGTGACCCCTAATTGGCCCAGACATGTCTGTGGACCCGAAATCAGGACCTACATTTGGGCCATTTTTAAAAAAAAACTACTGGATAGGTTTACACCAAATTTACAAATCATGCTTTTGGAACCAAGCCGCTGCTCGTAGCAGACATTTTGTGAAAATCCATCCAGCTGTTTGGGCTGTAGGCACTAGTGTTACGCTCACCTGGCTCCCACAGAGGCGTCGATCAGAACTGGACAGCTGCGGTCTCCACCAATGAGACGCGTAGGGCCGAGATGACGGACTAGACTCGCCCACCTAGCTTCGTTTGCTTGGGCCGTAGGAATATTCTTCTGCAAATGGAGAAAGGGAATTAACCACCCGTGGAGTTGAGCGTAAATCACCCCACCCCCGCTGGTCTCCCCACAGATCACCTTTGATGTCCCCTCTTATAGTCTCACCTGATGGTTTGAAAAGATGAGTTCTCCATCCTGCATTGAGCGCAGGGGCGCTTTGATAACCAATTGCTTCACTGGCTCAAAGGAATTTGTGAGTTCCAGAACAATATTGACTCTGAGATTCCCGGCAAGACGCCGTAAGGATAAAGTTCCTAATAATTCAAATGCCTGACATTCACTATTGTCCGATTCCTTGCAGGTTGCAGCTTGACCCTAATGAAGAGTTCCTCATGGCAACCGGTAAATTCTGGTAAGGATTTGTATTTTCCAAAACAGTTCGATAAAATAATGTCAATATGTAACCTGTTGCTTTCTCCCTTATTCAGGCGCTGAGAGAAAGTATGAAGTCTCAGGGAATAATACCTCCGGCGGTAAAATCAGGTAAGTCTATTGTGGTGAGGAGGGTTCCCTTGTTAGTCCCTTTGTTTCACCTTGCTGTCCTTTTGTTCCCCTTAGGGGCCGGGGTTCAGCGAAGATGCAGTGGAAGCTGCGCCGACCCGTGAAGAGGAATAGTACCCCCGGTGGTAAAATCAGGTAAGTCTATGAGGGGGTAACTAATATTCCTCTGTGTATTTCCTTGGCTCAGCTTGGTGTTCTTGTTTCTCCTTAGGTGCCGGAGTGCGGCGGGAACATGCAGGAGGATGCAGTGGAATGTGAAGATGCTGCGAAGGCCGGTGAGTTCAGCGCAGCGCTGCAGCAGGCGAGGCGACGCGCATAAACATAATAGCTTCTTTCTTCCAGCTCGAAGGCGCGATGGATTGGAAATTCAGGTAAGGATCAAAGGTATTGCTCTTGTTCTAACCTTTTCTTCTTCTTTCTCCCTTTTTCTAGGAGCTCCAAACTCGAGGCGGGCGTGGCAGAAGGCTGGATGCAGACTTGCAGGCACGGTGAGCGTTACGCTGCTGGATGCAGAATAACGCAAAACGTGTGCTGCTCTTCGGGCGTGGTTTAAATAGCCTCCAAAGTAGTCCCTGGTAAGTATTCCTCCCCAGCCCCGCCTGAGTAAAAAATAGTCCCTAAGTAAAGTAGTCCCTTACAAGCCTCTTTTGGCTTGGAGCTCTTGCAGCATGGTCTGCATCAGGTAAGTTTGCAGCATGGTCAGCATCAGGTAAGTTTTAATCTATGAGCCTGGCGCCTATGGCGCCAGGACTGACTCTCCATATGAGCCTGGCACCATAGGCACCAGGACTAGACCCAGATAACCCCTAGCAGGGGTTGTTGGGCTTGCTTGGGATAACTTGATGCCTGCTTCCAGGGTTGCTGGACTTGGTCTGGGTCCCCAGGGGTAGGCATCATGACAACAATTCTTTTTTCCTTTGCATCTATGGGGATTTCCACACATTTTGGGACCCCCTATAAATTTGACCCCCGTAGACAACACCACAGGACTCTTTGCACAATCGTTCTGATGGGGCCATATACTTTTCTTGCAAAGTTTGGTGGGGATTAATCGAACAGCACCAAAGTTATAAACCACCCCAAAAAGTACTCTTTCTAGTAGTTGGACAACTTAACCATAACTATAGGGCCGCTACCACAGGCCCTGAAATATAGCTGATTAACACAAATGGGCTAAATGCAAGATATGACAGACTAACACAAATGTCTAAAGGAGGTAAGGCTGCATTGCACAATTTAGCCCAACCCCTTGATATAGCATATTGACACAAACGGGCTAAATGAGAGATATGGCTGACTAACACAAATGGCTAAAGCAGGTAAACAAATATCAAGAATGAGGAATCCTTCCAGCGTTTTAAAAAATCACTAAAAGCTTGTCTATTTAAACAATTTTAACAGACCAGATCTATCCAGATCTTCCAGAGTATACTATCACTATGCTAACCAGCCAAAATATCTGTCTCTGCACTATGTAATGACCGTGTACTCTGCATTCTGCAATGACGGTGTACTTCCTCCCAGATTAATCTATTTTAATACTGCATTGATCATCTACTGCTTAATTGTAAAAATTGTAGAAAACCAAACTGTCTGTAACTACACCGTGATACCTCAGGGTCTGGGCGTATAACAAATGTAATACATAAATAAATAAATAAATAAATAAATAAATAAATAAATAAATAAATAAATAAATACATAAGGCTACCTTGCACTATTTAGGCTAAGTTCGAGATATGGCTAACACACATGTGCTAAATGTGAGATATGGCTGATTTACACAAATGGCTAAATCAGATAAGGCTGCCAAAGTATGGCCACCCCACACAATTTGGCTGAAATCAAGATATGGCAGACTAATGCAGTTGGGCTCGAAGGAGGGAATTGCTAATTTACACAATCGGGCTAAAAGCAAAAATATGGCCATTCTGCGCAATTGGATGAAAGCAAAACATAGTCACCACACACAATTTAGCCTAGGTGCAAAACATGACTACCGACCCAATGTAGGCTAGATGCAAAACATGGCCACCCCACAAAACGCAGCCTAGATGCAAAACACGGCCACTGCACACAATTTAGGCTGGCTGCAAAACAAGGCCGCCCCACATAATTTAGGCTAGATACAAACATATCCACCCCAGACAATTTAGGCGAGATGTATAGATATCTGATACATATGTTACCAATGTTATGGTTTCCTTGATTTGTGTGGCTAAGGCATTTTCTGTGTTGCTAGATTGTCAACAGGAATTTCCACTTCATAGGTGTTGGTCACCCTTTGCTCTGACTAAGGACCCATTTTATAGGCTGTACTTGATCTCCCACATAATTATCAAAAATGCATTAGGTATCACTTTAGTAGCACTTTAAAGAATGCTACAGCTAAGAATACATTCTCTTATTGCTGCTTTGTGATTAAGTGGCTCACTTTGCAGAAATAAAATACAGCAAATGTGCAGGCTTTAAAATAATATTTTGTTGAAACATGCAGTACGTGCTTCCTTGGTGTCCAGCATCATAAGAGACCTTTCATGTGATGAGTCACCAAACTAGCTCCCTGTGTTGAGGGTCACTTTCTGGATCATAGTGCACTACACTGTTATAAGAACCACTTTTCAATTGTAAATGCTAGAAATACCTATTCATGTCAATACAATGTTGTAATAAAGTAAGCATGCACTTTCAAAGACATGTATACGAGGAAACTTTTTGTTCAGCAAATTAAAGGTAGTTTACTAAGTGTTGACATAGTCCGGCTCACCAGGATTTTCTTTTCTAAAATATGGCACTTAGAAAAGTGTACACAGTACGGTAAATATTAGCGCCATGGTTGCCGCCGGTAATTTATCGATTCCGCCATGGTGGATAGCGGAATTACCGCCTCATTCCAAGGTTGGTGGGGCGGTAATTCCCCATTCACCATTGGCCCTTCCCAATTCCTATTTGAGCCCCCATAGGGCTCAATGGGAATGGGGAAGGCGGTAATTATGGTACCGCAAATTGCGGTACCGTAATTACCTCCAAGTTCCCTTTGAGGGTCCCGTCCTTAACGGCTGGTAAAACCAGCCGTTAAGGTAGGGACCCGCAAAGGGACCTCATAGTAAGGCGGTAAGGGATTACCGGTACCCTTACCGGTACCGGTAATCCCTTTCCACCATCTGTGTAATGAGGCCCTATATGTGCAATTATGATTATAATTGTTATAGCATTTTATACCACAGAGTGGTTTCTGAGCATGGGATCCGGATTCAAACCTGTGTTGAGCTGCATTGTTTTGTTTCCAAGACAAACGTGTTGCCCCTGTCCTATCCTATCTGACCTACCTGCAATTGCAATGGTTGATGCAGATTTTAAACTTGGCTATGTGCTGGTTGAAAGTTAGGTTGCATTTGATCATGAAACTCAGACATGTTGAACAGTTCTATAGTGGGTGTTAGTTTCTGGAAGTACCAGGTAGTTAGTGTTGTTTTCCTTTCTCTATATGTGATTGGAGGTTGGTGTGGACTGTCAAACTATGGGCAAACCTGTGAGGGAGTTGACAACTCTTCCTTAGTGACCGATGCTGTCTTTAAATGGGTTCATCAGGGAAATCTGTGATGGTGCACAGCACAATGGAGGTGTGGAGCTCTTGAGATTATTTGCTAGGTATCTGACAGGAGAGATGGATTGGGTTGAATGTATGATTTGGCCAGTCTAGCTTGAAGTAGTGGGATGTAGCTATGACCCAGTAAAGCAAGTTGATATGCTATGGAAGCAGTTTATAACACACATTGTGTTGTTAACTGAAAGAATTGTCAGAATGTCCATCTGATCAAAGTTCCACCGTCCTGTGTCAACTCCAACTCTAACCTTCACACTATAACTAAAGGATCAACTAACAGAAAGTTCCTCCAGGGGGAATGACTCCCTTCCCCCAGTGTCTCCAGTACAACTCTCAGCCCAGTATCAAGAGAATACCTCCTTTCTCCTGCCATTATTGTGTAGAGTTCACCACAAGGCCGGGGGGAGTTAGTCCCTTCCCCTGGCATCTTCAACACAAATCCTGGGCCTGTACCAGGAGAATTACTCCCTTGGCACTACATGATTCATTTCACAGTACGGCTAGGGGGAATTACTTGCTTTCCTAGCATCTTTATCACAGCTTTTTGCCCTTCTGCTGGTATTGCTAGGCACAGTTCTCTCTTACTGTTGGAATTCCATCCCCTTTTCTTGTGGCTAGTGGTTTCCTTGCTACCACTGCACTGAGGATAATTTTCTCAGATGCTCTCTTTCTCACTGCAGGGGTCCCAGACCCTTCTCTGGGGGCCAATTATTTTTTCGTTACCACTGTACCAAGGAAGAATTCCTTTGATGCTAGCCTTCTCACTGTTGGGGCCGCAGACCCTACTCTGGTGGCCAGTGGTTCCCTCAAAACCACTGTGCTGAGGAAGATTCTGTTTGATGCTAGTTCTCTCACCGTTAGGGGCCCAGACCCTTCTCTTGTTACACCCATCAATGTCCTTGCTATTACTGGGCCAGGGAAACGCCACCTTAGCATCTGTGTCAACCCATTGGCCCCGTCTGGTTTTTGTGTACCTCCCCTTAACTCTTACAGTGCTCTGGTATGTTGCTGTGACTACCTTGGACTAGAGCACAGTGTTCCAGCTCTGTGGGCTTCTCTCCCCTGCACTCGTGGCTTTGTGGTGTCTTCCTGGCTTTGGGATTCAGTCCGCCTCCAGTCAACGGGCAGGAAACTTATTTGGCATCCTTTAGCCACTCTCTGCTTTTCCCCAGCTGTTGGTCTGTGTTTTTGAGTCTCCCGCTCTGGAGATGTCAGACGCTGGTTGCTTTCCCCAGCAGGACTGAATACCACTGTACCTGTTACCACTGTACTTCTCGTCACGGCTGCATTCGGTTCCACGACAGGGCTTGACATATCTAACAGTGCGTTGTTCCTTTTTTACATTGTATCTCGTTCGTCCAATGCAGATTGCACAAGTCCTTCTTTTCTGTTACTGACTTAATTCTCATGCCATTCATGCAGTGTTATCACAGTTAATGATCTTTATGACTCCTGTGTTCTTCCTCGTCCTCTTACTTTTGGCCCTCATCTAGGGGGACTATTGGGTAGCAGCCGCACCTCCCTAGCCTCATGGAAAAAGGGCTCCCCCGTGGAGAGAGGTTTCAACACCTGAATGATCACAGTGGCCACAGAACAGGGAATATTACAATTACTGAAGAGGGTATTGTTTGAGTTGTTGATAGATGATATTTTATTAGGTCAGTGACCTCATATAAGAAAACTAATTTATTTATTTGCATTTTTAAAGCGCTCAAGGAGCTGTTACAGGAATTGTTTGTTCTTTAGTTGCGTAATTGTTTTTGTCTTAGTTGCGTATTTATAACACGCTTAAACACCCAAAGGTTTCTAAGCGCGGACCCAGGGATCAAACCTGTGTTGCTTCGTGTCGTCATGCTTCCAAGGCGTGCACGTTGCCGCTGAGCTATCCTCCCAGGAGGATAAAACGAAGGCTGAACCAGGTTTACAGTAAATGCGATGGAATTTGGTGGATTGTGTAGCAGTGAGCAGGAAGAGGCAAATTCAGCACTTCATGGATGAGAGAGAATGTTTATATCCTGCAATGTGCGTGGCCATGTTATTTTCTGTACCACCGTAAGACCCTACAGGCTTGTCTATATACTTGCAGGTTCATTCCTTTGAAACTAATAGATGACGTACATGGTAGGATGTGGTAATGAAGCAGGATTCTCTGTTAAAGTTAACATATTATATAGTGTGGACACAGACTCTATGACAGAATCTATGACCACTAACATAGAATTCACAAGAGCCACAATACATGTCTAGATGGTGGGTTCGGGGTTCTAAATGGTGGCTGGGTTCTAAATGGTGAGTGGTATAGGTATGAGAGTTTGTTGGCACTGTGTAACACCCCTAATAGAGGGCACTACTAAGACAGTGATCTATGGGACCCCAAACTCTTCAAAAGGGGGCTTTTGGACAGTCCTCATTTGCACTGTGCAACTAGTAGATAGAAAATATCAGTACCCAGTACAGGTAAACTCCTTGAACAAAAATGACTGACCAAATACGCACTAAAGGACTGCTTTGGAATGAAAGGAAAACATTTATGTAAAATGCCCTTTTAAATTGCACTAGTTCCTGTAGACAGCCATTATCTCATATGCATTAATTTCAATCAACTGGTATTTTCCAATGATACAGATTTCCCGCGCAGTCCATCCACCAGATCCTGTTTACCAGCGATTTCAGTTTGTGACAGTTTCTACCACTCTTCATACCTCTATAATAACGGATGGTTTCACACCTCCATCCTCCAGAGGAGTAGACAGGCCACCTGTGACTGATAGCAGGACTTTCTGGAACCTGCACTTATTTGTTTAATTTGGTGAAATCAGAAAGCTGTATGCTTTTTCAGTAATTCTTCACTTGATTCTTTCATTATAGAATTAGTAGTGTTTTTGTAATGAGTGCATGTCAGTTGGCTCTTCAATTGCATCTTTCCTATGTGCAAATCCGATGGTGCTACCAATTTTTTGTAAATATTATTGTCCTGGTGTCTCCCAACCACCATATCCACTTTGGTTATTTTAGCTCAAGGCCCTTGCATTGGGTGTAGTATTTTCCCTTAATGCCATCTGGAGACACTCTGCCAGCCTGTGCTCTGCCATTAGGCCTGAATAAGGTCTGCCTCTCTGATGCTGCCTGACATCCATGAGGCCTCTCCTCCATCCTCCTGGAGTTCAACATCCCAGACAGAACCTGAACCTTCCTTTGTGCTGCCTTGCTACTCTTCAAACTGTCATTGATGGCAACATGGTGTAAGCAACTTCAATTCAAAACTACAGCTAAGTCAATGCCTAGTCTGGGATGCTGATGGAAGCCCTGATTGATGTATTTTTATGTCCAGTTCGTTTACTCTGGATGACAACCCTTATATAACACACCTCTCTCAGAATCCCCCTGACCTCGCTGAGCCAAGAAGTAGGTTTGTTTTGCAAATTTAAAAGGGTTATTTGAAAATTAAACAATAGATATCTATCACACTTTTATAGTAAATTAATATTTGATAGCACACTTGTGAAGATGATAGTGATCAACAATGGGTAATGTTACAGTGGTACACTCTTTTTGATGGCTTAGAAGTGATATAGAGAGGATAAAGTAGCTGAGAATGCTTTTATGGCTTCAAAGACAATGCAATGATGAATGAAATGCAGTACAGAAAATAAACTTGATATGACTTCAACAAAAGACAATGTAATCACTTTTCTTTGACAATTCACCCCCCCCCCTTTATGCAAGGTAAAGAGATGGGAGGAAAGCACACAGTTCTCAGGAATGCAATCAAATATAATTCAGTTCCCCCCTAGCAAGCTTAGAGGAAAACAGGTAGGAGTCTTAAACACAGGCACTATTCTTTGATGTGGTTGCAATTAAGAGAAAAATATGCTAAAAAGGCTTTTAATTCCCTATAGGGGGTTCAGGGTAGGTGATAGATACTTTGAATCAGTTCAGGCCAGCCCTATCAATGATTCAGGGATGGTTATTAGGTTTAAAACAGATTTCAAGGATGGAAGCAAAAACAAATATTTTTACCCGTGGCTAAAATGAAGCAAAATGTCAAATCGCAGCAATTTAGTCGGGTGCGTCGAGCGCAATTACGGAGGCACTATAAGGGGTATAGGTTCATTGGAAAGCTTAGAATCTTAGCTTTAAGATGACAGTTAAAACTCGCTCCTAGCACAAATGGTTCCGGAGATACGGTTTTGTGAAGGTAGTTTTTCAGAAATGAAATCACAGTTTCAGAATGACAGATGACAGTTTTCAGTTTTAATGATGACAGAATGACACGATTCTAGGAGGCAGTTCTAATAGGTTAAAATAGTTTGGATTAGATTATTTTAAACTAAGAGATTGGTTTTGGCACAGTGCTAGCTGGTTACCTACACTAGATTTTGAACAGGAATGCGACTTCGTCAGGGATCGGTTCAACCGGTTGGACTGGACTCCTGGCGGTTCTCTCGCCACGGACGATCTCTGCCTGGTTCTGCTCACAGCGATCTGGGTCAGCTCTGCTAGCGGCACTGCACAGTGGTCTGGATCTCTGGTTCTGACAAAAGTTCTTGGCACTGCACAGCGGTCTGGTCTCTGGTTCCGGGTAAAAGTTCTTGGCAAAAATTCAAACAGCTCGCCCGGCTGTTGAATAGTTTGCAAATGATTTGGAGGCCTGCTGAAAAAGGATTCAGCTTGTGGATTCAGGCCTCTCTGCTACAAATTCTGGAGTTAATTTCTAGTCTCTGGAGATTGATGGATTTGAAGTCTGGATCTCTGGATGTGAAGTCTGAAGTCAAAATGCTCCGCAGAAAGTGAAAAAGAAAAGTCCTATCTGGCTTCCAGTGGCTCTTTTTATGTGTTTAGAAAGTGGGTGGGTCGGCTAATTCTGCATGCCCAACCCCCTCAACTTATCATTGGCCAGTTCCTCCTCTCTCCCTTGATTGGGGGAACTGGGTTGTGAGTCAGAGTGATTAGGTAGGTTTATGGTCAGAGGATCCTCCCCTTGTCAAATTGCACACAAATCTATTTCTGATCCAAATACATATTTATCTATGTACCATTTTTCTAATATTATACATCCAGTTAACATATTTTCTGTAGCACCAAACCATCCGATCCCTGTCTTTGTAAGATGTTGTGTCCACTTATGACAGAATTCTGCCCTTTTCATCCAGATCACAACCTCTAAACCTTTCCAGATTTTACCCAAATGTGCACCAGGGATATGGGTTTCAGATGATAAAGTGTCAAATTTTTAACATGCATACATTTGGAGTAACAACCCTTTTTCCGCTACTATCCCCAAGAACATACCACAGGGTCCTAACACCTCTTAAAATGTGCACAGAAAAATCACAAGAATGATGATGTTATTTATATAATTTTTACAAGTCTGCACTATGAATTATCCATCTTTTTAAAATTATGCTCTGGCCCCAAAGGGGTGTGGTTTTCCAAAGCACATGGTGGAATTTCTGGTTTATCCACTTCCCCCAAGCTCAGCTTTCTCACAAATGCAGTGCCCCTCCCAGTTTCTCCCAAGAGGAAGCCATTTTACGACCCCCCCCAATATAACATTTGCCTGAGTCCAGGACAGGGCTTTGTTCAATTTCCTGCAGTCTGCAGGTACCACTCCCCTAATTCAATCAGAGAGGTGTCATCTCCTTTTGGCAGGGGCAGCAGGATGCAGCCAGGCCTGGGAACACAGCTGCTGAATTCCCTCTCCTGTCGGGGGTAGTTGTCAGGCAGAATCCAGTTTCATTAAGCCAGGCTTCAGCTAAATGTCACTTTTGTTCCCAGTTGTTTTTATTCAAATCAAACTCACAATTTTTACACATGCAGCTAGAATGCTGATTCTAAGTTCAAAACTATGACATTTAACAGTTGCAAACTATGTGACACTCAAAAGTAGGTCACTCATTTAATTTAAACATTTTGATTTTAGTGGTTTTAAATCCAATTTCAGTTAAGCTGCTGACATCCACAGCTCAGCCAGTTTTGTTATAAACATTGTTTTGGGCTCTTCATCTTTCCAGATTTTGTATACACACAAAGCTTCATTCTGCCAGATGTCTGCAGGTGTTCAGTAAGATTTTTGAATATCCTGCAATGTTTGAAATAGGCATTTTGAGCTTGCATTCAGGGAAACAAAGCTGATTTTAAAGCGCTTTTTTAGCCAACCGGCACTGCTGTTTTTCCTTTGGCACACATTTCACTCATGGCACTCCTGGCCCATCATGCTTGCATTGGTGGGTGGCAGGTTAGGCAACCATTTTGGTGTGCGCACAAACTGTGTGGTTTTCCCGGATTCTGGCGCAACTGTGGGCTTTTCCACCTTCTTGGATTTTCTAAGCCCACAGCACCAAATGTTGCAGCTTAATAGTCCAAACGTGGGTCAGGACACCCAACAATGGCAGGTGTGGTGGTCTCTGGATGTGAGCACCCCAGCTACATGTGGATGATTCGCACATCTTCCTGCTAAAATGTTCTATGATTAGTTCACAGTTCTTTGGCAGAGCTGTCCCTTTTTCAGCTGAATTGCCTGGTGTAGAGTTCCTCTTTTCTTCCATGTGCATATGTCAATTCATTGAGTATTTTTCTCAACTCCGGTGAGTAACCTCAACATTTAAAAGAGGGTCCTGGACTGACATTGCCATTGACTTGCATTGTTTGATGTATTTCTTAGATTTTGTTTAAGTGTATGACCTCTTACCATATCTAGTGGTCTGTCCCCTTTGAATGTATGTATGTCCATGTGAAGTAGTTTCTCTTACTCTAGCCTTGTGCGCTATATGGTAATAGCCATTAAAATCACTGAAGATTCATTTTTTAGATTTTCAAATTTAATGAAGTCAAGTGCAAACAATTACAACTCAAAAAACTGTTGTTAGGGAGAATTGTAATTTCTGTGCTAATTCCCTTCTACATTACAGAATCTGAGCTCTTTTACTGGACTTTAGGACTTTTACATTTTCATCCTGGAGAGAGTGAGACCTTTTTCCCACTCTCTCATGTATTTTTGTTTGATTTGAACTCTGAGATTCGTTTGGATTTGGAGTCTGACAAACTCCATATGGCATCATCATTTTACACTGTGACACACAGCACCCTCAGTGCAGTGCCACAGAGACGTCCTTTGGAATTCTTCTAAGTTTTCCATAACGTTCTTGGATAAACTACTGTTTCCAAGAGCAGTGAAGTGAAATTGACTTTACTGACGTTTTCTCTTTGCAGACCCAGCTCACACTATCTTACAATAGAGTGCTGGAGGGGTTACTTAGTATCCCTTTGGCTCCCTTCTCATGTAACATTTTATGGTACCATTTCTACAATTAATGGCTTGTGGCAGTGCTTTACTTTTTCCTACCATTGTGTGTTTTTACCACAGGCTGCGTTGCAGATGCAGTATAGCACCCATTGTTGCCATTTTGTCAAAATGGCGCCAGTCTTTTTTTTTTCTATTTCGTGTTCGAAAGGTCCTTCTTGAGATTTACTCTGTGTGCCAAACCAGGTCCCTTTTTTAATTTTGTCTTTGGCGGGATTCACGGGTGAAGCCTGCCTCTTGCTTCAGCGTTTCTAGCAGGGCAGGTAGTGAGGGTGGTCCAGAAACTCCATGTGGTTAGTTTTCTTGGTTACAGGAATGCACCCAAAGGTGATTGACCAGCTGGCTTTCCTTGGAGGATAGGCACCCTGCTGTGTGAGTGACAGCTAGGCTTTGAATGAATGGGAACGACTTCCATAAAAGGCAATGTCTTTTGCAAGGAAGACAGTGTCGACCACTGGACAAAGCAACCGAAGAAGAAGCTTGCTGTAATCTCCTGGATGGTTGGTTTGCCTGGTGAAGCCCTGCTGCATTGCTGAAGCTCTGAATTTCTAATCAACTAGAGAAACCCTGCAAGGATGACTTCTCCCCTTGGGTTGGTGGGGACAATCAGCCCCAAGACGAACTGGACTGAAACCCCTCTCTCTGTGGCTGTACGTCATTGCTGCTGCAGGAACTAAGTGCCAGGGGACAGAAACATGAGAATCTAGTCCATCCCCTTTAAGCCATACCCAACCTCCAGGAAGATCCTCCAGACTCCCTCGAAGCAGGGCTGATCAAGCCTGAGCCACCTCAACACAGTTTTGGACCCCAGAAGCAAGGAATGTCCACAAGGTGTCCAAGAACCACTGTGGTGCTATTAGTGAGTGGCTGAAACCGAGAAGTGCCGCTGATCTGAATTGTGCCCATTGCTGCCGCAGACCTTCAAACCGTAGTGCAGGAGTCCTCGGAGATACTCCCTCTTGTTCCCATGACTGAGGCCCAGGAACAACAGGATCTGCAGGAACTACAACAGCAACAGAAACCAGCTGGACCCTTTTCTTCAGACTCAAGGTACTGTGAACTAAGGGGTACTTACCTCTTGTTGTGTAGCTTGCTTGCTCTCTGTTGAGACTTGCATTGGCCGCCCTTTGCAGAGTTGCTTGCAACTTTGCCCATAATAAGACTCCCAGCTTGTGGCCCAACAGTGATTTCTTTTACAACAAAACTCTCTTTAACATTGTGAAAGACTTTTGTGCTAATCTTCAAGTAGTGCCCCAGCTCCCCTAGACTTTGCTCAACTGACATTGGCTGTCCTGGCTCCCTGAAGACTCTTCTTACCCTCTGACTTTGTGTTTAACTGCCCCTCCAAAAAGTCATACACATCTTACTTAAACAGCTGTGTAGGAATAACCTACATTGAATTGGGGGATTCTAAAGTGCTTACCTGTTTGAGAAACTTGTTAACCATTATTTCCTTCCTTCACCCTTCCCTTTTTACCACAACTTCAGTATTACCAGTGAAAAGTGATATATTAATGTCCACAGTGTGCTAACTATTGAAGTCACCTCAGTGTTGTAGGATATTTTGTACAAATTTGGGGTTTTGCAGTATTTTCTTGCCACTAAAAGATGAGCAGTAGTTTGGTGATACTTATCCTTGCATATAGATTGGGTTTGGCTTCATATTACTCTAGTGACCATACCTCTTATATTATATTGGAGAATCTAGTAATATATACTACTGGTGGTATTTTGTGGTAATAGGTTATTTAGTGGTGAGCATAGTTTCCTTCTCTACATTATAACTCCATCATAAACAAAACCTTCCTTTCATATTAGAATACCTGCTAGTGATCTATAGAGGGCCTTGGACCTATACACTTAAGGGGACCCAACAATTTTATATAGAGTGCCACCTACAGTTCGTGGCAGTTCCACTGGCTTATCTACACCAGCAATCTAGGTGCCCATAGGCATTGCTGGCTCATGGACCTCCAGCAATCTATATTATATTAGATACCCTCCAACAACATGCAAGGAGGGCACACACGCACACACCTGTGTATCACTGCTTATTCTTGGTTATTATTCTATCTGCATGGGCAAATTGACAAATGTATTACCAAAGAGAATGAATCTCCCCTGTGTCACAAATACAACCCCAAATGCAATATAATAAACAACTCTACACAATATGACTTTATATATTATTTGTATTGCAAACAAATACAAATCACAATAACAATCTTACCATGTGCATTTTCCCATAATCTGTAACGAAAAGAAAAGAAGAAAGAAAACAGAAAAAGAGCAAGCAGGTTTTTTTTTTCTTTTTAAAAAAATATGAATTGCTTTTTAACATACACATGACAAATCAAGATGCAGAGGGTTTCCCTTGCTACTCTGTCTACCTGATATTTTTAGATCGGTCATTCATACGACAGCACACAGTAACCTCACTTAAACTGTGTCTGCTTACCAAAAATATTTGTGGCTCTTTCCCACACACAACCTTCTTTCGCTCGCCTCCGAAGAACAGGCCCAGTCAGCATGAATTGTCCCTGTAATCTTGGTGTCTGGGATGCACAGCGAAACTTCCAAGCCAGTGATATGATATGATATGATATGATATGGTATTTGTAACGCGCCTATACACATGTGTTTCAAGGCGCGAAAGTGCCAGTGACACCAAGAACATCTATCTCCAGAGCCCAGCCAACACGAACTAACCTCTCCCTGTCAGTTTTTCCCTTAGCAGAGTTCTGCACCTACCCACTTTGCCTACGTGATATATCTGCAGATAGTTTCCTTATAATCAGGTTAAAAGGCAGCATCACAATTCACTTTTATACAATAGAATCTTTGCTCACAGAGCAACTGTTTCAATTATTATTTCCTTTTGCGCATACTTTCTGCTTTCTGCAAACACAGAAAGAGAAAGAAGAAAAAAATGCCATTGGGCATTTGAAAAATGTATTTCAGAATATGTATGTTCACCTCATTTTGTACATGGGACTACATTATAATGTTAATGAATTAGCATTAGTGATTAGTAATTGTTAATTAAATCAGTCAGTTATATAAATAATGTTCAATAATGTAGTCTTTTTTGCATGAGGTATTCAAGAGAAAAAAAAATGGATGCACTTTTAGTCTCTGCAGTTTTACATTGGGCTTTTGCTACATTATGAATTCTATACCTTGCATGCCACCGGCAACTTATTCACATGTTATACTGGCAACATACAAATGGCTATATGTGTGTGCCCCATTATTGCTGGCAACAACATGCTATCACATTTATTGAAGCACTATATACTCTAAAGCGCTATAAATACTATAAAGCACTATATATATATTACTACAGACCCCTCCTTTTTCTGACAATTTTGCAATAGTCAAATCCAAAATTGGAGGAAACTCAACTTCTGCTTCTCTTTCTCTTTCCATCACAGCAACTCAATAAAATGAACATTCACATTTTTCATAAGAAATCACTGCCTAATCACCATAAAAGCAAAATCCATCTCAAGTGGGTCCATACGTTCTTATAAAATATTGTACACTTTTCCTTCATAACAAAGTGTCCATAGTTCAATGTCCAATGTCTTTGTTTAATTGTGAAACAGACATTTTAAGTTCAATAACAAAATAATAAAATAAAATGAATAATTAAAACAAAGAGTTAACATAACTAATTAAAATAATTAAATATAACAATAAAGTTGTGTGACTCCATCGCCCATACTTCCAGGATGTATCGGAAATAATGCACCCACAACTCTGCAGGTTCAGTTCAATATTGTTCAATTAATGATGTCCACTTCACATCATCTGGTTCATTTGCATTCTTTCATCCTGGCACTCTTGGATGCTTTCTATAGGAATCATCTTTTTTTGGCGTCCCGGTTACTTTGGGCCTCATTACACGGTAGGCGGTAGCCATGGCGCTATTAGTGCCATGGCTACCCCCTACCGCCGTCGGAGTCCGGGTTCCCGTAATAGGGACTTACCGGTCTATTCCGACCTTTGCAGGACCGATAAGTCCCCATTCCGGGAACCATTCCCATTCCCATTTGAGCCCCCATAGGGCTCAATGGAAATGGGGAAGGAGCTAATAACGGTACCGCAATTTGCAGTACCGTTATTAGCTCTGAGGTCCCTCAGCAGGAACCATCCATAACGCCTGGGCAGACCACACGTTAAGCACGGGACCCTCGTAGTAGGGCGGTAGGGGATTACCGGCACTGGTGCCCTTTCTGGTGCCAGTAATCCCCTAGCCTACCATGTAATGAGGCCATTTGTCTTCACCTCCATTCAGAGGCATTACTGATCTTCATCCCGTGGACTCCATGACTCCGCCATCTCCCATGTCCTCCGGTCCTGTGACCTCCGACAAAAAATATGTGTTAATTGTTCTAAATCAAATCAAGAAAAGAGACAGATTAAGTACATAACACAATACCAATTTCGCCATTTTTACCAAAAATAAAATATATAGTCCAAAACATGTCATCCTTTTTATTTTGGTTTCTGACATTAAGCTCATGTTAAAGAGAAAACAAATATATACACAAAACATCATTATACATTAAACATATTTCAACCTTGTAATAAAATAATACCATCTGCTTCAGCCCCCTTTGTCAATTTTTATCACCTATGGTATTTTTATTTACATGTATTTCACATCAAGAATTACATCTGTTTTAATTTCTCTGCTATTGGATATTACGAAGGGTAGTATGTGTTTGTCTTTCATGTATTCAGGGCACTTGAGCTGTTTCTACTTGCTAAAGCCTCCTAACTTCTTGTTTGGGATGACAGGGCTTAATTTGGTTAACATGAACAAATTGCTCTGTTACCGTTTCACCCTCTGTTCTTAATATTTTATGTACCACTGGAGACACCTTATCCATAATTTGAAACGGCCCCTGCCAGGCCGCCAATAAATTTTGAATTTTTCTGTTTATCTTTTCCAAAATTAAATTTATACAACTGATGCCCTACACTATACTCTTTCACAGATGTCTTTTTATCATAATATGATTTTGTACTGTCAGCAGCCCTTTCCAAATTCTGCTGCACAAAAGCAAATGCATGTTGTAAATGCTTCCTCAGTTCTTCCATATATTCATGAAGTGTAGATGCGCTTACAAGTGTCGTCTGTTCATGTGTCATGTATAACAAATGTTGTGACAACACCATTTTCCTACCTGTCAATACCTCATGAGGGCTGATACCTGTTGCTTTGGCAGGAGTTGATCTGATTGCCATCAAAACCAGAGGTAAACACAAATCCCAGCTGCAACATGCTTCTGCTACAAACTTCTTTAATATATCCACAACAGACCTGTTGCAACGTTCAACTCCCCCAGAAGAGGTGGGTCTGTATGCAATATGCAGTTTTCTTTTCACTCCAGTATCTGGCAGACCTTACTCATTAAAGCACTTGTAAAATGACTTCCTCTATCTGATTCTATTCTTTGTGGTAACCCAAATCTTGAAAATATATGATTTACCAGTAATGTGGCTGCTGTTTGCGCACTACAATCTGGTGTAGGAATAGACTCTATCCATTTTGACATCAAACAAACCACACTCAAAATATAACGATTCCTCCTGCTCGACCTTTTTACAGGCCCCACATAGTCTATTTGAAAATCTGACCATGGAAGGGTTAACCCTCTTTTCATCAGTGGAGCTCTATGCATTTGTGAAACGGGTTTAAATTGTGCACATACTAGACTTCCCCTAGTATATAATTCCACATCTTGGGACATATGTGGCCAGTAAGCATAATCTTTCAATATCTCTAATGTTTTTTGTGAACCTCTCAGTCCTGCAGTTATTGAATCATGTGCATGGTGTAGCATTAGCGCTCTGAATGAAAGGGGCACCACCCACTGTATTTGTCCGCTTATGGTTTCCCTAATCATGAGTCCATCCTGTAGTCTGATTCGTTTTTTATTCTTTAATAGCACCCTCAACTCTTCTTTTCCCGCACAATCATTTTCAGCTAAAGGATATTGTTCAGGGTCTATCAAATGATTATAATAGATTCCCAAAATTGGATCACATTTGTGTGCCTTAATCAGGTCTTGATCTGATGTATCATAACTCCATTGCACTACTGGTTGTTTTACCTCGTTTAGAGCCTTAGAGCGTGTAACTGCATCTATCTGTATTTCACCAGGTAAGTGTTCAATAGGTAGCAACTCTCCCATCACAGCCCTAATTTTGGCTAAATGATCTCCTTATCATTTCCCTCCTTATCTTCTCCTGGAGTTTTTAAATGTCCACAAATTTTCCTCCAGTATATTGTTAAATCATTCTCTGACACTAATTTGTATATAGCCTGCACCATTTTTCCATGTTTGAGTTTTTTTTTTATTGTACATAATCATGCCTCTTGCTTTCCAGCCATGCAAATATTCCACAAAGCTATTTTGTGCATAATCAGAATCAGTCACCAGGACAATTTCACTAAATGTATTATCAGCTGCAGTAGTAATTGCTTTATAAATAGCTGCCAATTCCGCTACCTGACTACTCCTAGCCCCAATTCTAATCCCTATATTGGGAATGCCTTCACATTTCAACCAGACATTTCCTATTCCTGATACCAATTGTTTATTACTGTCATTTTCAATGTGAAAGGCACAACATTTTCAGAGCAGGATCGTCGCCGTGCAAGGAGGAGGGGGTTGGAGCCTTCTCCCCTCACCTACAGGAGATATTCCGAGACCCCAGCTGCCTCCACACTCTGAATGAGCAAGGTGGGTTCATTTCCGATTTTTGCCAGCTTTTGATTCTACATTTACCAGCATCTGCCCCCGACCTGGCTAAATTGCCAGATTTCACAATTTGGGGTCCAAAACACAGCGGATTCGACTAGCTGCACCACTAGCCACCATCATAATCAACGTGGTTAATGGCCGCTGCTCCGGTCGACACACAGTACCTAGCAAGGAGCCCAGCAGTGTTTGCAGCCTCTGATTGGCTGTATCTGTAGCCATCCGCCCTCGAGCTCACCGATAGGCGGTAGCCGAAGGGCAAGCCTAAGGGCCTGTCTGCGCTTGTCCCCAGAGCAGGATCGTCGCCGTACAAGGAGGAGGGGGCTGGAGCCTTCCCCCCCCACCTAAAGGAGATTTTCCAAGACCCCAGCTGCCCCCACTCTCTGAATGAGTAAGGTGGGTTCATTTCCAATTTTTGCCAGCTTTTGATTCTACGTTTACCAGCATCTGCCCGCGACCTGGCTAAATTGCCAGATTTTACAATTTGGGACCCAAAACACAGAGGATTCGACTAGCTGCACCACTGGCTGCCATCATAATCAATGTGGTTAATGGCCGCCGCTCCGGTCGACACAAAGCACCTAGCAAGGAGCCCAGCAGTGTTTGCAGCCTCTGATTGGCTGTATCTGTAGTCACCCGCCCTCGAGCTCACCGAGAGGCGGTAGCCAAAGGGCAAGCCTAAGGGCCGGTCTGTGCCTGTGCCCAGAGCAGGATCATCGCCGTGCAAGGAGGAGGGGGCTGGAGCCTTCTCCCCCCACCTACAGGAGGGTTGCCAGACATTTCGTGGAAAAAAATTGGTCGACCAGACAAATGGTCGAACCAATTTGGTCGAAAACCAAATGGTCGAAATTTTTTATTTTTTTATTTTAACCCTTTTTTTTTTTTTTTTGGGGGTCCCCCCAACCCCCTTTTTTTCTCTAAAAACCCCTTTTTTAACTAAACGAAAACCCGAAAAAGAAATATATAAATAAAAAAAAAAATTCGACCATTTTGTTTTCGACCAAATTGCGTCGACCAAATTGCAGTCGACCAGTTTTTTTTCGACGAGTTGACTGGACACCCTACAGGAGATATTCCGAGACCCCAGCTGCCCCCATGCTCTGAATGAGCAAGGTGGGTTCATTTCCAATTTTTGCCAGCTTTTGATTCTACATTTACCAGCATCTGCCCCCGACTTGGCTAAATTGCCAGATTTCACAATTTGAGGCCCAAAACACAGCGGATTCGACTAGCTGCACCACTGGCCGCCATCATAATCAACGTGGTTAATGGCCGCCACTCCGGTCGACACACAGCACCTAGCAAGGAGCCCAGCAGCATTTGCAGCCTCTGATTGGCTGTATCTGTAGCCACCCGCCCTTGAGCTCACCGATAGGCAGTAGCCGAAGGGCAAGCCTAAGGGCCTGTCTGCGCCTGTCCATGTCTGGCAGCAAGGAGCCGAGCTGCCTGGTGTCCACTTCCTGTAAGTATTTTTTGCACTATACCTCAGTGGTACTAGACTGCCCAGAATGACTCCTGCCTCAGATTATTAGTGCACGACCGCCTACCTCACATATCCTTGTGATCACCAAGTATGCAAGTTTACAATCGTTGACTCGTACTGCTTTGCCCATAACTGCCTCCTTTATGTCTGCACTACTTTCCCATTCTCAAGGATGGACTGTAACACAATCCTAACCATTACAACAAGAAATCGGGCACTGCATTGTTTCACGTTGCTTCAATGCATTCATGCCTACGATGTCGGCACCTTGTTATTACTGAGATGCAATACGCTACAAGTGCGCGTACCTTTCACATTGTGTGCATTGTGACCGCCTGTACCATGGTTATCCCTCAATTTGCTTGTATGTGTATGTACCTTAACCTCTAACTTAATAGCATTGAAACTGACCCCACCTGTCGGCATTGCACACTCCAGCCTCACTGGGATTTTTGAACCCAGATAGACCCTACTGCCATAATTGCTTTTGCCTGTTTATACTCTGTATCTTAGCCGACTACGATTTTAAATTCAGATGGGCTTTGCTGCTATTAGTGTTCATGCCTTTTTGCACAGTGCATCTCAGCCTCACTGGGATTTTGAACCCAGATAGACCCTACTGCCATAATTGATATTGTCTGCTCATACCCTGCATTTTAGCCTTATTGTGATTTTAAACTTAGCTAGACTTCACTGTTATCAGCGTATCTTAGCCTCACTGGGATTTTTGGACCTAGATGGACCTTGTTGCCAGAATTGTCTTTGTCTGCCTGCACATTGCAGTTTAGCCAAAACTGTGCCTCTTAAACTCAGGTGAACATCCGCTGCCATAATTATCTCTGTGAGCACATGCCAGCAATGCCTATATATTGCATAGTCTACTACACTCATGCACCCTACTCAGCCTATGTGCGCCAATGCGTGTTGGCTCCCTGCCCACCTCACAGTTTTGTGACTATCTTTGTCGCTCTCGGCTTGTCTACTTTAAATTATAGGCACCAGTGCCTATTTTGAGTTTACTCCCTACATATGGTACCTTTTAGTTAGCCCACCTCCACTTTAACTATGTATCTGCCAGCCAGTTATACAGTCTTATTGAGGACTATCCTACACTTACTCATCACAATAGATGTCAACATGCCTCTCCCTCGGCCCACCCTAGCATTTGGGATATCCCAGAATGATCCCAACAACCTAAATAATATGATCACTAGACCTTGTTATCTCTCCCAAAGAAACCTCAAACTTCGTGCTAGACTCCCTAAAATCTACAAACCCACAGCCAAATCTCTAGACCTCCTCTCTAATAACCTGTCTAGAAACTTAAAAAGCACCCAGCCTAATACCAAAATATCTCCGCACAATTCGACTAACACTCAGCACCCACTCCAGCTTAATAGCCGACTCTCTCAAGTCCCTACCACTTGCCCTAAACCCTTCCATAAGATTGTGATACCACATACAGAGCCCACACTACTAGGCATAAGAGGAGCCTTAATAAATGCCTGGTCTCTCGTGGCACATGCCACTGATATAGCTGACCTTATCACAACAGACAAAATGGACTTCCTTGCTATTACGGAATCTAGGCTGCATTCAGCAGCCGGCCCAGCAATCATGTTAGCTATTCCTGAGGACTACACTCTTCTAAGAATAGACCGTACCTCTTCTCGAGGCAGTGGCCTAGCCATAATTGCAAAAACTAGCCTAGCACTGAGACTCGCTACCCCATTAAAGGTAGACTCTTGCGAACTCCTGACTGGCAAACTAACTACCTCTACTACACAAACCTTAACTATCCACCTTATTTACAGGCATCCAGGCCCACTTGGTTCCTTTGAAGAAGATCTCACTAATATCCTGTCAGACAACCTCAAAAATACTTCACCAAGTCTTCTCCTAGGAGATTTCAATCTTGGTTACAAAGACCCTTCAGATCCCAATGCAACACAGATCATTGACTCCATTGAGGAATTAGGCTTCACCTAAAGGGTAACAGGCACCACTCACACTAAGGGAAGAACCCTTGATTGGATTGTGGAACACTATTGCGCAACGTCCATCAATGCTATAACACCTATACCCTGGTCTGACCATCACCTGATCTCTTTCGCTCTCGAAGCTACAGTCCCTCATTCTAACACTACTATAGCGGCCATTCCTACAAGGAACAAAAAGAACATTAGAGCTGATAAACTCATTCCTCTGCTCATCCCTACTCTGAACTCTCTCCCCGCTCTACAGACCCATCGACATTGGTCGAAGAATACAACAACGTAATGTTATCCGCCCTGGACACCATAGCACCTTTGAAAATTAGAAAATGCAAACAGAAAAAACATGTTAATTCATGGTTCTCTCCCCACCTAAAAGCCATTCGACGTGAGAAATGTAAATGTGAACAGATATGGAGATCAAACCCCTCTGAAAATAACAAAAACAACCTCACCAAACTAGCTTCCCTTTACAAAAAAGAAATAATCCTTGCTAAACAAGAATCTTATAATTCACGCATTACCCATGCTAAATCTAACACAAAAGAACTATTTACTATCCTGAAAGAATTGGAAACACCTATCCAAGCCCCTGACACCTGCCTTAAGGACAAAAATTGGTGCACTAGCATTCAGAGTGCTCTATCTAATAAAATAACGACTCTACAGGCTAAAATCAACAATAAAAAAGAATCCCTTCTCCTAACCGCCAACTCTAACAATACTTTGGCCCCTGTGCCTTCGATCTCTCCCTCACCTCCCACATTGCCCGAAACATCCAAACCCCTTTTTAACTTTAAGAAAATATCTACTCTAGAAGCCGAAAAGGTTATCTTAACCCTTAAACCGTCCAACTGTCACGGCGACCCTTGCCTTGCACAAATCATAAAGGATCCCGCAAGGGACCTTTCCCCATTCATAACCAAACTCATAAATGCCTCATTCTCTTCCGGCACCATTCCTAACAATTTGAAACAATCGTGGGTCCTCCCACTTCTAAAAAAACAAACACTTGACCCGACTATTCCCACAAATTACCGCCCCATTACAGCAGGGCCATTTCTGCTTAAAATTTTGGACAAGGTAGCGTGCCTCCAAATTCAACGATACTTGGAATGTAACCACCTTCTAGGAGTACGTCAATCAGGTTTTAGACCGCAACACGGAACTGAAACATCACTGAGTGACCTTAAAGCACAAATTGACACCCTGAGGGACAACGGTAACACAGCACTACTTATGCTGCTCGACCTTTCGGCGGCGTTTGACCTGGTTGATCATAAGACTCTTTGTCGCCACTTAGATTCAGCTACTCACTTCTCGCAAGAAGCCATTGGCTGGATTCAATCCTTCTTAGATAATAGAACTATGCGGGTCTTCGCACCTTCCGCTTCTGCTGACCCTATTCCTATAACTTGCAGTGTGCATCAGGGTTCATGTGTTTTGCCCACTCTGTACAACATCTTCACGAAGCCCATTTTTGATGATGTAGATGGCCTGGGTATCACCTACAATAACTATGCAGACGATACACAGATCCTCATCCCATTGACGGGAGATTACGACAAGGATTTGGCCTTTGTGAACAGAGTATATCTCATCATCCAGGCATGGATGGCCTCTCATGGACTATGCCTGAATGATGATAAAACAGAACTCCTCATTCTGGGCACCACGGCTAATCTCAATAAATTAGGCCATCTATATTCCTACTTCACCATAGACAATAACATTATCCCAGTAGCCAAATGTAACGCTCACCTGACTCCCACGGAGGCGCTGGCCTGGTTCGCGCTGCTGTGACCTCTTCTAAGGTGATGCGCAGGGTTCGGAAGACGGACTGGACCGGGCCCCCAAATCTGGCTTGTCTGGCTCGCAGAAGTATCCTTCTGTAGGCGAAAATAGGGGATTAACTGTCTGTGGGGTAATGCAATAAGCCTCCCGCTTTCCCCTCTCACCCTCCTCAAAACCCTTCTGTGATTCCTCGTAGCGTCTCACCTTAGGGTCTGGAAGGACGAGCTCTCCATCCTGCTTCTGATGCAGGGGCGCGTTGGTATCCAGTTACTTCACTGGATTTTCGGATTGGTGAGAACCAAACTTACTTGGCTTCCAGGTAAGTTTTTTGATGAGAGGTTCCCCTTGTGTCCATGCATTAATTTACTAATGCTAGTGTCTTTTTCCCCATAGGGGCCGGGGTACGGAATGCCGGGGAACAGGCATCGACCCGAGATGAGAGGTGAAATCCTTGTAGAAATCAGGTAAGTCTTTAATGAGCGTTTTTTGGTAATGTCTTTTCATTCGCTCATTAACGCTGATGTCTCTTTTTCCCCTTAGGGGCCGGGGTCCGGAAATGCCAGGATGCGGCGCGGACCCGAAATGAACAGGGAATAAATCAACAGGTAAGTCTTAACATGGAGATTTAGCTTTCCTTATTCCCTTCTCTCTCTCACCTTTTGTTCTGGTCTTTTTCTCCCTAGGCGCTGGGGCGTGACTGCAAATCCGGATGATCGCTGCTGAACATGGAGGCGCCCTGTAAAGGTGAGTGGAATGCGGCGCTGCAGCGATCGACGCGATGAGCTTTTAAATAAAAGTCTTCCTTTTCAGGATTGTCGGCGAGATGTCTCCGGGATGCGGAATTAACAGGTAAGGACTTTTCCTTCTTCTGTTCTCTTCTTCTCTTCCTTTGCAGGTGATCCAGGATGCTGGCAGGCGTGGCAGAAGTCAGGATGCAGGAGCAGACACGGTGAGCGTCCAGCTGCTAGATGCAGAACAACGCGAAGCACGTGTGGCTGTTCGGGTGGGGTTTAAATAGCCTTGGAAGAAGTTCCAGGTATGTATCCTTCCTCCAATCAGGTATGTATCCTTCCCCGACCATGCACGAATGGTAAATTAGTCCCACAGGTAAAGTAGTTCCTTTCAGGCCTCAAGGAGGCCGGGATCCTGCAGCATGGTCTGCATCAGGTAAGTGCACCCAAGCACTTCCATAATGAGCCTGGCACGTATGGCGCCAGGACTGATGTCTTTTATGAGCCTGGCGCCATAGGCGCCAGGACACTGTCCAAAGGGCCCCTATATGGGGTTGCTGGGTCCTTCCTTGGGGACTGGATGTCCGCTTTCGGGGATGCAGGGCTTGAACCGGCTCCCCGGGAGCGGGCATCATGACACCAAAGAAGTGAAAACTCTTGGCTTCTACCTTGACTCCTCTCTTACATTCAAAAACCAAGTAAACTCCTTGGCCTCGGCCACTGCCTATACGTGTAAGCTAATCAGAGCAGCTAAGCCATTCCTTACACCTAACAATTGCATTACCCTAGCAAGAGCCTTGGTATTATCCAAACTGGATTACTGCAACGCCTTATACATAGGCTGCAACAAATACACCACCAACAAGATTCAGATCTTACAAAATAACGCTTTAAGAGCTGCCCTCAGCATCCCTAAGAAAGCTCACATATCTGACCTTAGAAGATCTAACAACTGGCTTTCCACCAAAGATAAAATATTCCTTAAATCAGCCTCCCTAACTCATAAATGTTTACACATGGCCGCCCCGCAGTACCTTACGTCCACATTCCGGAAACAATCTACTAATCGCCCTTCTAGAACAGCTAATACTAACCTACTTCAAGCGCCCAGATTCAAACGCTCGAAGTCTGGTGGTAGTAGCTTCCCGGTCAAAGCTGCCCAATACTGGAACTCACTCCCACCTTCTCTAAGAGAAGATATGCTTTACTTGCGCTTCAGATGAAACCTTATCCAATGGATTAAGGAGCACGACATCTGACCTTCCACCTTACCAACACACCTATGTGCACAATTTGTATACATATATTATGTCTGTATCTGCTCAACTGTATATATTGTATTTAACTGCTGCTTGACACCCCTCGGTATCCTATGTTCACTTGTATGATTTCATTCGATCTTCTGTATGTTGTATGCCAACACTGTTTACCAGTATTTTGTACTGTAACGCACAGCAATGTAACCCAAGCTGAACAATCCTCTTGTCCTTCCTTTGCGCCCTAATACCCCTGGGTCTGGTGCGCATTAAAAATAAATAAACAAACAAACAAACAAACAAACAACCGTCAGCATATACAGTGGCAAATCATTGCATGTCTTTACATCAAAAGCATTGTGTGGGGATTGTTCAAACTCCTGTAAACTAGATTCCACTTCTACTTCATTTGATACATGTTCAGCTGCACAGTCATGTACATCTGCCAATCCTTGAGCAACTGGGCTCTTTTTATTTTGGCCATATCTCACTTCTACAGGAAAGCCTTTTAACTCCAATGTCCATGAAGTAATTCTGGACTGTGCTAGGTTGCTTGACCTAATCCTTTTACTCTCTAAAAATTGCAATGGCTGATGATTTGTTTAAATGATTACCTTTTCTCCCTGAATATTGGGGCCGAAATGCTGTAACACCCACACAGTGGTCAAAAGGGCCTTTTCACATTCACTGAATTTAATTTCAACTTGAGAAAATGCCTTACTTGCATAATCAATGGTTTTGTGATTCAAATCATGTTTTTGAGATAACACTGCTGACATACAATGTTCAGAGAAACCTTTCTCTATATGGAAATCCTTGTTCTTTATTGGGTATGCTAAGCATGGTGCCTTTATAAGACATTCCTTTAATTTAGCCACTGCCCCAGATTGCTCTATTTCCCATTTCCAAGGTGTATTCAGCTTCAGTAGGTTAGTCAATGGTTGAGTAATTTCAGCATACTTTTCAATACATGTCCTGTTATATCTGGTCATTCCTAATAAACTTTTAAAACCTTTCACACTTCTAGGGTCTTTTAATTTCTGTATGGCCTCTACCTTTTACTTTTGTGGGTTTAGTCCATGTTCAGTCACTTCACCTTTTTCTTGCACCATTGTGCTTTCTGTAAATATACTTTGGTACCTGCCTTTTGCAATTGGCCAAGAACATGTCTAATACCATCAAAATGACCTTTTAAGTGTTCATTTTTTATCAGAACATCATCCACATAAACTATAGTTCCTCTTTCTGCTGCATCAGGCATAGCCTTTCTCAAAAATATACCAAACTCACTTCCACTATTGACATACCAGAATGGTGTTCTAACCCATGCGTATTGGTTCCTAACAAATGAAAATGAAAACAAATTCTGACTATCCTCTGCCAATGGCACACACCACTATCCAGATGTGAGATCTAATGTAGTAAACACATTTGAGCCATGCACCTGAGCAAGGCCTTGATCAATGAATGGCAGTGACCATCTGGACACTGGCACTCTTTTCTTTAATTCTCTCAAATCTGCACACAGACACCATTGACCATTTGGCTTTAACACACCACAAATAGGAGTGTTGGATGTGCTATGAATGGGTTTCATAATTCCCCGAGACTCCAAGTTTTTAATTATCTCTTCCGATGACTCTAAACATGCCAGTGGTAACCGGTACTGGTGCACAAATACTGGATTTCTACAACACCATTCCGGTAATGTGGCAACATGTAAATTAGTTAGGCCACAATCATATGCATCTTTAGCAGAGACATCTTTAAATTCCATAAATATTTTTCTCAATTCATTTTTATCTTCATCGCGATCACATGCATCTGCTAACGAGATCTGTTCCTCTACCATTTGTGAGAATTATAGGAAATCCTCCAGTGGAGGAATCTCTGTGCTTTCTTCTAACTGTGTGTCTTTGTCTCTCTGTAAAGCTGCCACTCTTAAATATTTTGTCATGTTAACTTCCACTTCAATGTGCTGATTTTCTGTTTTATTTTCATTTACGTCAAATACTATATAATCCTCTTGGTGACAGCACACTGTCTCATTTGAATCATAAGGGTACACAGATTGAATTTTAAAGATTCATTTGGGCTGAGAATCCAGATATTCTGACAATACACCCCCTGCATCTACATAACTTTCAGGGATATTTCCAATTACCATGTTATTGAAATCTGCAGTATTATGTGATTTTTGTATGGCCATTCCTAATGAAGAATTTTCGTCTACATGAATATCCTGATGTCCTTTATTATTCACCATAATTTTGTCAGATCCTTCTCCAACATCTATCAATGAGGTGTATTCATAATCCTGGCGTTGTTGCTTCATGGACTCATTTAAACACACAAATGCATCAGCAGCTTTCATTTGCTGTCCATTCTTGCACTTTAGCGTTATTGCGTCATGTGTATAATGTTAAAAAGCAATTCATTTTGTTTAAAAAAAATATGAATTTCTTGTTAACATTATACACATGATGAATCAAGATGCAGAGGGTTTCCCTTGCTACTCTGTCTACCTGATATTTTTAGATCGGTCGTTCGTACGTACGACAGAACACAATAACCTCACTTAAACTGTGTCTGCTTGGCAGAAATATTTGTGGCTCTCTCCCACACACAACCTTCCTTCGCTCGCCTCCGAGGAACAGGCCCAGTCAGCATGAATTGTCCCTGTAATCTTGTTGTCTGGGTTGCACAGCGAAACTTCCAAGCCAGTGCCAGTGACACCAAGATCATCTATCTCCCCCAGCCAACACAAACTAACTTCTCCCTGTCAGTTTTCCCCTTAGCAGAGATCTGCACTTACCCACTTTGGCTACGTGATATATCTGCAGTTAATGAGTTAGCATTAGTGATTAGTAATTGTTAATTAAATAAGTCAGTTATATAAATAATGTTCAATAATGTAGTCTTCTATGCAGGAGGTATTCAAGAGAAAAAATAAAAATACTCTCTGCAGTTTAACATTGGGCTTTTGCTGCATTATAAATTCTATACCTTGCATGCCACCAGCAACTCATTCACATGTTATACTGGCAACATAAAAATGGCTATATGTGTGTGCTACATTATTGCTGGCAACAAAATGCTATCACATTTATTGAAGCGCTAAATACTCTAAAGCGCTATAAATACTATAAAGTCCTGTATATATTACTTCAGTGTGTAGGAATATCTGTGTGCCATCCCAACATGGTAACAACTTACTTTACTGAAATGAAAGGAGTGTATTTTAAGTGTGGCATATTGCTCACTTCTAAAGATGGCTTATTTTAAAACTGACTTTTAAATTAATAAACAATTATTTTAATCAAGAAACCTTGAGTATAAGTGTTATTTGAATACTTGTCTTTGTGAAACTCCATGTTGCAACCCTACAGCTCACATTGTCCCCTCTTGGCTGCTCAGTCAGCTTGTGTAGTACAGGCCTTTACCAAAGGTTGGGTTACCTATTGCCAAGAGGACACGGCTGGTGTAGTCTCGCAAAGGGTCATGACATACAATCTTGGCTAACATCAGTGTTACTCCATCTTAGAGCTGAAAGTTGATATAAACCTACTGGTGCATGTTATTCCTAGGCATGTTGTAATTGACATAAAATATTCAATATAATAACATGTGATTTCCTACGCACAACACACATTTTCTGATAAATCAATGTTGAGGTAACTAAAATAGACACAAATGGAAACAGGGGACAAAAAAAATTAAACAAAAAACATTAGTCATTCCTCATTTTCAGCTTTTTATCATTCTTATTTTCATACACTCGATATCCTATGTGTGTAAGAGGAAAACAGAAATGAAAGAACGTCTTACACATATATAATGTGTTTCTGTTCACACAGGTATTATATACTTTTCTGTAGCCTGCAATTAACGGTTTCTTTTTTTCTGCCTCTCTAAGGGTTGTTCCCTTTGAAAAATTGTTTTGAGCATTTTGTAAAAATAAGAAATGGCCCAGGTATTAGAAGAGTCATCTGGGTAAAGATTATGTATAGGCTTGCCACGCTTACCTTCATTAAACTGCTACTCTTTTATATAATGTAAAGCAGCATTCTGCGTGTTTAATGGCGGTCACCATTACCATGAAATATTTATACTACAGATGTCACCATTAACTACGTCATGACATCATGCGTGTGCAGCCCCCATCTTTATTTGCTATTTGGGTATGTTGTCTTTGAAATATTTGTTAACTGAAGTATATTTTATGGGTGCAGATGTTTAAAATATAGACGCATATTTTGTGTATACTGTCAGTCCAATAAAATAACCTATATTTGATATTGTCAACCGATACTGTTGCATCAATTAACCTCTTATATTAGAGTACCCACAAATATTGTATTGGTCTCATGCACGCATGGAGTATTATTTACATGAAAATGTCATTTGGTTAGACCGTGTTAACAAACTTTCATTGTTTATTGTTAGAGAACTAAACAATCATGCTATTCTGGAGTATTATAAAGGTATTTCATAATTATATACCATCTGATTGTACTAGTATAATGACTTACCACTTTATATTCCGATGGCTGGTATGCATTCTGACCCTATTCAGGCACCATCCTCAACCTGCACTGCAGAAAGGAAGATAAGCCCAACCCATGTTGCATGAAAAAGGAGAGGCAATCCTGTGCCCGGCGTGGTGGTTTGACCCATGGTGGGGCCCATGGAATGCAAACCGACCAAAGCACAGACCAGAGAGGCTGGCACTCAAGACTTAGTGAAGGAAACAGGAGGAAACAAGGCATAGTCAGACAAGAAACCATTGCCTGGAGACAGCAAAAGGGAGTGCCAGCTCCAGAAGAAGCAGAGGATGGCAACTTGAGAAGACCGCTTCAACCCAACAAAACACCTGACCAGAAGAACACGCCTTGAAAGCAGAATGTATCCTGTTGCTCTGTGAATTAGGAGGGTGAAAAAGGCCAAGAAAGAGCCCAAAGCAGGTGAGAAAGTACTTAACCCTAGGGAGGATATTATATGGAATGATATGATGTGGCATTTATAACGCGACTGTACACAAGTGTTTCCAGGGGTGACAAGACAAGGAGGGAGAAACAAGGGAGGACAAAATAACCATCTTACTAGGCTGTGTGTCATTCAGATTGTACAAGTGCGGAGAAGAGGGAAGAGGGAAGGGGAGAAGTGCCAGGGGGAGGCTAAGGGGGAAGTGAAGTTAACACATGTGCAGCCAGCGGGTGGCTCATAAGTGCAGAGAGAATGGACTGTAGGGTTGCAGATACTGACCCTTAAATGCTGGGGAGCCCTGAGGCAGTGTAAGGGCAACTGTACATGCAGGGGCCTGGGACCGAGTTCAGAGGGTGACCAGGGGACCACTGCGAGGAGCAGTCAAGTGCATCAGCAGGGAAGAGGAAGAGAGAAAGTGGAAGCGAAAAGGAAGGTCCTGAGTTGCTTCCGGAACTGTAGGTTGTTCAGGCAGACCCCAGGGCAGGGTAAATATAAACCGATGACAATGTGTGGTGAGAACTCACCAACTCTAAGGCGGGGTGAGAGCAGAAAGACTCCAAGGCAGAGTGAGAACAAGCCAACCCCAGGTAGGTGAGGAGGAACCAACCATATGGTAGGGTAGGAGAAGACAGACCCCATGATGGGGTGAGTGCAACCAGACCCCAAGGTGGGTTGACAACAGACTGACACCAAAGTGGAGTGAGAGCAGACATACCCCAAGGTGTTGTGAGCACATAACAACCACAAGAGGGCCCAAGCCCCCATGTGGGCTGCACAGAATCAAACCCATGGTGGGCTGTGAGACCTGAGACCTCAGGTTGGGGGACTCACCAGGAGGGGAGAGAGTGTGGAAAAAATACTGCAAGACTCACTGGGACTATTCTGAGTGGACTTGATATGATATGATATTTTATTTGTATCACCCTCATACACAAGTGTTTCACAAAGTACTATAAGAGCCCAAGTATTCTAAAGAGCGACAGACACCCCGGAGAAAGGAAAAAACACTGACCTAAACACTCATTCACAGCACATGGAGGCAAAGGTGGAAGTGTAATAGACATTTTGGTGTCTGTTTATATGAACTCTGTAACTGGACAATGGAACCATTATTGATACAGACACATATCATAACATAACTTCCTCTCAATCTACTATTAATTACCAAGTAGATGAAGGAACATTAAAAGGGTAAGTGTGCAACTTAGAGGTGCACTAGAGTTTAGAAACGTGACTAATTCAAACATCCTGAGTTATTGTTTTTTTTTTTTTTTTGCAGAGATTTCTGGTTTCCCAACTCACTAGTCATCAATTGGCAAAAATCAGCATTCTACTTGCTTAAAACTATGTTCATTGGGAGCTGGCTATCATGCACATGCATGAGCGAGTGGTAGGAGTGCAGTCGGCAGTGAAGGTGAAAGGTTCCTCTCCCCCTGGGATTTATTCAGCTGGCTATCTAGATCCTAATTACTCCCATCTCACACAATTTACAACGTGCAGCGGCGTGCGTAGCATGCACGCGTGAGCTAGGTCTAGGAGTGCAGTCTGCAGTCTGCCATCAGCTGGAGTGGGAGAATAAGGTCAGTGGGTGAGCCATTTGTTTTGTTTATTTTGCTGCCAGCCTCAAATGACAAAATGTGGTGGTAAGTGTCTTACTAGTAGCAAGGTTTGTGTTCCACCCATCAAGGCAACTGTATTGAACCAGCATATGGAACTTTATTGAAAGTCTCCTTGGGTCAAACTCCAGACTTCTAACAGTAACTATCACTTGGAGTCATCTAATCAAGTTAGGAACATCACGACTTTCTTTCCTTTACTGCAGTGTGATGCCCCCAATCTCCATTCATCCAACAGTTGATGCACAGGACTGGGATACAAGCATGCAAAAGTGTCTCGATAAAATCCCTCCCTCCAATTGACAATAACTCATTATTACATTTCTGCTATAGTCTCCAGCCGGAAGCCAGGGGAGGTGGACCAAAGGGAACCCTCCCCTTACCTTATTATAAGTGGCCGTAATCCATCAGCGTCCCCTGATCTGGAGAATTGTGCAGAAATGAGTGACAGTCTGCAGAGTGAGTGCACTAGTGGGGTGCACTCTGTGCTTGCTGAGCACTCAACCGATATGGAGGAATTCCATTCATTGCTAAAGTCTATGATAACCCTTTGTGCATAGATTTCTAAAGAGCATAATACTAATTTGACACTGCTTAAATTAACTGAAGCTGCAACAGAGAGGTTAGCGATCTATTTCCACACTAGTTGGTCGTTGTGAGTAGGTTCTGCTGCTAGAAACAGTTCAATGCCCCCACAAGATGACCTTGTGGTAGTCCAAGCATCACTGGTCATTGTGCAGACCTGGAATGAGACATCAGGGCAGTGGAAGGTGGACATTGTGTCATCGTCCATACATCTTGTGAGTGAAGGTGTATGGGGAAAAGTAAGCCAAAGCTAGGAAACAGAGGTGGAATTTTATCTCCCCCGAGGAAAAGACTATGGGCCTCATTACAAGTTCGGCTGTAACCCTGCCGGAGCTACCAGTGTGTTACTGCCGGACTTGCAATATTTACTGGTGCCTGGCTTGCCGGAAACATCGAGGGATTACGGCCCCAGCGTTCCGGGAAATCAGGCGCCGGTAAATTGTTAATCCCCATTCCAATTGTCCGATAGGACTCAATGTCTGATAGGACTCAATGGGAATGGGGATCATGGAAGCCCGGGCACTGTTAATAACAGTGCCGGTGCTTCTGTGAAACTGCGGGTGGGTGCCGTTCCACCTTCCATGTCTGAGCCTGGCGGGTGGGACAGCTCCTGCCCACAGAGTCAGACTATGCCGGTCTGGTAACAACGGTGCCGGTAGGCTTTCCGGCACTGTTGTTACCAGACCGGCATGTCATAATGAGGCCCAATGTAGGATAAAGCGCCCTAAAAATTGCATCAGTCTAAAAGAAATCTCCCCCGTTAAGAGAAATGCTGGTGCAGTGACGGCCCTGTCATTTGCATATTTAAGTCACTTTGGGTCTCATCCTAAATTACTAGGGGAATACAGACGCTGACCCCTTGCTCACTATTTTTAGAGAAGCACAGCTCCTCCCAATTGATGAGGTCCAACCAGACCGAAACACGTGTCTGGGGATGCTGTTGGTACTCTTGTTCAGAGGAGAATTTCCTAGCATTTCGGTGCTGGACTGCCCCAGGGCAGGACAAAGACTGATATGTTTGGGATATTTCTTCTCTGTGAAAGATAGTGAGTTAAGACTCTGGGTAAGTCTCTCCTAACCAGGACTAATGTCTGGCAGAGAGACTTCCAGGACCCCCCTTGTCAATTTGCATATTTAAGTAACTTTGGGTCTCACCCTAAGTTACTAGGGGAATCCAGACGAGGACCCCTTGCTCACTATTCTGAGAGAGGCACAGCTCCTCCCTACTGATGAGGTCCAACCAGACCGGAACATGTGTCTGGGGATGCTGTTGGTACTCTTGTTCAGAGAAGAATTGCCTAGCATTTCGGTGCTGGACTGCCCTAGGGCAGGACAAAGACTGATGTGTTTGCTATATTTCTTCTCTGTGAAAGATAGTGAGCTAAAGACTCTGGGTAAGTCTCTCATAACCAGGACTAATGTCTGGCAGAGAGACTCCCAGGAACCCCTTGTCAATTTGCATATTTAAGTAACTTTGGGTCTCACCCTAAATTACTAGGGGAATCCAGACGTGGACCCCTTGCTTACTATTCTTAGAGAGGCACAGCTCCTCCCTACTGATGAGGTCCAACCAGACCGAAACGCGAGTCTGGGGATGCTGTTAGTACTCTTGTTCAGAGGAGAATTGTGTAGCGTTTCGGTGCTGGACTGCCCCAGGGCAGGACAAAGACTGATATGTTTGGGATATTTCTTCTCTGTGAACGATAGTGAGCTAAAGACTCTGCGTAAGTCTCTTGTAACCAGGACTAATGTGTCAGGAATCATATTTGGGGTAGAGGACGGCGCTTCTTTTTTCCCAAGAGGCGATAAACTACATTTTCCATCAGGCGTTTGGATACGTGCAGTTCCTCTTTCGTGCGGTACGCCAGCTGCTCATTAGCAGTAACTGTTGAAAACTCCTCGCCCGTGCCTCGGTGCAGGTAATTACAGATTATCAGAACGGGCGGCAGCAGCTGAAGAAGCAAGAGCATGCGGGAACGTTTTGGATGCTGAAGGACTTTTGGAGCTTCCCCCTGGCCGCAACGGTGATTAGCAGCCTGAACAGGAGAAAAGCAGTCGCGGGCCGCGGCGGTGAATCAGGCTCCTTCCCAAGTGTTGGACATCGAACTTCAGAGTCCGGATGTCCTCATGAGGCATCCGGACCATCAGTCAAGTTTTCTACAACATTGTTCATGTTTTGGTGTTAGAGTATGCTTATTTTCGCTTGTTGATTTATGATACGAACACGGCGGTGAGTGTGTGATGAAACACGCCATGTGTAGGATAAACGCCATGTGTGAGACATGCCATGTGTAAGGAAACATGCTATGAATCTCAGAATTGACAATACAGTGCCCTGGGAAAATAGGAGACTATCCTTTAAAGCGCAGTTGTTTTGGAATCATTCTTTAGTGGCCACACAGCACAAGGGCATGTGTTTTGTGTATTTGTTCTAAACCCTTGTTTGTTGCTTCATTGTGCCCAACAGGACATGAGTCTTGTATCTTCATGAAAAGGTACAACCCTTTATGCAACCCTATGTGTTTTAAAGAAGTATACGTCCCAAGGCGCATGTTATGTTATGTTCAAGTTCTATGTTCAAGTTTATAATCCTATGTTTTGTGGTGTGCAAAGTGGAGTCTTATAGGGCCACTAATGAGGTACACTACTGTGGGTATGTAGCAGGTTCATTACATGTATAGGAGGTCAGGCTAGGCGTTCAGGAAGTAGAGGTACAAGTATAGGAGTATTGCGTATATTGTATGTACTTGCTTGTTTATGTTCCCTTCCTTTTCTTTATCACCCCATCCCCCTTTCCCTAACTCCATCTTCCCCCCATTGGCTGCCACGTGGCTACCTGTGATATCATTTTCAGGCGCCCGTGCCAACCACGGTGGGAGGGGTCAATCTATTTGGCTTCTGTGGTTCGGAAGAGAGGATTGAGATCCCTATTCCCTTATAAGTTTGACAGAATTACCTGCCCCCGATTTCGGGGTAATTGAACCACCCAGGTCAGATGGATACGAATCCTCCCTCTTTAGCGGATGTGCTAAAAGCACTACAAGATATACAAGTAGAGTTGGTGCAGGCTAGACAGGAATCCAGTATATTGAAAGCCCAGGTACAGGGTTTGGTCGCACAAGGCACCCCGCTGGATGGGGCTGGAACCTCTACTTGAGGGCAAACTGGTAGAGCCACGTCTAGCGTGATTGTGCATTCCCCTAGTAGTGTGCCATTAGCCGCACCAGAAAGGTTCACAGGAGACCCTAAGAAATATATGACCTTTTTAACACAGTGCTGACTTCATTTTTTGTGGAAACCTAAGGCTTTTGAGACAGTACAGGCTAGAACAGCATTTGTTATTTCCTATTTAACTGGAGATGCGGCAGCATGGGCAATGCCTTTAGTGCAAAAGGATGATCCTTTATTATATAATTGGGATGGTTTTCTAGTGGAGTTTGGAAGATTGTTTGATCGCCGGGAAGTTTCCTTGGCTCAAGACCAAGAATTGTTAGCTTTAAGACAAGGAACACGCGACTTGGTTTCATATGTTACACACTTTAACAGGTTAGTGATTGAAACAGATTGGCCTGAGAATAAACAGACTGTGTTGTTTTACCAAGGGTCAAAGAGGAATTGAAGGATGCTATAGCCCAAGTAGAACCTCAACCTAGTACATGTACGGCCATGATTGATTTAGCACTAAGATTGGATCATTGTATTGGAGAGTGCAGGGGAGAGAAGAAAAGACCAGAAGTGTTGCCCTTTGCCAGGTTGGATCGGGGTAAGGGAAACAGGAATACAGAAGGTGAACCTATGCAGATTCGAGGAATAAGGGGGCCATTGTTTGTTGCAGAGAAGGAGCAACGTAAGGCTAATAACTTGTGCCTTTATTGTGGACAACCAGGACATTTTATTAGGACCTGCCCGAATACTCCCAAGAAGGGAGGAGGTGTGGATAGGAACAAGGTTGAGACGGGAAAAGGATTGGGCCGGCCTTAGGGGGAACTCAGGCGACAGGCCCAGAAACAACTAGGTTCCCGAATTGGAGTGCAAATACGACAGGGAAAAGAAATTCACATTTGTACATTCTGGTGACTTTATTTTTTGCCTGTACTAAACAGCTAGTATCTGCAATGGTGGATTCAGCGCCACCGGTAATTTCATTGACATTGGATTGGCGAAAAGGTTGTGTTTACCGTTAAGGGAAAAATCTCAGGTTGAGGGGGTGCAATCGGTGGATGGATCACCATTGGTTTCAGGGCCCATTTGTCAACAAACTAAACCCATTCTAATGAGGTGTGAGTCTGGACATATAGAGGAAATTGTATTTGATTTAATAGTGGCACCTCAGTTCGGACTCATTTTGGGCATGCCTTGGTTACTTAAGCACAATCCCAGGATTGATTGGATTAAGCGGCAGGTGGTATTTGCAGGAGTGGAATGTGAGGGTCACATGGAGGAGGAGGTGAGACCTGCATTATATTTGGCAGATCAGATGGCAGAACCACAAATGGTGGGAGTAATGGCTGTGAGTATCTCGAATCAGTACCAAGATTTAGCTAAAGTATTGACAAAGGGGGAGCAGACAGGTTACCGCCCCATAGATCCTATGATTGCCTGATTGATTTGGAACCAGGGGCTAAGTTACCTTATAGTAGAATCTACGCTTTGACTGAAACAGAAAACCAGCATTTACGAGAATATCTGGATGACATGCTAAATAAGGGATTTATTAGACATTCCACCTCACCTGTTTCATCACCTTTATTCTTTGTCACAAAGAAAGAGGGAACTCTTAGGACAAGTATTGATTATAGAGCATTGACTAAGGTGACAGTGAAAAACAGGTACCCCTTGCTTTTGATTTCAGTGTTATTGGACCAAGTAAAAACAGCAGTGGTTTACACCAAATTAGATTTGAGAGGGGCTTACCATTTGATCCGTGTTAAAGAGGGGGATGAGTGGAAGACAGCCTTCAGGACTAAGTTTGGTTTATTTGAATACCTTGTGATGACTTTTGGTTTATGCAATGCTCCTGCAGCATTTCAATACTTTATGCAGGAGGTGTTGAGTGAGTTTCTAGATCAGTTTGTCATAGTATATATTGATGACATTTTGATCTATTCATCTTCTGAAGAGCAACATATAGGTCATGTGAGAGCAGTGTTAAAAAAATTACAAGACTATCAGTTGTATGTAAAACTAGAAAAATGTGCCTTTCATACCACTCAAGTGGAATTCCTTGGTTTTATTTTGACTCCCTCTGGTATTGTGATGGACAGGAAGAAAGTGCAAGCAGTTACGGAATGGCCAGCGCCTCAATGCATCAAGGATATCTAGTCCTTTCTGGGTTTTGCAAATTTTTATAGGCGCTTTATTTCAAATTTTTCAGAAATTGTTACACCGATTACCAAATTATTAAGGAAGGACACTAAATTTGATTGGAACTCTGAGGCAGAAGTAGCTTTTCAAGAGTTAAAGAAAGCATTTACGTCAGCTCCGGTACTGAGGCACCCTAATCCAGAGAAACCTTTCCAAGTGGAAACTGATGCTTCCAATGTGGCTGTTGGAGCAGTATTGTCTCAGAAGGATGAAGAAGGAGTGTGGCATCCAGTAGCTTTCTACTCTCGTAAGCTTACTAGCTGTGAACAAAATTATTCAATCACCGATAAAGAGTTATTGATAATTAGAGCAGCATTTTTGGAGTGGCGACATTACTTGCTGGGGGCCAAATATCAGGTTACAGTGGTCACTGATCATAAGAACTTGCAGTACTTCAAAACAGCTCATACATTGAGTCCAAGGCAGTTAAGATGGTCACAGTACTTTAATGAGTTTAATTTTGTAGTCACTTTTAGACCAGGAAAAAATAATGGAAAAGCTGACGCTCTATCTAGGCAGCAAAATTTGGAAAGCAGTGTAACCGAAGTTAAGACTATCATTCCTGCGGACAAGGTAGCAGGAGCGGTAATGACACAGTTGCTGAGACAAGTAAAACAAGAAATGAAAGGAAAGGTCAAATTGAAATGGGGAGAGACGAATCCTGCAGAAACATTCCACAATGGTCTTCCCTACTATGCAGGGAAATTGTTTTTACCGACGCTCGCTTTGCAAAAGAAGGCATTGCATTGGTGTCATAATTCACCTTTGGCAGGACATTCAGGGAGTAAAAAGACACAAGGTTTGTTGGAGAAATATTTTTGGTGTCCAGGATTAAGACAGGATTCTATTAAATACATTCAAGAGTGTGAAACATGTGTACGCAGTAAGTCAGATCATAATAAGAAAGCAGGGTTACTCCAGCCCCTACCTACTCCGGAGAAGGTTTGGACACATATATCCATGGATTTCATTACTGATTTACCTCCGGATGATCAGTATGTATCCATCTGGGTGGTGGTGGATTATCTATATAAACAAGCGATTTTGTATCTTGTAAAGGTCTTCCGGGAGCAGGGAAATTGGCCGAATTGTTTTTGCAACATGTGGTCAGATTACATGGTTTACCTCAGAGTATTGTATCCGATAGAGGTCCTCAATTTACTTCCACATTTTGACGTGCTTTTTGTAAAATGTTAGGAATGGAGTGTGCTTTGTCCACCAGTTATCACCCACAAACGGATGGACAAACAGAGAGAGTCAATCAGACGCTTGAACAATATTTACGCTGTTATTTAAGTGATGGTTGTGAATCTTGGGTACAGTCTTTATGGTTGGCTGAGTTCACTTATAATAACACTGAACACGCTTCTTTGGGTATCTCTCCGAATGTATGTTTGTATGGTCAAGCACAGAATATGTTACCAGAACATTTACCTGATATAGAGAATATTCCTATGATTCAGGATAGAAAAAAGTTACTTCTACACCTCAGACAGAAAGCACGAGCCAATTTAGACCAGGTTAAGGAACAGTATAAAAGATATGCAGACAGGAATAGGAGAGAGGCTCCTGAGTATAAAGTGGGGGATAAGTTCTGGATTGCGACACACAATTTGCCTTTGAAAGGACCCCATAAATTTGCCCCTAAGTTTATTGGACCCTACGAAATTGTGAAATGTATATCTACGGTGGCATGCAAATTAAAGTTGCCTCAAACTTTAAAGATACATCCAGTGTTCCATGTGTCTTTGCTTAAACCCGCAGCTCCGGGGACGAGAGTGCAGAGACCACCAGCAATTATCAAGGAAGGGCAAACAGAATATGAAGTAAAGAAGATACTGGACTCAAGACAGAGACAGAATCAATTATGGTATCTCATCCAGTTGGTAGGATATGGCCCTGAGAATTGTTTATGGGAACCTGCTAGTGCGGTTCATGCACCTAGATTGGTGCGACAGTTTCATTTGCAGCATCCAGAGAAGGCAAAACTTGGAAGGGGCCCTGAGAGAGGAGGTACTGTCAGGAATCTGATTTGGATAGAGGACGGCGCTTCTTGTTTACCAAGAGGCGATAAACTACATTTTCTATCAGGCGTTTGGATGCGTGTAGTTCCTCTTTCGCACGGTACGCCAGCTGCTCATTAGCAGTAACTGTTGAAAACTCGCCGCTGCCCGTGCCTCGGTGCAGGTAATTACAGATTATCAGCACGGGTGGCGGCAGCTGAAGAAGCAAGAGCATGCAGGAACGTTTTGGATGCCGAAGGACTTTTGGAGCTTCCCCCGGGCCGCGACAGTGATTAGCAGCCTGAACAGGAGAAAAGCAGTCGCGGGCCGCGGCAGTGAATCAGGCTCCTTCCCAAGTGTTGGGCATCGAACTTCAGGGTCCGGATGTCCTCGTGAGGCACCCGGACCATCAGTTAAGTTTTCTAGAACATTGTTCATGTTTTGGTGTTAGAGTATGCTTATTTTCGCTTGTTGATTTATGATACGAACACGGCGGTGAGTGTGTGATGAAACACGCCATGTGTAGGATACACGCCATGTGTGAGACACGCCATGTGTGAGGAAACACGCTATGAATCTCAGAACTAACAATACAGTGCCCTGGGAAAATAGGAGACTATCCTTTGAAGCACACTTGTTTTGGAATCATTCTTTAGGGGCCACACAGCACAAGGGCATGTGTTTTGTGTATTTGTTCTAAACCCTTGTTTGTTGCTTCATTGTGTCCAGCGGGCCATGAGTCTTGTATCTTCATAGAAAGGGACAACCCTTTGTTTGTGCCATTTTGCTTGTATGCAACCTTATGTGTTTTCAAGAAGTATACGTCCCAAGGCGCATGTTATGTTATGTTCAAGTTCTATGTTCAAGTTTATAATCCTATGTTTTGTGGTGTGCAAAGTGGAGTCTTATAGGGCCACTAATGAGGTACACTACTGTGGGTATGTAGCAGGTTCATTATATGTATAGGAGGTCAGGCTAGGTGTTCAGGAAGTAGAGGTACAGGTATTGGAGTATTGCGTATATTGTATGTACTTGCTTGTTTATGTTCCCTTCCTTTCCTTTGTCACTCCATCCCCCTTTCCCTAACTCCATCTTCCTCCCATTGGCTGCCACATGGCTACCTGTGATATCATTTTCAGGCGCCCATGCCAACCACGGTGGGAGGGGTCAATCTATTTGGCTTCTGTGGTTCGGAAGAGGGGATTGAGACCCCTGTTCCCTTATAAGTTTGACATAATGTCTGGCAGAGAGACTCCCAGGACCCCCCTTGTCAATGTGCATATTTAAGTAACTTTGGGTCTCACCCTAAGTTACAAGGGGAATCCAGACGTGGACCCCTTGCTCACTATTCTTAGAGAGGCACAGCTCCTCCCTACTGATGAGGTCCAACCAGACCGAAACACGTGTCCGTGGATGCTGTTGGTACTCTTGGTCAGAGGAGAATTGCCTAGCATTTCGGTGCTGGACTGCCCCAGGGCAGAACAAAGACTGATATGCTTGGGATATTTCTTCTCTGTGAAAGATAGTGAGCTAAAGACTCTGGGTAAGTCTCTCGTAACCAGGACTAATGTCTGGCAGAGAGACTTCCAGGACCCCCCTTGTCAAACTATCAGATTATTGGCACAGTTGCGTTAACACTGAAAACAACTTTGAATCAGTGGAGAAACAGCGTCTCACCAAGAAAAGGAGAAAGCAGTGATGCAAACGAGGCATGAGAACCAATAGGGGGATAATTGAGTGTGCGTGTTATCGTCCAGGGACATCACAGACTCGCAGTCGGAGGGTGATCTATTCTCGGTTGTTACTAATGATTCTGTGTTGTGTGAATCTATTCCATATGAGACTGAGATGTGGGACATATAGCTTTTACACCATACAAAGGACTGTTGCTTGGTTCAAGTGACAGTGGAAGCTCACAGCAAGTCATTGGACGAAGTACTAGAAACCCGGAAATCTGAAAAACATATCCCCCCTTTGTATGAACAATAGATAACCATTTTGGACTTATTTGCTACAAATGAACGTCTTTTTTGAACAGGCAGAAAGCCTTTAGGTTGTTACACATTTATCCTCAGCTGAGGGTTATCACTTCCAAGGATATGGCCTGAGTAGACTTGCCAGCTTCTTTATGGGAAGTCAACTGGACCTGTCTCCACTTTCATAAATCAAATGCTATTAGAGTTTGTAGTGTCAATGGTGCCATGTTTTTTTTTCTTTTTTAATGGGTTGTTCTTTGGAGCTTGGCTCCCCTTATACCTCCAATCCAGACAGAAGTGTGTTACATAAACGATAGCTCACTTCAGGTGGGGGTAAACCTGTGAAGAGGGATGAGGGTGTCCCATGCCCCCCCCCCATGTTGGTACAACTAAGATGGATTGGGTTTGGAGACCTCTTTCATTAGAGTGTGAACATTAAGAGGGTAATTCTTAGAATTCAGCGCACAAGTGGCGCATGCGGCTGGCGCACAGTGTGCGCGTGCGAATCCCTGCGCCAGCCGCGTGCGCTAAAATCCATTTCCGCACACAGCGTATTCATGGATTCCAGCAACCAAAACCAGCCATGGGGCACAGTGGCGCAGCAACCATGCAGCAGCGCCAGTTATGCCCCCAAGAACGCCTCTCGCGCAGGGAAAAGCCATCAAAACCCCAATCCAGCGCAAAGGGCTGCGCTAACCCTGTACCAGCACGGCAAGCGGGCTACGTGTATCAATGGGGTGCGCGGGAAGTACATCACGCGATTGGCCCCGTGCGAGCAGGGTACGCGTATTTCAGGGGTGCGCGGGAAGTTCCACACGCGATTCCCGCAGGGTACGTGTATTTCAGGGGTGCGCGGGAAGTTCCACACGCGATTTCAGCAGGGTACGTGTATTTCAGGGGTGCGCGGGAAGTTCCACACGCGATTGGCCCCGTCCGAGCAGGGTACGCGTATTTCAGGGGTGCGCGGGAAGTTCCACACGCGATTTCCGCAGGGTATGTGTATTTCAAGGGTGCGCGGGAAGTTCCACGCGCGATTTCAGCAGGGTATGTGTATTTCAGGGGTGCGCGGGAAGTTCCACACGCGATTTCAGCAGGGTACGTGTATTTCAGGGTGCGGGGGAAGTTTCACACGCGACATCAGCAGGGTACTTGTATTCCAGAGGTGCACGGGAAGTTCCACACGCGATTTCCGCAGGGTACGTGTATTTCAGGGGCGCGCAGGAAGTTCCACACGCGATTTCAGCAAGGTACGCGTATTTCAGGGGTGCGCGGGAAGTTCCACACGCGATTTCAGCAGGGTACGTGTATTTAAGGGGTGCGCGGGAAGTTCCACATGCGATTTCATCAGGGTAC
This sequence comes from Ambystoma mexicanum, assembly GCA_002915635.3. NCBI lineage: Eukaryota > Metazoa > Chordata > Amphibia > Caudata > Ambystomatidae > Ambystoma > Ambystoma mexicanum. The sequence goes on along the minus strand of CM030321.1, from coordinate 845,372,341 downwards.
GTGTATTTCGGGTTGCGGGGGAAGTTTCACATGCGTCATCAGCAGGGTACGTGTATTTCAGGGGTGCGCGGGAAGTTCCACACGCGATTTCCGCAAGGTACGTGTATTTCAGGGGCGCGCGGGAAGTTCCACACGCGATTTCAGCAGGGTATGTGTATTTCAGGGGTGCGCGGGAAGTTCCACACGCGATTGGCCCTGTGCGAGCAGGGTACGCATATTTCAGGGGTGCGCAGGAAGTTCCACACGTGATTTCTGCAGGGTACGTGTATTTCAGGGGTGCGCGGGAAGTTCCACACGTGATTTCAGCAGGGTATGTTTATGTCAAGGGTGCGCGGGGAAGTTCCACACGCGATTTCAGCAGGGTACGTGTATTTCGGGGTGCGGGGGGAAGTTTCACACGCGACATCAGCAGGGTATGTGTATTCCAGGGGTGCGCGGGAAGTTCCACACGCGATTCCATCAGGGTATGTGTATTACAGGGGTGCGCGGGGAGCACCACACGTGAATTGCACGTGTGGGTCCTCCCAGGTGTTCCCTCTACACCCTCCACGGCCCCTGCAGGTGGCTCACACCACAGGGGCCTACCCTGCACATGTCCTGCAGGCACCCCATCCACCATGGCCATGCCCCCCAGCCAACCCACATGTCAACTTGCACTACTGCCCACCAACGCATGTCCCCCTGCACCGCCAGCCACCAGGGGCACCGTCCACCAGGCCCCCACCCATGTCTCCCACCACCCCCACCCCCCAGCACTGTGGGGCACCCTCCACCAGGCCCCCACCCATGTCTCCCACCACCCCCACCCCCCAGCAGTGCAGGGGCACCCTCCACCAGGCCCCCACCCATGTCCAACTTATGTCCCCACCACCCCCACCCCCAGCACTGTGGGCACCTGCCAGCAGGCCCCCACCATGTCTCCCACCGTCCCCACCCCCAGCACTGTGGGCACCGCCATCAGGCCCCGACCCATGTCTACCACCACCCCCACCCCCAGCAGTGCAGGGTCACCCTCACCAGGCCCCCACCCATGTCTCCCACCACCCCCACCCCCCAGCAGTGCAGGGTCACCCTCCACCAGTCCCCCAACCATGTCTCCCACCCCCCAGCACTGTGGGGCACCTGCCATCAGGCCCCCACCCATGTCCAACTCATGTTCCCCACCACCCCACCCCCCAGCACTGTGGGGCACCTGCCAGCAGGCCCCCACCCATGTCCAACTCATGTTCCCCACTCCCCCACCCCCCAGCAGTGCAGGGTCACCCTCCACCAGGCCCCCACCCATGTCTCCCACCACCCCCACCCCCAGCAGTGCAGGGTCACCCTCCACCAGGCCCCCACCCATGTCCAACTCATGTTCCCCACCCCCCCCCCACCGCCAGCACTGTGGTGCACCTGCCAGCAGGCCCCCACCCATGTCCAACTCATGTTCCCCACCACCCCCACCCCAGCACTGTGGGGCACTGCCAGCAGGCCCCCACCCATGTCTCCCACCACCCCCACCCCACAGCACTGTGGGGCACCTGCCAGCAGGCCCCCACCCATGCCCAACTCATGTTACCCACCCCCTGCCCCCCAGCACAGTGGGGCACCTGCCAGCAGGCCCCCACCCATGTCCAACACATGTTCCCCACCCCCAACCCCCAGCACTGTGGGCACCTGCAAGCAGGCCCCATCCATGTTCAACTCATGTTCCCCACCACCCCCACCCCCCAGCACTGTGGGGCACCTGCCAGCAGGCCCCCACCCATGTCCAACTCATGTTCCCCACCACCCCCACACCCCAGCAGTGCAGGGTCACCCTCCACCAGGCCCCCACCCATGTCTCCCACCACCCCCACCCCCAGCACTGTGGAGCACCTGCCAGCAGGCCCCCACCCATGTCCAACTCATGTTACCCACCCCCCGCCCCCAGCACTGTGGGGCACCTGCCAGCGGGCCCCCACCCATGTCTCCCACCACCCCCACCCCCAGCACAGTGGGGCACCTGCCAGCAGGCCCCCACCCATGTCCAGCTCATGTTCCCCAGCCAACATGTCATCACAATCTAGATCCCTGGTCCCTATGGTCAGCCTCCAAATGCAAAACACCAACCCGAGTATTGCATCCACCCACTCATAATTGGCAATTACATGACAGAACACCAATTGCAAGTTCCGAAACAAACACATTTCCCTCACATACACCCAATGGGTGTCAGTGAATCTCAAAACCCATATCATGATATGCATGAAACCAATGAGATACTACACATTGAATTTCGATAAAAAAATATGTATTAAAGGAAACATAAATAGAATCAAAAATAAAGAAACAGGAATGGGAATGTACAAAAATGAAAAGAAGCATGTCCGTGAAAAAACCAAAACCAAAAATCATAATCCAAAGTAATGGTGTCCAAAGTCACTGTCCACAAAACAAAATCCAATGGGAAATAAAATTGAAAGCCATTGCTCCATGGTTAAAAAGTGAAAGAAAAATACAATCGAACAGTGAACTATGTACATACGAACAAGCCAGGGTCCATTATCCTAACAAAAGAAATGAAACCTATCTAACTACACTAACTAATAAAATAAACTATATACAAAAATGTGGCCAATGTCCAAAAGGTCCTAAATAAATCCCAAAAAAAAGGAAACCTAACACTACCTACATAAATATGTACAAGGGCAGCGGGCTAGTTTGACGGCTCACTTTTGGATGTCCCGGGCCAGGGCATCATCGAACTCCTGCTCAAAGTCCTGGAGGCGGTCCTCCTCCATGGCCCCGAGGGTCCGCAGGGCCTTCGACGTGTCCACCTCCAAACCCCTGCGGATTGCCTCGAGGCACTTGGCCTGCCTCAGGGCCCTCCGTATGGAGTTCTCTGCCCTGACCATTGTGAGCCGTGCCTCTTCCGCCCGCTGCCGCTCCGCATCTATGCGTGGCCCAACCGCTGCCACACGGAAGACACTCTCTGTCCTGGGTCCTCCTGCCCTCCGGCCTATGCCTGCCCCACCGATGTTGAAGGCCCCAAGCCTTCATGGCTCCCACCACGTTGCTGCTGCTGCTGTGCCTCTGCCCGTGCACTGCCTCCTGCTGCCTGCACATCCTCCGCCGGCTGGGGTGCAGTCGTTGATGTGGCCACCCCTGCTGGACGTCCGACTCCCGACTGTGACAGGGATGCCTCCTCCACCAGCCTGGCCGCACCGTCAGAGGCAGCTCCACAGGGCACCCAGGTGACTGATGGGTGGGAAGATGGCATGGAGGACGACTGGCGCGTCGGGGGTTCAGTTGAGGAGGGGGTCGTAGCAAGCCCCATCATACGGAGGAATCCGGCCTGGGTGACATGTCCCAGCAGGCTGATGTGGTCAACGAGCCATTCGAGATGACGTGCAGTCTCCTCATGAAAAGACTGCAGGTCACCTCGCATGGCCCGTTGACGCAACGCCACACCAGTCAGAACAGGCTCAACCCAGACCCGGATAGCCACATCCGCAGGCAGAGGAAGGCCAGTTGTCGTGAGCTCATCCCCTGCCTGAAAACGGGTCTGGACGTAGGCATCCCTGCTGGTGCAAGATGATGCAGGGACAGGATCAGGGACAGGATTGCACACAGGCACCTCCACGGCGGCCTGTGCTGCCTCCTGTCCCTGGTCCTGCACTTCACCACTAGCACCAGTGGGATCCCCACCTCCAGACCCCGTCTCTGTTGCTTGCACGGCCTCCTCCTCCACCAAACCCCCCACCAACCTGGATGACTCTGTGCCATCTTCCCCCGGTGGGCCCCGTTGGGCCCTGTGGGGTCTCAGTTGCCCCTTCTGCTGCCGAGGAGTCCAACTCCAACCTCCGCCTCTTGGACCTCCCCCCGGCAGCTGCGGCCTGGGACGCAGCACCGGACTCCTCACTCCCCGACGAGATGACAACATGGGAGGGGAGCCGGGCCTTGCGTCTCCGGCTGGCGGTGGGATCCCCGCCGCTGTGCTCCACAGCACCTTCTCCGCCCTCTTCATCAGTTGACGCTGCAGACAGGGAGAAATAAAACACAGGCATCAGGGCACTGTACAATGGACACATACACACATGACAGTTGTACATGAGTGGCATTGGCAAACCTCAGACATGCCATTACAATCCCCAACACACATGTCATTTCGACTCGCACTCATGAGCCATTCCACAGCCATATCGCAACTGCCAGCACCATCCATACACATACAACAGCATGAGCAGGCAAAGGTGAGTCAGCCATCACATGCAATACAGGAAGTGCACCACACATGTACACACACCACCACACTTGCATGCATGTGTACACCTCTGGCAAGTGTTGCAGTGTTCAGATGGGCATCCATGTCACATCTGCCAATCAGGCTTCCACATCCGGCTGTCACATGCATCCATGTTGCATCACTGTTGCACCCTTGTCAAATACACACAGATGCACATGTACACAGTGCTGATACATGCAGCTGAAAACAACATACATGTGTGACATCACAGACATGTCTACTTACATACACATTCATCCAAACATGTGTGCCCACACAACTGCATTTGGCATGCAAGCCTACACACACAAGCACCATCCATGTCTCACACATTCCAGCCCTCGCATGTGTTAGCCCCACGGCCCTGTACACCCCCACCCATACTCGAGCCCATACAAACAGATGTGCAACCTGCACACTACTGAAAAATCACCACACGCACAGCTCACAATCAGGATGTATGTACACTTACCGCTCGACTCCAGACGGGTCTGCCTCTCAAGGACCTGGACGTGGAGCGCTGGGGATATGCATTCCAGGACCCTCATCTGTTCTTCCGATAAGTGGCCCCGGCGCCCCTTGGCATCCGCTGCCTTCAAGAGGCGCCGGGCCTTGTTCAGGGTCCTGGACCTGAAGTCCTCCCAGCGCTTCTTGACATGTTGGAAGTCGTGGACTGCCACCCCCTCCGCGTTGATGGCAGTCACGATGTCAGTCCAGATCCGAGTCCGTCCTTCCTTGTCGGCGCGGGAACTTCCGAAGAGGGCATCATACTGCCCCAGGACTTGCTCCACCAGGACACCAACTTCGGTGACACTGAAGCTGGTGCCCCTCTGCTTCTCTGCCTCTCTGGCCGGGGGTTGTCAGTGGTCTCAGATGGTGTTTGCCCCGACATGACAACCCCAGAGGCAGGAGTGGGTGGGCAACTGGGTCCTCAGGCTGGGCTGTGGAGTGATGGAATCCCAGTCGGAGTGGGGAACATGAGTTGGACATGGGTGGGGGCCTGCTGGCAGGTGTCCCACAGTGCTGGGGTGTGGGGGTGGTGGGAGACATGGGTGGGGCCTGGTGGAGGGTGCCCCTGCACTGCTGGGGGGGTGGTGGTAGGAGACATGGTGGGGGCCTGCTGGTAGGTGCCCACAGTGCTGGGGGTTGGGGGTGGGTGAGTGGACATGGTGGGGGCCTGGTGGAGGGTGCCCCTGCACTGCTGGGGTGGGGGTGGTGGGAGACATGGGTGGGGGCCTGATGGAGGGTGCCCCACAGTGCTGGGGGTTGGGGGTGGTGGGAGACATGGGTGGGGGCCTGGTGGAGGGTGCCCCTGGTGGCTGGGGGTGCAGGGGACATGCGTTGGTGGGCAGTAGTGCAAGTTGACATGCGGGTTGGCTGGGGGGCATGGCCATGGTGGATGGGGTGCCTGCAGGACATGTGCAGGGTAGGCCCCTGTGGTGTGAGCCACCTGCAGGGGCCGTGGAGGGTGTAGAGGGAACACCTGGGAGGACCCACACGTGCAATTCACGTATGGTGCTCCCCGCGCACCCCTGTAATTCACGTACCCTGATGGAATCGCGTGTGAAACTTCCCGCGCACCCCGAAATACACGTAGCCTGGACATTCGCTTGTGGAACTTCCCGCGCACCCCCGAAATACACGTACCCCGCTCATCGCGTGTGTGACTTCCCGCGCACCCCCAAAATACACATACCCCGCTCAATCGCGTGTGTAACTTCCCGCGCAACCCCGAAATACACGTAGCCCACTCAATCGCGTGTGTAACTTCCCGCGCACCCCGATATACACGTAGCCTGGACATTCGCGTGTGGAACTACCCGCGCACCCCTGTAACACACGTACCTTGATGGAATCGCGTGTGATACTTTCCGTGCACCCCTGATATGCACGTACCCCACTCAATCGTGTGTGTAACTTCCCTCGCAACCCCAAAATACACGTACCCCGCTCAATCGCGTGTGTAACTTCCCGCGCACCCCCGAAATACACGTACCCCGCTCAATCGCGTGTGTAAATTCCTGCGCACCCCCGAAATACATGTACCCCACTCAATCGCGTGTGTAACTTCCCGCACACCCCCGAAATACACGTACCCCGCTCAATCGCGTGTGTAACTTCCCGCGCACCCCCGAAATACACGTACCCCGCTCAATCGCGTGTGTAACTTCCCGTGCAACCCTGAAATACACGTACCCCGCTCAATCGCGTGTGTAACTTCCCGCGCACCCCAGAAATACACGTACCCCGCTCAATCGCATGTGTAACTTCCTGCGCACCCCCGAAATACACGTGCCCCGCTCGCATAGGCCCAATTACTGCCGCTTGCCACTTTTGTAATGCGCAGGGACGCTACCGCCTGCCTTCGTGTGGCGGACGTGTTTCGGCTTGTGCGTGTCTTTGGCTGTGCGTGGCTTTGCCCTATTCCATTCCATGAATACGTGTGGTTCGAGTGAGTGTGGGCGTTCCGTCTGCTTCCCTGCAGTACATCCCCAGTTACGCCCTTATTTTCACGCGTTGTTCCCCATTCCGCGCGTTACGCCCCGTGTTCCGCCCACTTTCTGGTGTATGCGCCGAGGTTGTGCGCTTTCACTGTGCGTGTCGCGCATGCCTTTCGGGATGTTGCAGTGACGTGTGCGCCATGCACGGGATTGGCGCACATTCCGAGGAAAACACGCGCAGGGACTTCCATGAATCGCACGCGTGCGCCTGTTTTTTTGCGCTTGCGCCTGCTTGCGCCTGCTTACGCCTGCTTGCGCAAAGATTTTCGGAGCACGTTTGTTCCATGAATCGGCCCCTAAGGGTTACCATCACTATTGTTTGTTGGAATACGAGCGAGCACTGTCTTTTTGTATATAAGGCAGTCGGTTTAGTCAAATTATTAGCCAATGAAATTTGTATTTTACAGGAACCCAGGCTATTTTATTTTCAATGGCTATTAGTGCATATTCAGGCCAGCTATGAAAGGTCTGATAGGCAGACCACGTGGGGCCCTGATTATTAAAGGGGTGGACTATTTCCTTTTGTTTAACATCTGCAAACCTCTGGGGTTAGGGGGATGCAACTTGGGCGATTATGACCTGCCTTACAAGGGTTTTGGCAGAATGGCAATGGAATTTCCACATTGGGGAAGTGATTATATGTGGGGATTTGAATGCACATTGCGGCTTTGTAAGTGCCCTAGGTGAGAGTATTGTAAACGTTTCTATAGAAACCGCCCATAACGGTACACATACGATTCAATTAAAACAGGGGGTAAGGTGGTCATGGAAGCACATGGCTTAGTCTATCGAAACCAGGAGGAGGTAAACATGTGCTAAATGTTGGACTTGGCCCAATTGCATTGTTTCCAGTTGTGTGGACAATACATTTGTGGCAGACTTCACAATGATCCCTCTGAGGGAGTTCTGTAGGAATTCCACAGAATTAAGTGACACCAACATTCTTAAACTGGAAATTGATAAGTTGAACGTTGACACTTACTCTTACCTGGAAGAGGATGATGAAATAAACAACCAGGGCAATAGGATATTTTGGACTGAAAAAACGTGGGCTCCCTAAATCAAACACTACTCACGTACAAAGTTGCCTTAGAGCTTGCTCCTACTTCCCATATTAAGAAATTGGTTGAGCAATTAACTGCTTATTCTTATTACTATGGGAGGGTCTGTTATAGGAGTAGTCAACATAGGGTATACATTCGAAAGGTTTTTGATTACATCATCGGCAGCAAGAAAAAAGCGATGCTACACAGTATCCGAGCCTTGGAAAAATTAGAAAGCAATGGATACTGAACGTACGGCTGGAACACGAGCTTGATTGCTAATATTAACACGAGATATAAAAATTGGGTGCGTAGGCACATAAAGGCATATAAATTAACTGTTTTGGCAGTTTGTAAAAAGATTTGTTAATCTTACGAAATATAAAGAGATTAACTCTATTATGGAAAAAGAGTGGGGAACTTACATCAAAGAACTGTATTGTAAATCCAAAGGGCTTGGTGGAATGGTCTGGGGTATCCCTGTGTGTGTGCCTAAAACAGATAAACAATTACTGATGGGGATATGTGTGAAGCAGTAAATATGTTACAGCCCTCGAGGATGCCACGGATCGGTCGTACTAAAAACGGATTCTAGGCTCTGGGCTTCAATCTTGAGTGATATATTTCTCAAAATGATTGCAGGAGGTTGAATCGGTGTCACGTCAATTCGTCGAAAATAAATGATCGAATGACCATTTGGTCGAAACCAAATGGTCGAAAAAAAAATGGTCGAATTTTTTATTTTATTTATTTGTATTTTTTTTCCGTTTTGTTTGTTAAAAAAAAATAATATAGAAAAAGGGGGGTTCAGGGGGGTTGGGAGGGGAACCCCCCCCCCAAAAAAAAAAGTTAACATTTTTTTTTCGACCATTTGGATTTCGACCATTTGGTGTCGATCATTTCGCCATTCGACCATTTGGTTGTCGACCAATTGACTGGTAACCGGTTGAATCCCATGCCCTTGGAGCTAATCATTGTTGATCTCAGTTTATAAAAAGGGACACTGGGGGAACCGAGGCAAGTATAGGCTTTTAGACATGCTGGATGGCCCAGGAAAGCTGTTATACAACCACCTGTTGGACAGATTCTGACTCTGGGTTGAACATAAACAGATTCTCTTATTGCAGCAGTCATACTTCCCTAGAGGTATGTGTACCCGTCATAATATTTGGGCTTTGCAATATCTCATTTGTAATACTTTTTATCAGAATACAAACAATCTTTATTTTGCATTTGTAGATTAAACAAAAGCATTTGATTGTGTGGAACACAGTCGGTTATGTAGGTGGGGTTTCGAACCAGGGTTCCGCAAATTAATAATGCAGTATTACACAGACACTTCAGCGGCAGTTAGGCTCAATCAGGCATGCCATTTTTCTGAGTATGTCAGTTCCATTAATGGACTGAAGCAGGGATGTGCTCTTGCACCCATTCTATACAATTTATACATGGCCGGCCTGAATGGTGTTATTGAGAGGAGCAACATTCATCCTCCTCCGATTGGTTCCCGGTGTATCTCATGGTGTATGTATGCAGATATTAAGGTGTTGCTAGAGTAAACCCCCATTGGGCACAACAGTCTTTTTCTGCTTTATATTTTTATTCCAAAGAGAATAGATTAGAGATGAATGAAGCCAAAACTAAAATTGTGATTGTCAATAGAAACCAGCTGTATCGTAATTTTAAGTGGAAGCTAGATGTGGAGACAATGGAGCTGGTGGAGACCTATGTGTATTTAGGTGCTCTATTGAGCTCGTCATGCTCTTCAGTCTCATTGAACAAGCCAATTACCCCTAAAGTGATGAGTACATTTGGGGTGGTTACGAATTTTGTTTGGACAATTGTGGGGGGTTTCTGTAGAAGGTATGTTGCAGGTTTGTATAAACAAAAACTGTCCCAGGTATATTATATGGGTTGCAGATGTTAACTGAGTGTGAGCTGTGATGGTTGAGAATATCAGAGGGGAAACTTTGGAGGGATACCCTAGGTTTGCCTCAATTGTTACCTGTAGAAGCTATACGCATGGAGCTGGGGTTGGTCTTTCTTGCCACATTCATCAAAGTGAAGAGGAGTTTATTTCTTTTTAAGATAATGACAGATGTGGGGTTTTGCAACTCAGGTGGTATAGGGGAAGTTGCCAAAACACCCTTGTGCTAACCTGATAATGAAAGCTTTGGTTACCTCTTGTAGTGAATACCATGCCATCATTGCTTGGAACATGGGCACAGATGGAAATATTATGGTGGCAAAGAATTCCCTAATCAAAAAGTCTACCGAATGAGATAGAACATAACATATTGATTGTTTATTTAGCTGGGAAAGAAAAGGCCTGAAGATATGCGCGTTGCAATGCTTTCCGTATTTGGTACCATTTACTTATCTGTTGACGTTTAAGGATCAGAGATTGAAGTCTTTTGTTATGAAATTGAGGTTTAACCTTCTTCCTTCATTTATGCTGGTGGGTGGTAGAATTACATTTCCTGAGGTTGAATGCCAAAGTAGAAATTGTGGGATTGGATTAGACATTTCTAGACATCTCCTCTCTCAATGTGTCAAACTGAGAGATGTCTATTTTAAGAGCTATGGGTCTTTTGTGCATAAGTGTGAAATTATAAAGGGAAATCAATTTGGGCCCAGTGTTTTTAGTGTCTCCTCCAGGGCACTCATACAGTCAGTATACGCGGTATGTGGACATCTGGAAATCTTGCTTTCTGGGGGTGGGCATGAGATGAATTGCTTATGATTTTGGCTCAGGATGATTTAAATGCATATGGTTTGCTATTTTACTTTCAATGGAAATTAGTTTATATATCTTTTAAATGATATTGGTTTTATAGGATGATTCTGAGTGGAAATGTTTTGAATTAAACCATAACAATTTAATTAAAAAAAACATCTGTCAAAGAAGTTGTCCTAGGTCAGTATGTGATATATGTATGACGAGTGTTGCCCGTTATGTCATGTTGGTCTTGGAGGGCATTCTACAGTCACATTCCCATTTATTTCAATCAGGCCCCACGCCTCAAAGAAGCAGACCCATGTGATACCATGGGTGCGGGTGGCCTGAGATTTCCCCTTTCAAATGTAAAAGGCTGTTTCAAATTTATCATTTAGATGGGCAAATGTGAGTTGAGAACCCTTCCTTTTTTATATGATCCTGGCTCCCTTCTTTGTATAAAGCCAACAGAATTTTGGCTAGATGGGTCCAAAAAGTGGTCAAAATTTAATAGACACAGGTTTCCAATACACATTCATACTTAACATTTGACTACAGATGTGGGACAGACTAATCTTTACTTTCATAGATAAGAGGTCCGGCACGAGTCAAACCATTAGAAAATAAGTGACTATTTTCTGCGTTTAGTAAATCTACCTCTCAGTCCATGGGTTGCCACCGGTAGAAACGTGCAATAGCAGGGACTAGGACAGCCAAACTTCCTAAAGGAGTATTTTGCTAAAGGAAGAACGTCCAGGTTCTTTCCAAATGTGTGGAAAAGACGTGTGTGCCCTCTTGAGTTGCAAGAAAGGATCTGTAGCTGAGTGTTGTTGAAGAATTGTTTTCCCTTTCTCTATTGGACGCACCTTCAGGATGTAAGGCTAAGGGCAACCACGACCAGTCCGGGACAATTGAAATGATGGCCCATTCTTCGTGAGAACAATGTATAGTTCTTTTGTTAGGGTGAATGCTAGTGCATGAAATTTGGAGGCCTCAAGCTGATAGTTAATTTGAGGTTGAGAGTGGGAACCGACCTTTCAGAAGTAGGCAATGGTTCTTGAAGGGAAATATATAATAGTCCAAGGTTCAAAAATGTTACGTTTCCTCCAACAACATTGAAGAAATAATACTGAATTTTAGGTGGATACGTACAACTTCTGCATGTGAGTCATCAAATTATTTCACCCAATCTATGTGTTTAGGCTCTGATTCATGGAATTATTTGCGTGTAAAACGAATGTGGATTTGCAGGCAGAATGGCATACAAAACCTAATTCTACATGTAAATAATTCCATGAATCAGGACCTTAGAGTCTACATTCCTTTATTAATGAATTTCATAGAGCAAACAGAACATTTTCTCCATTCAAAGTGAACAGGATTTGTGCTAGAGAATTTACATTGCAATCCCAATTTTAAGGGAACAAGGTGCTGCTTCTGCAATGTCACTAACATCAACTTCTGGGTTGAAACTTCATGTTCCTACTTCCACAATCCATCAGGAGAGCAGGGCAATGACTGGTTTATAGTTTGGTGAAATCTCCTTTAATGAATTAAATTGGAAGGGTTAATTACAGCTGCAGTTGACAACTCGTGAATGTCAGGTACAGATTCCTGACAGAGTCAGCCAACTCTGACTGAACACCAGACCATCCATACACATGTATTCTATCCAGGGTGAGTCAGCAGCTCTGTGCCTCACAACTGATTCTTTAAATCTAAGAGGTCAAATGAAAACCACCAAGGATTGGCCATTCTTTAATTTATTGAATGGATAACAGTAAGAACCATTAGGGCCCCAAGAAACAAAGCTACATGTGCAAAATTGCTTCTTATTTGTAAAACAAATCCTTTGGTGTGCAAAATGAATGAAACAGGCACAAAAAATGTTCAGGGGTCAACATCGAACTGGGAGGATGAAACAAACAAAGTGCCAGCTTGAATTTTGGGTGTGCATGCAGGTCCACTAGTGCAGCAGAAACAAAAAAATAGTTGGCAAAAGCCACTGTTTCTTAAATGTGCACACATTTTGTCTATTTCACTTTGCTGTTTTTAATTTCACCCACCATTAATCTGTAAGGGCTCCCTTTTATGTCTCTAGAAAATTGTGCATGACAATTTATTTTGGTAGGTTAAAGTATAAATAGCTGTTCTATCAGACATGCTTGATGTTGGTAGTCATGACCCTTTATCAGGCCATACAAGATGGAATACATTGTTGTAACCAGGCAAAAGAAGTCAAAGATGAAGTAGCGAAGAAGAACAAAATATAGAAATGGGTAGGTGAGTACACATGGTTTAGGGTTTATGACTAACTGGTCATAACAACGGTGTCCAGACATTTGGTCGACCTAAAACTGGTCGAATGACATTTGGTCGACGCAATTTGGTCGAAAACCAAATGGTCGAATTTTTTTTTTTAATTATATATGTATTTTTTGGGTTTTCGTTTTTTACAAAAATGGGTTTTTAGAAAAAAAGGGGGTTGGGGGGGGCCCCCCCCCCAAAAAAAAGGGTGAAAATAAAAAATAAAAAAATTCGACCATTTGGTTTTCGACCAAATTGGTTCGACCATTTGTCTGGTCGACCAATTTTTTTCGACCAAATGTCTGGTAACCATAACAACATCATCTCAGAAAACTGAGATTGTGGCTTGAAAGCCAAAATGCGTGACCTGTCAGAAAGATGTTTGCAGGCCAGCTGTATAATTGAATTGCAGAAAAAGAAAATTAAATGCATGAATTCATGTACTCAAAAAGGAGGATCATCAAAAGGACATATTCCTAATACCAATCCTGCAAGGAATACACAACAATGCAACTCGTTTTGGATGTTGAGTAAATAAAGAAAATGCATGGGTTATATCACAAAACATGGCATATAACATATACAAGACCATCAAATGCAGTACACTACTTATACTAGTTCCCTTGGGGCTACACAATTCCAAGGGAGAGTTACAGAGATGATCATTCCAGCCCCAATTGCATACAAATACATGCCCCCATGCTTCAGGGGTTTGATAAACTGCCCAAGTTTGTTACTGCCTTCAAAAGAGGAAGTTAGTGTATTAACTGTTAGATTAAGAAGGCTTCAATGGAACATGCCATTCTTAACATTCAGCATTTCCTGGGCTGTAGTAGAGCCAGCAAGACCTTGCTTCAGGCAGCAGTGGCTCTTGACACATCTTGGTGGAAGAAGAGCAGGTTGCAATTTCTTTTTTATTGGCTGGTCTACGCTTTCCTCACAGGTTTGGGGTTACTGTGCTTGTCAGACCAGAGTTGGGCCTACTCTTTGAGAGATGTGTATACTGAGCAGCCTCTTCTGAACCATCTTCAAGCACCTAAAGGATATTGCATCTTGTACCAAGCCTGGTGATATTCCATGTTGAGCGGAACACTGGGTTGTTCTTCGACATTGCAGTGGACTTTAATATTGAGTATAGACAGTGATTCAGGAAACTGACACTTCTCAGCAAGTAGCAAATAAGTGGAAGTGCAGTGCAAGAATAATGCCTCCAAGTGCATTTGATTGGGATCAATTCAGCAGTAGCTCCACATCTCTCTCAGTGTTGATTGTTATGTGAGTATGTATGATCTTGTATTGAGCAAAATAAGGGGAGGTACAGATGAGGATTGTTACCCCTTGTGAAATATTCTTTTGGGTCCAAAAAGATCCATGGGCAGCTCTAAAACGTGTTCCTCTTAATTATAGATGTTTAATGCCAAGAATGCATCATCCCAAATTTTGTTTCCTTGCTGCAAACTTGCTTTGCGGGCCATTTGCAAGTGTTTGGTGCAACTAAAAGAATAAGTCTTCTATAAAGCTTGTTTGTTGTATGAACATTATACTCCATGCCCTGTTAAAGCACCCCTGGACCACCAATATATCCGTTTCATTCCACAGGAACATTTATTGGGGCAGGAAAGAAAACCACAAATTACTTCGTGCAATGTCCTGATCCTCAACTGCCCAACTAGGTGACGCTGGTGTATATTGCAGACTCAGAAGGCAACCCATCATGGGGACGCCTGTACTAGATCTATGGCCAGAGGCAGTTCATAGTACAATGAAAAATGTGTGCAAAGAAGGTTTTTCTACTAGAATAGAGATTGCATCAAATGTCCCCTGCCACTATAAGATCCTGGCAAGTGTATGTGTTATTTGATAATAATAAGTGAAAGAAAGGAGATTGGCCCTTAATAGCCACTTGTGGGTGATTAGAGGGATAGGCAATTGACTTGATTAGGAAGAACCAGCTATCACTGCACATCTGGAAGGCCGATAGGGCTGATGATCTTGTGATCCAAGTCCCTCATCCATGGAAGGCCCTCAACACAGCAAATGCTAAAAGAAAAATCACACACGGTTGCCACTAAAAGCTCACTATCATCAGTCCTTCAACTAGGGAAGACATTGTTGAGATGTGTGATGTCATCTTTGATGTCCTGGGTGTTAGTCTTAGCAATGCACGGTGGTGGCACGAGTTAAGGTTGCATAACTGGCAAATTTCGTTTTTTTTCGGTTTTATTTGTGACCATAACATCCTTTTAACAATATTTTTTCATTGAATTTCCTAGGTTTTTATTAGTGCAACTTAACCATAACATCCCATTTACAAAGTTTTTTCATTGAATTTCCTAGGTTTTTATTAGTCCATTAGATCTCAAAGAAAATGTACACACTCTGGGAGTGCAGCGTCCAACAGATCAATCTTTAATTGTCTTAGTAAATGGACTTACTTAAAGTTAGACAAGCCCTGCAATATCTGAAAAACAACAATGAATACTACAGATAAATTGATATTGAAGAAAACCTGAGGGAAACCACTGAAATCATTCAAGACTCATCTGAAACTGGTCGATTTCAACTTCTAGATCCTGCTACAGAGTCCAATATTTTAGATCATTGTACAATTCACCCATTACACTCTAAAGACACCATAGATGATGGACTGGAAACATACAAAATGTGACAAGCCAAAGGATCTCTAATCAGCATATGGGAAAAAAGTATAGAAGCACATGCCTTTCCTCTACTCTTTCCTACTGGAAAAGAAGGAAGGTACGATGATAGACCCACACAAATAACAGAATCAGAATACTGCTCTTTATGAATGTATTCTGAAGACCCCAGATTCAGACAAAACGTGGAATACATATTACACCTTCTCTTTGAAAGTGAACTGTATGCTATGGATTTGCAAATATATTGAAAATAGGTAACCATTTTCAAAATATGTCAGATACACAATTACTACAAAAAGTGCATGAAAAAGAAAAAGTTTTAGATTCAAGCATTACAAATCTTTTAGCAAACATGCGTGGTACAAAAGAATATTTGTTCCAATGTAACGGAGATGTACACTGTATGATAAGAAACCTTGGCCCACCCAATTGGTTTGTTTCATTAAGTTGTGCAAAATATGCGTGGGGAGATTTACACGAATTCCTATGCATTGCAAACAAAAACAAAACAAACATAGCTATAAAAACAGCACTAGAACTCTGCTCTCTAGATCCTGTAAATGTATCAAGATATTTCCATCATCACTTCATTGCTATAATATACTTAATTTGTAATAAAACTGTTCCTCCCCTCAGAGAAGTGCAACACTTCTTTTGGAGAAAAGAATACCAAGCCAGAGAAGCACCAGGCATCCACATGCTTTTGTGGATTAAAGATACTCCTAAATTTGGTCAAGACAGTGATGCCACTGTTTTATAGTTCATCCAAAAATATGTCACTTATAAAATCCCTTCACAAAAAAGACATAGTGACCTTCAAGCACACATTTTACAATTTCAAGGACACAAATGTGGGAAGTATTGTTGGGGCAAATATAAAAACAAAGGGATATACTACACCAAATTCCACTTTGGTTTCCCTAGAGCAGTTTCAACAACAGGTCAAGTAAACAACTTCATGTCTTTAGTTAGACATAAGGAATTATTTGCGCCAAAAAAGGGGATTTGTGCTACATTCTGCCCGCAAATCCCCATTTGTTAAACAGGGATTTGCGGGCAAAATGGTGCACAAATCCCTGTTTTTCGGCGCGAATAATTCCATGAATCAAATGCATAGTGTCAAAGGTAAATCATCTAAGAACACATATTACATAAAAAGAACAGAAAAATCAGAATACATCAATGATTACAATGCAATAGATGTGCAGTACATTGCAGACAATTCCACTGCAGTTGCACGATATGTCACAGCCTACTTAACCAAAGCAGAAAAATCAGAGCTTCAAGACCTCTGGGATGACATATCATCTGACAAAACACTATCACAGAAATTGTAGAGCTTAGGCATAAACTTGCTCTCCCATAGAGAATGTGGCTGCTATGAAGCTGCAGACCACTTAACTGGTAATGGCTTGTATGGAAAATTTGAAAATATAGTATGGCTCAGTCTTGGTCCAGCTAAATCTAGAAAAAGGGTTCTCAAATCATACAAAGACATAGAAACAATAGCCACAAATGATCCCAACAGCCAAGACATTTTAAAAAAACAATGCACTAGACACACACTACCCAAACAGAAGTAACACTTTGGAAACCATGTGTCTAACCATGTAGCCCAAAACTTCACATACAAAAATAATATTAAACCTGATGAAAAGAAGGGTAGATACAGAGTGGAAAATTGTGAAGGTAGCTTAGTGAAACGTACCAAACGAAGCTTAATTAAGCATATCAAATTGTCATTAAAAACTCCTCAACATTAAGAATTGTATTACATGTCCCTGCTACAACTTTTTAAGCCATGGAGAAAAGAAGAAGATTTACTAGATACCTATGACACCTATGAAGACGCTTTCAAAGCAAATGAAAGCACTATAACGGACGTAAACTTTACACAGTACAAAACAATGTTGCAAAATGAACAGCAACACGAGGAAGAACTCCAGGCCCAACTAGATGTGAAGAATTCTGACAGCAGTCAACCTTCTGTAACACGAATCCAAGAACAACTTGGACAGCCGCTAATAGCAAATGAGGCTGAATTAGCCATGACAGAAGTTGAAAACACCATGTTTCAGTATGAGCAATCTACAGAAGAGTTTGCTGTACTAAAATCACAACTAAACAATGAGCAGTGTAGCATTTTGCAAGAAGTAACAAAACAAATTGAACATGGTGTGCAACATGAAATTATACATTGTATCTGCCAAGACTATAAACCTATACTGCTATATGTGAGTGGTCAAGCTGGTTCAGGCAAAACATTCTTAATCAAAATCATCAGCAAGTTCCTAACAATTGACAAACAACAAACTGTCAGCTGTTGTAACCACCCCCACAGGTTTAGCTGCCTACAACATAGGCCTTGTCACTTTACACCAATTACTACTCCTTCCAGTAGAACACCAAAACAAATTAGACTATTACAAACTTTCTCCAGAAGCTGCTATGGAACTACGCAGAGTTTTCAAAGAAATGAAAATGCTGCTAATAGATGAGGTAAGCATGGTTTACAATCTAATGTTTGCCTTCATTCACCTCAGATTATAAGAGGTACTGAAAACAGATTATGAAGAACTCTTTGGAGGAAAACACATTATAGTTTTCGGAGATCTCCTTCAATTAACACCAGTTAAAGGTGAACCTATTTTAAAAACCTTAGGGCACAAACGATGCCGTAAAACTCTTGGCATCATAGGAAATGTCAACCTTTGGCAACATTTCCAATACATAAAATTAACTGAAAATATGCGTCAGTCTGCAGACCTCACATACGCTAACATTTTAAAAGTATTAGAGTTGGTGTACTATCTCAAGAAGCACAATCTATATTAGAAACCAGGAACATACATGCACTCTATGGCCATTACTCATGTGCTACTGATGTCATGGAACAATTAGCACACAAAAATGTCAATTGTATGTCCTTTATGCCAACTTTTGCAAGCCGTTCAAAATTTAATGAAACAATGTTAAAAAAAGAAATGCAACCAATAGTTCAAATTTGCTCCACAGACAAACTGGACGTACATGGTATGACACTACCCATGTGACAACAAGCCACAACAAGGCTACACACCTTGGAAAACTCTAACTCTAACACAACGGGTTTGGAGAAAATATTAAAAGTATCTTTAAACTGTAGAGTAATGCTTAAAAGTAACCTTGACGTGAAGCAAGGACTAGTTAATGGAGCACTTGGTACAGTTGTTGGCTTTCAAACATACCCACGTGAAAACAACATTCAGTTTGTCAATATTCTCTTTGACCAACTATCAGAAGTTAAAAGGATAGTACGCTCAACAACCCAATTCTTTCTTTTCAAAGATGTGTATGTACGGAGAGAATAATTTTCTCTAACTCTAGCATACACAGTCACCATTCACAAATCCCAAGGTCTTACCCTAGATGAAGCATTGATAGATATTGGTAGCACAGTCTTTAAAGAAGGCCTGAGCTATGTAGCACTATCACACTTCTGTACACTTGACGGACTATTTCTAATCAACTTTGATGCAAGTAAAGTAAATGTTGAGATTCCTTGCATTTTAGAATACAATAGACTGGGTTCACTCTACACCCAGAGATGTTTTTATGGGAAGGCAAAAGGGGCACTTGCCAAGGTCCCCCACCTTGGAAGGGGCCCCACAAGGCGAGCTAATCTGAAGAAGTAAGATTCCATGACTCACCAGTCTTAATAGCACATGTCAGGATATTGTATGGGGTGCTGCTGAGGCTCTAAACCCATTGCCTTTCTGTTTTGTCACTTGATCAATTCATCATGTATTGCTTTCTGTGTTCACTGTGGTATACATAGTTTGTGTGATCCTTATGGCACAACTCTGTAGCATGCTTTGCTTCCTGTGAGAATTATGTTGATCATGTCCAACAGGCCAATTGTGAAAGGCATATTGATATATTGAGTGCGACAATGGTTCAGAAGTTGGCTCTAGTGTCTGAAGCACCCATTGCAGAGTTATGTGTTCATATGCAAAATTGGAATATCACATTCCAGCAAGGCTGTCTAAGCCTTTCCTATGTCTGAAGTTGCTCAACCTGCCTGCATATGTACTTGGTTTTGCAGAACAACATCTGATATTATCAGCAATGTGCCTGCAACAGATAGCGCCTGCTATATAAACTAAATTTGCATCCGTATGGTGAAGGTCTAGAAATTGGTTTGTTCAGATGGGGTGCTGTAACACCTAGGCAATCGCCTCCAATGATGGCATAAACTATTAGTCCAAGAGGTGAATTTGTATCCAAATTCAAGACTTATGGAATGACAGCGTTCATGTTTGTTTCCTGGATTTGCCAGCAGACGATACAGTGATCCTGGTTAAATCATCTTATATATCTTACATCACTGTGCTGTCTTCCTTGAGGTTTTCCTTCTTGCATGCTGTTGTATCGTTTTAGCCCATTACTTGTTCTTTCTTCTAATGTAGGCCATTTGGGTGGAAAGGTTAGTAGAAAGAAGAGAGCGGTCCATATGTTGCAGGCCTCCGGCAACCATATTTTAAGGTCTGCTTATTTGACACAAAAAACAATTTGCTTTTTGGTAAAAGTCAAAGGTTTTTATGCATGTTTATAAATGAAAAGTCACAAGACATTGTTTTAGAAGTATTTAAAGCTTTAAAATACAAAGGACAAACACAGATTACATTTTTTAAATCACATCAATTGGTAAGCTGGATCTTATATACTTCCCTTGATGGTGGAGAGAATGAAGCTAGAATCATTCCCATTTGCTTAACACCCTTCTATAAAATTTTATTTTAACAAGGTCATGTTAGGTAATGTGATTTGTGTACTTTCAACGTCAGGTTTTTTTTTTAATAACATGAGATTGTTTTAGTTCATTGTAAGAACTGGAAAGAAAGTGTTGAAATCAGGAAATTGCAGAGTAGGCACAAATCCCAGTTTCCACCCTTAACCAATTGTGATCCTGGGCATCTAATTTAATCTTGTATTGCCTAACCTCTCAATATTGCCAGTCCCTAAACCTTCAAAATTGTCAGCCCTTCCGAGTGATTTCCTTCTCATGGTACGATCTTCATAAAAGTCTTATTCATGGTCTCACTGTGTTAATAGTGAGCATATTTATATTGCATACGACAGGCATTTGTTCCTTTGATATCTAATGGCAACACTATTTGAAACCATATCCCACTTCTAATCACAGTCTGTCTGGATAAAGACACCTTCCTGGTAGCTTCTATTCTGCCTCCACTATCCATGCTACGGTATGTGTAGAGTTCTCCTCCCTTCCAATTGGTGGTCGTTATCCAAGGATGAGCATTTTGCATTCTGTGAGGAAGCTAATGTGAGTTCTCTGTCTATTATGGGTTACATGTACCTTTTCATACGTCTTGCATTAATACTACATCTACCTTCCTGGATGTTATTGATAAAGTATCCTGTATGTACTAGAACAGTAACCCCTTTGTAGATGGCTAATGTTGGTCTTCAAATGCTAATAGTCTGATTAGAGCAAGAATGAAGAGGGCAGGGGGACTTAAAGGGAATAAATGTGCTATTATGCTGCAAGACAGCATATGAAACTATAGGTTGTGGAGCGCGACGGTGGGGGGGCGCGACCAGTATTCTTGATCCCTTAATTCCTTTGGTTTGGTGGAGGGGGCCCCATTTGATGTCCGTGCCAGCGCCCCCAAAGGGTTTAAGATGTCCCTGTCTACACCCCATCTAAAAACCTATCCTGTTCTGCTAAAAAGCAACATGTTGTAAAAGAAAACTACTTCAAAGCTCAAACTATGCAGGATCTCACAGCAATTCCTCCAAAGAAAGTAAATAAGCTAATACTTCATCAAGGACCACAACCAAAGAAGAATCTACTGCTCAAAGTAACTCAACTACTCTTCAAAGAAGCAAACACACTCCGAACAAATGACTTGGACACAGAACTGTCAGGTCCATTCAAATTTCAAATACAACTGGTGTAAATTGCTACACAAATGTAGCAATCAATATTCTATTCCAATTGCCACCATTATTGACAACATTTACTTACACTGGACAGACCAATTGTGTTTGCAAATGTTAGTCCTTCACAGAAATGCAACCAACAATCCTGACAACACTTACAGTGTTTCTGGAATAAGGCAGGAATTGGACTACTGTGCTGGAATGGTCAAATTCACTATAAAACACACAAGAAGATCCACAAGAATTTCTAATGTACTTACTACAAGTACTAGAAAACAAAAACATACCTATAAATGAAATCTTCTAGATTTCATACATGTGGAAACATACATGCACTCTTTGCAGCCATGCAGTACAAGAAGAAGTTTCTAATGAACTGTTGTATATGTATCCATACCTAACTGTGAATCCATTCCATTTGAGCAACTTGTACAAAATGCAAACCATGAGCAGATTATGTACTACCTGCAATTCAGATAATCGCTCCACCTTACAAATACAGACACATAGTAAATACGTAATAGTAATGCTTTTACGTTACAATGCAGATGGTACCAAAAGCAACTGCAAGCTGACTGGATTCACACATGGTCAAGTATCACTTGGTAAGAAAACCTTCACAACAATAGGTATAATCTACCACGCAGGAGCCACAACCAATGCAGGTCACTAAACTGCATATATTGAAAAGAAATGTGGATGGTTTGAATGTAATGATACTACCATTACCCTAAAACAGAGATTACCAGCAAATCTTGTAAAAACTTACTTAATATTCTTAAAACCAAAATTGTATAACTAATCTGTTATGAACATAAACAAAACTTCAACTTCAAAACTATGAACAGTTAGATACGCCAACAGGTATCTAACTGCCCCAAGATTCTGCAACAAGCAAACAGATAAATGAATACCACTAAAATGAAACAAGAAATAAACAGTTAGAATGCACAACAGGTATCTAACTGCCCCAAGATTCTGCAACAAGCAAACGATAAAAAATACACTAAAATCAAAAAGAAATAACAGTTAGAATACGCCAACAGGTATCTAACTGCCCCAAAATTCTGCAACAAGCAAACAGATAGATGAATACCACTAAAATGGAAAAAGAAATAAACAAATAGAATACACCAACTGCTATCTAATTGCAACAATACTACCACCACTTCCAAATCAAAAACCATACACCTATTCAATTCCTCCTACTGAAATCAATGAAAGAAATATATTGTACCACAACATAGAAAGTTTTTTTTTTATTCCAGCATGGATTTTTTTCCCACAGACCCAATGATTTAATAAACAAACACAGGAACTGAGCAAATTGCACAGTACACTGGTTTGAACTATAGTACTTCTAAAGTACTAACTATGAGGGTCGACAAAATACAGAAATGTCTACTATGCAATGCAATAACTCATTATGAACTACCTAAACTAACATATGATCTTTTTTTTTATCACAGAGATTGAAAAATAATGTCTGCTCCAATTGCCCATGTCATGAAAAAACTGCATACAACCATAAAAGTCAAAACAGTAAGTAAATAATAATTGGATTCACAAACACCACAACATAACACACCCATTCAAGCAAACACCTGACCATAGACCACATCCAAAATTGTTTGCTTCCATGGGTATCTTATGCTGCAGTGCTTGTTGCCAAACCTACAATCTTGACTGCATGGCCTGGCCAAAACTCTACATACAGCCTCAACAAAGGAAACAGTAAGTATATAATAATTAGACTCACAAACACTGCAACATAACACAGCCATGCAAAGAAACACCTCACCAATAAATACAACCCAAAATGCTAGAGTCTTCAATACCAACATTCTGAACACAATCCAACAACACACTAACATACATCATTTCACATCCTATAAACACTATACACTACTGCCAATCAGTAAACACATTTTTGAAAACATATCCCTAAGTAGCCCACATACCACAGTCAAAATGTTTGGTAACATGGTTGTGTTATGCTGCAGTGGTTCATAACACAACCATAGAAGCAAACACCTACCAAATAACCGCAACCAAAAACATAACACATCCACCTGAAACATATCCACTTCAATAAAAATTCTAAAAATAATTACAACCAATTTTCTACTAACGACCCAAACCAACATCATACTAAAGTAAAATAGCCAGTATTGCGCCCAGTGTTTAGTATGTCTGCGGACAACCGTGGTGACCGCGGACACTGCGGACACATCAAGGCCTTCTCACACCTAAACAAATACAGCATTTGACGCATCTCTTACTCGCCCCCTCTCCAAGCACTCCTGCACACTAACACACTCTCCAAAATTGGATTTATGCTTACTTCCATGCCATGCTGTCCGCGGATGTCTGCGGATCCAATATTGCATGCGCCTCGAAACAATGTGACACACCTCACGCTTTACCCCAACCTATCTGTTAGCAGAAACCTGTGCAGTTCCCTTGGGAACACTGCCAAAAGATTTAAGACTACAGGTATAGCAGTAAACCCACTTGGTAGCAGTCCGCCACCACCCAGATTTACCTGGTAGCTGTGGCTGAGCAGTCAGACTCCCCTCAAGAAGAGTTAGGCAGTATGCAAAGTATACACAATATGTACTCAGGCACAATAGCACAAGCAAACACTGACCAGAGCTTGGTTTCAAAAATATATAGTTATTTATTTTTAAGAACACACAAATTGAAAACACTCTAACAAAATATAATAAAACACTCCAAACACAGTTATATGGAAAGCAGTCCCAATCCTTATTCCTATCTAGACAACTCTAGGTTAAAGAAGGGAGGGAAAAAGAGCAGAATTAGGATAAACACACCACTCTAAGGTCAAGAACGCTTTTGGTAAGCTCAAAGAAGCACAAAGTCACAGGTGAGCAAAAGTCACTAAGCAGGGCCCACTCTTAGAGCAGACAGAGCGAAAACGTGCCCAAGATCACACAGTTGGTAGAGATTCAGAGTCTTGCAAAAGAGTTAGAGAGGCTCAGAAAGTTTAGCCAAAGCGTCCCAGG
>CM030321.1:845281148-845347870 GCA_002915635.3 Ambystoma mexicanum | reverse complement strand
GCACTTGCCAAGGTCCCCCACCTTGGAAGGGCCCCACAAGGCGAGCTAATCTGAAGAAGTAAGATTCCATGACTCACCAGTCTTAATAGCACATGTCAGATATTGATATGGGTGCTGCTGAGGCTCTAAACCCATTGCCTTTCTGTTTTGTCACTTGATCAATTCATCATGTATTGCTTTCTGTGTTCACTGTGGTATACATAGTTTGTGTGATCCTTATGGCACAACTCTGTAGCATGCTTTGCTTCCTGTGAGAATTATGTTGATCATGTCCAACAGGCAATTGTGAAAGGCATATTGATATATTGAGTGCGACAATGGTTCAGAAGTTGGCTCAGTGTCTGAAGCACCCATTGCAGAGTTATGTGTTCATATGCAAAATTGGAATATCACATTCCAGCAAGGCTGTCTAAGCCTTTCCTATGTCTGAAGTTGCTCAACCTGCCTGCATATGTACTTGGTTTTGCAGAACAACATCTGATATTATCAGCAATGTGCCTGCAACAGATAGCGCCTGCTATATAAACTAAATTTGCATCCGTATGGTGAAGGTCTAGAAATTGGTTTGTTCAGATGGGGTGCTGTAACACCTAGGCAATCGCCTCCAATGATGGCATAAACTATTAGTCCAAGAGGTGAATTTGTATCCAAATTCAAGACTATGGAATGACAGCGTTCATGTTTGTTTCCTGGATTTGCCAGCAGACGATACAGTGATCCTGGTTAAATCATCTTATATATCTTACATCACTGTGCTGTCTTCCTTGAGGTTTTCCTTCTTGCATGCTGTTGTATCGTTTAGCCCATTACTTGTTCTTTCTTCTAATGTAGGCCATTTGGGTGGAAAGGTTAGTAGAAAGAAGAGAGCGGTCCATATGTTGCAGGCCTCCGGCAACCATATTTTAAGGTCTGCTTATTTGACACAAAAAACAATTTGCTTTTTGGTAAAAGTCAAAGGTTTTTATGCATGTTTATAAATGAAAAGTCACAAGACATTGTTTTAGAAGTATTTAAAGCTTTAAAATACAAAGGACAAACACAGATTACATTTTTTAAATCACATCAATTGGTAAGCTGGATCTTATATACTTCCCTTGATGGTGGAGAGAATGAAGCTAGAATCATTCCCATTTGCTTAACACCCTTCTATAAAATTTTTATTTTAACAAGGTCATGTTAGGTAATGTGATTTGTGTACTTTCCAAGTCAGGTTTTTTTTTTTTTTTTAATAACATGAGATTGTTTTAGTTCATTGTAAGAACTGGAAAAGAAAGTGTTGAAATGCAGAAATTGCAGAGTAGGCACAAATCCCAGTTTCACCCCTTAACCAATTTGTGATCCTGGGCATCTAATTTAATCTTGTATTGCCTAACCTCTCAATATTGCCAGTCCCTAAACCTTTCAAAATTGTCAGCCCTTCCGAGTGATTTCCTTCTCATGGTACGATCTTCATAAAAGTCTTATTCATGGTCTCACTGTGTTAATAGTGAGCATATTTATATTGCATACGACAGGCATTTGTTCCTTTGATATCTAATGGCAACACTATTTGAAACCATATCCCACTTCTAATCACAGTCTGTCTGGATAAAGACACCTTCCTGGTAGCTTCTATTCTGCCTCCACTATCCATGCTACGGTATGTGTAGAGTTCTCCTCCCTTCCAATTGGTGGTCGTTATCCAAGGATGAGCATTTTTGCATTCTGTGAGGAAGCTAATGTGAGTTCTCTGTCTATTATGGGTTACATGTACCTTTTCCATACGTCTTGCATTAATACTACATCTACCTTCCTGGATGTTATTGATAAAATGTATCCTGTATGTACTAGAACAGTAACCCCTTTGTAGATGGCTAATGTTGGTCTTCAAATGCTAATAGTCTGATTAGAGCAAGAATGAAGAGGGCAGGGGGACTTAAAGGGAATAAATGTGCGTATTATGCTGCAAGACAGCATATGAAACTATAGGTTGTGAGCGCGACGGGTTGGGGGCGCGACCAGTATTCTTGATCCCTTAATTCCTTTGGTTTGGTGGAGGGGGCCCCATTGATGTCCGTGCCCAGCGCCCCCAAAAGGGTTTAAGATGTCCCTGTCTACACCCCCATCTAAAAACCTATCCTGTTCTGCTAAAAGCAACATGTTGTAAAAGAAAACTACTTCAGGCTCAAACTATGCAGGATCTCACAGCAATTCCTACAAAGAAAGTAAAATAAGCTAAAATGTCATCAAGGATCAAAACCAAAGAAAAATCTATTGCTCAAATTAACTCAACTACCTCTTCAAAGAAACAACGCATACTCCGAACAAATAACATGGACACAGAACTGTCAGGTCCATTCAAATGTTCAAATGCAACTGGTGTAAATTGCTACACAAATGTAGCAATCAATATTATATTCCAATTGCCACCTATTATTGACAACATTTACTTACACTGGACAGACCAATTGTGTTTGCAAATGTTAGTCCTTCACAGAAATGCAACCAACAATCCTGACAACACTTACAGTGTTTCTGGAATAAGGCAGGAATTGGACTACTGTGCTTGAATGGTCAAATTCACTATAAACACACAAGAAGATACACAAGAATGTCTAATGTAATTATTAGAAGTACTAGAAAACAATAACATACCTATAAATGAAATCTTCCAGATTTCATACATATGGAAACATACATGCGCTCTTTGCAGCCATGCAGTACAAGAAGAATTTACTAATGAACAGTTGTATATGTATCCATAACTAACTGTGAATCCATTCCATTGTAGCAACTTGTACACAATGCAAACCATAGCAGATTATGTACTACTTGCAATTCCGATAATCGCTCCACCTTACAAATACAGACACATAGTAAATACGTAATAGAAATGCGTATGCATTACAATGCAGATGGTACCAAAAACAACTGCAAGCTGACTGGATTCACACATGGTCAAGTATCACTTGGTAAGAAAACCTTCACAACAATAGGTATAATCTACCACACAGGAGCCACAACCAATGCAGGTCACTACACTACATATATAAAAAAGAATTGTGAATGTTTCGAATGTAATGATACTACCATTACTGTAAAACAGAGATTACCAGAAAACCTTGTAAAAACTTACTTAATATTCTTAAAACCAAAATTGTATAACTAATCTGTATATGAACATAAACAAAACTTCAACTTCAAAACCATGAACAGTTAGACTACGCCAACAGGTAGCTAACTGCCCCAAGATTCTGCAACAAGCGAACAGATAAATGAATACCATTAAAATGAAACAATAAATAAACAGTTAGAATGCACCAACAGGTATCTAACTGCCCCAAGATTCTGCAACAAGCAAACCGATAAAAGAATACCACTGAAATCAAACAAGAAATATACAGTCAGAATACGCCAACAAGTATCTAACTGCCCCAAAAATCTGCAACAAGTCAACAGATAGATGAATACCACTAAAATGGAAAAATAAATAAACAAATAGAATACACCAACTGCTATCTAATTGCAACAATACTACCACCACTTCCAAATCAAAAACCATACACCTATTCAATTCCTCCTACTGAAAACAATGAAAGAAATATATTGCACCACAAAATAGAAAGGTTTTTATTTTTAATCCTGCATGGATCTTTTTCCCACAGACCCAATTATTTAATAATCAAACACAGGAACTGAGCAAATTGCACAGTACACTGGTTTGAACTATAGTACTTCTAAAGTATTAACTATGAGGGTCGACGAAATACAGAAATGTCTACTATGCAATGCAATAACTCATTATGAACTACCTAAACTAACATATAATCTTTTCTTTTATCACAGAGATTGAAAAATAATGTCTGCTCCAATTGCCCATGTCATGAAAAAACTGCATACAACCATAAAAAGTCAAACAGTAAGTAAATAATAATTGGATTCACAAACACCACAACATAACACACCCATTCAAGCAAACACCTGACCATAGACCACTATCCAAAATGTTTGCTTCCATGGGTATCTCATGCTGCAGTACTTGTTGCCAAACCCTACAATCGTGACTGCATGGCTTGGCCAAAACGCTAAATGCAGCCTCAACAAAGGAAACAGTAAGTATATAATAATTAGACTAACAAACACTGCAACATAACACAGCCATGCAAACAAACACCTCACCAATAAATACAACCCAAATGCCTAGAGTCTTCAATACCAACATTCTGAACACAATCCAACAAACACACTAACATACATCATTTCAACATCCTATAAACACTAATACACTACTGCCAATCAGTAAACACATTTTTGAAAACATATCCCCTAAGTAGCCCACATACCACAGTCAAAATGTTTGGTAACATGGTTGTGTTATGCTGCAGTGGTTCATAACACAACCATAGAAGCAAACACCTACCAAATAACCGCAACCCAAAAACATAACACATCCACCTGAAAACATATCCACTTCAATAAAAATTCTAAAAATAATTACAACCAATTTTCTACTAACGACCCAAAACCAACATCATACTAAAGTAAAATAGCCAGTATTGCGCCCAGTGTTTAGTATGTCTGCGGACAACCGTGGTGACCGCGGACACTGCGGACACATCAAGGCCTTCTCACACCTAAACAAATACAGCATTTGACGCATCTCTTACTCGCCCCCTCTCCAAGCACTCCTGCACACTAACACACTCTCCAAAATTGGATTTATGCTTACTTCCATGCCATGCTGTCCGCGGATGTCTGCGGATCCAATATTGCATGCGCCTCGAAACAATGTGACACACCTCACGCTTTACCCCAACCTATCTGTTAGGCAGAAACCTGTGCAGTTCCCTTGGGGAACACTGCAAAAGATTTAAGACTACAGGTATAGCAGTAAACCCACTTGGTAGCAGTCCGCACCACCCAGATTTACCTGGTAGCTGTGGCTGAGCAGTCAGACTCCCCTCAAGAAGAGTTAGGCAGTATGCAAAGTATACACAATATGTACTCAGGCACAATAGCACAAAGCAAACACTGACCAGAGCTTGGTTTCAAAATATATAGTTATTTATTTTTAAGAACACACAAATTGAAAACACTCTAACAAAATATAATAAAACACTCCAAACACAGTTATATGGAAAGCAGTCCCAATCCTTATTCCTATCTAGACAACTCTAGGTTAAAGAAGGGAGGGAAAAAGAGCAGAATTAGGATAAACACACCACTCTAAGGTCAAGAACGCTTTTGGTAAGCTCAAAGAAGCACAAAGTCACAGGTGAGCAAAAGTCACTAAGCAGGGCCCACTCTTAGAGCAGACAGAGCGAAAACGTGCCCAAGATCACACAGTTGGTAGGGATTCAGAGTCTTGCAAAAGAGTTAGAGAGGCTCAGAAAGTTTAGCCAAAGCGTCCCAGGCAATCCCAGGATCGAAAGCCGAGGGCTAAAACTACCTCATACAGTCGGTGGCAAGGGAAGCCAGGCGGAACACGGTACCTTAACGGAAAGGATCCTCCAGCGGGGGCAGTTGTTCCAGGCAGTGTCAGCAAGGCTCGACGTCGGTCAGGGGAGAAGAAGATCTCGCTGAAGAGCAGAAGAAGAAGGTCGTTGCACTGCCCGGGAAGAAACCAGCCGCGGAGTCCTCCGGTTAAAGGGTTGTACCGACTTTCGCGGTTGGGGTAAAAGTGGTGGGGTTCCGGTTGCCGGGGTGCTTGGCACTGGCAAGGCGGCCACGGGATACCTCGAAGAACGGAAAGAAGGTGAAACTGGTTGTCCCCACCAGTCAAGGGAAGGAGCCACTCCGTTAAGAGTTCTCCTCGGTCGTCGGGAAAAGTGGTGAGATGGTTCAGCAGGGCTCCACCGGCGGTGTTGTCGTAGCAGATCAGCTCAGCTCGTCCCTCGTTGGATTCTTAGGTCCTGTGGCGACTTCTGAAGTTCCAGTCCCCAAAGCCCTGCTTTTATGCAGCAAACCCCCATTCACCCAGCCTAGCTGTCACTCAAACATGCTAAGTGGTGAGCCGGCCGGCTCACCACTTGGGCCAATCAGGATGGAGTGCGACTGAGTTACCAAGGTAACTCAGTCCAGGGTGCCTAAATCCCCTCCACCCCTCCTAAGTACCCCAGACAGAGTGGCACCACTTTGGAGGGCTTCTGTGGAGAAGCCCGCCAAAAGTGGGACAAAGGGCTCCACTTTGGGTCAGAGTTACAGAGGCGAACGCCAACGCCATTTTAGTATCAAGTTTTGGCAAAAAATCCCAACCGGAGTTATAATAATAAATATATAAACCGCCGGTATGTTTAAGGCTACCGTAAATAAATAATTAAATGTGTTAGCCTAAAACAATGGGAAATCCCATAGGAAAATATTCACGGTCGAATATAAAAAGTAGTTTCCACTGCCACCAGCCAAAACTCGATCAGGGGGGACGGAGACGTGCCCCCGCGACTAACAGAACCCTGGGCAATCGAATTGCCCCAGCCAGTACGTCCACAATATGATGGTTTGTACTGGTTCTGTTCAGGATTTAAGACTAGTAAAGTCTTTGGTGACTTTACATGCCCTGGGAGACAGTAGTCAGTCCCAGGGTATGGAGTCTATGTTGGGAGTCCCTAGGACACCCCTGGGTTACGGCACAGAGGGTGCTGTGTAACCCACATCCAAAAAATACATGAGGCCCTATGGAGTAAAAGACCCCATAGCCCATCCAACACAAGGTTTAACCAAGAAAACACACTTCAACATGCCAAGAGTGAGGGTAAAAGAGTCTCACTCCTGCAGGAGAAAAAAATAAACCCCAGAAATCCAGCAAAGCTGCTGGGGACTCACTAGGTAGGGAAATTCAGCCTAAACAGAGAATTCTCCCTAACACTCGCCCCCCAGACTAAGGACAGGAGGATTTAATCCACTCCTGGATGAACCTCATACCTCTAGTCGATGATATACATCCTAGAGAGTCCATCAGCATTTTGATGGTGACACCTTGACCTATGTTCAATGGAGAACTCAAGGTTTTCTTTTGCAAGCTAAAGGACCTACAGACCCTTTGAGGACCATCAGTCTTTTTGTTATAGGGATCTGGTTGACCAGTCCCCTCAGAAGTTGGTACAACTTCTGAACCTATGTTAGGCTTTTTCAAGGGTCCTTATAAAGGATTCCCTTAGATCTAGAGGGCCTCCAAGGTTCCTCACCACCTCTCTTGTGGGAGCAGGTTGGGTCTTAGGCCTCTTGGTTGGAGGGGTTGGGGTTAGGCAATGTACCTGCTTCCCCTTCCTCTTAGATCTACCCTTACCTATTTTAGGAGTTTCCCCCCTAATATTAGGATTTGAGTTGGGGTCTTCAGTAGAAGGTCCAACAGTCTGAAGGTTTTTGGCCTTAGACTTTTCTTTTCTGGTTTTCCACCAGCACTGAGAATTACCAGTTCTCTCAGGTCCAGATAGGGGCCTAGTTGGTCTATCCACCTCTTCCTCGGAAGCAGGGGGAGTCAGGGACTCTGAGACTAGGGGAACAATGATGGAGCTTGGTTGGGACTCCCATGTTCCTAGCATACTATCCTGAAAGGTGCCTGGGTCAGAGGTCAACTTACTAAACCCAAGGCTTGTAGTGGGGTTCTCAGTAGAGGGTCCCACAGGCTTAGAAGGGTCCTTCAAGGTAGCCTTTCTAGCCAATTTGGTTAAGTTCTGCTTCTCCATACTGGAGGCCTGGGGGTATGTGACACTACTCCTAGAGTTCTTAGGTCATTCCCCAACAGGACCTTTCCAGGTACCTCAGTCTAACACTGACAGGGATCCTCACTGTCATGTTGTTACACTGAATGAGGGCTGGTAGAATAGGAACCATTTGGACAGGGCCTCCAGACATCTTAGTGGGACCTTTGGGTGCTTTGGCCACATCCTCAGGTTGAAAGAAGCTTTCATCCACTACTGTTCTGCTGGCCCAGTGTCTCTCCTGGCAGGAGTATCCTGGCCATTGACAAGAACACTGTCCACATAATACACCTTAGAGTTAACAGGTAGGGAGTTATACACAACCCTATTCTGGGGACTAACCAGACCCATAGGCTCTAAGTTTACAGTTGCTTGAAGACCCAAGGGTTCTTCAGCAAAGAGTTCAAAGTGGGCACTAGCCATCTGTACTTCATCCTCAGGAGTGAAGGCTAAGGAGACTGTGCTGATCCCTGCAGGTTTACCTTGCACTTGGGATCTCCTTTGATATGGTCAGTACCCTGACAGACATAGCATTGTCCAAATGCTCTCTGGAAGGGTGGCTTGTTCTGACCTCCTTCTGGCTTGTGGCCAGAAGGTACAGTAGCCTGACTAGGTTTCCCATGTGGCTTACCCTGGTTATTTTGTGGTTGGGGCCCTCTTTGGGATAGGAATTATTAGAATTCTCTTTGGAGTCTGTTTTTGGCTGTTTCTCCCCATCCTTCTTCTGAGTTACCCCAGAATCCTTGTGAGTGGCCCTGTTGGCAACCCACAAGTCAGCAGCCCTAGCCAGTTTCCGGGAATCTAATTCCTTGGAATCAGCCAAGTGTTGTCTGAGCTCAGGAGAGCAGGCATCATAAATAGTCTCCAACATAAACAAATACTTCATACCTTCATAAGTGTTCACCTTGTAACCCTTAATCCATCCTCTAAGTTTTTCAACCCTTCACTCACCCAGGTAGCCCAAGGGTACCATCATGCTTTTGAGGCTCCTAAACCTCTTAAGATACTGAGAAGGGGTCTTCCCAAACCTAGCTATCAAAGCTAGTTTCACACATTCATACTCTTTCCTATCCTCCTCCCCCATCTCCATTACCACATCAGTTGCAACAGGGGGAAGCCTAGAGAACAACCAGGTGAGTAAATCATTTCCTGTGATGTTCTGGAGCCCATGATTATATTCAAACAGAGACAACCAATCCAACACATCCAACTTAGGCTCATACATACCAACCAATTCTTTAGGCATCCGGGGTCTTTTAGGACTGGAACATCTAGATGAGCCAGAGAGAGAAGCATTTTCAACAGATAATTTCTTCATTTCTAAGTCATACTTGAGCTCCATTTCCCTTAGCCTTAGTTCTTTGTCAGTTTGAGCATTAAGTTTCTTATACTCCAATTCTAGTTTCATTTTCTCCAGTTCAAAGTACTGAGGACTAAATGTGGGACCTGGTAAAGGTCCAGTAGGTACAGCAGGTAGAGCAGGCAGAGGCCTAGGGGGGACAGTCACAACAGCCTCACCCTCCTCTTCTGACTCTTCCTCAGAATCATCAACATTTTGCTCCATGTTAATTTCAATACTGTCATCTACAGTTGCTGGAGTGTTAGGTTCCTCTGAACCATCACCCAGACTTTGGTTAGCTAACAATCTTTCAATCAGCTCCATTTTCTTGCCCTTAGTCAGGAGATCCTTATGTTTACAGAGCACTCTTAAACAATCAGCAGTTTTGGCTGCAAGGGACTCTTGACTATAGCTTTCTATAACTGACATGTTAGAGGATTACTTTTACAGTGCTAAGCTTTGTGGTTAGTTGCACTAAGGTATCTAGAGCACAATAAAATGTATACTCAATACAAATCCACCGCTGTACACCAGTGTTAGGCAGAAAACCTGTGCAGTTCCCTTGGGAACACTGCAAAAGATTTAAGACTACAGGTATAGCAGTAAACCCACTTGGTAGCAGTCCGCACCACCCAGATGTACCTGGTAGCTGTGGCTGAGCAGTCAGACTCCCCTCAAGAAGAGTTAGGCAGTATGCAAAGTATACACAATATGTACTCAGGCACAATAGCACAAGCAAACACTGACCAGAGCTTGGTTTCAAAAATATATAGTTATTTATTTTTAAGAACACACAAATTGAAAACACTCTAACAAAATATAATAAAACACTCCAAACACAGTTATATGGAAAGCAGTCCCAATCCTTATTCCTATCTAGACAACTCTAGGTTAACACCACATAATTAAAACAGAGGTGAGCGCTTAACGTTAGATGACACTCTAGTAGGTTAAAGAAGGGAGGGAAAAAGAGCAGAATTAGGATAAACACACCACTCTAAGATCAAGAACGCTTTTGGTAAGCTCAAAGAAGCACAAAGTCAGAGGTGAGCAAAAGTCACTAAGCAGGGCCCACTCTTAGAGCAGACAGAGCGAAAACGTGCCCAAGATCACACAGTTGGTAGGGATTCAGAGTCTTGCAAAAGAGTTAGAGAGGCTCAGAAAGTTTAGCCAAAGTGTCCCAGGCAATCCCAGGATCGAAAGCCGAGGGCTAAAACTACCTCGTACAGTCGGTGGCAAGGGAAGCCAGGTGGAACACGGTACCTTAACGGAAAGGATCCTCCAGCGGGGGCAGTTGTTCCAGGCAGTGGCAGCAAGACTCAACGTCGGTCAGGGGAGAAGAAGATCTCGCTGAAGAGCAGAAGAAGAAGGTCGTTGCACTGCCCGGGAAGAAACCAGCCGCGGAGTCCTCCGGTTAAAGGGTTGTACCGACTTTCGCGGTTGGGGTAAAAGTGGTGGGGTTCCGGTTGCCGGGTGCTTGGCACTGGCAAGGCGGGCCAGGGATACCTCGAAGAACGGAAAGAAGGTGAAAACTGGTTGTCCCCACCAGTCAAGGGAAGGAGCCACTCCGTTAGAGTTCTCCTCGGTCGTCGGAAAAGTGGTGAGATGGTTCAGCAGGGCTCCACCGGCAGTGTCGTCGTAGCAGATCAGCTCAGCTCGTCCCTCGTTGGATTCTTAGGTCCTGTGGCGACTTCTGAAGTTCCAGTCCCCAAAGCCCTGCTTTTATGCAGCAAACCCCATTCACCAGCCTAGCTGTCACTCAAACATGCTAAGTGGTGAGCCGGCCGGCTCACCACTTGGGCCAATCAGGATGGAGTGCGACTTGAGTTACCAAGGTAACTCAGTCCCAGGGTGCCTAAATCCCCTCCACCCCTCCTAAGTACCCAGACAGAGTGGCACCACTTTGGAGGGCTTCTGTGGAGAAGCCCGCCAAAAGTGGGACAAAGGGCTCCACTTTGGGTCAGAGTTACAGAGGCGAACGCCAACGCCATTTTAGTATCAAGTTATGGCAAAAAATCCCAACCGGAGTTATAATAATAAATATATAAACCGGCGGTATGTTTAAGGCTACCGTAAATAAATAATTAAATGTGTTAGCCTAAAACAATGGGAAATCCAGTAGGAAAATATTCGCGGTCGAATATAAAAAGTAGTTTCCACTGCCACCAGCCAAAACTCGATCAGGGGGGACGGAGACGTGCCCCCGCGACTAACAGACCCTGGGGCAATCGAATTGCCCCAGCCAGTACGTCCACAATATGATGGTTTGTACTGGTTCTGTTCAGGATTTAAGACTAGTAAAGTCTTTGGTGACTTTACATGCCCTGGGAGACAGTAGTCAGTCCCAGGGTATGGGAGTCCCTAGGACACCCCTGGGTTACGGCACAGAGGGTGCTGTGTAACCCACATCCAAAAAATACATGAGGCCCTATGGAGTAAAAGACCCCATAGCCCATCCAACACAAGGTTTAACCAAGAAAACACACTTCAACATGCCCAAGAGTGAGGGTAAAAGAGTCTCACTCCTGGCAGGAGAAAAAAATAAACCCCAGAAATCCAGCAAAGCTGCTGGGGGACTCACTAGGTAGGGAAATTCAGCCTAAACAGAGAATTCTCCCTAACACTATCAGCGAACACATCGCATGTCCGCAGACACAACACAAGCCGATTATCCAATTGGTGTCCTCTCCGCAGAGCGAACAGGGAAGTCTGTCAGCGAAGCGGACATAGATATCACTTATTTTTTTAGACCCACTTTTTGGTCATTTAAAAAAAAATACTGGACAGATTTTCACCAAATTTACAAAAGCACACTTTCGGAACCAAGCCGCCGCTCCTCATGTTTTCTCCATTCAGTTTATGGGAAAAAAATAAATTTCGTAACCCACTTATAACTTTTCCCCGCCGACCAAACATCACCAAACTTTGCAAAAAAATTCAGAGTGGGCCATATACTTTATTTGCAAAGTTTGGTGAGGATTCATTAAGGGGGAGCGAAGTTATTAGCCGCCCAAAAAAGTGCTCTTCCTATACGTTTAGCAACTTAACCAGAAATACATGGCCGCTACCGCAGGCCATGTAATACATATGGTAAGTCCTATTATAAAAACATTTGTTGGTTCAAGTTATGAGTTGTGCTTGGGAATATCATCATATGTATCTATAGAAGAAGTGCTCTATTCACAAAGTTCCTTTGATTATGTGCATTATGGATGCATATATGCAGGTTCCCTTTTTTGTACATTTGCACAGATAAGGGGTATGTTTCTGCACAGTTAAATGCACACGCTAAATACAGAAGGATCTGCACATTACAAGATGCAGAAAACACACCCATTCCTCTCTGCCTCTATAGAACAGGTGGAGGGGAAGTGTAATGCATGGCCACTTCAAAATGTTTTCAGTGCAGTGAGGAACAGCAGTGCCATGAACCACGCTTCAAACTTAGATAGTCCTTTTTTGTTACACATTTCACAATGAACAGCCCTGTAATAATAATAATAATAATAATATAGCATTTATATAGCGCTACAAACCCTCAGGTATCGGAGTGCTGCTTTTTACTCAGGGTGTGTGGTGCTCATTTATCGACCTCGGAAGAATGAAAGGCTGAGTTTGGCTCTGCCGGATTTCGAACCTGTGTCAGAAGGCTCTGCACAGATGTCAAAGCGAGTGCTCTACTCGCTGTGCTATCGGACCGGTTGGAAAAGCTCAGCATGATGAACTGCATTCTCAGCATTCACGTGGGTGCAGTAGCGTCACACATTCCGCCAACAGTAATGTGTGCAAGGGTATTAGCTAGTGCATCAATTGTACTGCAGCACCAATGTTCAGATCATTTGTTTTTAAATGAGGTGGACTGTACATTTCTCAAAGTAATGCAAATTAAAAAAAGGCTTCTTCTGTGCATTTTTATTTTGTATTACTTTTAGTGAATTTGGCATTTTTATATCAGCTGCAAAGAACGAGTTAGTTTTGGTTTATGTATTAAAGAATCCACGAGGTACATGCTATTTGTCATTGAGACCCTCTTTTCTTAAGCCATCCCTGGAAGGACAGGTTCTGAACTTCTGACCCATTCCATTACCTGTGTACTTTGCTTGCTTTCAACTTGTGTTGGCAGGAAAAAGGTCTTACCTCTTCAACCCAATGGTTACAGCAACATATCATCTGCATGACCTTTCATGAACGAAACCTAAATGTGTCAAACCAATTGCTTACAAGATCAGCCTAACCCGATTGCAGTGAACAACCATGTGATGTAGGACGAGGTGCAATTCATTCACCCAGGCCCAGTCCTAAAATGAGCATTGTAGTAATATTTGCACTGTATATCAGCTTTGGGGCCACCTTGCTGAATGGAATGGTTCTGCATGCATTCTTTGACTTGCTAAGAAGCCTTTACTTCCTTTCAACATCCGGCGCATCTATGTATAGGACTCTTCTGCCTTGCCTGCAGGCAGCTTGATCCCTTTATTAACATATCTGTCAGATGAATCGTAAACTGCTTTTTACTACACACTTCTCCCATCACCAAATGAAGGCAGCGTTTTTCATAGAAATTAACTGGTAATAGTCGATGAAAAATGTCTTGTTAGATGGGCTTTACATGTGTTAATCAATGGTTCATTAGCTTTGAACGTGTCAAACAGATAATGTTATTTAAATCACAGAACAATAAAACACCCACAAAATAAAGCTGCATCTCCAGCACCCAAATGCAAACTTTTTAGAAATCTAAAAGTCAATGAAAAAGGTGCATATCTTATAAAAAGAAAATGATGAGTTCAACACCTCAGAAGGTATTATTATATCGTGTACATTCACATTATTCACAGAGTATTTTCCGATGGCATTGCACCATTTTAAAAGGCTTCTGTGAATCAGGCCCTAAAAGAGATTATTCTGCATGTGTGTGCAATGCCCATATATTTATATCGTTCTGTCCTTTCTGTCCGCTCCAAAGCGAGACAGAATGCTATACACCTAATTCACAGAGAACACACGTAGTGTTTATTTTGTAGATACATTTTGGGCCTCATTATGAGACCGGCGGTAGTTGTACCGGTAAAACTGGCACAGCTGCCACCGGTATCATTTCTTTTCCGGTGGCCGGCAATGGGCAATTACTGGGTCACACAGGGCAGCCAGTGCTGGAGCACCCAGAATACACCTCGTTTCCCGTGTTCACATGGCACGGACCGTTGCAGGGATAACCCTGTTTCCGTGGTCACACGGCAAACAATCAGCAGCCATGGGCTCCCAGAGTACCAGCTGCTCTGTGTTCACACAGAGTTACAGTCGCCTGGCGGCACCCAGGTCACAAATGCTGATCTGGTGTCATCCAGATCAGAAGGGCAGCAGGAACCTGATCACACGGGGTGGGTCTGCAAGTCCAACAAAATAATACGCATAGTCAGTGGAGCCATGACAAGGAGTCTGCCGACGTTTATTCACAATCATTCATGACATAGTCATGACCTATTATTTGGCAGAGAAGGATTGTTGTGAGATACAGGCGCCCTGACAGTTAAATATGTTGAGCAAGGGCTGCAGATTGAGGCAAGGGTTGAGTGCAACCTGCCAACGTTGCCAATGGTATATAAGTGAGACAGAAGGTTGTTTGCCTGATATCTGTTGTTTCACCTACTCCTTGTACGTTCACATCATGAACTTTACAGTGCTCAGTTGTATGTAATGACGAATAGTCATATTGAATGGGATCTATTTACCTTTCTCCAACAGTCGAGCCCACCTTATTTATTGATCTGGATTACCAATCATTTATTGGTAAGCATTTTTATTCTCAATTATGCCTTTTTAGATAGCACCATTTTATTAGTGTCTTACCCTACATGGACTTTCCCTAACTACATGCTATATTTTCAAACACATTCCTCAGTCTAGGCTGATTCACAAGGAAAAATAAGGTAACTCCTTTTTTCAGTTAATTTATTTTTTGGTATGCCCATTGAGTGGGAGAGACATTACCTCTCATGCTATTGTTAAATAGTTCTTTGGACTACTAATTGATGTCAATTCGTTTTTATTTTTGTTTCTCTTACAAACCATTTATCTTGCAATGACTCTGGCAATTATGGATGCACTTACTATATCCTTTATTTAAAAAAATATGCAACCTGATTAATTGTTTATAATTTTATTTATGCTCTCAAATGTTGGCATATTATGTTTATTCGTTGTCTTTGTTGATTTTTGTGATTTAAGATTTTGCGGGTGCTGCCACACATGTACCCTTTGCTTGGAACTGTGGTTGTTGGTATAACAATACCAACCCTTTATGTTTTATCTTTGTTGATCCTTGCTTTGTTTTGATGTTTTGGATCTTTGTATAATCATGTATAGAATCACCAGCCTCTGATGACGAACACCTCAGCGCGAAACACGTGTCAGGCTGTTTTATGAATTCCCCAAAGGCTGTTCAAGAATTCTCCAATTAAACTTTATGCTAATTATAGTTGAATTGTGTCTTTGTGCGCAGATATCAGGCAAACAACCTTCTGTCTCATAGTCATGACCTATCCTTAAAGGAGAAACACCATATGGCTGATGTAAACTCGGGAACTAGACACCATCCTCCAAATCATTCCTTCAGAACTGGACACTGTACTGATGAGAACATTAAAGGGAGAGAGGGGAAATGGCACAAGGTCTTTGCTATTATGTTGACTCATTCTATGTGTGGGCTGCTGAACTATATATTGTATGTCGGGCACCATTGTTCACGCATCTGCCATGCTAGTTGTCATATATTCCTATTGTTACTTGTGTGTCAGCTGTTTAAACCACCTGCACTGTATGGTCAAATGTAGTTTGGTTCAGTAACGTATTTAAAAAACTGAATTTAATGTGCCTTCCCACGAATATCACTCTGTGTGTGTACACTCGTTTCCCAATTTACATGAAATTCAAGGCATACGAGACTTCCTATTGGGCATATGCTCGTTGTGGTTCTACATTCACCATGAACTGAAATTGATCATTTGGATCTTTCACTTTTTACTTTAATTGTTTTTGTATCTTTCTTTTTTCATCAAACCTGACACAGCTTCATCCCAGTGCCACATAACCTATTTTTAGGCAAATGCATGCTCTTTCTTATGCCATACTACTATCCAAAACTGTAACATCTCTACTGAGATAATGTAGAGCCTTGTGTAAGGATGTTATGAACACATTGTAAGAGCTGTAATTGCTGCAGTTTAGTGAAAAGTACATTCATGCATCCGATTTGTTTATTAAACTTTTGGGTATGCACTGCGATGCAACTGGCAGGTCACAGATATAACTTCATGGCAGTAGTCAAGCACTGCATTAGATGAGGAACAGGTGCAGTGGTCTTCTGAATGGCAAATGTAACAATGTTCTTAGTCTAACGTAGTACCTGCATCCGCCCACTCCAAAAAAGTCTGCAAAGAAAGCAATAGAGAATAAGAGACAGAGAGAGAGACAAAGGGAGGAGAGATAGCCACAGACCAAAAACAGAGATTGATAGAGTGGAAGCGAGACACACATCCAAATCAACACACACACACACACACACACACCCACCCCCACACACACACACACACACACACACACACACACACACAGATCTTTCATGAACACTCACGTCCATAAACACACACACACACACACACACACACACACACACACACACAGATCTTTCATGAGACATGTCCATCATGATGGTTAACATTATCTGTATGAATCTTAAATTTGCCTCATCTGGCATGTGCAACATAGAGACAATGGTCACCAGGATTGTCATGCCATCTTGAGGAGGTCAGACCAGCTTTGTGTTGGGGAGCTTCAGCATCATTCTTCTTGTGCTTCCTTTCATCTCCAGCCTGAAGTGTGTCTTGTGTACAGAAATAACTTTTGAAGTGACAATATTTCAATATGTATGACGCAGGGCGTGATTACAACTTTCCCTGTATCCTGCCGGTAATGCTGATGGGATACCAGGAAATCTGCATTACCGTATCCATGGCCCGATATCCTGGTATTTCTGGGATATTACGGGTGGGTAATGAAGGTAAGCTCCCATTCTCATCCATTTCTATAGGATTTCTTGGGATGGGAACTACTGAATCACCGGCACCATCATTACTGGTACCAGTGATTCAGTCCTGTATCTGCCATTGGGGGCCTGGTCTACCGGCAGGTCAGGCCTGCCGGGAAATCCATGCCCCCCACTGGTAGGCTTGTACTCTGCTGGTCCTGAATATACGGTGGTGCCAGAATTACAGCATTTTTTCCAGACGGACAAAGTTCTAATGAGGCCCATAGACTGTATTTCGTTCAACGTGGATGTCAATGTTAAGTATGCCTCTGATCCTTAAGAACATTGGACAACATATCTGGTCAGGGAATACATTTGTGGATGTCTCAAAGGGAGGTCATAGGATAATAGTTAACTCTGATGGCATAGTCAGCATTGCCTAATTTAGAGAGATATTCATAAGCCTCATCATATTATCATACAGGAAGGCAAACTATCCTCATAACTTGACTACAGGGCTGTAATGAATAATAATATGAAATAGTCCTTGGCAGTTGCTTCAGGGAACCCCAGGGTCACAGAGGACAACCTTTTCTCTAGAATCAATAATACAGTTGAAAACGACCATGCTGGAAGGCTAATTGAGGCGCAAAAGCCGATCAAATAGACAAACTCATCATTGACAGAAACACATCCTGGAGAGAAATTCTCACAAAGGAATTTTGCTGCTAGGGAATTACCAATGTCAAGAAAGTCCTGCTGTTGGTAGTACAAATCCCCTCTGCCCCGATATTGCACTCTCTAAAGTAGTTCAGCCAGTGATATACCACATTTACTGCTTGCCACTCAGGGGCAAAACATACCTAAAACAATGTTCAGTTGACACAGCTGTCATAGTGTGATCCTCTACTCCCACTCCTCTAAACGTTGTGCTTTTTCATCTATGCAGATATAAAGAGACTGTGTGACTAGGAAGGGGTGACACAAGCATACAACGAATTCAATGAAATAGTAAGACATCAGTCTACAAACTTACCTAATGATGTCACTGTTAACCATAAACCAATTATTAAATGTAAAAAACATATTTGAGTACTTTATTAAACCAGTAGTATTACAATCTTTCACATATTCTAACTGACTCACTGATCCTAAAACCATCTCACTAACACATCTCATACAAGTGCCCGGTGCTCTCCTGAACATCTGTGAAGACCTGCTCACTAGCCTTGACTCTAACACCCCTTGCATTCTTATCTTGCTTGATCTCTCTTCTGCCTTTGACACTGTCAACCATGCCATCCTGCTCAACCGTCTCCGTGATAACCTGGGTATCACTGGTCAGGCTCTGGTGTGGCTGACTTCTTTCCTCTTCGACTGACCCTCCAAGGTCCAACTTGGGTCCTTCCTCTCCGACATCTTTTCTCTACCTGTGGTGTCCCCCAGGGATCTAACCTCTCTCCCTGGCTGTTCAACCAGTACCTGGCACTCCTTGCACACTGCATCGCTGCCCTCTTTCCCAACTTTCAGTGCTATGTGGAAGAAACCCAGCTCATTTTCAGGCAACCCTCGGCCTCCTCCTCTCCTTCTCTCAATTCTGACTGTCTGTCTGCCACCCAGGGATGGTGTGCCGCCAACGACCTCTGCCTTAATGCCAGTAAGACTGAGATTCTACTCATCGGCACACCCGCTCCCTCCTTCCCTGCAGCTCTCTGGCCGTCCTCTCTTGGCCCCCCTCCCACTCCCACCTGCAAGGCTAAAAACCTCGGGGTCATCTTCGACTCTGCACTCTCCTTCTCCCCTCACATCTCTGACGTCTCTAAGAAGTCACACTACCTGCTAAACCTCCTTAGAGGTATTCTTCCTTTCCTCTCCTTCCCCCAGAAGCTCACTTTCTCCAGAGCCCTGGCCCTCTCCAAGCTGTACTGCTGTAGCAGCCTCTATTTAAATCTTCCTGCCTCCACTCTCTGCCCTCTGCAACTTATCCAGAACAGTGTCCTTGGCCTCAGGCCCAGGGATCATATCTCTCCAGGACTGAAATCTCTGCACTGGCTCCCAGCGGCTGCGAGGATTAAGTTCAAAATCCTCTGCATTGTACACAAAGCCTTCTGGGGTGTGGGGCCACAATACCTTCAACTCTCTCTTCTTAAATATCTTCCTTCTCAAGCTCTTCGCTCATCTGCCTCCAACTCTCTTAGGGTCAGTCGCTTCTCCAAGCAACAAGTTGGTGGCAGATCACTCTCTTCGGCAGGGGCCTCTCTCTGGAACAGCCTTCCTGCCTCCCTGAAACTCGAGGAGAACCATCTCCGGTTCCAGAAACACCTCAAAACCTTCCTCTTTGCTTCTGCTTTCT
This sequence comes from Ambystoma mexicanum, assembly GCA_002915635.3. Classification (NCBI taxonomy): domain Eukaryota; kingdom Metazoa; phylum Chordata; class Amphibia; order Caudata; family Ambystomatidae; genus Ambystoma; species Ambystoma mexicanum. The sequence goes on along the minus strand of CM030321.1, from coordinate 845,328,473 downwards.
CTCCTCCCCTCCCTTGCTGAATTCCTGACTGCAATTGCACTGGCTCCCTGACCACCCTTTCCGATATCTGGCCCGTCCATTATCCACCTGCACTGCCTCTCTGGCAACACCTGCACTTGGGGACCGTTTTCTGCATCCCTTCAGTACCCCCTACCAGCACTTACGTCTGCACTTCCTTGCACTTGCCACTAGCTGGCTGTTTTATGTGTCTTATTTATTCCACTTCCCATGTACTGCACTTTCCCCTCACCCTTCCCCCTGCGCACTTTCCTTCCACCCTTCCCATGCACTTGCACGATCTGAATGACACCTGGCCTATTAGGATCGCTGCCTGTCCTCCCTTTGTTCCCCCCCTTGCCTCATCGCGCATTGAAACACTTGTGTATAGTCGCGTTATAAATGCCATATCATATCATATCGTATCAAAATAAGTACTTATTGGAACCGACAAGTCACTGTTAGGAATCCACATCCTTCTACGGCACATGTATCATGCTCCTCTCATGTGATCAGATCAAACCATAGACTCAATCACACAAGCAGTAAAATCCCTCTCATGTCTCACTCCCACCTTCATTTTCTGACCATGCCCAAGTTCAGGCATCATCACCTTTCCATACGGTTTCCTCACCACAAGGACCAGAGTTCCATGTTTTTCCGCAGGAAAGGATGCTACGGCCCAGATTGGAGGTTTCCATGGTGCCTGACAATACGGTTGCAGCGTCTATGATAGCCCGCGCCTCTCCGTGGTCACGTGATGCAGCATTGTGACATATAAGCACCTCTTACCGGTTCTGCTGTGCTTCTGAATTAGCTGAAGTACTGAATCCTGTTTCTTGCTGGGTTTTTTTGTCTTTTGCTTAACTGGTCTTTGAACTTGCCTTCGTCTGGATTCTTTGGTCTATCCCTTGTCTGATTTGTTCTCTCGACCTTGTTCTGTCTTCATCCTGCTGACCCAGAAAAGTTTACTGGACTTCCTTGCCTCATCCAAGTCGACTTCGTTTGCAGTGTGCCTATCGTCTTTGGCCTCGACCCGGAACGTTACCTGGAATTGCCTTGATGTTGCCCTTCCTGCTTTGTTGACCGTGATCTTGCTACTCTTTGGTATCTACTGACTCGGATTTGTCGCCTAGATTGCTTTTGGACTTGGTTTATACCCGCTTAGCCGGACCAACCATCAAATGGAGTCGGAGCACCACGTGGATTGTTACACACGGACCAGTGATTTCTGTTGTGTGTTTTCATTCCTGTTAGGCGTCCTCGTTTCGGCGTGTGAGTTTCTATACTAGATACATTCCGTTAGGCATCCTCATTTCATCGGGTACAGTCGAAAGGGGTTGCACCGGTTGTGCTATTTGCTGCTCTACATTCTCATCTGTGAATTTCCATTTTATTTGGCTCCGGATTCCAAGGTAAGAGATTTTCCTCTATTCAGTCCTGATACAAAAACTCACAGTTCAAGAAGAATTTCTCCGGCTAACAACAGGGTACATTTCTTCCAGTGTCATCACAGCCCATTCGGAAGAAAGACTAGTAACAATTGGTTTTTGGCAGTGCTATCTTTATATTAAGGTTAGGGCGGAAACTACACAGTTCATGACATCAATTTTGGAATTATGCAGGATTTATTAGTGTCATTCCTCCTGTGGGTCTATCCGTGTGTTCGGGCTGCTGTCTCCCTTGTCTTTCCTGCTGTGTTTGTGGGATCCATTCTTTCAAAGAATAGATCCTGCTGTCTGGTTTTGGCATTCAAACAGTTGGTTATGTTGTTGGGATGAATCTGTCGGCTACACTAGGAGGGCAAGTAGCGGCAGATTCTGACAGTCACCCCACTGGTTCAATCTTCCTTTAATCATTGCACCCTTGTTTAATTGAATAAGCATATCCAGGATATGTGTTTGGATACCCCAATCTGTGAGCTTCTCCCACAGCATTGCTTTATCAAGAGAATCAAATGGCAAGCTCAGATCTATACTAGCCACACATAATGGGTCCCCGGACCTTGCATGCTCGGAAGATTAAAGATTATATGAGTAACCCACTTGCTTCTGTCCCCGGATCTCGTCTAAATCACATCTGAAATTTTGAAAGAATTCCTTTGTCTTTAGACCACACTCGCATTTTTTTCAAGAGACATCTAGAGAAAAACTTACTTACAATTTCCATCAGGGCTATTGGTCGATAGTTTATTGGGTCACTACAGTTTCCCTTTTTGTGTATGACGACAATTATTGATAGAGACCAAGCTATGGGGATGGTTTTACTTTGGAGGATATTGCAAAACAAGATATGAAGCACCTTTGCCTATGCTGTCGCTACCTGTTTCAGAATAATGTTACACAGGCCATTTGGACCTGGTGCACAGGTATTAGACCCAGTTTTTATAATGGCTGCAATGGCCTCTATCGAGACGTGTAAATCCCATTCTGTATTACATTGATCCTTCCGTTTTGAGGGAATTCCTCCATACAACTTATGCCTCACCAGACCATCTTTCGAAATCGTGTTTAGCATTACTTGGTCCTGTTTCCCCTTCTTTTGATCTATGAGAGTCCAGATGTTTTTGTTGTTTTTAGTCAGCACTGCTTCAAGCATCACTTCTCTGTAATAAGAGGCACTTATTACATTTGAGCCCGTTTTTCAATGCCTGTTTAGCATTTTTATTGCAGCTCTTTTGATTGGCTCTTCACACTTCGTAGCTTTTATTTTCCTGTTCACACTTCTCATCTCCCTTTTCCTCAATTAAATTTCTTCAACATACACATGCAGGTGATTAGAGTATTTACCTCCTTTTCTTGACTGGGCACATGATGCCGTTTTTTTTCTGCCACAAATATTGAGAAGGTCTCTATCTATCTATTCCTTCATTTTCGTCTCCAAATTTGTTGTGACACAGAAATCCCTTATCAGGTTATTCATTTGTTCCACACCTTTCTGGCTCCAGACTAACCTGTTCTTTTGGTTATTCACAGCCAGATTTGTGCAATTAGTTGTGACTGGCAGGGGCATGACAAGGCTTATTTGTAGGGTTACTTTATCATGATCACTTACCACACTGCTGACTACTTCAAGTCTTGTTACTACACGGGTTAGACCATCAGAGGGGCTGCAGCATAGTCCAACCAGGTGTTTAGTTCATTTCTGTGCCATGTTGGTTTTGCCAGCATATCCCCCGTTATGTGATTAATTTAAAATTGACAATCCCCAACCTTCCCAGTACTCCCAGCAACCTGTCCCCTGGGCAACTTGTGACAATGCATGAGGAGTTTCACCCCTCCACCTGCCTCCCAACTAAAGTCTGGGGCAGACAGTGAGAATTGAAGTCGCCAACCATTAACACTTCAGAATCTATACATTGCGCGTTGAAGGTTCCTATGATGTCATCTAAGGCAGCCATCATAACCATAATATCAAATGGGTATTGAGCCAATATACATTTGTCAAGAGGATGTTTTTGCACACCAGGTCCTGGTTTAATAACACTTCAATCACTAGTATACCTCTCTTGTCATTGGAGATCAAAGTTCCTTTAATGCCTACCGACTGTTTGATGAACACACATAAACCCCCATATGGGCGACCCGTACTGGGTCTATCAGCCATTTGTTGGAAGCATGAGTGTTCATCCCACAGTAGTTCTTCCACTGCACATGTTTCCTGGAGACATACTATAGAAAACTCTTTTGACTGATCTGTCACCTGCGTATCCACTGTCAATGTGGAATTCAGAGTCTGATTCGCCCATGAGGACGTATATCCACTCCCCGGCCCTTGATCAAGGGCTTTGATTACTCTTACCCAGACAATTTGACCGGCCTCCCTCGATCTCTCCCTCCCTCTAGAATGACACTGATTTTCCCTTACCACTCCTCCTACTGCTTCCCATTTTTGGATCTTCTCGATGTCAACTAAAGTCACAGTAGCTGCTTTAAGTGCAGCTTTAACCGCGGCATCCCACTAACATTTCCATTCTCCAAACCGGAATTCATTTTTCTTGGTAATTTTACTGAAATGTGGAACTTAATGGCCTGTCTCAGTGAAAAAAGTTCCCAGCAACCACTTGGTCGCTGCCCGCTCCCAACACTAATGTATGCAAAGTCGCTAGATAGCACACTTTTGCTCTGTTGTCCAGCCCCTCCTAAAATGTTCAGGTCATCTTTGTGAATATGACCTAAGCCTTTCTTAAAGTAGCACAAACAAAATGAGCGCATTCCTTGTGCTCCTAAAATTTGCTCTATGTTTTGAGAATCTGACCCTGTGTTTCAAAGTCAATGAAAGATGTTACTAGGAATGGATAAAACAGTGAGTGGACAGTTATAGTAAAAGCACAGGCAAATGTATTGTTAGACCATCCAGCCTTGCAGGAAAACAATACTGAAAGCAAAAGTGTTTGTAGTGAGTGAAAGGTTAGGTACAGAGAAATCATCTGTTTTGGGAAGAGGGGAGAGGGGAACTGCCGCTAAGGGCAGTATGGCCCAAGGGTTAAGCAAGTGCCAGGGGAGGCCCGGTTGACCGAGCCATTGGAAGAAGAGAGTGCAGGGGGAGAAGGCCAACATGCTAAGTGTGAGAAAAGTGTCTGGAAGGGCTCAAGGGGTGCAGTCCCAGCCACGCCATTGCAGGGGATTGTAGCCCAGAAGGTAAAGTGCGGGTAGCAGTGGGGTCCAGGGCAGAGCAAGTGCAGGGGTAGACTGGTTGACAGGGTCCTAGTGCCCTGAAAGAAGCTGAAGGAACTTTGCATCCAGTCAAGTGGCAGAGGGGAAAATTATCAGGAGAGGGGGAGAGGGAAGGAGAAAGAGATAAGGATGGTCTTGAGAAGCTTCTGGAATTGAGGAGATCCGGCTCAAGTCTGAGAGGGGCTGTGAGCCCATTCCAGAGTGAGGCACCTGTGAAAGAGAGAGATCTACCCACATTCTCTGCTTGGAAAAGTGTCTGATCTGCAGAGAGTTGGAGGTAGAAGACCAAAGGGCTTTAACAAGGAGGCATTTAGGGAGAGACAGGTGGATGTAGCAGGGTTCCTAGCACCAGAAAGCCTTGTCGATGATGCAAAGGGTCTTGAACGTGATCCTTGCAGCAACTGGGAGCTATTGGAGATATTTTAGGGCTGGGGAGATGTGGTACTTGGGCCTGGGGCTAAGGATAAGTCTTGCAGTCCTATTCTGGATTAGTTGATGGGGGCAAAGGGATGATTTAGGCAGGTTCAGGAAGAGGCTGGTGCAATGATCCAGCCTGGAGAGGACCAGAGCTCTAGAGACATTGAGTTTTGGGGGAAGGTAAGAAAATGGGGAATGCCTCTGTGGAGGTGCAGCTGAAAGTGGGCCTTCTTGGCCAAGGCGGTGATGTGAGAAGAGAAGGAGAGAGAGAAGAAGGTGTTTTGTGTTTCGTCTTACCGGGGTGTGATGGGGGGCAAGAAGGGCAGCCATAGTGTAGCAAGGAAGGAGGGAGCAGATGTCCCGATGAGAAGGATCTCAATCTTAATGGAATCACGATAGAGATTGTTAGCAGTGCACCATGCTCGAATAGCAGAGAAACAGGAATGAGAGAGGAAGAGGTGGGGCAGAGGAGGGAAGCTTGAAGGAGAGCTGCATGTCATCTGCCTAACACTGGAAGTTAGGAGAGAAGACAGCAATCAAATTGGCTAGAAGGGCAAGGTAAATGTTGAACAGCCCAGGTGAGAGGATAGAGCCCTGATGGACACCAAAGGTGGAAAGTGAGATTGGTGAGTGAAAAGAACTCAGTTGAATCTGGGAAGGTCGGTCAGAGAGGAGGGAGGTCAGCCAGTCCAGAGCCAGGTCTGTGATACCAAGGGTATCACAGAACTGATATATAAGGGTGGCATGATTGACTATATCAAAGGCAGAGGAAAGGTCAAGGCAGAGTTATTATTTATTTGTTTAGATATATTTTTATTGTGATGAAGAGTTACATTGGCCGAAAGGCCTTAAAGAAGAGTCAACCAAAATACTTTGCATATTGAACAATGCGATCATATATAGAACAATTTCCATTTTCAAGAAGACAGAAGTAGAAAAGGAACCCTGACCACTCGTAAAGCCTAAAGAGAGAGGTGGAGGGGGGTTGAGAAAGAATCGGTGAAAAAGGATAGAGGAAGAAAGAAAAGATAAGTGAGACAGAAATCCCGTACCCTAGAATCCCCAGCCCACACCTCACCACCCGGGGCTTGCGTAAGAGAATCAGTGGTCGATTGGCTGAGTATGGTGGAATTAAGAGAATATCAAAGTTATTTGGCTACATCAACGATGGGGAGTATTGTTTTTCTTGTGGGAGTGTGCGGTGGAGGGTCAGTTTCTTGTATTAGCACCTACTGAGGAGCTGTGTTAAGGGGAGCTGGACCAGGTGTTCTGAGACTGGGATTCTTGTGGTTCGCTAGCTGACAATGTGACATAAGCAGGAAGATTGATGCTGTTAGGGAGCCGTTGCATTTACTGGGCGGCTCGTCTTTCCCTGTGAAATTGGAGAAACGGGAGCCATTGCTGGTCTATATAAGTGTTTGATTCCTGCACAATAGCTGTAAGGCTTTCCATTTCATATATTTCCTTTGATTTGTTCAGCCAATCAGCCTTTGTGGGGAGGGAGGGTGCCTTCTATTTTATTGTGACACAGTCACGGGCTGCCAATAACAGATTTATTGGCATGTGTGGAAGGAGCATGTATCTGTCTTCGATGTGACCCACTCCAAAAGGAACCAGGAGGGGTGTTAAATCCCTTTGAATGCCCTCGATCTTGTGTATCCACCCCAGGATCTCTTTCCAGTACAGCTGAATCAGGGGGCAGGCCCACCACTGATGTCAATACGTGCAAACCTGTGTACACCCTCACCAACAGTAGGGGGTGATACCATGATACATTTTTGCTAAACGTTGAGGGGTTAGATGCCATTGTACTAATATCCTGCAATTGTGCATCTTATATTGCATTGCTATAGAGGACTTCCATACCGCTCTGTATATGGCATCCCATCCCGCCTGGTTGTCCTCCAACCTCAGTTCTTGGTCCCACTTGGCTTTGGTATTGGGAGCGGGGAGATGGCCTCTAAGAGTGCTTTATACATGCACAATGTGACACCCTTGGAGCCTGTGTGTTTGTTCAATATATTTTTGAAGGCGCTTAAGGGGCGCTGTAACTAGTCCTTCCATTTGCGATCTGTGAGGACTCCCTTACGTTGGAGGTATGGGAGGGGCCTAATAGTCAAACCTTGTGCTGCCTCTAGTTCTTCCTTGGTTAGGAAGTAACCCTAACTCGACATTTGTCCCACTCTTATCAAACCCTGCTCGTATTGGAGTTGAAAGTGAAGGGGGTCCATTATGCCGTCTCTGATTGGGGGGGCCCAAATGCAGCTGAGCTGCGATGGCCAAGGGGTGACTCCCCTCATACCAAACCTTTTCTTGTTCCATAGAGCCCAGATGGCCGACAGGACTGGACGTTTTCTTGCCCTACGTGGTATAGCATTTAGGGGTGCCCAGAGCCATTCACCAATGGCTATGGGAGCAAAGAGGCCATTTTCCAAGGCAGCCCATTGTTTGCTTTTAGACTCCCTGATATGGTCTACCAAGACGCAAAGTACTGCTGCTGCATAATAAGGGTGAATGTCTGGATAGGCAAGGCCCCCTTTGTCTTTTGTTAGAATCAAGGTTTTATATGCAATGCAACGCCTGCTCTTATCCCAGAGAAATGATAGCAGAGAGTCTCTAAAAGTTTTCAGAAACGTGCACGGAGGATGATTGGCAAAGATTGAAAGAGAAAAAGGAGTTGCGGCAGAACATTCATTTTAATTGCTGTCAAATTGCCAGCCCATGACAGGTTGAGCTTACTCCAGTTGTTGAGATCCTTCAAGATTGCGGCCCACAACTTTTTGTAGTTGGATTGGAATAGGTCTTGAAGATTTCTGGTTATTGTTATTCCTAGATATTTCAAGCATTTTTGTAACGCTTGGAAGCCTCATGTCGGTGGAGCGACTGTGAGGGGGGTACCTGGGTCGCTGAGAGGGAGGACTACTGTCTTGTGTCGGTTTAATGTAAACCCGGATTGCTCCCCATAGTTCTTTATATTGAGTAGAAGAGCCGATATCGATTGTTCAGGGAGGGTGACATGTGCTAATATGTCGTCCCAAATAGGGCTAGTTTGTATTTGATCCCGTATCTATGGAAACCACTGATGTTGGGGTTTTGCCTGATATTTTCAGCAAGCGGCTCCCTAACTAGAATGTACACTAATGGGGAGAGGGGGCATCCTTGTCTTGTCCCTCTAGTCAGCCTGAACTCTTGTGATGCGACTCCATTCACCACGACTTTGGCTTAAGTATTCTGGTATAAGGCTTTCGCTCCTCGGGTCCAGTCCGGACGCAAGCCTGCTTTTTTTAGGATGTCTGTCATGAACCTCCATTCCACACGGTCGAAGGGCTTTTCGGCATCAATCAAGACCAACGTGGGTTCTATCTTGGAAGTGGGAATGAGGGCCATGAGATCTAGCGTTTTGCGAACATTGTCTGAGCCTTGACGGTTTAAGACATATCCCGCCTGGTCGATGTGAATCAGTTGGGGTAAAACCCTGCTAAATTGATTAGTCAGGATGCTGGCATATACTTTAGCATCGACGTTTAACAGCGAGATCAACCGGTAGGAGCCACAGTCTAACATATCTTTCCCCTCTTTAGGGAGGACTACTATTCTGGCTTCCGTGAAGGACGGAGGGGCCATACCGGATTCCATTATGCTGTTGAAGAGCAGCATGAGGAACAGAGTTAGAGAGCCTATGAACCTCTTGTAAAAGGCCAGGGTGACGCCATCTACACCTGGCACTGAGCCAGCTTTCAGAGAGCAAATGGCACAGTCAACCTCTTTAGTGGTGATCGAGCCATTTAATTGGTCCCTATCTGCACTTGAGAGGGAACCCCACTCTAGACATTAATTCTGCAGTACTTTCAACGGATGGTGGGGTATCGGCGGCGTAGAGATGTTCATAAAATTGAGCAAACCATGTTGTATTGTCTGCAGGGTTTGTTAGGATCAAATTGGAATTCACCTTAAAAACTGCTCTATCTGCTGTTTCCTTTTGGAGCCTCGCTGCTAGCAATGTGTGGGCTTTGTCCCCCCTCTCAAAGTATTTCTGTTTAGTAAACCTGAGGCTGGTCAGGGCTTTGCTTATCCAGATATCGTTCAGCTCCTGTCTAAGGGCTTTGATTTCTGCTATAGAATCAGATGCCTCTCCCTTTTCTTTTATCAGGGCTTTTTCCTTAATTAATATTAATTTCTTGACCCAGGATTCTTCCAGCAATTTCAGTCTTTTGACTGATGCGCCTTGCACTATTATGAGGCCTCGAATGGTAGCTTTTGCTGCTTCCCAAACCGTGGGAATGGAGGTGTCGCCAGTATCGTTTCTTATGAAAAAACTATGTATTTCCTCGTCCAGACCTTCCCGGAACAGTTTGTCTTTGTACAGCGTGTCACTAAACATCCATCGACCCTCTGCATGTCTGTAGCCTCCCAGGATCAGGTTGACTATGACCATATCATGGTCTGACCATCCCACTATCTCTATGTCTGCTTTCGAGATAAGATGTTCCAAGCTGGAGTCTAGTAGTATATAATCGATTCACATGAAGCCTTGGTGGGGGTGCGAGTAGAATTTATATGCTTTTCTGGTTGGGTGTGTAACACTCCAGGCATCTATAATATGGTGTTCTGAAATTAAGAGCTAAAACAGTGCTTTATCTGGGGGGATGAACTCTGTGTGGAACGATCGCCAATCTAAAGATGAAGCCATAATTTGGTTAAAATCTCCCCTGCAAATGAGAGGGCCCACTCTTTCCCCTTCCAGGGCAGCTAATAGGTTTTTGGTATAAATTATTTACGGCACATTCGAGGCATATGCTAAGCACAGTGTAGCACACCTGATATTTTTAGAAATGCTCCGTTTAGATCTCTATGGACACGTGTGATGCAGAGACCCAAGGTAGAGCAATATAGTACACCCACTCTCCTTTTTCTTTGGTCCAGAAGCCCATAGTGACCCACCTATGGTGCCTCCCTTTATTTCAAATACCCCAGATTGTTTATATTTCATCTCTTGAACTAACAGAATGTCTAGTTTAGCTTGGTGGAATGTCCGCCTTAACATAGATCTTTTCTGCAGTGAATTTTATCCCCTTCACATTTAGTGACCCCACTTTGATTGCTTTACCCCCCATTGTCATTAACGTTGCCAATTGTTGCCTGCCACTCGATGTCCTTTTTTGGAAACCATGTTCTTGAAATACTCAGATGCATTGACTCAAATTCTGCAGTCTCTATTGGCTGGACAGGCCCTGTGTAGCCCACCCCCACCCTAGCCCCCAAGAAGTACAAAGAATGAAAAGGAAAAGAGAAGAGTAGTAAGAGATGAATACATTTCCTCTGTAACAGTGGAGACGCCCCAGGTGTAAACATAGGGCCACCAAAGGGTGTCACCCCCAGAACCTTCTGGCCAATTACTTCTCGATACTGCTATATATTAGCAAATGCATAGTCTCTACTGATTTGAGTGCCCAGCCCGGCTGCAGCCTTGGGTATTAATAAACATTCAACAATTTCTTCCTCCTTATTTTTCCCATCTTTTTTTTCTCTCCCCAGGCATGGAGTGTTTAGTCTCTTGAATTTTTTGCCGCCTCTGGGCTTGCTCTTTTGTATCCAAGGGCCAGCCGGTGTCCACTCTGATTGAGACGAGGATGGTGCTTCCTCTCCTTTCTGGGTCTGTTTGCATGTTCTTTTGTACTCCTTCAGCTTCTTCTCCCAAAGTAACTCTAAATTCCTCATTCTCGTGTGTGAAGACCAGTGTGAATGGGTGGTTCTACCGGTATCTGATTCCTTTGTCATGCTGCCATGCAGTGAGGGGGCGACATGCTCTTCTTTGAGCCACGGTGGCCGCTGATAGCTCTTGGATGATTTTGACCCCGGAATCCTCAAAATCGATAGTATCCAGTTCCCTTGCTTTTTGGAGGATCTCGACTTTATGTCTATAATGGTGGCATCTTTCCAGCACCGATCTGGGTCTGGACTCTTTCAAACTCTAGTTGGGGTGTGATAGAAGCAGGGAGGATAAAGGTTATGAGGTCTCTAACCCTCCTTTCAAATGAGGCTGGTGTCTCGCCAGGGGACTCTTTTAGACCTTGTATTCGGACGTTCGCTCTGCATTGTCTATTTTCTAGGTCATCAACCTTTGCTTCCAAATACCGATTTTTCTGCTCCAATTCTTGAAATCGTCTTTCGGTTCTCATTTCCACTATGTCTGCTGACTGCTGATAGTTCTCCAGCGATTTTATGGATTTTATCCTGTAGGACGCTGACTTTCGTGGTCATGCTTGTTCTGAAGTCTCATATTTCTTTGAATAGGAGGCAGATGTCTGCTTTAGTGGACAGTTCTTGATCTCCTCCCAGAATCAATGGGGCCTCTTGGAGGGCGGGAGCGGCCATTTGTGTGGATTCTCACCTATATTTCTGTAGTTTCTCAGCTGAGGAGGCAGATGTGGTGGGATGCATGCAGGGCCGTTGCTCAGTCTTCACACACTCTGACTATAAATATGCCCTTGTGTGTTGCCTCCTTCATGAGATGTCCCTGCTCACACCAAAGGAGGATCCTGATTCAATTGTGCTCCTTGTCCTGCCATTGCCCACACAATCTAATGATGCAGAGCCTGGTTTCCAGCAGCTGCCCGTCTAATTCCCTGGGAGGAGGGATGGGTGGAGAAGCTCCCAGTTGCTGATCTCTGCTTTCCTCTACGAGAAGGAGGGGATGTGGACTTCTACATTGTTTTGGGCCTATGACTATTGATGCTGCTGTCTGCGTTGGGGGAATGGTGGGTTGGGTCCTCTATTAAGTGGCCCAGTCACACCCTTCTGTTTCCTTGTACCAAGTCTGGTGCTGCTAATGTTTATACCAGTATCTGGAGGACTGGGCTGATGCTCACCACCTTCTCTTAGGCCTGGCACAGCTTTATGGGGGCTCATGCCTTTGTTGGGTGCGGCGGCAGCTCTGTCCTGTGCAGTGTGGGAGGATGGTGGTCTGTTTTGCCAAGCTTGCCTTCTCTCTTTGCGCCCTCCCTCTCCCCACTCCTTACCGGTGTCACCGTTGCACAGGGTAATATTCCACGGGCGCCCTGTGCACAATTGGCGTGTGTAGCACATTGCAACCTCTTGGGCTAGGGCACTCCGTTGGTACGGCTGACACCCGAGGGGCCTCCTCCTCCTCCCCTCGTGTGTTGGGGCTACGCTGTCAAGCTCTGCTGGCTTCCTGACACCGGCTCCCTCCGGCACGACCAGAGAGCTGCAGTTCGCTTTGCCTGGGCAAAACTTTAGTGAAGTTGTAGCTCTCTTGCAGCCCCTCCAGGTGCGCTGGACCACTTCAGCATTGAATGGTCTCAGAAGCATGCGTTGTCTCTTTGCTTCTGAGGTTCGACTGGTGTTGTTTTCTTGTCGGGTCTTGGGAGCTGGGAGGTCGCTCTGGTGGCGTGTACAGCGTGTCAGATTTTCGGAGCGAGGCGCTCCGTTATTGCGGCTAGCCACCCAGGTGCCTCGCCCTCTTTGCCCCGCGTAGTGGGGCAATTCCACCAGGGACCGCAGTCTTCCCAGCGTCTGCTCCTCGAAGATCCCAGCTCATACAGGTGCCGCCAGGGTGTCACAACTCGCTTTGTTTAGTCAATCCGCTAGTGAAGCCGCCGCTTTCTTGCAGTCTCTTTTGATTATTGGACTGCGCCACCTGGCGTTATGCCTGTGCTACTGTGCTAACACGTGGCAAAGGTTTATTTCTGGGCCCTGGGACCCTGTGGCTCGGCTTCATGAGGTTTGTTTTTCATGATTCCTGCTCTGATTTTGCCCGGTTTTTGGTCGGGTGATTGCTGACTCCTTCCCCTTCCTTAATCGCATGTCAGAACTGCTTATGGGCTGGGCAAGTCTTCAGTTCTTCGCCATTTCTTGAAGGTCCTTGGGGAGGCGAGCGTTCAGGCTTCCATTTCGCCTGCGCCCCCTGGTGTTTTCCCATTTTATTTTTATTTTGACATTTATGTGCGCCCAAACCCTGAGTTATCACCGGGTTCATTACATTGCAGAATATGGTTACAGACAGATATTATTATTCACACTTTTTGAAAAACCATGATTGGAATCAAGATTACATTGCCTTGCAGAATATAGTTACAGACAGATAGTATTATTCATACTTATGGAAAAGCCATGCTTGGAATCAAGATTAGAGAGCAAGTCATCACAGGTGTTGTGGAGTGCAGTTTCCGTGCCTCTGGCAGCTCTGAAGCCAGACTGGTGGTTTTGGAGACAGCCAACAGATTCAGTGTGGTGAATAAGGTGGGAGCTGGGCAGCTTCTCCAAGAGTTTGCCGAGGAAGGGAGTAATGGAGATAGGTGAGAGTTAGCCAGACAGGAATGGTTGGCAGAAGGCTTTTTGAGAAGCAGTTTCACAAGGGATTGCTTGAGGAGTACCGGGAAGAATCCAGTGGCAAAGAATTGATTACAGAAATCAGTCAAGGCTGGGGCAAGGGAGGCAATGTTGTCCTTGATGGTTCTGGAGGAACAGGGGAGCCCCTGTTTGGATGAGACTTTCATAGAGCTGTCTTATCTTGAAACCTCATCAGATGATATGGGAGAGAAAGAGGAGAGTAGAGGGCATGGGGGAGTGGGGCCAAGGGATTCATGAGAGCAGGTGAGGAAGAAGGGTGTTGTGTTGATTAGAGTGAGGGCCGGATGTCCATAGTTTTAGTAATGAAGTGAGAGGCCAGTGAATCGCAGAGGACCAGGGAAGGCAGAGGAGAAATGGAGACTGCAGTAGGATTGATGAGTTCCTTACAGATTTTGAAAAGTTCAGCCGAGTTGTTAGTGGCCCCACTGATGCAGGCTTGAATATTGTCCCTCTTCTTTGAACAGATGGAAATTCGGTATTGCCTTTGGAGCAGGCAGCATGCCAGTTTGTCAGAGGATGTGCTTGAAATCTGCCACTTCCACTCACCTGTTCTGAACTTGCGCTTCAGAGAGATGAAGTCAGAAACATACCGTGTGTTGCTCTTTGAGGCAGGCTACATGCAAATCCTCATGACAGGGGCAAGGATCTATAGAGTGTTGGAGATTGAAAGTTGAAGATAAGAGAGGGATGCATCAGAGTGAGAGTTAGTGGCTCCCTCACTTTGTTTTACAGATGCAGCAGCAGCAGCAACAGCTCTCAAACATCTCGGCAAAGCTCATGCAACAGGATTAAGTGTGGAGGAAAAATAACCGCACGGTCTATTCTTCCCCCCATGTTCCTGCGTTAACACAGCCAAAGCACATCCATCACGTTCATGCACATACAATTCAAAGGCCTTATCATAATTTGGTGTGCCCTAAACCGTGCTGAACACAGCGCAGTCTTGAGCAGATCAAAAGCTTTCTGGTGTTCCAAGTTCCACGGTAGTGGCAAAGAAATGCACTTCTTTGTTAATGCCAACATTGGTTTTATCACTAGTGAAAAGTTTGGGATCCACTGTATACAGTAAGAAGCCATTCCTATCAAGGCTCTGACTTCCTTCTGTGTATTTGGGACAGCCATGCCAGAAATGCTCTTAATTCGTTCAGGTATCAATCTTCTTCCCTCCTTTGACAGGAGATAGCCTAAATAGGGGACCTACTGTCGACAATACTGACACGTTTTCAATGAATCTTTATGCCTATGATTTGCTAGATGAATAAGCAATAACACAGTGCTTTCCTTGAAAGCACTTTCTGAGTCAGCAGCTAAGAGAAGGTTGTCGACGTATTGCAGCAATGTACAAGTAGAAGGCAACTCAAGTGTATCTAGCTGCTCTTTCAAAGCCCTACTATAAATGCTGGGACTCTCCGTGTACCCTTGTGGTGCACGGTTGAATGTAAACGAGCGTCCCCCTAGGGTGATCGTGAACAAATATCTACTATCCACGTGTATGGGAATGCTAAAGAAGGCATTCTTAAGATCCACCACACTGAAATGAGTAGCAGAAGCTGGAATCATTGTTAGTATCGTCGTTACATCAGGCACAATTGGAAATTGTGGAGCAACAATCTTACTGATAGCACACAAATCGATAATGAAACGGAACAGAATCGCATTATCCCCTTTCTTATACACCGGTAAAATTGGGCTATTGCACAAACTTCCTGCAATTTCTTTGATTACTCCACGATGTAGAAAGTCGGAAACCATACACTTCAAAGCTTTCTCACCATCGACTGAAATCTTATATTGTGGAATTTGTGGCACCTTAACTCCTGGTTTCAAAAAACTTTAACGGACTCAATTTGCAAAATGCCAACATCATTGTCGTCAACCGCCCATAAACACACCAGAATTTCACTAAATTCTGGCGGCAAAGGTCTAGTCAAAAACTGTGAGGCAGAAGATTGCTGAGGTGAAATAGTCACATGCACTCCATCCAAAGAACAATGAATTACCACATTTAATTCCTTCAACAGATTGAACCCCAACACATTCTCTCCATAGTTCGTTGTCAGAAGAAACGAACAGTGATCCGTAAATGGCCCCAGTGAAATCGGTACCGGCAGAGAAACCGGACTAAGCACTGGCTTGCCGTTACCCTACATAAACGTTATTCTGCCCTGACAGTGGAATGTCTGGAAGCCATGAATGATCAATGGAACACTTCTGTGCTCCTGTGTCTATCAAAAATAGATGCTTCCTATTCCCCACCATCATCTCAACATAGGGACCTTTCTGATAACCGGGAATAGGCGTCGGTTCCAGACCCTGCTTCCGGCTGTCCTAACAAAACAATATATCGTCAAAGACAAGATCTTCAGAAAGATAGTCAGTTGAAGGATTATCAAAAAGAGTTCTGCTATCTACACTAGGTTGCTGATATCTTGCGAAAATGACTGAGAATTTTGAGCGAACTGGCTTCTGCCAGGACCCCCTACCCCAGGGCGGCCTTTGGATCGTCTACCCATGACACCATATGTGTTATTCGACCTTTGCTGAAGAATCGGGGATGTGCTCTCCAATGAGGCTCTTGTCTGCAATAAGCACATTGGTTTGTGTGTACAGGAACCAACGGCACATTAGTTTGTGGAACAAATTGACCTTGAAACTATGTACTTCCACTTCTAGGCCCTCTGACCATCTGTTGCAATAATACTTTGGTTTTTAAATCTCCCCTTTTCTTTTCAATCCTTTCTTTTTCATTATTGACTCTATTCTCGTAATACTGAGCCATATGCAATACTTCGGACTGTGATTTAGCTTGCCAAGCACTCACAGAAGTCATAAATTGTGAATGTATTTCAGGCAATAATCCATGCTCAAACTTATCCACCAACAATCTTTTCCCTGACTCAATGCTTAAATCCTGTCAGCTAAAATCTGAAAATACTTGTTCGAACCGATTAAAGAATTCGGTAGTACCTTCATATTTTCCTTGGGTAGAAGCAGTGAGTTTGTCCCAAACAATCCTTTTCTCTGGAATCAAAGTCTTTGATTTCGTTACTATTCAATCTGGCAAAGTCAGTATCACTTGCGGTGGTCTTCCACCAGCTTTCCTTTTTCCATCTAACCTAACCAAGTTAACCCACGTGTCACCCAACACTGCTGGATCATCTACAGTCCTAATCTGTTTCCATAAATCAGCAGGCAGGATCATGGGAAACAACAAATCTATATCACCCAGAGTGAAAACCGACGAATGCAGGACAGATTCTATTTCTTTGCAAAACCCTGTTGGGTTATTCCTAATGTCTGGAATCGACTATCTAATAGTAATCACTTCCTGTCTTGAGAACGGGACGTGAACAAACTGCAATACATAGTGAGCTTCAATATCAATGGCTGCTGCACCCGTTGCAACATTAGCCGGAATCTCAAATTTAGGAACGAATGTCGGAGAAACCTCTCTCAAAGGCAGCTGAGAAGTAGGCAACTCTGAACGTTTACTAAGCAACAGAGCCAAATCGAGCACTAAAGTAGTGGAAGCAGTATCAGATGCAAAAGCTCTCTTATAAATATTAAATAATTCTGCGGGACAATAAACCTTTTTCTTTATACATTCATCCTGCTGGTATTCTACCATTACCTGCACTACTTCTCTGCATTTCTGGAGTATACTGACTATACGTATCATATACTTCTACGGGAGTTATCAACATATCTGAAATCCATCTAAGTGCATCCCTCATGCAAATTTGTGTTTCTTTACTCATTGATTTACAAGGAGGAAGGAACCATTTCTGCACGTAAAGAGCATCCAAACTATCACCATCTATTTCATCATTCTGCAACCATTCTAACTCCCTTCGAAACTCAAAAACCCTTTCAACATGCTCATGCACTTTCTCTGCAGTATCCCTTGAATAAGCTAAAACATTCAAATCCCTCAACCCTTGTGGGACATCTGTGTCCGCCAATCTATTCCACATTACAGCCAGATGTATCCCCATCCACTCAATAAAGACATTCTGATCAGGAATATTTTCTAGATTAAGGAGTGTAGCTAAGATAGATTTTTCACCTTTCTCTATACATTGCTTAGCCCATGCATTCAAATCTCTCATTTTCTCTTTGGAAACTGAGTTCCGCGTTACAATTTTTGTTTCAGCACTCGCCCCTTTGTCATCTACAAGCGGAGCAGAACCGCTTGTGAAAGAGAGAGTAGACAAATCCTGTACAACAGGTAGTGGAGACACTACCACTGGCAACAAAGACGGATTTACTGGAACAGTAACAGTCGGTAAAGGTAAATGGTACAGGCGGAGGAACAACAACAAGAAGGAGAGCAATAACTGGCGGCGAAGGAGCAACAGGAAGAACAGGAATAGCTACGGGAGGAGGAACGACAGCAGGAAGAGGTAAGACAGCAGGAAGAGGTACATAAGGAGGTGGTGCAGTGGCACCAGGCCTACATTCATTTAAGAGTTTCTAAATTAGCTCATCTGAGGCATGAAAATCTTTAGGCAGATATATTTTCTGTATACCAAGTTGAAAAGCCCTATCCATTTTTCTAGCAGACTCTGACTGTTTTTATTGATCGTACAATAATGCCTTTTCGGAATTTGACATATGACAACGTGTAAGCTTCTCTTTACTCTTAAATTGCTACATTACTGTCTTTTTTCCTATTTTGTATTACATCAAATGCTGCAGGTCTAGCTTTTTTCTTTAAGAATATGGATTCTAAATACTCTATTTGGGCAATTTCAAAACTACCATTGACTGGCCACTGAAGTTCGGAAGCATGTCTAGTTTGTCTGTGCCAAATATTGTTGAAATCTATACTACCAATGCCGTACTTACAGTACATAGGACATGCCGGCAACCCCTCCTTTGGTGCCGGTCGGCCAAATTCCAAAGATTGTCTGTCTCTGCGGAATAACACCCTGAAACAGGCAGACAATTTCACAGGCATGTCAGAATAATGGTGTTACCTGCCGTCGTTTTTGTTCGCGAGTACAAATCTACAACCAAATATCAGGATACTTAGGAATCGGGGCACGACTCACCTGATTCAAAGGACAAAGGGAGTTCCGATTGCATTACAAAGGACAAAGGACCCTTGTGGTTGGTGATTTCGGCAAAGTCTCTCTTAAATAGAAGACTAATACATGAGCTATATGGGCATAACACATGTGCTACTGATGTCATGGAACAATTAGCAAACACAAATGTATGTATGTCCTTAATGCCAACTCTAGCAAGCTGTGCACAATTCAATGAAACAATGTTGAAAGAGGAATTGCAAACTTCACAGAAAAACGGGACATGCACAGTATGACAGTGCCTATATCTCAACAAGCCACAGTATGACTAAATAGTTTAGAAAACTCTATCTCCAACACAGCTCTACTGAAAACGAAATGTACTGATTATGAGGGTTTACAAACTATCCTAAATTACCTGTAAAACGACCAACTGTTAGAGTAAGACAACAGCTGTCAATTATGCCCTTACCACTGAAAGAAATACACAACTGCATGTAACTACACCCATAATACTGCAATGGCACTTGACAATAGTGGAAAATGGAAATCTGCAAACACGAATGAAGGTGCTTGAAAACATACCCTGCAAAGCTGTGAAACTGTAAACAGTTAGAATACGCCAATTGGTGTCTAACTGCAACCATAATACTGCAATATTACTTCCCCTTACTCCACAATTTAAAATCCACTAGCAAAACTGAAAGTTACTCTGAGGAAACCCTTCAAGACTCATTAAGTATCAACAACCAGAATATACCAACTGGTATCTTAGTACACCCGCAGTACTACAATGTTACTTCCAGCGGTCAAACTGCAAAAATTAACCATCGGTAATCAAACTGCTACAAAACATACCTTCAACATTTTTAAAACTACCAACAGTTAGAATACCCCAACAGGTATATAAGTGCCCCACAATACTGCAATCTTAGTTTGCAATAGTACAGTACTTAGAAAACACCAACAGCAATCAAACAACATAAACAGATACTCTTAAAAATTGACAACAGATCAACAGTTAGAATATGCCAACTGTTTTCTAACTGCAACTTTAGCACCACTGTAAAGACTGGAGGGGGGTTATCTGCACCCCTGCTCTCTATATGGCAGAGGAGAAGCACAGAGGACCCCAGCCAAGATTGTCTATTTCAGTAGCTATGGTTGAGCAATCAAGGCTTAGCTCTCAGGAGGTGATGCAGGCTGGTTCTTAAGAACAGTGTAGTCCCCAAGCACCCACAAAGGAATGTCCACACACTATGTTAGTGAAAACACAGCTCTATATATAAATATGCACAATCACAATAACACACTTTGTGCTCTGACAATTCTAAAATGGTAAATATATACAGTTCTAGGTGGTACCACTACTACTCTGATTCCATTAAAACACATCAACTGTTCAGTTCAAATAGCATACGAATCAACACAGAAAAACAATATCAACCATAGACTTAAGAGGAAAACAAGTTGATTAGCCAATTGGCAAAATACTGGGCCATTGAGGGAGCATCTTCGGTCTTAGCGTTGCTCGTTGATGAAAGCTTGTGAATGTCCTGTGAAGAAGAGGCGTGCGGTGCACCTCGATGACGATAGTTCATTGCTGGAAAGAGTCAATGAAGAACTTTGGCCCAGCAAGGGCGTCAGTCCGTCAGCGTCTGGCATCAGCGAATGGGACAGGACCACAGCTGGCTTTCAGTTGCTTCGTCAACTTCTCTGAGGTCTTCGGGTGGCGGTAAACCCACCAGCAGATTCTCCTCAGTTGTCGGCGGCCTTGACTTTCTCCAGCAGAGTGAAAACAGTCAATGAGGTTGCGCAAGGGAGTCCTTGGATCAAATGTTCTTAGGCAAATCAAGCACTGTGGCTCCGGTCGGCGACAGCGGTCGGTGATGGTGGACTGCTGTCCGGTGCTGCTCTTCGTTCTCCACGGCAGTCCCCTTCTCCGGTCGGCAGCCTTTTTCGTAGGTCTGTCTACCAGGGAGCTTTGGCAAAGATCAGCAGTTGCACAATGGTCCCTCGTAGCACAGGAAGAGGTCTCCTAGCCAGGTCCTCTCTTGGATCAGTTCTTGAAGGCACAGCAGCTTTCAGATTGTGACAAAGGGAAAAGTGGTTCATCTTCTTCTTCTGGCTCGGCTTTGAGAATAAGCATCAAGTATGAGCTTCAGCTTCTGAAAGATTTACAACAGTGAGAGGCCCCCAGATATACTATTGATCTCCCATTCATTCTGCTAAGTCACACTCAGGCAACCAATCACTCAGAAGGGCATTCAGGCAGCCAATCCGGTGAACAGTGCATTCAGGCTATTCTTCTCCATCCAGACACTCACAACATAGAAGGTGGATTCGAAAAATCACTCTGCCATTTAGCTCAACACACTTCGTTCATACCAGTTTTGGGGTGGGCTGTCTCAGTCATTGTGTCAAACACCAGATACTAGACACTCATAACACGGAATGCATATTCGTCACACACTCCACTCACCCAGGTCCCACTCCACGGGCGTACCAACAACATACAGTCATTGGGAAGGCTCCAGCCAGTCTGGCCTGGACTTCCCCACAACACCATATATGTAACTTCCACCCAACAGCCAGTCAGGGGGAAGGGACGGAGTCAGGGCTTCCTGGGACTTCAGGAAAAGTAAGGTAACAGGCGATAGAAAGCAATAGGCCACAGGGGCCATCTTGGTTCCTATCAGGAATCTACTGATTCCAATGACAGGGCCTGGGCATCCCAAAATGGAGGATGCACAGGGCACCTGTCAATTCAGCACAGAGCTGCCACTAGCCCATACCCTGCTCTGAGGGCCACACGCAGGTGCCCAAAAACATACACTAGGAGTACAGGGTCGTACTCCTACCCGTGGGTTTCATAAGGGTATCCCAAGGGTCTGTTCACCAAACCAAATAAAGGAAGAGCCACACCACCAGGATTCCCACATGAACTCCTGCCCGGAAAACAAGCCAGAACACATGATAAAAAGCAATAATGGACAAGGATTCGGAGGCCATGTCCCTCAGTTGCATTTCCAGCATCACAACCACCACTTCCAAAAATCAAAAAACATACACCATTTCAATTCCTCCTACTGCAACAGTGCTTATAACAGCAAGACCACATAGATGTGCACATTAAACATTCCTGTAAGTACTGCACATGTCAATGAAACAGAGTGTGCCACATAACATGAAATAAATGTAGACGTTTATTTTATTTTTTTATCCTGCATGCATTTTTTTCCCCACAGACCAATTGATTATGTAAACAAACACAGGGACTGAGCACATTGCACAGTACACTTGTTTGAAGCATAGTACTTGTAATGTACGAATTATGAGGGTCCACAAAGTACATACATGTCTGAAATTGAGTACAATACAACATTATGAAGTGCCTTTCCTAACATATATATATATATATTTTTTTATCACAGACAAGTAAACAAAGATTTCTCCTGCATTTGCACATGCAAAAAAGAAAATGTGTGCCCAGGGTGCAACAATATTCAAATGTGCTATTGCCACTACAATGGTGTCTATCACTGAGTTCCAAAAAGGTATCCAGTGCCTCAACAATATAAACAGTGAGTATAGGCTTATTCGTCTCATGCTTATTTGTAATAAGCAAATTGCATTTCTATAAACATGTTTGTGCAATCCATATGCCAGTGTCACATTCTTGGTGCATGCCCATAATATGCTGCAATTTTTGGAGCTAGCCGCTAGACTCTTGGGTCTATGGCCTACGGCCTATGGCCTCTAGCCATGCACCCAAGAGTCTAGGGCCTGGCCACAACCAATGCAGCATAATATGGCCACACACCCACAAATCTGCCCACACACACATAATCCAGACACCCGAGTCCCTATCAACTTCTTTGCCCATACAATTACTCTTCTTGCAACAAGTGGACAGGCTGTCATGCACCCAAAAGTCTAGGAGCAGCCCACAAGCATCACAGCATAATACAGCTATGCACCAAAGACTCTAGGACCAGTCCACAAACATTGCAGCATAATGCACCCATGCACCCAAGAATTGTGCCACTGCGTACAATTTACACACACAATACAGGCTCCCAAGACCCTGTCCACTTCTGTAGACATACTATTACAGTGCTTTCACCCAATATACAGGCTCCACACACATAAGGCAAGGGGCCGGGAGCCTGTCCACTTCTGTACACATACTATTACAACGCTTGCACCCAGTGGGCAGACTCTCATATAACCAAGAATCTCGATGCAGTCTAATAAAGCAGCTGCCACATGCTGTGGCCACTTCTGTACACATACTATTACAATACTTCCAGCCAGTGGGCAGATGCACCCAAGAATCTAGTAGCTGGTCGCAACCACCACAGCATAATACAGCCATGCACCCAAGAATCTGCACAGTGGCCACAACCCACACACATAAACCAGCCGCCTGAGGCCCTTTCCACTTCGCCCTGTCCACTTCTGTAAACATACTATTACCGTACTTGCACCCAGTGAGCAGATTCTCATACACCCAAGAATCTCGGGACAGTCCAATAAAGCAGTTACCACGTATCCTGTCCACTTCTGTACACATACTATTGCAGAACTTTCAACCACTAGTCAGACTCTTGGGTGCACGGCCTCCGGCCATGCAGCCAAGACTCTAGTGACTGGCAACAACCATCACAGCACAATATACCCATGCACCTGAGAATCTGTTCAGTGGCCGCAACCCACACACATAAGGCAGCCGCCTGAGGCCCTGTCCACTTCAGGTCATATACTATTATTCTACTTGCACCCAGTGCACAGACTCTCATACATCAAAGAATCACAGGGCAGTCCAATAAGCCAGCTGCCACACGCCCTGTCCACTTCTGTACACATAATATTGAACTACTTGCAACCCAGTGGCCAGACTCTTGGGTGCATGGCTTCCGGCCAGCTGCCTGAGGCCCTGTCCACTTCTGTACACATACTATTACATTACTTGCACCCACTGCACAGTGTGTCATACACCCAAGAATCTCAGGGCAGTCCAATAAGCCAGCTTCCACACACCCTGTCCACTTCTGTACACATACTATTACAGTACCTGCAGCCAGTGGGCAGACTCTTGGGTGCATGCCAAGAGTCTAGTAGCTGGCCACAATCACCACAGCATAATACAGTGTGGCACTCAAGAATCTGCCCAGTGGCCACAACCCACACATATAAGCCAGCCAACTGAGGCCCTGTCCACTTCTGTACACATACTATGTCATTACTTTCAACCAGTGGGCAGACTCTTCGGTGCAATAAGCCAGTCACCTTAGGCCCTGTCCACTTCTGCACACATGCTATTACATTACTTGCACCCACTGCACAGACTGTCATACACCGAAGAATCCCAGTGCAGTCCAATAAGCTAGCTGCCACACACCCTGTCCACTTCACTACACATACTATTACAGTACTTGTAGGCAGTGGGCAGACTCTTGGCACCCAAGTGTCTAGTAGCTGGCCACAATCACCACAGCATAATACAGCATGCACCCAAGAATCTGCACAGTGGCCACAACCCACACACACAAGCCAGCCGCCTGAGGCCCTGTCCACTTCCGCCCTGCCCACTTCTGTAAACATACTATTACCATACTTGCACCCAGTTAGCAGACTCTCATACACCCAAGAATCTCAGGGCAGTCCAATAAAGCAGCTACCACGTGTCTTGTCCACTTCTGTACACATACTATTGCAGAACTTGCAACCACTAGGCAGACTCTTGGGTGCACGGCCTCCGGCCATGCAATCAAGTCTCTAGTGACTGGCAACAATGATCACAGCACAATACACCCATGCACCTGAGAATCTGTTCAGTGGCGACAACCCACACACATAAGGCAGCAGCCTGAGGCCCTGTCCATGTCAGGTCATATACTATTATTCTACTTGCACCCAGTACACAGACTCTCATACATCGAAGAATCTCGGGGCAGTCCAATAAGCCAGCTGCCACATGCCCTGTCCACTTCTGTACAAAGACTATTACAGTACTTGCAGCCGGTGGGCAGACTTGCGGGTGCAAGAGTCTAGTAGCTGGCCACAATCACCACAGCATAATACAGCCATGCACCCAAGAGTCTGCCCATTGGCCACAATACACACACATAAGCCAACCACCTGAGGCCCTGTCCACTTCTGTACACATAATATTACATTACTTGCACCCACAGCACAGACTGTCATACACCCAAGAATCTCAGGGCAGTCCAATAAGCCAGCTGCCACACACACTTTCCACTTCTGTACATATACTATTACACTACTTGCAGCCAGTGGCCAGACTCTTGGGTGCATGGCCTCCGACCAGCCGCCTGAGGCCATGTCCACTTCTTTACACATACTATTACATTACTCGCACCCACTGTACAGTGTGTCATACACCCAAGAATCTCAGGGCAGTCCAATAAGTCAGCTGCCACACACCCTTTCCACCTTGGTACACATACTATTACAGTACCTGCTGCCAGTGGGCAGACTCTTGGTTGCATGCCAAGATTCTAGTAGCTGGCCACAATCACCACAATGTAATACAGCGATGCACCCAAGAATCTGCCCAGTGGCCAGAACCCACACATATAAGCCAGCCACCTGAGGCCCTGTCCACTTCTGTACACATACTATTTCATTACTTGCAACCAGTGGGCAGACTCTTGAGCGCAATAAGCCAGCCACCTGAGGCCCTGCCCACTTCTGTACACATACTATTACATTACTCGCACCCACTGAACAGACTATCATACAGCCAAAACTCTCAGGCTAGTCCAATAAGCTTGCTGCCACACACCCTGTCCACTTCTCTACACATACTATTACAGTACTTGTAGGCAGTGGGCAGACTCTTGGCACCGAAGTGTCTAGTAGCTGGCCACAATCAGGACAGCATAATACAGCCATGCACCCAAGAATCTGCACAGTGGCCACAACCCACACACACACAATCCAGCCGCCTGAGGCCCTGTCCACTTCTGTTGCAGTACTTGCAACCAGTGAGCAGTCTCTTGGGTGCATGGCCCCCGTCCATGCACCCAAGAGTCTAGGGGCTTGCCACAACCACCACAGCATGGTGCTCCCCTACCCTAATGAAGCATGCCTGCAGTCACCAGATAAGCTGTTCGCCTGAGGAACTACCCGCGAGCTGCTGCAGTGTCCGTGGACTGCCACCTAGACGAATACATCATATGAGCCATCTTTTCTTCCCCACCCTTTCCAGCCACTCTTCCCAACACCAAATGCCCCCAAAACATGTTTTACAGCCCTGTTCACCACCACCCTATCCATGAATATCCGTGAATAGAACTAGGCGGTCATAACAGAATAATGTGATACACATGACGCTTCTGTCCAGCCAATCAGCGGGCACATTGTATGTCCTCGGACATCACATGGCCCACCGGACCAATCAGGGTCCTGTTTGAGGGGGCAAACGGGGAAATGGGTAAGATGAGCGAAGCCAGATAACACTAATTTTTTTGGCACCTACATTTTGCCTGTTTTTAAATGGCTTAAAACAAGTATATGGTCTGCTCTGACATTTCTGGGTATGTTTGGTGAGGTTTTGTCAAAGGGGAACAAAGTTATAGCGGGGTTCCACATTTTTCTTTTTTCTTCCAGAGATGCAATAAACTCCAGGAAGGTTGGAGGTGATGTCCATCGGTGGTCATCCGTTTCCCACATGGGTGTACTCTCCCCAAGCACAGCGGCAGTGCCAGGGAGCCCCTGGCAGGGTCCCCTTCCCTAAACCAGAGGGAAAATTCTGTAACGCAGTCCAGCCAGCTTTCCAGGATGGGCTGGGTTGATCTTGCTGGTCTTGGACGGCAGTCTCCCATGTGGTTTGACCGTCCCCAAGCCCAGCAGCGGTTCCAGGGAGCCCTGGCAGGGTCACTACCCTTTCCCAGAGGGAGAAGCTCTAATGCAGGCCAGAGAGAACTCCAGGAAAGTCAGGGGTAATGTCCCTGGCCTTGGGCGGCTGTCTCCCATGTGGTTCAACCTTCCCCAATCCCAGAAGCAGTTCCAGGGAGCCTTGGAAGGGTCCCCGTCCTTTCCCAGAGGGAGAAGCTGTAACACAACAAAGCCAGAGCTCTAGGGTTGTAAGGGGTCATATCCCTGGCCTTGGGTCAGCTGACTTCCATGTGCGTTGAACATCCCCAAGTCTAGCGGTGGTTCCTGGGATGCCCAGGACATTCCCTGTCCTTTCCCAGGGGGAGAAGCTGTAACACAGGCCAACCAGAATACCAGGATAATTGGGGATAACGTACCTCACCTTGGACACCCGTCTCCCATGTGGGTTGACCATCCCCAAGTGCAGCAGCAGTCCCAGGGAACCCTGGCAGGATCCCCATTCCTTCCCAGAGGGGACATCTGTAATGCAGCACAGCCAGAGCTGCAGCCTGGGCTTGAAGACGGTCAACCCACATGGGAGACAGCCTCTCCCATGGAAACACCAATGTTACGCTGGCATGGGAACAATGGGTGGGCTGACCATGCAATTGTGTCCCAGCAACCAAAATACCTCCCCACCCCACTGAAAATGGGCCCTAACCGTGGAATAATAAAAAACAGTACTCATTTAGCGTTGCAGCTGCTCGCGTAGAAAAAGATGTCAAGGAAACACAAAACATTTGTTACCTATGGTCAGCCCAGCAAAAACAAATTATACCTAATACTCTCCGATCATGGCCCCACTTTCAAGCCATCACTGGGTGTCTACTGACCCTCACCCGCCAGTAAAAACACATGTGCCCCATCCTAGGGACAGATTGAGAGATTGCACTAGCAATCTGCCCCCAGGAAGGGCTAAATGAGAGCCGCCCCCTCCATCTTGGCTGGGGGAGAGAGGGCCACCCCCCTTTCCATTACAAACATCTGTGGTGATTTAGTGTCCCCCCAGACCCCTAACTAACTCATGTATATTTTTATATTGTATTTTCTGTTTTGCCCCTTCCGTTGGGGCAGAAGGGCATATTAGTGTGCCCATCGGCCTCCAGGGTGCCCAAAACATACTGTCCGATGCTTTGGGGGGCCATTCCAAAGTTTTCTTGAGGCCCTCTCCCCCACACCCCAAATGGATAGGGGCATCTCAAGTACTCCTTCCTAGGGGCAGATTGCACAAGCAATCTGCCCCCAGGAGGGCTACATGAGATGCCCCCATCCATTTGGGGTGGGGGAGAGGGCCACCCCCCCTTTCCACTAAAAACATCCATGGTGGTTTAGTGGCCCCCACCTCACCCAAAACAAGTTATTATTATATGTAAATGTTTGTTTTGTTTTGCCCCTTTCCTAGAAGCAGATGGGCACATGAGTGTGCCCATCTGCCCGCAGGGTGGGGAAAACGTACTGCCCCATGCTTGGGAGGGGCCTGTGGCAAGATTTCTGGTGGCCCTCTCCCCCCATCCCAAATGGATGGGGGGCATCACATGTACCCCTTCCTAGGGGCAGACAACTGCCCCCAGGGATGGCTACATGGGGTTCCCCCATCCACTTGGGGTGGGGGGAGAGGGCCACCCCCCTTTTCATTATATATGATCACTGGTGGTTTAGTGCCCCCTCATGTAACCCAAATCATCTTTTTTTCAAATTGTTGTTTTTGTTTTGCCCCTTCCCTAGGGGCAGATGGGCACATGAGTGTGCCCACCTGCCCCCAAGGGGGCTGGAGGGAAACATACTGCCCTATGCTTGGGAGGGGCTCTTCCAATATTTCAGGTGGTGTCTTGCCCCCACCACAAATGGATGGGCGACATCTCATCTACCCCTTCCTAGGGATAAAAATCTGCCCCCAAGGAGGGCTACAAAAGGTGCCCCCCATCCACTTACAGTGAAGGGAGAGAGCCATCCCCCTTTCATTGTAAAAAAGAAATCTGGTGTTCTAGTGGACCCACCCCCACCCAAACCTAAATGGTTTTTTAAAATTATTATTTTCTTTTAATTTAATTTCGGCCCCTTCCCTAGGGGTAGATGGGCACCCATCTGCCCCCAGGGGGGGTCAATACATGTGGCCCCATGCTTTGGGGGCCAGGGGAAGACAGACTCTTACAAAGTAAGCCACCCCCCTTTCATTGTAAAAAAGAAATCTGGTGTTCTAGTGGACCCACCCCCACCCAAACCTAAATGTTTTTTTTTTAATTATTATTTTCTTTTAATTTCATTTTGGCCCCTTCCCTCGAGGTAGATGGGCACCCATCTGCCCCCAGCGGGGTCAATATATGTGGCCCATGCTTTGGGGGCCAGGGGAAGAGGGACTCTTACAAAGTAAGCAGCCCCTTCTACCCCCCACTTTACAAACAGAACCCCGGTGGTCTAGTGGCATTGCTGGGCGCGGATCGAGTGCTTTGCCGCACCCACCAATGCTTCAAAAAAGGTGTTGTTGGAAAGGGGAGACTCTCCCCTTTCTTACAATACCTCCCAAAATCTGAACGGCAAAATAGTGCCACAGATCGAGGATGAGAAAGGTGGAGAAAATGGCTGCTGCAGTGAAATTTACTTTCAGTTTCACATCAGCATGCATTACTCATGCTAACGTAGAACTGAAGGAACCTCCTCCTCACATAGCCCAGTGGCTGGATTGGGATCGCACAAAATGAAGTGCCAAAAAGGATGAGCTATCTTGTCCTTGGCAACACAGAGGCAATGTCCTTGGCACATAAGTGGTAAAAGGCATATTAACAATTGTGCAACACATAGCCCTGCAAGTAAGGCGAAGAACATGATAGACCAACATATGCAGGGTCACCCTGTCCCCATAGGGACAAACAGAGTAAAACAATCAAGAAACCATATTAGAAGCACCAGCTCACCATCATCTACATACTCCAGCTCATTGACAGATACCTTGAATGCAAGAGAAATATACACACTATCATGTCACACTATTTGAAGTTGGTAACTACTCACCATTGTTTTAAACAAACTCCTCCCAATAAACTGTTGGCATGGTTCATGACCGGATACAGCCAACATTTCCACACATACTGACAAAGGTGGTAATCGTTCCACTACACCATGCAACAACACACATGGCTACAGAAAATCCCAGGGGGAACATATAATATAAAAAGAAGATTTCACATCATTGACCAGTTCGCAAACACCAATGATTTCCTGAGCTGCTCATATGTGCGATATGCCATGTGTGTCACCGATTAGGGGGAAGCATGTCTTCCAGAATTGTAAACAATAGCAAACCCTAAATGTACAGATTAAATATGGTGTAGACATAACCTGCACACCATGTTTCACCAGGATCTCTAGGTCTACACAGCACTTCATGGTACTGAAAAACAGTACCTTCAATACATTTATCGCCACACACATGGGACAGCTGGCATGTCTCCTAAGTGTCACTTAAGGTAGAGGGCTCAAATACCACTGCCTGTGACAGTGAGGGTGATGGGACAAGTCTGGCTGGAGGTGGACAGTTATCATATAACCCACAATTGTCAAATGTATGCCCAAGAACATTCCAAATGATATGATATAACTCATTCATAACACACCTGTACACAAGTATTTCTAGGCACAAGACAATGGAGGGAAGGCAAGACAAACAATCTTACTAGGCCTTGTGTCATTCAGATCATACAAGTGCAAGAATGAAAAGTGTAAACAGAAAAGAAGGGAGGAAGTGCAAGGGAGAGGAGAGGGGAAAGCAGGACACAAATTCTGTGAGTAAGTGCAGCCAGGGCAGCGCGACTCTGGGTAGTGCAAGGAGACTACTGACTGCTTATCCTCTTTCAACTGCACTGGTATCATTCCCAGGAAGGTTGTCACCTGCTCATGAAGAGAGGTGAAAACAATGTACTCAGTGCTTTACTCAAACATGATAGTGATAACATGTCTGCAGAAAATCAATCCAATAAATACTCACACCATATGTGGTAAAGAGAATTGTACTGGATGATTACGCCTTTGCCGACACACATGCAGTAATAGCAATTACTGCATGTAAAAACACGAAAAAATTGCTTTTGAGAAAACCAGTGAAGTAGCATTGCTTCCAGTAATGCTCATACCAGAAGCAAAAACACCACATATGCTCAAGTAGTCACCTCAGAGGGCAGCCACCCTATCAGTGCAATCCATCAATAATAACAGCCAAGGAAAGGCATCCATTTTTCAGGACAGTGTGCTTAGATACCTATGATTGGGATAACATATATGGTTAAAACCACTATGCCCACATGTATGCACCCATGTTCCACATTAACAAATACAATATAAAGAAGTTTTTGTTTCTTCAACATATTAGGCTCTACTACACACTTGCTTCTCCCAGCACCCATTTAATTACTCATCCTTAGCCATTCTCAACAAAAAGCATACATAATTAACTACCTCGCCTGATTCCACTCATCTCAGCATAATAACACAGTAGCCTAATGCACTATCCTGCCTTTCCCCTACAAACTAATCACTAGTACTGCTAATCAACAAAAAGATATCAGCATATATGTCCTCCTTTCACTATCCATCCCCACTGTACTAAGGTTTCAATGGCCATATGCCCTAACCAGCCTCAGAAAACTTTCTTAACAAACCTCATCAATAATACTGTTTCCCACACTCCACTATGCAGCCCCATTAATTTGAAATCTTATACACCACATTCCCATTTCTTACATACCATAACTATTCAACATCCAGAAAAATAGAGTGTGATATATCAAAACCCAATACATGCCATAACAGAGAAAACACGATTTAGAAAAAACGAGATGTGGATAACCTGGCACAACAGATGCTAGAAAATCAACCATTTGGTCTACCTGCAATGCCAAATATAAAACATTAACACACCAAAATAACCTCCACACCAAAGAGGTAGGCATGACTGGATTGTGCTCGGGCAGGAAACAGAGGTGCAACTGGCCACTAACCTTGCCAACTTCTAATATATCTGCACTTGAAACCATACATTTTTCAATGATAAATCTAATCACCAATATAGGGTCACACAAACAGCTTAATATCCAACTACAAAGCACACTCACAGCCAATAAAGTTGTCAAATTATACTGCTTGGTTCACACTAGGATTTCTCATGCACCTCATTCATATCTCATCTTCCAATGTAACTGAGAAACAACCTGTATTTACAAATATATGTTCTGGCATACATAAGCATAGCCTACCATGTCATACTGCCTCATCACTCTCCTAAAATCACTGAAGTAAATAATAGAAAACCCCACTTTGCAAACAATACTTATAAACTTGACCAAATGAGACACCTAAACAAACTTCAGTGATCTTACTCATACAATAATTCAAACTGTACAATAACAATATATAAACACACTATAACACACCTTCAGCTGCTCCAAATAATGAATAGATCTTCACCAAAGCCAAACTAAGAACATGTACATACTTTGAGTCCTGAAATCATACTGTCAAAAGTTCACACAAATGTCACTTTCATAGCTTTCACAATTCAATAGCACAAAAAGAGGACTGTAGAAAGCACACAAGTAAAATGACAAACACCTTTCTTTTAAAAGCTCTATCAATCAATAAACCCCAACACAATCCTTCAAAGAATACTTTATACAATATACACACACTGCATTAAAAAAAGTGTATTTTCTTCCTAATTTTTCCCAATAACATACCCGCAGCTAGAACCCTGGTTACACAACAAACAACATAGTCGTGGCTACACAAACATTTTTCTAACAAGCTCAAATCACATACCTGAAAATGTCAAAATCAATTCACATTCGCCTTCAAGTGACAACACCCAATTAGAAACACAGGTACAAATCTGAGCTAAAACATCCATAATATAATATGATCACTGCACCAAAATACAACTGGCTGTAGTCGCCGTTATAGCGATGCGATAGCGATAGTCGTAGCTGCACCCGTCAAAAATACATGATGCGCCATTTGCCCGCTCATACCCACGGCTATCAAAGACCACAACATGTGATTGGTCACTCATACCTATGGCTAAGACGTGACAGTTATAGCCTCGACTGCACCTGTCAAAAATATACGACGTGACATTTGCCTGCTTGTACCCGCAGCTGTGCTGTCCCATGGTCCGTACCCGTGGCTGCAATATGCCTGATGAGACGTTTAATTGGCTGTTACTGTAGCCGTGACTATTTTAAAAAAGGACAACAAATGCATTTTCCTTTTCCAATATACTTAAAATGTTCTCTGAGTGGCTTTTAAAAGAGCCTTTAGATTCTTCTACCAAAACATCACCAACATTTTCAATAACAGAAATACTCTTCACCTCCATGATGATTCAAAACATTTGGAAACAAGTGCCTGTGTTCTTTCTTTAGATGATTAAAGAATTGTATCTTTCCAAAGAGAAAAAAACCTGTGTTCCCTGTCAAATATATTTCTTGAAATCACAGTGTATACCTGTCATTTCAAACACTCAATTTAATATATTATAAAACTTAAAAATCCTTGTAAGTTAATGTTTTGAGAACTCATCACGTATGTCCTCAATGTCACTATTAACCCCATTCTCAAAAGATTCTCCACAACCCTCTGAACAAAGACATTCCTCTCCTTCTCAATAATATTCTCCAACATAGACATTTGCATTTTGTGTTATGCTAATGGGAATAATGTGGTGTTTATCACCGTTCCATGGGCTGTAACAGGGGATAATGTCACAGCAGCCCAAGATATTGAATGCAGAGTGAATGCAGATAACAAGGGCTCTGAGCTGTTATCCTCCATTTCAGACCTTGTAAAGGGGGATGAAGCCCATTGGCACCCAGACGCTAAGGTCATTGCCAGAACGGGAATCCGGGATGCTAAAGAAAAGGATGTTCCTTCCAACCTTGCGCGTGCAGTGTCCCTTTTAGGCAGGAAAATTATTTTCCAAGATGGCCGCCATGGAAAGGGAAGGAGGGGCAAGGTACAGAGCCCCTCTTACCTTTCCATAGGGGCCTGCAGGAGGCGAAGAGAATGAGCAAATGGGGGCTGAGCGGTGAGAACAAAAAATGGGACAAATGGTGGGGGGAGATGGCGACGGGGGAGCTGGCCATCAGAAGTCTTGGAATGCAGGCTTGTACCAGCGATTCAAGCCCGCATTCCTAGCCACCTGATTGGCTGGCTCCCCCGCCCAGTGTGCTAATGGACAATTCTATACTAGAGAAAAATATAAAAGGACAGAAACAATTGTTTGTCCCAAATAACACTCCCTCAATGCCTACTTTCAAGCAGTTACACATCCATCCATCAATCACTTCCAACAACTGTACATATAACTCTATTACCACACTAAGTTCCACACACCAACTACCACTTAACAATACCACTTAACAATCTTCTACACATCTTTTGCATCTGCATTTCCTTTACTAAAATTGTACACAATGCTCCTATAAATGGACATATGCATTGTGCGGTGGGATAAGTGGAAAAATAGAAGGGGCAATACAAATAGGCAAGTGTTCATGAGAACCCAGGAAGGAAATGCCAAGGGCGGACACCACTGGCTAACTACTGGATCAGAGGAGTCCCAACGGTGGGATTCATCTTAACCATAACATTCCTTTAACAAAGATTTTTTTGGTCATTTTAATAGGTTTTTACAACTCAAAATGTGTCATGGTGTTACATCTGTGTATATAAGTTATTAATAATTCCTCTTTTCATATATATGAAAGAACTATAAACCTCCTTTAAGAAACATATTTTTTGCAACACATACTTATGTCTGTCATTATCAGCAGAGCATACTAGGGATGGAAAGGATTGTTCAATTGCCTACAGCATAAGGCTCCACCATAACCCCAGCCAAACCAAACCACCCCTATTATTCACTCCGCCTACACTGCATCCTAGCTCAGTGTCCACCATACCCTATTAATGAAACCAATGGCCAGGGCTCATTACTTGCAGCAATGGCTAGTCTCCAAATTCATGGGGCATAGGCTTTGGCCATGCCGCCTTCCCCAATAAGCACATCAGAGTACATATTTGCATTTGCCGAGGGCCAGGCCCACAATCCACACATCAAATGTACATCACTAGTTTTTTTACTTACATGCTTACACTTTTGAAAAATAAGTCACAAGACATATTTCCAAAAACATGTTTTCAGATCCTTGCTAATGATCATCAAGCAAGTTTGTTGTAATCTAGCCCACCACTTCAGGCTGTAACCGCAAGCAGAATATTTTTGCCCATTCAAACCTCCTGCTTCGGCCATGCGGCATGCCCCAATAACCAAATTACAGTACACATCTCTGCTTGCTATCGGCCAGGCTGTTTTGCCCAGGCACCAATGTTATAGCACTGTGTTGTGTACTTACATTTTACACTTTAGAAAAAAATACAACACTGGACATATTTGCAAAACCATGCTTTCATGTTCTTGCTGACCCTCCTCGTGCATAATGCTGCAATCCCATCCAGCACTTCATCTTGTACCCACGAGCAAATTTTTTCCCCATTCAAACCTATACCCAATTTAGAAAAACTTTACCACTTAGCCGGTCCCTGGTGGCCATGCCCACTTTAACCCCATTGCTGGTCCCTCATGGTCATGGCCAGTAGCCATGGCCTTAGGCCATGCCCCAGACAATCTGGCCACTGCCCCTGGCCACAGGCTTTAACTCAGTCACCAAAGGTATATGACTATTTTTTGTATCTACATTATGACACTTTTCAAAAAATAAAACACAAACACATTTGCAAAACCATGCTTTGAGGTCTTTGCCAATGCTCCTTACACAAATTTGCTGCAAACCCACCCTTTGTACATTCAAAGTTGGGTTATAATCTTTCTGACTACTTTTGTCCACATTCGTAAACTGGCACCAAAGTTATAAGCCGTCTAAAAATGTTGAGACACCCCTCTAATTGTGCCCCCTCTTGACAAAATTCCACCAAACGTTGATCAGATCTTTGATCAGATCTAGAATGATATTCCCAAATTTCAAGCAGTTTCATTAAGTGGCACCTAAGTTATAAGCCATTCAAAAAACGATTTTCACCAACGCTGTAATACACAAGATAGCATAGATGTCCCTGAACATCCTTGATGTTCGCCAGCATCACAGGACTGCCCCAGGCTGTTTGCGGCCATTAGAGAAGAAACACACCCGATTTTCGGCTTTTTATGGCCATATCCCATCCCATCCTCATCACTCTTCACCTTCCCAGAGATTGGTTCATTAGTTTGACAAGTGCAATGTTGTGTTTTTTAATACATTTTTACTGCGATAATCGCGGACACCGCCGCCGGCTGCGAATCCAACATAGTAGGTGTTTCCAGAAATATGACGTACCTCATGCTTTTCACCATCCAATCAGCAGGCACGTTCGATGTCTGCGGACATCACATGGTCCTCTGGGCCAATTAGAGGCCTGTCTGCGGATGGAAAATGTAAGTGAGTCTGCGGATCAAACCCAGATATCACTACACTTATTTTACCTACTTTTTGGTCTTTTTGAAGAAAAAAAATACTGGACGGATATAGACCGAATTTACAAAACACGCTTTCAGGACCAAGCCACCACTCCTGCAACAAATTCGGTAAAGCTTCCATCAAGCGGTTTGGGCTGTAGGCATGAGCAGGTTTTTTTTCCATTGCATCGTTGGGAAAAACCACACGTTTTGGGACCATCGCACCCCATATATCTTTGACCCCCTTGACGAAACCTCACCACACTTCACAGAATCAATTTGATTGGGCCATATACTTTTTTTGCAATGTTTCAGAAGCATTTGTAAGGGGAGAAGAGTTATAATCCAGCTTAAAAGTGATCTTCCTATGAGTTGCGAAACTTAACCATAAAAACATGCCACTTCCGCAGACCCTTTAATATATATATATATACAACAGTGACAGACTTCCTGCAGTCAGTAGGGAGAATCTAATAACCAGGAGGGCGGGATCCTTGGATGTTCTGAGGTCAACGTACGATGAAATTCCCTAGCTGTGCTGATTCGATATTAAAAAACCTGTAAGAAATAAATGCAACTCTAATAGAAAAGCCTCAGACTAAGACCAAACAGAGAGAAGTTGATTTGCTAAGAGTAGGTCCAAACATTATGATAAATGGAATAAAAACCGAGAGAGACAAGATGCCACCGTACAACTGATCCCAGTCGTAAGGACAAAACTGATTAATCAGAGTAATCCCCAGAAGCGGAGGACACTAGATTCCAGTCCGAACTTATCGCTTACCTGTTCACAAAAAAGAAACTATCAAGAAGCGAGGTCCCCAGAGTTTGAACAATACTTTCACCTGGACAGGAGGAAGAATCCATACACAAAATGTAATAGAATATTTGGCTCTAGTGTGTCACCAGAGACAGTGGAACGGACATCGTCTGATGATTCGGATGAGTTGAGAGATAAGATGAGAAATTGAAGGGTAGGTAGCAGAGGAAATTGTATTAATGCTTAACCTGCCCTCAAAGATAGAGAAGTTTGCTTTAAGATGGTGGAACAAGTAATTAACGAACTAAGGCCTTACATAATTTCAGCATTAACTATTACTGTGGCACCGCTAATAAAATTATATGAACAGTTGGGAGAAACATGTTGCGATCAAAATACGCTGATTGCACTAATAAACTCAAAAATTATTGATATGGAGGTGGCAATCCATAACATGCAGCAACAGGAAAGCTCCAATGTAAAGAAAAATGAGATGCTAAATACATTGTTAAGAGAGCAATTGAGAAATAACTCTGAAGATAAATGCCTGTTAGCAGAGGTGGCAAGAGAGGCTCTGCTTATTTTTAAAAAACAACAAATAAGTGAGGAAAGACAAGTTAAGGATCTCGGTGACAAGCTCAATAAGAACAAAGAATATAATAAAGACCATTTGGATCTCAAGAAACAGGGCTCTTGTGACTCTAGGATCGACTTTTTGTTCCCGAACAGAACAGCAATTTCTGAAGTTAAAAAAAACAACAAAATGCTGCTGACCATAGTATGATTGAGATTGACCCAAAGGGGGAGTCAGCAGAACAAAAGACGGTACATGTAGAAGCAATTGCATCAACTTCTGCAAATGCAGAAGGATTCTTCTCTCATCAAACAGAGGAGGATTCTGGAAAGATAATAATGTTAAGCAAATTATCTGCCCTACAATAGCTGAGAATAAAGAGACTCTCAATGAAATATCAGTGGTCTCTGACACTGAAAAGGAGACGAGAATTGAATCGGCTTGTGGACATTTTGTAATATTCGAGAAAAGAGAACAGAGTGGAATACTTGTCGAGGATGTAGCTGTGAAAAAGAAGACCAGTAATCCGGCCTCTCAACAAAGGAAACAAACAAAAAAAACAAAAAAATATGAGAAATTGTATGAACTCATCAGCAAAATTATTGTGTAAATTCTTAAGAAACATAAAAGCACTAAATGTAACGATGCAGACGGATGCATTCATGGCTACAACAACAACACCAACAGAGGATCGAGGTCTGAGCCAAACTGTAGCAAGTAATAATAATATAAAGCAGGTTGGAATAAATAAAGAGCATCATAAACAAAAAATTGAAAACAATGAGATAGTGGATTTTTTTGCAAATCTATCAACCTATGAGTCGGAAATTGAGAATGATATAGGAAATCCTGCAAGTGAAGTTGTTGATGGCAGCGATGACGAGGATGATATAGAATCCATACTCCCAATTGATGTGAGTAAGCAATATAATAACAAAATTGAACCTTACTCAAAAAGAAAGTGCATTCTAATAAACTCTCCAGCTAACGTAAAGCAAGATATGACTAACCAAATACAAATTGAGGATAAAGTAAAAAAAATCCTGACCTTGGATGAACGAAGAGGAATGGTAATAGATAAGGCAGCACAACTAGAGAAACAAAATTTTGCGAATGAGAGAGAAGAAGAGCTACAGAAAAACCAGTGCCTGACTGAGGGAAGCTCCAATGAATGGAACAAGAAGCAAGATAGAACCTATTGGGGAGCAAGAGTGGAGTGGATAAATGACAAACGACCAGCAACACAAAAGGAGCGAGAAAAGATGAGTAATAAAGAAAAGACAACTGCTAACTATCGACTTAAGATAGAAAGAATATTTCAGTCTGGTGATTCTTTAATCATGAACAGATATAATGTATTACAGTTGTTCATCCATATCCCCCAACTACGATCGGTTACGACTGAGTACATCAAAACTGTTGAATTCCTAGTTGAAGAAGTAACTGATAGAGTGATATTACATTTACATTCAAGGATCATTCGTGACTTGATTTAAAATTGTAGAATGGATCTAAATTCTCTGGCCTTTGACATAAAGGAAATTTGCAGGGAAAATGAGGCTTCTGAGGAACAAGAGGAAAAAAGAAAATACAAAAATGATACTGAAAGGAGTATATTATCTCGAACCATGCCAATGCAAGAACATCAACTCGAGTTGAAGGAGAAAACTGAGAGACTTTTTATAAGAGATATAAGCCATACTAAACAAACAGACGAAAGACCTCATCTGCATGAAGTCCATGGGAGCCCACTGAAGCAAATTAAAATCACAGTGGAGGGACTCAGAAGTGTACCAAATGATGAGACAAAAGGGGAGGAGTCAGTAAGATCCCGAGAGGACTCATCCAAATAGAGTTGGGTAGCTGAAACTCTAAACAGACCTGCAAAGAGCTAACGCCAAACTCCAAATGTATTATGGATGGGCTTGTGGAACACCTGAGGGTTTGCCCATCTGTTTGGAGGCTCTGATGTAGACTTGACTAATTTAGATATCATCTGTCTGCAGGAAGTATGGCTCCAGACACCTCCAATTGCAGTAGGTTTTGAAATTGCATTAATTCCAGCTATCAAACAGGAGACGGGTAGACCAATGGCTGGATTGATTACAATGGTGAGATCACTTAAAAATCTTCGCATTAAAGAAACAGCAAATCATTCACCCTATTTACAGCTCTCTACTATAGAAATAGGAACAAGAAAAACAGACTTAGCAACCCAGATTTATATTCTTAATATATAATGGCAACACAAAGCCACAGATGAATCAGACTTTTTGGACCTGATATGCAAAAATATAGACTGTATTAAAGCTGCAGAAAAGGATCCATCTTGTGTGGTGATCTAAACATGGAACTCCTACAAGCAAATACGACCAAACAGCGGAAAAGACATAGCCATGGCCCTTACCAAATAAAACAAGCTTGGGTTGAAGAAATGAAAGAAAGAGATTTAATCATGTTGAATGGCAAGATCAGAGGTGATATCCCACCAAATCCAACGTGGACCCAAGCCATGACTAAATCAATACTGGATTATTTCTACGTATCCGATTGTATGAGTGGAATGATCTTGAAGTTAAAAGTAATTGAGAACCTTCAGAGTGATCATAACTTTGTAACAATTGAGATAGATGGCTTAAATCCCCACCTAAAAGAGCAATGAAAAATTCAGATCCAGGCAACGGCGGGCAGAAATCGGGTAAAAATTGATAGTAAGAAGATCTTATCGCTAACACAATCACTCATCGACACGGAAAACTCTGATCAGATGGATTCCATAGAGTATCCATTATTGCTACAATGCTGTGTAGAACATCAAGTAGGAACGAGCAAGATGGGGTTCAAGAAACAGCATGTTTATGATCACTTAATTGTCGCTAGAAAAAGAGAACAAAGAAAAGCAATACGTAGAATCCTAAAACAACAGGTGCCTGATCTACCGATAGAAATCAAGAGAATTATAACAGAATATAAAATGTGGCTACGACTACACAAGAACTTAATGCTCCAAAAAGATGCAGAAGAGATGATGAAGACGTTAGCTAAGAAGAATATGAAATCCTTTTGGAACACCATCAATTACGCTGAAACATCGCAAGGAGCTCTTCAAGCCTCACGAGTTTCAGCAAGACAGTGGACGGAACATTACTCTGAGTTATTTAAGAAACAGGGTGACTTTTCTTACCATGGTCATAAGGATGGGGGGCCGTGGGATCTTGAGATCTCTAGAAGCGACATACCAGATAAGATCAAAAGATTGAGTACTTTAAGGTTACCAGGAACTGACTGCCTGACAAATATGATGCTAAAACAGTATCCAGAAGAATGGGCAGACCTATGTCATACATTATTTAAAAACATCATAAGAAAAGGATGGGTCCCAAGATCCTGGAAAACCACAGTGATTCTCCCAATATTTAAAAAAGGATTATGATCGGAAACAAAGAACTTCAGACCGATCGCCCTATTGGATGTCATAGGAAAACTCTTTGCAAGTCAGATACTGATCAAGTTAATAAACTGGATTAAAAGTGCAACAGCCTTCGACATACAGCAAACAGGTTTTGTTAAAGGAGTTGGTTGCCCATTGAATCTTCTTTTGATTAACCTGATAAAGATGGATGCGATCAAAAAAAGATCTATAATATATGTAGCCTTTGTCGATTTGGCTCAAGCCTTCGACAACATTGATAGAGAACGTCTCTGGGCAAAAATGGGAACAAAAAAATGCCTGAAAGATCTAATAAAAGTGATACAAGCACTTTACTCAGAGACAGACATCAAGATCAGATTAAATCAAGAGTGTGCCCTCTCCACTGCAATAAAAACAACTAGAAGGGTGAAACAGGGGTGTCCCCTATGAGCAACATTATACAATTTCTTCATGTCAGAGCTATGGAGAAAATAAGAGCATTCCCTGCTAAAATAAATGGTAACTCGCTGGACTACCTGCTATATGCAAAGGATATTGTAATTCTTTACCAAACCCCTATTGGTCTTCAGTGCAAATTGGAAGCCCTAAAAGGACACTTGGATGAAAATGGTTTGATCATAAATGTTGCTAAAACAGAGTTCAAAGTATTACAAAATCTGATAGGATCAACTGCCAATAGTAAGCATACATGTAATTGGATAATCAGCTTGTACATCAATGATGACCCGATGGTGCAAAAAATCAAAAGGAAACTTAAATTCCTGGCTGCCCAAGGAATGCTAATAAACAGTATGGAAAGTTTTCTATGAAACCAGCACTAGAGTTCTACAGAGCTAAAGTGATACCATCACTGATCTTTGGAGCAGAGGCAATGCTGGGTTGCCCATATGAAACGTGGACATGGTGCGAAAAAGCATACTGGAGCAAGATTCTATATCTGCCTAGAGGAACACCTGTCTCTTGTATGTGTTACGGATTGGGGTGGACATCTATAAACGCAAGAGTGATGTGGAACTCCTTGATCCTATACAGGAAATCGATAGAAGCCGATGAATTACCACAATTTGAAATATTAACTACTCCGGAAAACAAGAAGCAGGGGATGATTCTTCAGCAATGGGAGACATCTTGTGAAAGGATTCAATTCAATCTAGACACAGATACTCTAATTAGAAACCCAAACAAAATAAAAAACTAAACTTTGGGATCAAGATTGGTGTGAAACCATAGACACAAGAAACAGTCAAAGCTGTATGAAGCAGACAGCCCTGGAAGCAAGAGCCAGAGGAACCTTACTGAAATATCTAGACTTATTTCCATGTAGTAACAAAAGAACCCTGATTATTAAATTTTGTCTGAATCGTTTTAAAACACAGGAAATCTTAAATCTGTGGAATAGACAAGAGGCTGCAGAAGAGCAATGTCGCTTTTGTAATGTATCAAGAGAGACATTAAACCATCTAACACTGTACTGTAAAGTGCTTAATGATCTACGAACATTACACTTGGGGAAACTAATGATTGAAAGACCCTGCTTAACTGCTGAAGAGTGAAGGAAAGTGATGCATGAAGGCTATGAGAAAAAACTGCTTTTTGGATTGACATTTTTTCTACAAGAGCTAAGAAAAAGATTGGAGTCTGTAAGTAATAATATTAAGGAGGGGGCTTAATGAGGACAATTTAGTATGATGTAGGAGACTAAGAATGGTCTGTGTTAAGTGAGAAATCAGGATAAATGTGAATCTCTACTTGCTTGGAGAATCTTGCACTAGGTCTAGTTTCCTCTTTGATCATTCCCCCTCTGTTCTAGCATCCTCTCTCTCTTTCTTTATTCAGATGTGCTTGTTTCATTTGGAGGAATTAATTTTCGTAATTTTTAAAGTTTGTAATGAACTATATAAAAAAAAAAATATATATACACATATATATATATATATATATATATATATATATATATATATATATAATATATATATATATATATATATAAATATATATATATATATATATATATATATATATATATATATATATATATACATATATATATATATATATGTATATATATGTGTATATATATTACATGGCCACGGTATGTAGTTATGGTTAAGTTGCTGGTTCCATAGGAAGAGCACTTATTGGGCGGCTTATGACTTCGCTCCCCCTGGACGAATCCTCACCAAACTTTGCAAAATAGTTATATGGCCAATCTGAGTTTTGTAATTGAAACTATAATATTATATATATAATATATATATATATATATATAAATAAATATATTATATATATATATATATATATATATATATATATATATATATATATATATATATATATATATATATATATAACAGTACATGGCCACGTATGTAGTTATGGTTAAGTTGCTGTTTCCATAGGAAGAGCACTTTTTGGGCGGCTTATAACTTCGCTCTCCCTGGACGGATCCTCACCAAACTTTGCAAAAAAAGTAGTTGGGTCACTCTGAATTTTTTTGCAAAGTTTGGTGAGGATTCGTCCAGGGGGGGAAAAGTTATAGGGGGTCCCAAAACTTTTTTTTTCCCATAGACTGAATGGGAAAAAACTTTGCGCACGGCTACAGCCCGAACCGCTGGACGGATTTACACCAAATTTGCGGCAGGAGCGGCGGCCTGGTCCCAAAAGCGTGCTTTTGTAAATTTGGTGTAAATCTGTCCAGTAGTTTTTTAAAAATGACCAAAATGTAAGGCAAAAAAATTAGTGATATCTGTGTTCGCTTCGCGGACGACTTCCCTGTTCGCTCCGCGGACAGCACCCCCGATTGGCCCATGGCTTGCGTCATGTCCGCGGACATGCAACGTGTTCGCTGATTGGACGGCGAGGGCGTGGAGCGCGTCAGATTTTCTGTGGCGCCCGCCATCTTGTATTCGCAGTCGACCGCGTACAGCGCAGTGAAACGTGGATAAAAAATTGTATTTAGTGCCGTGTGTTGGTGTGTAAGAGTGTTTGGGGAGGGTGGGGGAGTATGAGATAGGTTCAATGTTTTGTTTTTTTATGTGCTAGACGTTTTTGTTGCGTTCGATTTGTCCGCGGAGAACACGGCTGTTCTGACATTTTGTAAATAAACTAAATGGTGGGTGTTTAGAGACGGAGTATGTGTCATTTTTGTTCGCAAGGAAGGTAAAAATGAGCTATGAACACTCGCGGTG
Organism: Ambystoma mexicanum; assembly: GCA_002915635.3. Lineage (NCBI taxonomy): Eukaryota > Metazoa > Chordata > Amphibia > Caudata > Ambystomatidae > Ambystoma > Ambystoma mexicanum. The sequence continues at coordinate 845,284,624 of CM030321.1, read as the reverse complement.
TACTTAATTGTTCGTAAATACACAAACTGGGGTGTCCTCAGGACGCTGTCCGTATTGTAATCTGTCTAGTTGAATGTGTTCTAAGAACACTCGCAGTGTCCCGAAATGGTTGCAATTACACAAAATGGGGTGTTCTGAGAACGTTGTTTGTATTGTTCGTTGTCAGGGTGAAAGTGTTTTAAGAGCACTCCTTTTGTTCGCTAATAGTACAATTTCCTATGGGCGTCAACCGACTTTTTGTCCACTAAAGAAACGATAAATCCGGCTGGTGTGCGCCGACATTATGTGATAATCCTATGACTGGCGCTATTGACCTGGCTGACTTGCTTTTGCGACACTAAATCATATCTCCCGCCCCTAAGCCTGATATTATCAAAGCATTCATATTCCCCGCCTCTCTCCGTGACGTTACAGGGTGCGTAATGAAACGCGCCCAGTCGTCTCCAGTACTACGCGACTTTACACAGAACCCGGAAGACAACACACATTATGTCACAACACAGCGCGCCACAATTCGGAATATGAAACTGTGATTTAAAAGCAAAGAGCAAGATTGTAAATGTTGTAAAGTACATTTATTGACATCAAATGTTTAGAGAATATTCAGCAATTTGCATTTGTCTTTGTTGTCGATCCGCAAAAGTTCATGTTGAGACACGCGATGTTCCTTTGCGGTACAGAGAGTGTTAGATCAGCTTACAACTCAGTGCGCCACAATTCGGAATATGAAACTGTGGTTTAAAAGTAAACAGCAGGATTGTACATTTGGTAAAGTACATTTATTTCACATGAAATGTTTAGTGAATATTCAGCGATTTGCTATTGTCTCTGCTGTCGATCAGCAAAGTTTATTTGGAGCCACGCGTTGTTCCTTTGCGGTAGATAGGCTGTTGGTTTATGATAAAAGCAGTAAATGGTCGCTCTGATAATCGGAAGGTTGCTCCAACAACGAGCCATTAGACCACCCTATGGTTGGTATGTTGTTTGTAGCCGCTAGTACTGCGTAAGGGCATATTGGTCCTTGGCGATTGTCCCATAAAATGGTGAGGGTCATGAAGTTGCATATTTGGACCTTGCACCTGGCAGTTGAAGACCCCCATCCGCTGGAGTCTGTAAATCGTGACATAGGCAAAATGGGCCACGTACCTGTTTAAAAAACATAAATTAGTCTCACCAGCCGATCTTCATTAAAAATCATCATTTTATTTATTAGGGCGTGAAACTATTTGCTATCGAAGATAGTGCAACAGAGTATGTTAATAATAAAATAATAATATTTTCCCATTCATATAGCGCTAAGAACCGTGAGGTATCTAAGCGGTGCTTATTATTAACCACGGTGTGTGGTGCTCATTTATCGACCACGGAAGGATGAAAGGCTGAGTTGGCCTTGCCGGGATTCGAACTTGCGTTAGCAAGCTGTGCACGGATGTCAAAGCGAGCGCTGTACTCGCTGTGCCACTTGACAGGCTACAGTGAAGTGGCACAGCGAGTAGAGCGCTTGACCGCCTATAGACGGTTAAATTATTTCTATTAACCCACCCTGTGTCGTCTGCCTTTTTCAGAGCCCTCTAAACGACAGGGGATCAATTGGCGGTGATAGTGCGCGGTAGAAAACATTATGCCACTTTCAACGAACAAGTTCAACTTCAGCGGTCTTTAATGCTACGCTATTGTAATTATATTTGGTATAAAGTAATCTAAAGGGTTACTTACAGTACAATTGCAATTTCCATTGTCTACGAGTGGTGCAGTCCCAAAATACGACTCTGCGTGTCCAACGATCTTTCGCATAGTGATATAAATATTAAAAGTGTTTCGTTTCAGAAATTTCATCTTTATCTTCTCTTACGTTTTAGCAACACTCCTTCAAGAGAAGTCTTTCATCACAATCTCTGTCTGTCAAGGTCAAAACACAATACAACCTTATAGTCCGCTTCGTGAGCCTCTCCGGGGCCCGAGAAAAAAATGGAAGCAGCTGACCTTCACTGTGAACGAGCATAAATTCTTACTTTGCAACATTCTGTGTAAAGCCATCTGTAGAAGTTGGTTTTTGCACGCCATGTTTGTATATTGTTTGCGTGATATTAAAAAAGTTTGTTTAAAGGACGTTATGGTTCTAAGTACAGCCGAAAGACCCCTGAAAATAGCAAGTTATGGTAAGCTATGAAAAATAACTCGCGCCAACACCATGCACTGCTAAGACTAACACCCAGGACATCAAAGATGACATCGCAAATGTCATTGATGAAATCACTGATGACATCACATGTGTATGTACTTTTCATGGAATTTGTGTACTAGGGATTTTTATTATAATGTTCCGAAAAAAGTGTCAAGGATATTGCAATAAATATCATACCGTTATTAGTGCTTTGAACGATGCATTTATATCAATAAATAGCATTGTATTATGGGATTCTATGTAGTATACTGAGCTGCTAATGGAGAAAGATAGCATTGTGTGCAGAGTACAAGATAAAGTATAATATTTGTAATGTTAATATGTATGAATAATGAAATGATAATTGTCCTGAAATGTTCGAAAAATTCACAAAATGGGGTGTTCTGAGGACGTTATTCGTATTGTGTGATTGCTTAGCTGTATGCAATGAGGGAATGGTACAGAGAGTAAAGTGGACGCCGTCCGCAGACACCGCGGCTGTTCGTGGACAGGGCGTGGTAAATCCCGGTTTTTCCAGGAAATCCAACATGGAAAGAAGACTGTACGGATCAGCCAATCAGATGTCGAGGTTGTGGATTTGTGATATGATATGATATGATATGGTATTTGTAACGCGCCTATACACAAGTGTTTCAAGGCGACTGTGTGTGGTGAAGATGGCAGAAGTGGGGAAGTCAGGGTGTTGGTGCTCGGAGATATGTTTGTGTATGGTTTACAGCAGTACGCTGAATGCAGGCATGTTGCAAAGAACTTTGATGTCAAAGGAGTGGAGGTGGTGTGGATCACTGTGCCTGATTGCAATGTACAGGGAATTGTACAAGTTTGTACGGATATGGCCACAATGAACAGTCCGCATGTGGTAGTTTTGCACTATGGTGCTTTCTATTTGGGCAACGTCAGTGCCCCTACTTTGTTGGCTGATTTGGAATGCTTGGTTCAAGCCGTAGTGAAGATCCTTCCAAATGCGAAAGTAATTTTTTCTGGATTACTACCTAGGGCAATATGGGACAATAGTTCAGTTTTTTGTCCTCAGCAAAACATTGCTAGGTGTGTTCATCAACCGAGCATGTGTGCCTTCATGCTTAGAGCTGGGTATGTTCTTCTGTAACAATGAGAATATTGATGCCAGTAATGCTGTTAATTTTAAAGAAGATGGCATTTCTTTATCTTTTTACCGGAAACGCCTTTTTATTTTAGGATGTAAGGGTTGCTTTGGAGAAGGTTATGTGAAGATTTTAGGAGTAAAGTAAGAAAAAAACCAAGAAAAAATATAAATAACAGGTGTCTGTCA
>CM030321.1:845172716-845281128 GCA_002915635.3 Ambystoma mexicanum | reverse complement strand
GCTCATGCCCGTGTCTCTCTTGTTTCCCCCACCCCCGCTCATGCCCGTGTCTGTCTCCTGTTCTCCCACCCCCGCTCATGCCGTGTCTGTCTCCTGTTCCCCCACCCCCGCTCATGCCCCGTGTCTCTCTTCTGTTCCCCACCCCCCGCTCATGCCCCGTGTCTCTCTCCTGTTCCCCACCCCCGCTCATGCCCCGTGTCTGTCTCCTGTTCCCCCACACCTGCTCATGCCCTGTGTCTCCCTCTGTTCCCCCCACCCCGCTCATGCCCCTGTGTCTCCTCTCTTCTCCCCCCACCCTCGCTCATGCCCCGTGTCTCTCTCCTGTTTCCCCCACCCCCGCTCATGCCCCGTGTCTCTCTCCTGTTGCCCCACCCCCCCGCTCATGCCCGTGTCTGTCTCCTGTTCCCCCACCCCGCTCATGCCCCGTGTCTGTCTCCTGTTGCCCCCCACCCCGCTCATGCCCCGTGTCTGTCTCCTGTTGCCCCCACCCCCGCTCATGCCCCGTGTCTCTCTCCTGTTTCCCCCACCCCTCTCATGCCCCGTGTGTCTCCCTGTTCCCCCACCCCCGCTCATGCCCCGTGTCTCCTCCTGTTCCCCACCCCGCTCATGCCCCGTGTCTCCTCCTTTCCCCCCACCCCCGCTCATGCCCCGTGTCTCTCCCTGTTCCCCCCACCCCCGCCTCATGCCCGTGTCTCCTCCTGTTCCCCCACCCCCTGCTCATGCCCCGTGTCTTCCCTTCTTCCCCCACCCCGCTCATGCCCCGTGTCTCCCTTCTGTTCCCCCCACCCCCCGTCATGCCCCGTGTCTCCCTCCTGTTCCCCCACCCCCGCTCATGCCCCGTGTCTCCCTGCTTTCCCCCACCCCCGCTCATGCCCGTGTCTCTTCCTGTTCCCCCACCCCCGCTCATGCCCGTGTCTCCCCTGTTCCCCCCCCCCGCTCATGCCCCGTGTCTCCCTCCTGTTCCCCCACCCCCGCTCATGCCCCGTGTCTCCTCCTGTTCCCCACCCCCCGCTCATGCCCCGTGTCTGTCTCCTGTTCCCCCACCCCCGCTCATGCCCCTTGTCTCTCTCCTGTTCCCCCCACCCCCGCTCATGCCCTGTGTCTCCCTCCTTTCCCCCACCCCCGCTCATGCCCTGTGTCTCTCTCCTGTTGCCCCCACCCCCGCTCATGCCCCGTGTCTCCTTCTGTTCCCCCCACCCCCGCTCATGCCCGTGTCTCTCTCTGTTTCCCCCCCCCCGCTCATGCCCCTGTCTGTTCTCTCTGTTCCCCCACCCCCGCTCATGCCCGTGTCTCCCTCCTGTTCCCCCACCCCCCGCTCATGCCCCGTGTCTCCCTTGTTCCCCCCCCCCCGCTCATGCCCCGTGTCTCTCTCCTGTTCCCCCACCCCCGCTCATGCCCCGTGTCTCTCTCCTGTTCCCCCCACCCCCTCTCATGCCCGTGTCTCCCCTGTTCCCCCCACCCCGTGCTCATGCCCCGTGTCTCCCCTGTTCCCCCCACCCCCGCTCATGCCTGTGTCTCTCTCCTGTTCCCCCCACCCCTGCTCATGCCCCGTGTCTCTCTCCTGTTCCCCACCCCCGCTCATGCCCCGTGTCTCTCTCCTGTTCCCCCACCCCGCTCATGCCCCTGTCTCCCTCTGTTCCCCACACCCCGCTCATGCCCCGTGTCTCCCTCTTTCCCCCCACCCCCGCTCATGCCCCGTGTCTCCCTTCTCCCCCACCCCGCTCATGCCCCGTGTCTCCCCTGTTCCCCCACCCCCCGCTCATGCCCCGTGTCTCGTCCTGTTCCCCCACCCCCCGCTCATGCCCGTGTCTCCCTGCTTTTCCCCCCACCCCCGCTCATGCCCGTGTCTCCTCTCCTGTTCCCCCCCACCCCGCCTCTTTGCCCGTGTCTTCCTCTTCCCCCCCTGCTCATGCCCCGTGTCTCCCTCTGTTCCCCCCACCCCCGCTCATGCCCCGTGTCTCCCTCCTGTTCCCCCACCCCCGCTCATGCCCGTTGTCTCCCTTCTGTCCCCCCCACCCCCGCTCATGCCCCGTGTTCTCCCTTCTGTTCCCCCCACCCCCGCTCATGCCCCGTGTCTCCCTCCTGTTCCCCCCACCCCCCGCTCATGCCCCGTGTCTGCCCTGTTCCCCCCACCCCCGCTCATGCCCGTGTCTCCCTCCTTTCCCCCACCCCCGCTCATGCCCGTGTCTTCCTCCTGTTCCCCCCACCCCGCTCATGCCCCGTGTCTCTCTCTCTGTTCCCCCCACCCCCGCTCATGCCCCTGTCTCCCCTGTTGCCCCCACCCCCGCTCATGCCCCGTGTCTCCCTCCTGTTCCCCCCACCCCCCTCTCATGCCCCGTGTCTCCCCTGTTCCCCCCACCCCCGCTCATGCCCCGTGTCTCCCTCCTGTTCCCCCCACCCCCGCTCATGCCCCGTGCTCTCTCCTGTTGCCCCACCCCCGCTCATGCCCCGTGTCTCCCCTGTTCCCCCACCCCCGCTCATGCCCGTGTCTCCCTGTTCCCCCACCCCCCGCTCATGCCCGTGTCTCTCTCCTGTTCTCCCCACCCCCCGCTCATGCCCCGTGTCTGTCTCTGTTGCCCCCACCCCCGCTCATGCCCGTGTCTCCCTCTGTTCCCCCACCCCCGCTCATGCCCCGTGTCTCCCTCCTGTTCCCCCACCCCCGCTCATGCCCCGTGTCTCCCTCTGTTCCCCCACCCCCGCTCATGCCCGTGTCTCCTCTCTGTTGCCCCCCACCCCGCTCATGCCCCGTGTCTCCCTCGTTCCCCCCACCCCTGCTCATGCCCCGTGTCTGCTCCTGTTCCCCACCCCGCTCATGCCCCGTGTCTCTCTCCTGTTCCCCCACCCCCGCTCATGCCCGTGTCTCCTCTGTTCCCCCACCCCCTGCTCATGCCCGTGTCTCCCTCCTGTTGCCCCCACCCCCCGCTCATGCCCCGTGTCTCTCTCTGTTGCCCCCACCCCCGCTCATGCCCGTGTCTCTCTCCTGTTCCCACCCCCGCTCATGCCCCGTGTCTCTCCTGTTCCCCCACCCCGCTCATGCCCGTGTCTCCCTGTTCCCCCCCCCCCCGCTCATGCCCGTGTCTCCCCTGTTCCCCCCCACCCTGCTCATGCCCCGTGTCTCTCCTCTTCCCCCACCCCCGCTCATGCCCCTGTGTCTCTCTCGTGTCCCCCACCCCCGCTCATGCCCGTGTCTTCCTTCCTTTCCCCCACCCCTGCTCATGCCCCGTTTGTACCTGTTCCCCTCACCCCCGCTCATGCCCTGTGTCTCCCCTGTTCCCCCCCACCCCGCTCATGCCCTGTTGTGTTCTCTTATACACCCCGCCTCTCCTTTCCATGGTGGCCATCTTGGTAAAAGATTTGGTTTGGGAAGAAAATCTTTTTTTACCACCCGGGTTCCACTTTGAGGACCTAAGATGCTAGTGGTCTTCATCTATTGAAAAGGATGTTATGGTGACGTTGCACTAATAAAAACCTATGAAATTCAATAAAAAAAATTGTTACAGGGACGTTATGGTTAAGTTGCACTAATAAAAACCTATGAAATTCAATGAAAAAACTTTGTTAAAGGGACGTTATGGTTCCAAGTAAAACCGAAAAACCTTGAAATTCGCCAGTTATGGTAAGCTAAGCAACCATAACTCGCGCCACCACCGTGCACTGCTAAGACTAACACCCAGGACATTCAAGATGACTTCACAAATGTCTGGCCAAGAGTGCCTGCCGTTTCTGGCTTGCTCTTTTTTCTTTTGGTGCAGTATCTTAGGCCCATATGTTTTAGCAAGGTCAGGTGAGAACTATCTGCTGTAGAGCGACCACTGCTACATCCCTGGGTGGGTCACCCCATGCGAGATCAACTCTATGTGTAAATGCATTTAATATTATTTAATGTAATAGTACTTGTCCTGTTTGCCTTCCATTGCAAGCCTTTAGCAATAATGTAATTTTGGGAAATATCACATCCTCAAGTCATGGCAGAGGATTATGTAATTCATAATCAAATGCCAAGTGCATTGCACTTCACGTCACACATGTCATTGTTGTGGATTGCTTCGTAAAAATGCACATTTCCAAATCCACGCTTAGAAACCATTCTCTGGTGTTAAGCGCTTTATATAAAAACGATTATATTTATATTTAATTATAGCAGAGTGTTATGAAATTCATGATCAGCTGTTATGATGCCAGAGATATAGCATTAGTGTTCTCTGAACTGAAGGGAGAGGCCACTTGGAGCCCTCATTACAGGTTTGAGAGTATTTTTTTCAAACCACAGCCAAACATGTTCAACGTTCACACCATTTGCAATTCTGGTTAATCTGCCTGATTAGGAGTGGCAGAATGGCAGTGTTAACCCCATTTCTTGAGTCTATAGAATTCCATTGGGGATATGAAGGATTTACCAACAGTATTATTTCAGTTCCATGTGTTAATATCCCCGCAAAAATATCGCCATACAAAGATATTGCCATATTTTGCGGCAATATTAAGGCATAGAACTTGCAGGGACACCCCCGCAACCCCTGCATTATTTTTAAAGGAGCAAGGGACACCCCTGCAACCCCTGCTCCCAAAATCCCCAAAATGATCGCCCCCAATAATATCACCTATGGCTGTTGTTCCAGATGACCATATATACTACGATATTTTTGATGGGGATAATATGTAGTGGTACCGTTATTTCTCCATGTGTGGGAGTTAAAGTGGGTGAAATACCTCCAGTAATCTCTGGACGTATTTCCTGAACGTTTCCCTCAAACTCAGAATTTGATGTGCAAGAAATGAGTGGGAAAGTGGCAGAAACCACTAAATTCGTAATGAGGTTGTTGGAATTGTTTATGTAGTATATAGTTCCTAATCCTTCAAATCTACACAACAAAAGATCAAGACCAACTATGTCGGACATAGTGACAGTCGGACAATTTAGTTTACAGAAATATAAATGTTATTCTTCAGCGGTGTGCCACATAAAAATATAAATGCTTTGGTTATTTGATCGGGGTTCTAGTGTTGGTTGGTACTTTTTCCTTAGTTGCTATACCATACTTTGGTTACCTTCTTGATTGCCTTCTCCTTGCTCTGTTCTGTACCTTGTTATTTCATCTGGGTAAGGCAGGAGAAGCTCTACAGAGGCACAGATGGACACCTCGCCCCTCCCTCCAGCTCCAACATTAGTCAAAACCACCAAAAGAAACACAGCACCCCTCCAGTTACAGGTAAAGTTCAAACCGGGTCAGAGCACCCCAGTACATACCCCAGACAGGTCGAGCACACAAGCGGACACTGAACTTGCAACTCACACACACACATGCCTTCCTCACACATAATGTGGTAAAACTGTATCTTTATGGTAAACTCTATAGTTAGCATGAAGGGGGAGGAGCCCTGACTGGTAAGTCCGTAGTTTAGATGAACCTGCAGAGGCAATAATCATTAGAGAAATGCATCTAAATTGACTATAAACTCAATTGCACTTAAGCCAACTAAACATTTTTTTTAATACTTTTTTATATTTTATACAACGTAACAATGCAAAGAAAAACAGATATTGATTCCCTCCGTTGCCTGCCAAGCTTGAACTACAGCACCAGCAAATACCATACGTAAATGTTCATCTAGTTACATATAACATCATCAGTCTGCATTTGAAATCAGGTATTGAACATACGGGGCCCAGACCTCGGCGGTGTGGGCGGGCATGCAGCAGCAAGGTTTTTATAAAGGCAGTCTCAACATCGTGACAGTAGTTATGTCTTGTAGCCATTCTTGTATTCTGGGAGGGCAACCCCTCCCCCAGGCCATTGCAACCCTTCGGCGCTCCAATATCAGTATTAGACCCGCCAACCACCTCCTTGCGGGTGGCAAGCCTCTAGTTCATCCTAGAAGAGTTAGAGTGGGGTCTGGCACCAGAGGATCACCAACAACAGTGGCGCCCTTGGCCATCACCTCCACCCAGAAATCATGGATCCTTGGACACTCCCACACCAGGTGGAGAAACCCTGCCAGGGCGTATCCACATCTCCCACAATTGTCCGGAGGATCAGGGTGATATCTGTGCAGCTTGGCCAGGGTATGGTAGGTCTTATGTAGAAAGTTAAAATGTATTTGCTTGTATCTGGTATTCAGAGATAGCTTCTGGGTCTGGTTCAGTATGTACCAAAAGACTTCATAAATTATTGATGCCCCCAAGGTTTATTCCCACCGTCTTCTCAGCACATCTCTCTCCCATTGCAGCTCCGAGATCATCACCCCGTATATCTGTGAATCCCTCTCCCTGGGCTTATATCACCCCCTGCAGAAGCAGCCAGGACGCATGTTGTTCTGGGATCGTTGTGAGGATCCTTCTGAGCGCCAGACGCAACCAAAAATAAGTAAAGACATCTAAAGCTGAGATGCCTCCCCTGTCCTTCACCTGTTGGATCATGATGACCACCCCTCAGGAAAGAAGTACCCAAGGGTTTGTATCACTAGCTTGTCTGCCCACTGAAGATGTATCTGTTCGTCGGTCAAAGGCAGGCCAGGATGATGCACGCAGAAATTAGAGGTGAGTATAGATGGATACATTCAGGGTGCTGGATGCCGTCCGTGACTCCCCGATAATCACTGCCCATAGCAGATGCAGCGCTGCAAGATCTCTCTCCACCTGCACATGGGGTTGGACAAAGTGTGTAGTCTACCAATGGCTTAAGAAGTGTGCTTGTACTGTAGTAGCTTTCTAAGTCAGGAAGAGCCTACCCTCCCCGTCTCAGCGGTTCTCTCAGTACCATGTATGCCACTATCACCGCTTTCCTGGCCCACACCAGATCAAGGATGAGTCCACGCAGATGGTGAAAGAAGATGGTCGGCAGTAGTAGAGGAACTTCAGGAACAGGTAGAGGAATCAGGGAAGGACAACCATTTTGACAATTAAGATCCAACCTAGTAGGGTCAGTGGGATTGTGCGCCATCTGGCCACTCTTTCCCACAGTCCCTCGACTACCCCACCATAGTTATCGTGGAATAGGTCCTCACACCGCTGGGAGACCATGACACCAGATATCTAACTCCAGTGGTTTCCCACCTAATGCCAAACTTGTATCTGAATTCTACAGTGTTTGAAGTGAGGGTGAACACCACTGATTTATTATGATTGATTTTCAAGCCCGAGAAGCCCCAAAGCATACCACCTCCCTCACCACTGAGTCTAGGTTGTCCTTTGGGTTACTGACATGAAGGGCCACATCATCCACATATAATGATATAATTAGTCTATGCAAGCCCAGGCTGAGCCCCCGCTGTATATGGTGCTCACTAAGGTTCGCTGCCAATGGTTCAATCATCAGGGTAAATAATAACAGGGATAGGGACATCCCTCTCGTGTTCCCCTGCCCATTTTAAAGATGGCTGACCTCGCCTGTGCCACGACGAGCTTCGCCGTTGAGTTGGCATACAGCAGGGACACCAGTTCGATAAATTGGGTACCCAAGCCTAGTTTGATGAGTACTGTGAATAGGAAAGGCCACTCGATAGAATCAAAGGCCTTTACTGCATCTAGGAATACAGCAACCACCTGAGAGGTGCCATCCACTGCCTCCATTATTCCAAATACATGATGAAGGCCAAATGTCATATTCCTCCCAGGGATAAACCATGCCTGATCTGCCAGTACCAATCCAGGCATGATTTGCAAGGATCTTACCCAGTATTTTATTGTCAACATAAATCGGAGAGATAGGCCTATAAAACCAACAGTCTTTGCAGGCTTTCCCCTGTTTATGTATTAATACTCTGTTGGCCTCACCCAGTGTGGGCTGGAGGGACCCTGTCATGATCGCTCCTCATATACTCAGAGAAAATTGGGCTATTAGAGAGAATTCCCCTGTTAGACCATCGGGTCCCGGTGATTTTGATCCAGGTAGCTCCTTGAATACCCCTAGAATCTCTTCCAGGGATATGATGTGCTCGAGGGGTTTCTGAAGGCGTTTGCCTACCCAGTATAGTTCTATCTGGACTGAATAGTGTTGTAGTGCCTCTGGACCTGAAGAGATTTTGGAGCTATACAATTCTGCATAGAATGTTTCGGAACACTGCTACAATGTCCTCCTCAGAGCCCACTTGTCTACCTTGGGGGTCCCTTGCACATTCCACTTGCGGAGGTTGCCTATCAGTGGCTATGAACTGCTCCAGAGGTTGCTCCCAGTTTTTGTCCCTCACCTTATTACCTAATTTTGGAATTGCGGGCCATGGGGCGGACCGCACGATCATCGTTAGTTCTGAATTTATCGAGATCCTTGCATAGATGTGCGAGGACTCAAGGGTTAAAAGTGCTTGCATATTCAGTTTAAGTTCTGTAATTCTAGCTTCCCCCTGAGTGAGCTTGTGTCTAATGTCCCGGAGGAGTCCGTTTTCTTTAGACATGCAGACTCTGCGGATATAACACTTTAGGCTTTCCCAGAGCACCCCTACAAATGAAGCAGAGCCTTTGTTATCGTGGAGGAAGGCTTGTATGTCACTGCGTTAGATTTAAATCTTAAGCCGTGTCCCCCTCGCCTTGGTCTGCCCACCCTACATTCGAGGGAGACCAGAGCGTGATCGGAGAGTCTTCATGAAAGTATATGACAGGCACCCTAATGGAATCCTGCGGCCCGAGATACAAGTAGATAATCAAGCCTAGAACTGGAGCTGTGTACCCAGGAGTGGTAGGTGTTGTCACTCTCCCCGTGGTCTGCATGTCTGCAGGCATCAATAGGTCATACGACACACATATTTCCTGCACTTGTGTACCAGCCCTGGTTATGTTACCCAGTCCCACCCCTGTTCTGTCCAGGAGGGGATCCAAGACTGTATTCAGGTCCCCCCCACTATAGAGGCACCCTGGCATCCAGCTAGGTGAATCATCACCCAGTGCAACCCATTCAGACTACCTTTATTGGGGCCAAAAGAGTTAAATAGTGCCACCTCTACTCCCTCCAGGATCCCGTGGACTAGGAGAGTGCACCACTCGTCATCTTTCGCTGTTGTGATCAGGAAAAACTTGAGCCCTCTACCAATCAGTATAGCCACCCTTCTGGCATATGAGGAGTGGCACGAAAAGTACCTGTGGCATCCCCAATTGGTGCTCTATTTGTTTTCAGAGGAGGGGGTGAGGTGGGTTTCTTGTATAAAGGCCACATCAATCAAGTAGCGTCGTAGGTATTGCGTGACCCTCCGGATTTTAGCTGGGTTATTCCCCCACTAATGTTCCAAGTCATTATGTGAAGCTCCAGCGATGCCCAGTGCATCTAATCTTGCTGGGGGTGTCAGTTCCCATATATCGTCCTCTTGGATTTGTGTAATATTTGCCTTCTCGGACAGAAAACATGGCGAAGGCGCTGGTAGGAATTGGACTCCAAAAAAAACATATGTGGGCACAACCCTCTCCCTCCCCCACCCTATAATACCCAACAATCCATCCCCCCATATCTTGTGCTTCCCTTCATACTGAGCTCTCCCCCCTTGGAACCCCGATAAGCAACCACCAACCCACCTGTTAGTCCCGCCCCAAAACCATTAACCAAAACATAGCTGTGCGCGGAGCGCTAGTGCCCAGCCAAGTGTGTGAGGCCCCTCCACCTGTTGGTGGCGCATGAACAACTGAGGCAAATATCAATACTGCGGTATCAATCAAAGGAACTACTGATACATAAGCATGACATCCTCACTCCTGTGTTAATCAAGTTTTTGTTTGTTCATCCAGGACCCTTCCGATCAGCCTGGTGCCTGTCGCCTGCTCGGGCCGTGGTTTGTCATGGGGGGAGTGTCTGCATATCTCGTCTAGGTATGCACTCGCCGCTTCAGGTGAAGTAAAGAATTGTGTTCTCCCCTGTACTGAATCCGAAGCTTCACAGGGGACAACATAGAGTATTGAATATTGTGGTCTCTCAGCCTTCGCTTGACTCCTGTGAAGATTCTTCTCAATGTCTGTACCGCTACAAAGAAATCCAGATAAATGTGGATCCTGTCTCCATCGTACTGCAGTTCGCCTTTGTTTCTGGCCAGTCAGAGGATCATATCCCGATCACGGTAATTACGAAGGCATGCAATGTTAGGGCGGTGGGCTGCTCCGGGTATCGGTCGGCCGGCCGGTGGGCCAGTTCCACTACAAACAGTGATGATAGTTCTGATGCTCTGAAATGTTCTCTGCACACTGTCTCCACAAATTCCTCCATGTTGCGCTGATCTTGCTTCTCTCAGACCCCTACCAAACATATATTATTCCTGTGGGCCCTTCCTTCTAGTCTTCATTTTTGGCCGCAACCACCTAAATTAGCATCTCAAGGGATGAGAATTTGGCTGTCAATGAGGTCGAGCCATCTTCCAACCCGGATACTCTGTGTTCCACCTCATCCAGCCGGTCTGCATGTTTGTCTAGGTGGTTTTGGAGAAGGTCAACTTCCAGCCTTGAGGTTGAGGTGTATCTCCCTAATGTCCACTTCCGGGAGGTCGGCGGTTCCCCCCACTATCTCTTCCTCAAGTCCAGGAACTTCTGCTGGATGCTGTTATCTGGGCGTCCTGGAGGACATACCTCTGGGTTTTTTCTGATTAGCCCATTGTGTGGGAGAGTCCTTGTGCTCTGCACAAGGAGGGAGAGGGTGAACTAGTTCACTCCCTTAGGTGTTTGGAGTCTGATGCAATTGTTGGTTACCAAAATAGCGGTGCTCAGGGTGTCTGTTTTAAGCCCAAGGCGTTTATGTTTGTACTGGGAGCCCAGTTGCTGGGGGAAGAGACACTGCGTTAGGCTTCTATCAGAGGCCAGGGTAGATTCCTTTTTGGCCCTCCGATTATGTGCTGTATGGGTAAGCAAGCCTTTTACAGGCCAATCTCTATCTGGACTTCTGATACTACGGGCAGTGCTGCACTCGTGGGCCCCCCCAACCCGACTGATGCCTTTGGTGACCAGTCTCAACTGGGTGTCACCCCAACGATCATCCCTCCTGATTTGTGGCTGTTTCGAGCCTTCTCCGTGGTGGGCTCCCACCGGGTCCAGGCTACACCCCCCAACTCCACAGCCAGCCCGGAGGGGATGGCGTCCAGGGTGGGCTCCACCTCCGGGGGGACTTCTCCAAGCATCCCCCAACAGGGACTGTGTCCCCAGATTGGGGGGAGTGGGCTCCCAATTGCTTCCGCTCATACGGGATCAGCGGGACACTGTACATGTAGGTATGGGGGCGGTAAACCACCTCACCCAACCCAGTGTCCAGTTGCTCGCAGTCTCCCTGGTGGGCCGGCTACCGGGCAGTCTTCTGCCAGGTTAGGGGCCTAAGGGCAGGCTCCCAGCTATTCACAGCCCCCCTTTCTGCCCGCCCTGATCTGGGGTGCAGCGGTATATTATCGCCTCCCTGACTGTAATTCAGCACAGGCCGTGGCTACGGGTTTTTCACTGTTGTCTAGTTCAAACTGGCCCATCTAGGATATCAGTGCACAGTTGCAGCATGGCCTCCCATGCTGTTATCATGACCAATGGCAGTGATGAACAAGAAAGTCACGGGGGGGCTTGCATGCACACGTCATCTGGTGTGTCCACGCTGCCCCACTGGGCCACTATACAGGGCATATGCTAGCTCACCTTCTTGTTCAGTATCTTCAGACTCCAGATCCGCCGCCCAGCAGGAGCGGGCTCAAAGCTGCCTCCACCTACAGCGTCCCGGTCGCAGCCATGCAGCAGCTACATTGTTCAGTTACAGTTCATGCTCAACTGATGCCCCGCAGCAGGAGCTGGATGTATTCCACTGGGCACACTGCTCGGGTCGCCGTCCCGCCGGTGCAGCTGGTGGCAGATCCCGCTGTTCCTGACCCTGGAGGAGGCTCGATCACTGTCTGCCTCCTCAATTGCGTCTCCCCTCTCTCCGAAGTGTCAGGGATTTTATAGCCATTCCCTTTTGCAGATGGGTGGGTGCTGAAGGGCCGGGCCTCTGCTGCACGTGGCCGTTTCCCTCTGTCGGGCTCTCGGTCCAGGTCAAAGGGTGGCCTCCATTCCAGTTGCCTTCTGAGGTGCTGCAGTCCGTCACCATTCACATGGGCCAAAGTAGTTTCACTGTGCCCTCGCCTCGCCGCAACCACCCATGACATGCTCATCACTCCAATCACCCTGCTGATCCCACACCACCTGTCTCAGTGCAGGTGCGACAAGGGGCCTGTGTGTTTTGTCAGCACTGCCACACGCAGAGGGCCAGGTGCGCTCATTGGGCAGGATGGATCAGAACACTATTCTGGAGAAGTTTGCCACCTCAGAAGTTAATTTCTATGAGGATTTATCAGAGCTCTTCGCAGAGTTTACAGAGAGATCTCCATCCTGGATGGACTCCTTAGCACTCTCCAACCCAGCCAAGACACACATAGCATGTTACCACCACCCTGAGTCACATAGCCAAACTCAGTCTACTACAATCACTCAGGGAATGAACCTCCCACAAACCTACATATTCCCAATGGCAAAACATACAATTCATGCCTCAAATAACATCTAACCTAACAACCTACAAAGGCTAACAGTGAGGCATTAAAAGAATGCCAACAAATCTGGGTATAGCACCTCAAGTACCATAAGATCCTTGTCCTCAGGATTTCCCATTGTGGACCCAACCCCATGACAAACACCCCAAAGCTCATGCTAATGTGCAAGAGCCTCCTCCTTTGCTGAAAAACACAAAGGGCACAGTACAAAAATGCTGCAACAATACCTCATATCTGCTGTGTGTACCAAAAATGCTAATTTTCTCAAAGGCTCTGTTGCCCTGACTTCCAGAAAGGAAGCCTTCAGATGAACGTCCTTCTTGAAAAAAAATGAACTCGCCCAATGCAAACTGTTTTTGAGACTAACACGATTGTGAATATGAAGATGCTGCCTTCCCAATTCGCCAAGCTAGCTTACAGTCACAAAAAGCTGATTGCACATTCCATTTCGCAATCAGCCTCTTCCTTCCTGATTGACTGCACCGATGCGAGTTAAAATGCTTGAGGGCGTTGATAGGTAAGAATTAGTGCAATCCCACTGGTGTGGAACTGCACACGACTTATGAATTGGTATTAGGTAACCCACCATTTAATATTGGCCTGTACTACACAAGTAGGTAGTGTGACTGAGCAGCCAGGCTTATCTTAAAATGGGTAATGTGAGCTGCAGAGCTGTAGAATGAAATCAGTAAATACAAGTATCCAATTAAACACTTACACACTTGACGTTATATATGCACAAAAATATTTAAAGCATTCTTTAAAAAGCAGTCATTGGCTGTAACATTAATCTCAGATTAGGATTCATTTAAAAAAGTGAAAAATACAGTAGGTGTGTAATTCATTCATATGTTTCACATTTTCCAGCACCCGGAGGTGACGTCATTTGAGGTCAGAATGGCATTTGTATTTTATCACTTTTGGAACATTTTTTCAAGGAAGGAAAGGTTATGGTTAGATCAGAACAGACATTTATGGCTAGATCCAAACAGACATTTAAAACATGTAAAACCTGTGAGGGAACAAACACTGCCAAAGTCAATAGGTTCAGAAGGAGGCCTTTAGGGAGACAGGACAGCCAAAGATCTCCTTTAGAAAGCACCAACTGTACGGGCAATGCAAGCAGGTTGAGGTCAAGTTAACGTAGGATTAAATCGTTCTCCCAAAGATAGGAAGCACACCAAATGGCAAATGGGTAAAATAACCCAAGCCCCACAGCGAAATGAAGAAGTTGTTCCAGCTTGTTGCCTTCAAGATGCAATGCAGTAGACTCTTGTCCCTGGTCCCTAGTCGTGGTGAAGATAGGGAAGATGTCTGGCAGGCTCTTGCAGCAGCACTTAAGCGAGGGAATCATCTGCAATGTATTTCCTTCAATTCAGTGGCTCCTAGTGGTTTTGACGCCTTTTTCTCAGTGTTAAAGAAGAATGAAAAGTTACACATAGGTTTCCTTGATCCCTCAGTCTTGGACTCTGGTCGGGGGACTGTGGATGTGGATTTCTTCCTTCTGTAGGTTCCTCTGGATTCCCTCAAAGATCTGTCCAGATTTAGACTTCGGAAGACAATGCACATACAAGTGGTTGAGGTACCCCGGGTATTGGGCTTCTGCAGCCATGGAAAGTCACAGCAAGGCAGGGGTTGTGGCAAAATAGAGTTTTTCTCGAAGCTAGTTGGTCACACCAGCCTAAGGGAGAAAGTCGTCCTTTACGGGTCTTTCCGTCGATTCAAAAACTGGGTCAGCACAGCTGCAGGGCTTCACCAGGCACTTTGTGTTCCACGAGGGTGCTGCTGGCATTTTCTCTCATCTTCTGCTTTGGATGTTGTCCTCCAGTAGTCGACTCTGCTCTTAGTCCCAGAAACTTTGCTTTTTAAGTTCCCATTGTAAGGATATATTTGGAGGTTTTATTGGTAGTATGCAGTATGCCATATCTAAATGCAGCCATTTCAAAATAGGTGCACAATAGGTGCAGAATATTTTCCAGTACAGCCAGCAGGCAATTTTTCTGAACATTTAGTAAACAGTGTGCTGTCATTTTAAAATGAAAAGGTGCACATTTCTTTACAAATTGGATATTTTCATGTGTGCGAACTGCGTTAGAAAAACATAATTAATTAACCTTATACTTACTGCCTTACTAATATATTAATTTCAACCCCTCTAACATAATTAATGCAGTTTTTGTGCACAATGAAATGCATTCTATGTTTTTACATGCATGGTTTAAAAATCACTTTATTTTCCATGAAGAGATAAGAGATGCACACTCAGCCCATGTGAGCGCTTTTTTTTTGTGGAGAGCAGAAATATGCCACTGGAAGGAAAACAGAAACAGTTGCTTTGCAGAGCTGAAATCTTCATTGTCTTGAAAAATGAGGGTTGGTACAGGACACATTCTTTTATTCTGATTTTTAGAGATTGAGGATGGATGGACCATATCAATAGAGGGCTGACCTAGGGATGATAGGCAGGAGGAGTTTTCTTAAGGAATAACCAGGGGGAAGAGTTCAGATTGTGCTAGGACAGAGAGACAGACGGTGCTACATAATAAATGCTGCTGGACTCCATGTGGGTGTGAGCGCTAGCTACAAACATAAACAGCTGGGAGCTCCCCACACATGGCAAGGAGTTCTTGGCACTGGGTCTGCAAAGCAGCAAGGTCGTACAGATAAAATCCTGACAACGAGAGTTTCAGACTTCACTGGCCTGGGTGAGTTAGTTCCAAGTGAGGAAAAGAATGAATGTGAGATGACATAATTTGTTGGCGGTGCAGGGAGTTAAAAAAAAATACTGCATGTTCATATTTCTCTATGTTTAAAAGTGCCGTACACCTTTTTTTGGTGCTATGTGCCTGTTTGTTTTCTGTTCTCTTTTATATTTTGTAGGCAATGCAGCGATATCATGTGGTAAGATGTATTTCTGTTTATAATTGCTATATAATACAGAGTGTAAAAAAACAAAGGGGGTAATTCCAGCACCATGGCTGCCTCCAAGCCCGGGTCCAGGTCCGGTGTCTCTGAATGGGGACTTACCGGGTCATTTCAACCTTGGAGGACCCGGTAAGTCCCCATTCAGAAAACCATTCCCCATTCCCCATTTGAGCCCCTATAGTGCTTAATGGGAATAGGGAAGAGTCTGTTATTAGCTCATTGGTCCCTTAACGGGTCCCGCTAATGAAGGCTGGTCAGACCAGCCATTCCTGGTGGGATCCGCTTAGGGACCTCGGAATGTGGCTGTAGGGGGTTAACGGCACCGGCATCCTTACCGGTGCCATTAAACCCCTACCGCCAGGGTCGGAATGACCCCCAAAGTCTGGGATTTTGGAGTCATTCATGCGTCTGTGAATCATTTCAATACAGGGGAATCACAGGGGTTTGATGTTTATACCAGAGCAGTAAAGCATTTGCTAATTTACCACTGTAGCCAAAATAGCAAGCAAGGAAAAGTGAATAAATACCTGCAAGGTAGGAAGGTGTGTGTAGGTGTTGTGAGTGATTCCTTCTTTGCATGCTGAAAAGAAGGCAGTGTCAGATGAGACACATAGATTACTGGATGTACATAAGCCAGTAATACCAGCCACAAACCATAGGTGGTGGTCTGAATAAACTCATTGGGTTCTCTGAAGTGTGATAGGTCTGGGGGTTCTCTACAGGTGACCAAAAGACATTCTAATAGAAAGGAAAGGTTTATTTTATAAAGGGGTTGTGGTATAAAAAACCATGCTCACCACTATACCACAAAAATTAGGTAATTCTGAAAATACCACAAAGTAAAATACCACTAAAATTACCATCAACACAAGCTAACAATATATTATCACCAAAATAGGGTAATACTAAACTATCTCTAAATGTAAGGCCAGTTTACCACCAAAATATCATAGTAAGAAGATACTGCCAAATCCCGAATTTGCCGCAATAAGATTAAACCTCCTACACCATTCTTTCACAGCCCTAGGCTGTCAATCACACAGCATGGTGGCTGTCCTATAGGACAGCCAGCAGGTCAATTGGAACTGATTTCACTCAGGCACACTTAAAGACAAAGGAGAGGGAAGTTTTGGGACCCTCCCTCACTTTTTGCTTTTCCAGACACAGTGCAGCCTGCGCAGACTTTCGGGCTGAATCCCGCCAAAGGTAAAACACACAAAGGACTCAAACATGATTAAACCAACAGAGTAAAAGCACAGAAGAAACTAAAAACAAGAAATGGTGAAAAAAGAAGACTGGGCCATTTTGATGAAATGGTCAGCCTTGTATGCAGCAATGCAGCTCAGGTATCAGCCTGCAGATACATATCACTAGGTAGTAAAAAATTAAACCACTGCCACCAGCCATTCAAGTGAGTTAGTGTAATAAAATGTTACACAAGGAATGGGTTAAAGGAATTACTATGTAACCCCCCAGCACTCCACATAGGGTGGTGTGTGATAGACCCATAAAATGAAGGTAAGTAAGATAGGGCTCATCTTACTATTCTTGGGAACAGTAGTTCACACAAAAAAATGTAGTTAAACATTAAGAGAAGTCCAAGAGACTTCTCAATGGCACTGCACAAAAGAGCTCTGTGTCACAATGCAAAAGCAAATGTCTATGGAGTTTACAAGACTCCATAAAACAGAAAATCATGGTCAGAAAAACACACACGTGAGTGAGAAAAAAGGTCCCACTCACTCGGGAGTAAAAATTAAAAAGCCCTGGGTCCAACAAAAGAGCTGGGGGTCTCTAAGGTTAAAGTGAATTGGCACAAAATGAAAATTCTCCCTAACAGACGTCACAGCTGACATCATCATAGCAGCCAAAGCATCTGAATAGGATGGAAACTCCCAACACAATCCTGGTCACCTGCAGATATCACTCCAAAGGACCCCTGCCCTGTGGAAGGAAATGTAATTCCCTGGTGAATCCGGAGGGCTGCACTGCACACCTACTGTCCTACGGCACCCCAGCCAGGCACACACTGCCCCTCTTTACAAATGGCTCCTGGATTTGCCAGGTGGCCCTGAGACAGCACACCTTCCAGTCGCCATAGAGCTCGCTGCAGGCCACCCCACAAAGCGATGGAGTGAACCAGGTGTTATCACGCTATACACAACAATGCTACACTGGCTCGATATCTGGGCAATCCTGATGTAGTATTGCGTCGCCCAGCACCTTTCACACTCGTCCCTCAGTCTCTCCCAGGCACTCAGTGCCACCGGATCACACTCTGTCAGGCTCTCCCATCCAGCCGGTCCATATCTCCCAGTCTTAGATACAACCCCATTAGGTCACTCCCAGATTTGATGGCCAATTTAGTTATTTGATCCCAGGCACTCTGGCCACCTTCAGTGATTCTCCCAAGCTGAATAGCTGCCTTCAATATGTGTCTCTACCAGGCTTCGATCTGGCCTGACCCAGCCACTTTAGGTGTCCAGAGACTGCAAAATTGGTCCAACTACTCAACGAGCCCTTCTAGCTGCCCCTTCCATCCCTGATACGCCCCAAGTTGCGCCTTTGCTTCACTTGTCACTGGTCAGCTCTGCTCTCTTGGGGAAGGGGGCTGGTATTCTCACTCTACCTTCCGCTTTTACGCTGTTACCAGCAAGTCAGTTTGTTGCCAGTGAAAAGATGTTCAATGAAAAGTCCAGGCACTGCAGTTGGGGAATAAGTAATTTACTTTGAGAACAAGTTGACAATGATAAGTCCACAAGTAAGTATTAAGAGGAAGGTGAGGAAGCCACCAACTGTTTTTTTTTTTTTCACATTTATAAAGCGCTCACACAGCCCGCAGGCATCGAGGTGCGCTGTTACAGGAATTGTTTGTTTTTCTTAATTGCGTAATTGTTTTTTTTTGTCTTAGTTTCGTATTTATAACGCGCTTAAACACCCAGAGGTTTCTAAGCGCGGACCCGGGGATCGAACCTTCCAAGACGCGCACGCTGCCGCTGAGCTATTCTGCCGGGACTGTCTTTCTCAGAACACTCAGGCACTCATACAGAAACATTCCACACAACAGTGTTCCATCCAGGCATTCCACTGGGCTAAAGGCATACAGGACCAGGGCAGGGGAGTCGCACAGGACACAGCAAGCATCTCTGACCGGAACCCTGCCCTTCATCTCCAGGACAACAGATCATTGCCTCACCTCGGCTGTGCAAAGTACAGCACGTGGCCATTCCCAGCAGGAGAAGCCCACTGAACGCAAGCTTATTCTTATGTTGAAGCAACCCTACTTACTCATTGAAGAATGTGCTTGAGCATTGCGATTACATGTTGATGTTTGCCCTTCCCTATGCATCAAAGCAGTTCTTCTAGCTATCCAAGATGTTTCCTGGGGTGTGTAGCAGAAATTACTTTAAGATATTTATATTTTAAACTTTTTTTTACATGATAGTAGTGCTGGAAACTTAAGAGGATTTATGAATCAGGAAGATGAATGAAGACACATGGCATAATACATAAATATATAAGGACATCGTCTCCCTACTGGTCTGACCAAGTTTTTATAAATGTGTTTTTTAAATTCTGCAAAAATTCATGTGTGCGCTCAATCGAATTTCCGTGCAAATAATACTCTAATTTCGCCATCACATGGAAGTGGCAGGCATGAGGTGCCAAGTTAATTAACGCATACGCCAAATTGAGAACAGACAGTTTGCATTTAACAACTGAGCAAGTGCCATCAAAAGAGGATGCTGCACTAAAACGACTGAAGCCTGATCCAGAAATATGCCAGCTTGGCATGCTCGGGGCTGGCGTGGGCCTGCATGGGAGGAGAGGGCGAGCAGAGCAAGAGATCACTGCAGCCGTGGGCACCCAAAACACAATGCAATTCAATTGGAAACATCATCTAGTGCCTTGCTGTCATCTCTGATAAAATATTGATGCACGAGAATCGCAAATCGAATGAATTTGACCAAAGCCGTTGGAGCATGAACAGCCTATGGCGAGTCACATGAAGTGATATGTGTAATTCCGCATGAAAGACACTGCCTCTTCACAATGTGTGTGCCAATATTCTACACATCCTGGTAGTGGAAATGATAGCATGTGCCCCCACGGGTCCTGGGAGGTGACTGCGTGGGTACGTTGAGTCGATTAACATACTGCAAACTAACAGATGTCTCTGTTGGGATAATTTCATTCGGCACAGCAAAGTCTTGGCAGGAGCTGCCTTCAACAATGCCCTATGTCCAATTAAAGGTCTTTTTTTGAATAAGTAAAAATGATAATATCAGATGTTTATATAGTACTTCATAATGAAATGTTCCGACGTTTTAGCTTAGTAATATTAGACATTATTATTCCAGAACTTGTCAGTATTGAATGTATAAACCTAAGGTTGAAGGGCAGAGCTGCATGGGCCTTCTTTGAACCTGGTGAGTGCTGGCCTGCGCATATCTGAGGTGCATGCTTTACCACGGACATATCCTCCATGAAATGAAAAAAATAGAAAGACATGCTCCCAAAATTAAAAAAAAAAGTAGGATCAGAAATCAAAGACCAGGGAGAGGTTGAGATAAATGGAGCATGGTTCCACCAAAACATCTTAGTGGCCCTTTGTCTTTGAGATAACTATGTCCCAGCATGCAAAGTGGTGATGGTTAATTGAATACAGTGATACTGGTGATTCCATCTCTTGAAGGGTAATCTGCCAATCAGATCCCCCTTCCATATGCTCCATGCAAAAGCATAGTAAGTATATGTGCCCTGATGAATTAGTATCCTGATCTGCAGTGCCTGCTGTACCAGGGGCACATAGCTGGTTTCACAGCTACTCTGACAGCCACGTCCCAGTAGCACAGGTGTCCTATTTAAGACATGCAACCCTTTCCCCAAATCCTTTAATTATGAGTATTCCCTCCTGGTTGCACAGACATATTTCAATGTAAGCCATACCTGAGATATGATATGGTGCATGGTGTTTCTCATAATTAAGACAAGCCACAGCAGTTTGGTATCACACTTGTGACACATGTGGAGGCCATGTGAGAACAACTCAGCTGTGAAAGGAATATGTTTATTCTCCCTAGACAGGCTGGACCTTTCCACTATTGGTAGAAATGTAGCCTAGCAAATTAACTCTCTGTGTTCCTTTGTGAATGCAGCTAATAACCTTCCCAGAGAGACAGCCACTCGCAGGAAGCAGGCCTTGCAACACAAATCAAAGGGCACAGCCATTCACAAAAGGGTTGGCCTAACACAGGGTGTTGCATATCTAAGGGCCTTCAATTATATTGAAAGGGCAAGTTGAAAGAGTTAGTGTAGACAGAGGGAGCTCTTTACTGCTGGAGGAAGGCTCCATCATCTTGTTTCTCTCTGCCTCTATCTTTCCTTCCTTTCCTCTTCACTTCCTGTAATCACTTGGGTTGATGTCAGGAGGCAAAGTCCAATTATTTCAAGCACAGGGATTGGACCACTGAAGCAGGCTAGGCTTAGTTGCCTGTGGGCATTTGCCTTTAAAAGAAGGGGTCTCACACTGCATCTTCGATTCCCTCTTTAACAAAAACCTGATTAAGTCTTTATTGGACTTCTGTTGGGAAGCTAGACCTTTCCAAAGTCCACTTACAGTGATGTGAAACACTGAGAGTCCAAGGCAGAAGTGGGCTATGTCCCATAACCATCCCTGGTGGTTGCTGGGGGTTAACTAATGCTGGGACAAGACCTGCCTCTCTGTCAGCCACAACACTACCCATGAACTCTCCCTGTTGAGGGACACCTGCAGTTGTGGGTCAGCCTCACCTCTGTGTGGGAGCATTATATTGTGCACTAAAACCTACATTTGGGCCCCTGAATTGGCACTTTAAGCAGCCAGAGGACTAAGACTGTGAGGAATTTCCATCTTGCAAGGGTGCAAAACCCTGTTTTATTTTATTAGCACACATAATGATACAGGTAATTCCTTCTTCAAAGTGGTAATATGCTAATTAGATCTCCCTTTATGGCAAGTCAATACCAAAAGCATGGTGCATTTGTGTCCAGTTGCATCCAGGGCTGAACTGCGACCAAAAGAGACCCTGGGAATGATTTTCAAAGTGGCCCCATATTACACATTTTCAGCAAGCCCAATCCTTTTCCTATGAGAAAGAAAGGAACTAAAATAGGTTACCACACACAAAAGGGCCCTGCTGAATAGCCCTACCGGGAAATCCCAATAGGCCAGTATTCCCATTGGCTGCATCAATAGCTTGACCCGTATTACCCACTCTGCTCATGGGACAAAGAAGGTTTCAAAGTTCACAATATTCCCATTTGACCGCCACAGCAACGGCAAAGTCACTGCAGCACAGGGGAAGCATTTCAGATATGCCCCCTGTAACCAAACTACGATGATCTTGATTACCACATGCTGATGGCAGGGTAATTTCTATGAATAAGTTATGCCTGAGTTTAGGCAAAGTACATGGTGATACTCATGATCATGGCTGCCATATCCCAATTGGTACTGCACATGTGTCAGCTCCTGTGAGTCAGCTCTGTCTATCCGGGTCAGACTGGCCGATATTGCCACATGGCAGGACAGAAATCCAAATGATCTAGCCTCTCTTTGATTCCCAGTTTGAGGGCTGGTACCCCCTCCTCCAGAGACAGAGGAAAGCAGGCAGCAGTTGTGGGACAGGTATCAAAGTAGTGCAACCATTCAGGAGCAGTAAAACAAGGGGGGTTCTGGGTGTTCCTCTACTGGCACAAACACAACCCATAAACCTGTTCTTGGGTGGATGGCCCCCGGGAGAGTCTCAACCAAGTCTTTAGCTCACTGTCCCTTTCACAGAGCAGAAATATCCCTGTATATCTTTTTTTTCCTGCCCGGGGCAGTCCAGCACCGAAATGCTAGGTAAGTTTCCTCTGAACAAGAGTACCCACAGCAACTCCAGGCACATGTTTCGGCCTAGTCGGGCCTCATCAGTGAGGTGGAGCTTTGCCTCTCTAAGAACAGTGAGGAAGCGGCCCATGTCTGGATTCCCCTGGTAATTTAGGGTGAAACCCTCAGTTAGTAAATATGCAAAACAAGGGGGGTTCTTGGAACTCTTCTACCAGCACGAACACAGCCCATTGATCTGTTCTTGGGTGACTGGCTCACAGGAGAGTCTCAAACAAGTCATTAGCTCACTGTCCCTTTCACAGAGGAGAAATATCCCTGCATATCAGTCTTTGTCCTGCCCAGGGGCAGTCCAGCACTGAAATGCTAGGCAATTCTCCTCTGAACAAGAGTACCAACAGCAACCCCAGACACGTGTTTCACCCTAGTCAAGCCTCATCAGTGAGGTTGAGCTGTGCCTCTCTAAGAACAGTGAGGAAGCGGGCCATGTCTGGATTCCCCTGGTAATTTAGGGTGAAATGCAAAGTTATTTAATATGCAAAACAAGGGGGTTCTGGGAGTCCCTCTATCGGCATGAACACGGCCCAATGACCTGTTCTTGGGTGGATGTCCTCCGGGAGAGTCTCAACCAAGTCTTTTGCTCACTTTCCCTTTTACAGAGGAGAAATATTTCTGCATATCAGTCTTTGTCCTGCCCAGGAGCAGTCCAGCACCTAAATGCTAGGCAATTCTCCTCTGAACAACAGTACCAACAGCAACCCCAGACACGTGTTTTGGCTTCATCAGTGAGGTGGAGCTGTGCCTCTCTAAGAACAGTGAGAAAGGTGTCCACTTCTGGATTCCCCTGATAACTAGTTACTTAATATACAAAACAAGGGGGTTCAGGGAGTCCCTCTACCTGCATGAACACGGCCGATTGACCTGTTCTTGATTGTGGATGGTCTACGGGAGAGTCTCAACCAAGTCTTTAGCTCACTGACCCTTTCACAGAGGAGAAATATCCCTACATATCAGTCTTTGTCCTGCCCAGGGGCAGTCCAGCACCGAAATTCTAGGCATTTCATCTCTGCCTAGTCACCCTAAGTTTCCTAGGGTCATCCAGCATTTTGGTGCTAGACTGCCTATGTGGGACGGAAAAATACTGATATGCAAATTGATATGTTCCTTCTGTGAAAGGTACAGTGAGCTAAAGTGTGGCTGTGTTTTCTCGAGTGGGTACCTTCCCAAAAAACAGGTCATTTAGCCGTTTTTGTTCTCGCAGATGGGTACCTATGGACTATTTTTTGATTGTTTAAGGGACTTAGGTTTAGTTACCCTAAGTTTCCTAGGGTCATCCAGACGTGGACCACTTGTTCGCTGTGCTCAGAGAGGCAAAGCTCCACATAACAGAGAGGCGAAACAAGTCTGTAACACTTGTATGGGGTTGCTGTTGATACTCTTTCTCAGAAGAGAATTGCCATAGCATTTCAGTGCTGGACTGCCCATGTGGGCGGGACAAAGACTGATATGCAAATACATATTTCCCACCTGTGAAAGTTACAGTGAGCTAAAGTGTGGCTGAGGACCCTCGAGTGGGTACCTTTAAAAGAACAGGTCATTTAGCCATGTTCATTCTCGCAGAGGGGGGCCTATAGACCATTTTTTGATTGTTTAAGGTTTAGTCACTCTAGGTTTCCTAGGGTCATCTACACATAAACCCCTTGCTCACTTTGCTCAGAGAGGCACATCTCCACTTCACTGATGAATCCCAACAACGCTGAAACACGTGTATGGGGTTTCTGTTGGTACTCTTGTTCAGAAGAGAATTGCATAGCATTTTGGTGCTGGACTGCCCATGCTTTCTGTCACCACTGCATGCATCCTATGACCATCCTCTTCAGGTGTCTCTATCATCTTTGTTATAATTGTGATGCCTCACTTGCCATACCAGTATTTGTGTTAATGAGCTACGATTGATATATTTAATGTATGTTGGTGTGCTCCCACACTCTACCTGACTACCATCTTGAAACAATGACTGGGAAATGTGCCCAAATGTATCTCACATCCCACTTCTCAAGATAACTTATATCCTACTGACACCACACTATAGGCGAGTGCTGTTGCATTCCATTAACAAACTTTTGTTCCCATTGTGCACCTCAAAGCCAAATTGCCTGCTGCCTGTACTGGCACCCGGCTGGCTGAAATAGGATTGTGCCACGCATCTAGCTATTATTCAAGTTTATATTCACTTGATACAAACCTCTGATGCTATCAACCTTCTCACTAAAGGCCTTCATGGCCATTCTATTGACAGTAATTCCCACCATAGAGACTGTGCGTCCCGTTGCCCTACCCAATGCCCACAGGGAAATGCCCCCCTATTCGATCATAACCAATTACCCAGGCCTATTACTGTAGCCACAGAGTGCTATTACCTCACCCTCTCTCCTTCCGAATGGATATTGCGTTATGCCATTAAGCCTACTCCCAACATACCATGCACTATTGCACTTAGAAATGCTAGACTTGGTTACCAGACTAACTTCAAGCACACCTTCCCTGACAAGCTCTCACTTATCAAATCTACCTTTGCCAACATTGACCTTAGCAATACAAACAACATAGTGCCCTCATCTTCACCTGAGCTCATCCCTGCAGCTCAGACTCTAGCATCGGAAGCCTCCCACATTAAAGGAGCTCTCATTAACGCCAGGACCTTAATGGCTCATGCGTTAGACATAGCAGACCTCATCTCCTCCAATAACCTAAACTTCTTAGCAGTCACAGAAACGTGACTACACTCTGCAGCAGGACCCTCACTTATGCTTGCAATCCCCGAAAAGTACACAATCATCAGAACTGACAGAACAACTAGTAAAGGTGGCGGAGTCGCATTCAATGCCAAAAAACAACTAGGTATCAGAGAATTTGCCAGCCAACTATCTCCTCGGGAGAACTCCTTTCCATCAAACCTCTGCTATCATCTCAGCATACATTTCATTATCCACCGATTGTACAGACCACCCGGCCCTCTGTCCTCCTTTGACAAAACATCACAAACCAACAACATCAAACCCAGTCGCCAAAATCTGTTATTTGGTGAACTTAGGTTTTCATGACCCACAAGATACCAATGCAACAGCTTTATAAAACTCCCTCACAGAACTAGGCTTCATACAGGGTATCACTGATATTACGCACAAAAAAGGAAGATCCTGGGACTGGGTAGCTGATCTAAACTGCAAAACAAAAATCCTTTCAAACTCACTGTGCGCTTAGTCAGACCACCGCATCATATCCTTTGAGTTTCAGAACATCTGCCACCTACCACCTAGCGGTCTTCAAGCACCGTCGGCCTTCACCAGAAATAACCAGTTGGTCACCCTGGAGAATATACTCCCACTCATCCACCCTATCATCAACTCCCACAAGCTTCTAGACAAGGATCATGCTAATCTAGTGGACCTATACAATCAAAACCCCCTTCAAGCATTAGACCAAAGAGCTTCACTCAAATCAAGAAAAGCCAAGGCTCCAGCACACTTAAACAAATGGTTCACGTTAGAACTGAAAGCATTATGGAAGACCAAAAGATGTGCAGAAGCTAATTGGAAGAAAAATCCCTCTAACCACAACAAGGAAATATTCAACAATGCCTCAAACACCAATAAAGTTGCCATTCAGAAAACCAAAATTGACACTTTCAACAATAGAATTCTAAATGCCAAGTCCAGGACCAAAGAGCTCTTCACCATCCTGAAAGAATTGGAGTCACCCATTCTACAACCAGTTTCGTGTAACAAAGATTCCCTTTGGTGTGCCAACATCCAAAAAACCCTTCTAGATAAAATCACTCTATTACAAGCAAAAATTGAAACCAAAAAACATAGCCTTGCATCCAAAGCCAAACCTAGCGAACTCCAGTCTTCTGCATCCAATTCATGCAAACCCATTTAAATTCTCACCAATCAACACTAAAGAGGTTGTAGCCATAATCGCTAGCCTTAAACCGTCCAAATGTCAAGGAGACATTTGCCTGGCCACCATCAAAAAAGAAGGAGCCAATGAAGTTGCTACCTTCATTACATAATTCATGAATACCTCCTTCGCTTCATGCTCCGTCCCAAAAAACCTTAAAGATGCCTGGGATATGCCCCGAATCAAAAAACCCACTTGCGACCCAAACATCCCAACCAACTACAGACCAATCAAAAACATTCAGTTTCTATTGAAACTATTGGATAAAGCAGTTTACGTCCACATACAAAACCACCTCGAAACCAATGACCTGTTGTGCCTTTTGAAATCTGTATTCAGACCCAGACATGGTACAGAGACAGCCCTCTTGGATTTAAAAATCCAGATGGATCAAGCCAAAGACAATGAAAAACCTGCCTTACTCCTTCTACTTGACCTATCAGCTTCTTCCAACTTAGTTGACCACAGCATCCTAACCACCCTCCTAACCACAGCAGCCTCCTTCTCACAAAAAGCTGCTGCTTGGATCCAATCCTTCCTCTCAGATAGAACTATGAGGGTCTTTTCATCCTCAGCTTCTGCAACCCCCTCTCCAATCACATGTGGAGTCCCACAAGGCTCCTGCGTCACCGCAACTTTGTATAACATCTTCACGAAGTTGCTGTTTGACCACCTAGACTAGTTAAACTTCCCCTACACAAATTATGCACATGATAGGCAAATACTCATCACTCTTTCAGGATCCGACGAGAAAGATTCCACATTCCTTAATGAAATTTACTTCAAAATCCAAGCCTGGATGGCCAAGCACTATCTTTGTCTCAATGATGACAAGACCCAGCTCTTGCTCATCGGCTCAAGGCAACGCCTTAAGAAGTTAGATCCCCAATATGCCTCATTTACTATTGATGGGAACAGCATCAATGTGGCCAAGGATGGCAAAATGCTTGGAGTCTATCTTGGTTCCACTCTCTCCCTCTCAAGACAAGTGAACGCAACAGCATCAGCAACTCTTTAAACCTCTAATTAAATAAATGCTTGCAGACCATTCTTATCCACTATCGGCTGCATTACTCTGGCTAGAGAGCTCATACTTTCCCAATTGGACTATTGTAACACTGTATACTTAGGCACTAGTAAACAAAACCTTAACAAGCTACAGGTTCTCCAAAACAATGCCCTCAGAATGGAGATGAAAATACCTCGCTCAAACCACATCTCGCAAGCGAGACGTAACAACAACTGGCTTCCAATATCAGACAGAATCACCTTCAGAACCCTAATGATCACACATAAATGCCTGTCTAACTTGGCCCACAAATACCTGACTGATACATTTATGAGAAAAATGTCCACTAGACCTACCAGAGCTAACTACACATACTGTCTCACCATCCCCAAGTTCAAGCTGCAGAAAGCTGGTGGCTCCAGCTTCTCAGAGTTAGCAGCCAAGACGTGGAACTCACTGCCCCCTGCTCTAAGAGACTAACCATCTTTTCTGTCCTTCCGATACAAAGTTAGATCCTAGCTCCTCTCACTGCTTACCCACTGACATTTCCACTATCTCTGATCCTACATGGACCTTCTAAGTCACATGCTTAGTTCTGTAACACTGCATATATTCTTTGTATATTTCTGTGTTTCTTTTGCCAAATCCTGCTATTCTGGCCTTGCAGAGAAGGCTTCAGCTAACCTTGTAAATCTTATGTACCTTGTATTTGTATTATAACACTGTGTTACTGTGATTCAATGCCATATTGTAACAACTGTTTCTCTTCTAAGTTAAAGCGCCAAGTTACCTGTGGGTTCAGTGCGCTATATAAGCAAATAAACTAAACTAAACTAAACTAAACTAAACTAAACAAAGACTGGTATGCAAATGGGCATTTCCCTTCTGGGAAAGGTATAGTGAGATACAGTGTGGCTGCAGACTCTTGAGTGGGTACCTTCTCAAAGAACAGGTCATTTAGCCGTGTTTGTTCTCGTAGTGTGTGCCTATGGACTATTTTTTGATTGTTTAAGGGACTTAGGTTTAGTCATCCTAAGTCTCCTAGGGTCATCTAGATGCGGACACCTTGCTCACTGTGCTCAGAGAGGCACAGCTCCACCTCACTGATGAGGCCCAACAAGGCTGAAACATGTGTATGGGGTTGCTGTTGGTACGCTTGTTCAGAAGAGAATTGCCATAGGGTTTCGGTGCTGGACTGGGCGGGACAAAGACTGACACGTTTAAATACAGAAAATTAAATCCGCTAGTTGTAGAAGGAAGAAGAATTGTAGATATCCACCCATGCTACATGTGCTCGGCATGTTCTATGTGTATATATAAAATGCTACATTACTGTACAATTAAAAATTATACAAAAATGAAAATACCCAAATGCTCCGTATCCACGGACTACCTCCATGGGAATGACTGTGCAGGCAGCATAAGCCTATCAGTGGAAAAAGCAATTATGAAAACATCAAATTATTGCACTCTACAGAGATATTGAAGCCGTGATGTACTACGTCTAGGTGGTAAATCCACCTTTGCAACAGTCTATGTAGCTGGGACCCCATGTTTACCGACTGGGGATATAGACTCAGTGTTTGGAGGACAAACCAAAACAGAGCTCTGTCGGTGAGTCCCTTTCTGTTGAAATGGTCTATTAAAGGTTTGTCACATACTTTTTCCTAATGTACAATCTATATCCAGAGATTCATTTCTTTATGGGGCGGATGGTCTTCCCCACATAAGGTAGCTTGCAGGGCCACTCAATAATGTAGATGAGATATTTTGTTAGGCAATTGGTGTGGGTTCTCAATTCACATTGAATGCAACCCTTTTAAAATATATGTTTTGTGTCTGTGAATGCCATTGCACACATTTTCCCATTTGATTACAGGGAGTAATCCTCACATAGAAAGTACTGTCTGTTCCACTCTGGTGTTTGTGTATGTGTGTAAACATTTTTGGCTAAGGTTAAACTTCTTATTAAAGGCAAAACAAGATTTTCTGTCATGTGCACCCTGGTGTTTCATGAGATGCCAGTTGTTGTGGACTATCTTCTTAATCATATTGTTGACAGGGCTTTGTGTAGTAAAATGTATCAGTCTGTCAAGTAAATACTTAGTTTGAGAGCTAGTCATGTCTCCCTATTGGTGTTCCCAGCAATTTTCAAATTATTTCTGACAGTCTAATGCTTCTACTCATTTGTAACACACCAGGGCCCCCTGTAAACTCTCAAAGAGCAGGAATTAAAGTTCTGAGGACACACAATTATCTTTGTGTTTACACATTAACACAGACTTACATAATGAACTTATTGTATTTCAATTCAATCATTATAATGCATTTCTTCTATTATTATCTTAATGTATAATATACACCCCTGTAATGCTAGTCCATAAGGGACTCATGGAGGCCATGCTATAACATAAGAAAGTGGATGTTTTTGACTGTCGGGTCTCTACCATATTCGAGTTCCGTGTAACACGATTGACAACTTGAGCTTTCATTGTCTATCAGATGTCTCTTTGAATCTTTGGTGTAATATTACAGCAGAGTTGATACGTACCCATCCATATATGTGTATATTAGCCCTCTCATTGGGTTCATCAGCAAATCATGTTGCTCCAGACCCAGACTGAATCTTACAATTCAAGCCTCGGCTCATAGAAAACTGAGTGTTCAATTCACCCACTCTCTAACCTCCACAGGCAGCACATGAGTCACCACTCTCCACCCTCATTGCCCGTTCCCCTCTTTACAGGGATTCCCTACCCCTGAGCCTCTCTGCCCCTCTGAATCCTTATATTAGTGCCATCAACTGCAGCTGCCAACACTGTTGCTTCAACAATGAAAATAGATGTCCTCCAAATAGCAGCAGTGTGGGCAATCAGGAAAGAAGAGGCCGAACTCGAAGCTCCAACATTAGACAAAATCATTGATGGAGTTCTTCCACTAAAAGAAACACAGGAACATGTTCAAAAAACCCTCCAGATAGAGGTCAAGCTCAAAAGTGGGCAGAGCACACCACTACATACCCCATACAGGTTGAGCCCACAGACGGACACCAAACTGGCATCTCACACACACATGCCTTCCTCACACAAAACGTGGTAAACTGTATCGTTAAGGTAAACTTTATAGTTAGCAGAAGGAGGAGGAGACCTAACTTAAGAAGTCCAGCACTGACTGGTAAGTCCATAGCTTAGATGAAACTGCGGAGGCAAAACTCATTAGAGAGATGCATCTAAATTGACCTTAAACTGAATTGTACAAAGCCCAACTAAACTTGAGGCCACAACACACACAGCATGAGACCCCCACCTGGAATCACATTTGCCAAACTCAGTCAACAACAAACACTCAGTGAATGAACCTCCCACAAACCAACCTAGTCTACAACTGATATGTGCAAATATTCCCAAAGCCAAAGCATACAATACAGGCCACACAAAACAACTGACCTACCAACCCACAAAGGCTAACAGTGAGGCATTAAAAGGAACACCAACAAGCTTCATTTTTCCTGGGACTGGACATTCAACTTTGTGAAGAATGCCACAAAATCCGGGTCCAAATCCTCGAGTACCATAAGATTGTTGTCCTCAGGATTTCCCATCATGGACCCACGCCCACGGGAAAAGCCTCCAAACTCATGCCAATGTGCAAAGCCACCTCCTTTGTGGAAATACATGAAGGGCACAGTACAAAATTGCTGCAACACTTCCCCATATCTGCTGGCGTGAACCAGAAATGCTCACTTTCTCCATGACATTGTTGGCCAGCTTCCTGCACTGGAGCCTTGGGATGAACATTCTGCTTGACCAAGTCAAACACGCCCAATACCAACTTTTGTTGCTGCTAACACCATTGTGAATAGAAAGACACTGGACTTTCGAAGCAAATTCGCTGTACCTACTCACAATCACACAAAGGTGCATTTCGATTCGAGATTGGCCTCTTCCTTCCTGATTGCCCGCACCAGTGCGAGTTGGAGGAAATAATCTCCAAAATGTGTGAGTACTTGGCAGCCGTTGGATAGTGGGGTGCATTTAAATGACCTAGACAGAAGCCCCCTCACCTGAACAGCAGCATTTAAACACTGCTGCCAAAAACGGCCCTGTTTTGCTGTTATTTCACATGAATGACAAGAAGTTATACAATGCAAACAAAAATGACCTTGCTTTACTTGTATTTCAGATGAGGGGCAAGAATTGCAACACTACAACCAAAAACGGCTTTTGCTTTCCCTTGCACGTGAACAGTAGCCCTTTAAACACGGCAACTTACCTTTTTCTTTGTGTTAATGTCAAATTAAAGAACCATGTGAAAGGGGGCCTACCCATCATTGTCAATGGACCAACAGCTAATGTAAATTCACCCAAGAAGCAGAACTTAGAACCCTGTGACCTGCAAGACAGGATTTAAACATTAAAAGCAAAAAACTGCTTGCACACATGTAAAAAGAAATACAGCTTTAAAAAGCCAAAGTGGAAAAAGATAGCACTGCTCTCACAGAGACATGTCAGGGGAGTTTGATGGAGGAGGGTTGACCAAAACAAATGCAGATTATGTTCCAACCCACAAAACTCCACTCACCTTTGAATAGACCCTTACTACAGGAAAAAGAAAATTCTGGCACGAAGGCAGGAACTCAGATTGACAAAGCCCCACTTCCCGCGATATATCACACATATCCTATAACCATCCCGCAATAAAAAGTGATTCTGCTGAAGGTGGCATAATCTCCTGCACTGCCATATATGAAGGCAGGAGCCCAGAGGTTTCAAAGAAGGCAAAGTGTGGCTAAAGCTTGACAAGGAGATGTGAGTCCTTCCTGCACCCACCTTAAAGAGCAAACTACAAAGTTCAAAGGGACTAACAAAATCTCTGGTTATCAACACTCCCAATTGACATAAAAAGACTGATTTCATTTTAGGCATTTTTCGCAGCACTCATAATGAGAATTAATTTCATTGTATGATATTTTTCATATCATTTCCAGGTGGTTTTAAAGGTATTGATTGCATTTTCCTAGGACTTTGGGGACTGCGAGGGTCTAAAAATAGGACAAATGTGACAGTTGGTGAAAAGATCGAATTAGAAACATGCTTGATCATTTGCAGAGTCTTTCTTAACTATACATTTTATGAAAATGACAAAAATGTGCGAAAGGGCCATGCTACCTCGTACGGAGTTGCCGATCAGTTTACCTAATTCCCTATGAACAACTAAAACCACATATCTTGTTCATATGTCAGGGGCTAGTATAAGTATGATGTTATAAGACATAACTCGTTTTTACCAAACAGTTGAGCTGAGATCAAAACAGTGTAATACATGCAAACAGACTGATGGTGTTCTCTTCGTTTGAACCAATCATGCCAGCGGGCGGAGAGAGGAATGGTAACCAGTCCTATCCGAATGGCAGGGATAATTACAGGGTACTCCCCCCAGATTGTAAAGTTAGTGATGTCATGTGTGCTATATAAGGGGGACTGTACTAGGTTAGAGAGACAGACACCAAAATCCGGGCGACAGGAGAAGGAGGAGGGAGAGAAGGCTGCTGAACCTTACCATCTTTGAGAGTGCACTGCCCAGACCACTAGCCCCAGTTTTCCAGTGTCCTGAGATCCAGCTGGCTTTCCTGAATCCCAAACCAAGGCTTGCTTTGTAAGTAGCATATACCCCAGCCCTAAATTACATAAGCCCTTCATTGTTGTAGCATTGCATCCAATATTTCTCCCATTGAAAACCCCAAATATTGCCAAGGTAATTCAGTCACCTTTCCATAAAGGAATCTATTATTAGACTGTGTATGTTAGCAGATGTCCTTTGAAAAACCTCTCAGTGTCTGTGTAAATCCTTAGTATGTTTTTAAGAATCAATGAATTCCCCCATAGAAATTCACGGGAACAAGATTGTTGAAATTCGTAGTCATTAAAGTGTTGCCTCAAACAAATTAGTCTCTTTGTAACTGAAAACCGAATTTGTATGTGCATCTGTCCTATCAAACCCAAACCGTTTTTCCCATTGTGAGCATTCCCTTTTGCCTAGAAGTTTACCTGCAATGTGCCTCTGTCCTTGTCATTGAAAACCGATGTTCCTATTTTAAGCTAAACCCCTTAGCTGCCCGTCATTGTAAACCCAGTGTAAACAAATTTCCATTTGCCAATTTAATTTGCCTTTTGCATTTGCTTTCTCCCAAAACCGATTTTCCCCCTTCATTTCTATATTTGCTGTGGTGTGCTGATTAGTATTCTCTGAACTTTCTCAAATCTCCTAAAATGTAAGCAATTTGAATTTCCTGTCATTCTGTTCCCTAGCAGTTGCGAGAAATAATCAAAACCCCATTCTGCCGTTTTGCTCAAAAAACAGGTTTTCACTTTCATTGCTAGCTTCCCATCTTGTGGTGG
Organism: Ambystoma mexicanum; assembly: GCA_002915635.3. Classification (NCBI taxonomy): domain Eukaryota; kingdom Metazoa; phylum Chordata; class Amphibia; order Caudata; family Ambystomatidae; genus Ambystoma; species Ambystoma mexicanum. The sequence goes on along the minus strand of CM030321.1, from coordinate 845,247,497 downwards.
TGGGCTTTACCCCAAATCCAATTTTCTCTCTCTATTCCTACTCCTTGCCACTGCCTTCCACTCAAATGATCAAGTTTAACTGATGTTTCGGGAAGAGCGTTGCAGGGGGGAGGGATAAGCCGTTGGTGCTAATACTGTGTAAAAATGTATATTGTTCTGTTTTGCCATTAAAGACCAGTGTGCATTGTAATAGGAATCTTAACCTAATTTTTCTGCACTGATCATTGCTGTAGTGTTGCCCCACCATTGGTGGCTGTGAAATTGTTTGATTTTCCTTTTTCATTAAATAATACATTAATAAATATCTTATTTATCCACACAGGCCTGGTTCCTAGTCCATTATGACATGCAGTGTTTGTCGAGGTTGGGTGCGAGACGGGTTGGAGGCCTTCTCAAAAGAATCCATAGTATATTAAAAATAAAAAGTGTTTTATTGGGCGCCACATCCATTGTAGGGGAAGGAGTTCCCTAGATGAAGTTTGCAGTGTTATAAACCATGACAGGATCCAAAGCTTACATCATCATTGCCTCAGTCTACGAATAGCTCGGAGCTCCAACAAAATCCTAGTCAGCTTCAGATATCCCTCTAAATGTCCACATCCCTGTGAAAGGGAACGCACCCACCACATGCCCCCTGGCAATTTGGACGGCTGCACTGCACAACAATGTTCCCTCTAATTATTTTTCTCTATGTGCGGAATGGGTTTGCTGTTGTGCGCACATTATTTTCCATGTGCGCAAATGACTAATGAGGTAAGCCACTTTGTAAACATGCGTATTCAGAGAACTACCGTTGCAGAAGAGAATTTGGAAAGAAATGATCTCTTCCCAGCCACTGAAATTCCTGACAAATCTCACAACACTTTTTACAAACACATGGGCCTCATTACGAGTTTGGAGGTAGCCATGGAGCTATTAGCTCCATGGCTGCCTCAAAACCGGGCTCCATTACCGGGTTCGTGCAATGAGAAATAACTGGGTCATTCCGACATAGGAAGACCCGGTAATTCGCCTCGCAGGAACCATTTCCCATTCCCATTTGAGCCTCCATAGGACTCAATAGGAATGGGGAGGGAGGTAATAATGGGCAGATTTCAACTGGCCCTTTATTACCTCCCTCTTCCCCTCGCGGGACCTGGAAAGGATGCATGGTTTTACCAGGCGTCTGATCCGGGTCCCGCAAAGGGAAGCTTGTAATCGGCGCTCCCGTAATGAAGGGGGCCGGTCCCATACCGGCCCCCTTCATTATGGGAGCGCCAGGGTTGTAATGAGGCCCATAGGCTAAAATAGAATATGTCATATGTGATTAAAAAGAAAACTCATCAACCTGTCCAAGACTTCATCATCTGCCACAGAACCTTGCAAACGTTTTATGCCACTGGAAAATCACTCATGTGTAATACAAAACACAAATATCTCTTGTCATAAACTGATGTAACAGCCAAGAAATTCAGACAGAATACAACATGTACTGATAGATTAATGGCAATTAAAAGCCACGTGTCAAAAAACATGCTGATAGGAGTTCAAGTGCCACTTTAATGAACTAATTTAAGGTCCAGGAGACCATGCCTCTAATAATTTGTGTAAGGATGATAATTGCATCAGAATAACTGCACCTCAGAATATGATTGATCAAATATTCCTGTGCCTCTGCTTACTATCCACAATATGTTGTCCTTTGCGTAGTGATAACACCAGCCTTACAGCTAAGAAACATAAACATCATCCATTTGCACTCCCTAAATATGAAAATGAGCCCAACAAAAACGAGAACCCACAAAGCTCCACTGATATTTTTTCAAATTAGTGACCAGTAGAGCAGTGGCATAGGACGGAACTCTAATAATATTAATGCCAGAACTCAACAGAAATTGTAAGGGAAAGAACCACTTTTAATAAGCAGAAAATATCCCTATTGGCAAAGCTAAGTACTTTTTTACACCCTGAAAAATCATTTGATTCCAATTAGGGAGCAAAATCTGATTAGAGCCTTGCTTGTAACTCTGACATAGAAAGTGAAATGAAAGGAACACAATGTAGTCTATAGTTGCCCCCCCATTCGGCGCCAGAGCCTAGACAAATTAAACAAGAGCTTTATTGAGGTTTATTATGGATTCCTATGTATGAAAATCACATATATATGCCTTTTAAGTTAATGGCATCCAATATCAAGAGAGAACAAATTGAGTCCTTATGGATCCCTCTTCTGTAATTCTTTGTTATGAGTTAAGTAAGATGCAGGGAGAAGCTAGAGACGATGCAGAGCACATGGTTATATTCAAAACGCCTCAGCAGCTGAGCATAGAAAGGAAATGAAGGTGCTGTTGTCTAGGCGGGAACTAGAATTTCCAATCCTCTAGCAAACAAGCAACACATTTCCTTCAGTGTGCTGCCGAAACTTCTGACTTGTTTTTTTTTTTTTTAAATTGGCTGCTTTTTTCATCACCCGCAAGGAGTGATGACCTGTGCTTTTCAGCCCATACCATTCCCCAGCCCCTGTGCTTGCCTCCAATACTAGTGATAGAGCACTGTAAAAAGTGAAGGATTGTAGCTGTAAACACTCACTGGGATATTTGCAGACCTGCAAGCAGGGCATATTTAAACATATTAAGTGCATTTTAAGAGTGTCATGTCTCTGCATGTACACAATTTATTTGGCAGTACATACAAGATTGTTTGAAGCATACACCACCCTTATATCATTGTGTAGGATTACACAGTGCCCAGTGAAACTGTTTTTGCATAACAGCGAGTTACCATATAATGTGTGCTGGTCAATGCCCAAAGGAATACTGAACACTTGGAAACGAGGCAGATTGTGTGAAAAGCATTCTCCTGTCTGAATATCTGTTTCCTTGATACTATGGACGAGTACTCCCAGGCATAGTCCATACCCATTATCCCTTGTAGGCATAGTAAATGATATTGTAATATTGCACTCTACTTATAGGGTAATGTTAGTAATGCTAAAGTAGGAGATGCTAAACATCACATTTGTCTTCTCAAAATCCTTCCAGGGCAAATTCATATTTTAGTTTTATAATGTGTTAACTTGCAAGGATGCCACTTCACAGCATCTGTGTGACATATGTACAAAGAAGAGGAAGTATGGGATAACGTTACACCTCCAGGTAGCCTGCTTACTTATGATATGGCATTTATAACGCACCTATACACAAGTGTTCTTACTGTCAGTATCCGATATTTTAGCTGGTAGTTCGATTGTATCGTGTGGAGTAAGGCACAATGAGTAACAGAAATTCTGGCATATGAACATTATTCATATTATTCATACTACAACAAACATAAAACAAGTGGCTGCATATACGCATCTGCTAACCTTTCGCAGAGCCAAGAGAGGAGTCATCAAGGTTGTCCGGTACTATCTTAATGTGTTCTGGGGCAGAAGTTAGAGACATTTGGTCAAGGTGTAGTAGAATCAAGCTTAGGAGTCATAGGTGGGATGGGAACATTATTTGTTTAATGTGTGCAGGCATATCTTGGTTAGATTCTTCTGTTCATGGAGCCAGCTTTTCTTATTACTTTTTAACCTCTTATGTGTGTATTTTACTGTTAGGGATTTCAGGTGTTTACGGTCACCCTTGCATAGTAGTGTAATCCAAATTAGCAGAATATCAAGACTAGTTGCTTATTTTAAGAGAAAGTTAATTTCATTTAATTGCCGTGGCATTTGCTTTATTAACTATGTTTTAATAGGTGAGAATTGTCTGTGTGCACTGCTAAAAATCTTCTGAGCAGCACCCAGAAGGAAGCCGGGCAACCGCACACGCGCACAGCTTAGAGGTAACACTGCTGCACACCTACTGTCTTACGGCACCCCAGCCAGACTCTCCCAGGCACTCAGCGTCTCCAGATCACGCTCCATCAGGCTCTCCCAGCTGACAAGTCCTTAAATCCCAGTCTTGATGCCACCTCATTAGGTCACTCCCATGTCTGATGGCCACCTTGGTTATTTCTCCAAGATCCTCTGGCCACCTTCATTGACTCTCCCAAGATGAAAAGCCTCATTCAATATGTCTCTCTCCCATGCTTGGGTCTGATCTGACACAGCCATCTTAGGTGTCCAAAGACCGCAGGACAGCCCAACTGCTCAACGGGCTGCCCCTGGCACCCACAATATGCCCCAAGCTGGCTCTTTGCCTCAATTGTCACTTCAGCTCAATATGCACAGGGGACAGCTCACCTCTAATGGGCCCGTGGGGCGGCGGTGGATGTTTCCTCCCCCTGTTCTCACTCTTCCTTTAGCCTTTACTTAGATGCAGCTGTAGGCTCCTGCCCTTCCCAGCAAGTCAGCTTGTCGAGAGGGAAAAGATGTACATTGAAAAGTCCACGCACTGCAGTTGGGGATGTGAAGTACTTTACTTTGAGCAGAAGTTGATATGGTGAACATGAGTGAAGTCCATAGGTAAGGATCACGGAAGGTGAGGGAAATATCCACGTGCTCCCATTCACTCAGGGTCTCAGCCACCAACTGACTTTCTCAGAACACTCATACAGCAACATTCCACAAAGCAGTGTTCCATCCAGGCATTGCACTGGGCTATAGGCATACAGGACCAGGGCAGGGGAGACGCACAGGACACAACAAGCATCTCTGAGCAGAACCCTGCCCTTCATCTCCATGGCAACAGATCATTGCCTAACCTCGGCTGTGCAAGGTATAGCACGTGGCCATTCCCAAACCGGAGAAGCCCACTGAACCGGTGCTTATTCTTATGTTGAAGCAAATCTTTCACATAGAAGAATGTGCTTGAGCATTGCGATTACATGTTGATGTTTGCCCTTCCCTATGTTTCAAAGCAGTTCTTCTAGCTAGACAACATGTATCCTGGAGTGTGTAGCTGAAAACACTTTAAGATATTTATATTTTAAACGTTTTTTACATGATAGTTGTGTTGGTAACATAAGAGGATTTATGAATCAGGATGATGAATAAAGACAAATAGATAATATATAAATATATAAGGACATTGGGCCTCATTACGAGGTTGGAGGTAGACTTGCTGGTAAAACCTGCAGGGCTACCTCCAAACTCGCATCCGGGTCCTTCACACGCAAATTGGCAATTACCAGGCTATTCCGGCCGAGCTGGACCCGGTAATTGCCCTTTCGCGGGTGCCAGGCCCGGTACATCCACATTCTCATTTGAACCCCATATGGCGCAATGGAAATGGGGAGGGTGGTTGCACCGGTAACGGTACCGGTGCTACCATCATGTTCTGCTCGCAGGTGCCGATACGGCCACCAGGTCAGACCTCTTGGGTGCAAGGGCAACCGCGAGCAGAACTCATAGTATGGAGGTACGGTAGCAATGGTGCCAGTAGCAACACCAGCGCCGTTGTTGCCTTACTGCCATACTTGTAATGAGGCCCAATTGTCTCCCTACTGGCTTGACACAGTGTTTATATATGTGTTTTTAACATTCTGAAAAAGTTCATGTGTTAGCTCAATCGAATTTCTGTGAAAATAATACTCTAATTTCACCATCACATGGAAGTGGAAGGCATGAGGTGCCAAGTTAATTAACGCATACGCAAATTGAGATGCAAACAGATAGTTTGCATTTTGCATTTAACAACTGAGCAAGTGCCATCAAAAGAGGATGCTGCACTAAAACGACTGAAGCCTGATCCAGAAATGTGCCAGCTTGGCACGCTCGGGGCTGGCGTGGGCATGCATGGGAGGAGAGGGCGTGCAGAGCAAGAGATCACTGCAGCCGTGGGCACCCAAAACACAATGCAATTCAATTGGAAACATCATCTAGTGCCTTGCTGTCATCTCTGATAAAATATCGATGCACGAGAATCGCAAATCGATCTAATTTGACCAGAGCCGTTGGAGCATGAACAGCCTATGGCGAGTCACATGAAGTGATATGTGTAATTCCGCATGAAAGAATGTGTGTGCCAATATTCTACACATCCTGGTAGTGGAAATGATAGCATGTGCCCCCACGGGTCCTGGGAGGTGACTGCGTGGGTACGTTGAGTCGATTAACATACTGCAGACTAACAGATGTCTCTGTTGGGATAATTTCATTCGGCACAGCAAAGTCTTGGCAGGATCTCTATGCCATCAACAATGCCCTATGTCCAATTAAAGGTCTTTTTTTTTTAAAGCATAGGCAAACTAACTTGGTCATGGCATGGCAAATGCAAAGTAAATATTTGTTTGTACCCAACCGCCACCCTTATAGAACAAAAGAATCATACCCTCCACACTTACAAACAACAGACATATTTTTCTTCAAAATTATCGTTCCATTTATTTTTAGAAGCGTGTACGAACCTTAAATAAATACAAATACAAATTGTAATATCAGGTGTTTATATAGTGGTCCATAATTGAATGTTCCTACTTTTTAGCTTAGTAATATTCGACATTATGTTTCCCTAATTTGTCAGTATTGAATGTATAAACCCAAAGTTGAAGGGCAGAGCTGAATGTGCCTGGTTTGAACCTGGTGAGTGCTGGCCTGCGCATATCTGAGGTGAATATATCTACATTAACATTTTTTTAAAAGAAAGACATGATCCCAAAATAAAAAAAAGTAGGATCAGAAATCAAAGACCAGGGAGAGGTTGAGATAAATGGAGCATGGATCCACCAAAACATCTTAGTGGCCCTGTGTCTTTGAGATAACTACGTTCCAGCATGCAAAGTGGTGATGGTTAATTGAATACAGTGATACTGGTTATTCCATCACTGGATTTATAATTTGCCTAATCAGATCCGCCTTCCATAAACTCCATGACAAAACAAAGAATGAACATGTGCCATGATGAACCAGTATCCTGATCTGCAGTGCCTGCTCAACCAGTGGCACGTAGCCTGATGGCTCAGCAGCGTAAGTGCTGTATTTAAGACACGTAACCCTTTACCAAAATCCTATAATTATGAGTCTACCCTCCTGGTTGCAGAGGCATCTTTCGGTGTAAGCCATACCTGAGTTATGATATGGTGCATGGTATTTCTTATGATTATGACAAGCCACATCAATTTTGTATCACACATGTTTAATCCATGTGACGACAGCTGAGCTGTAAAGGGATTATGTGTATTCTTCCCAGACAGGCTGGACCTTTTCGCTATTGGCAGAAAGTTAGCCTAGCGGATTACCTCTCTGCGCCTTTGTGAATGCAGTTAAGAACATTCACAGAGAGACAGCCTCTCCACAGGAAGCTGGCCTGGGAAAAACAATTAAAGGGCACGCCCATTCACAAAAGGCTTGGCCTAACACAGGGTGCTGCATATCTAAGAGCCTTTGATTATTTTGTTAAGGGAAGGTGATATGGTTAGTCTAGACAGAGGTAGCTCTTTACAGCAGGATTAATGACCCACCATCATGTTGCTCTCTGCCTCTATCTTTTCTTCCTTTCCTCTCCACTCCCTGTAGCACAAATAACTTGGGTGTGTTGTCAGGAGGCAAAATACAATGTATTTCAAGAACAGGGATTGGAACATTAAAGCAGGCTAGGCTTAGTCACCTGTGGGCATTTGCTTATAGAAGAAGGGGTCTCACTCTCCATCTTTAATTACCTCTTGAACTAAAACCCGAGGAAGTCTTTATTGGACTGTTGTGAGCGTAGACCTTTTCAAAGTCCACTTCCAATTTTGAGAAAAACGGAGACACACACTGAGAGTCCAAAAACTGAGAGTCCAATGCCAAAATCACTGTATCTGTTGTATATTGGCATCCACTGTAACTAAGTTGAACGTATACTTATAACCTCTGTGTGAAAGGTACCCAGATACCTTTTGGTTGGGTGCGCCATGCACATAAATAAACAAACAAACAAACAATCCAGAGGCAAGCTTTGTCCCCTAAGGGTCTACAGAGGTAAACTACTGCTGCGATAAGACCTGCCTCTCTGTCAGCCACAATATTACCTAGGACCTCTCCATGTTGAGGGACACCTGCAGTTGTGGGCCAGCCTCACGTCTAGGTGGGAGCATTACAACATCTACTAAAGCCTACCTTTGGGCCCCTGGATTGGGACTCACAGCAACCAGAGTACTAAAACTGTGAGGAACTGCCCCCGTGTAAGGGTGCAAAGCCCTGTTTTTTTTTAATTGTATTAGTACATAACATTATGTGGGTGATTCCTTCTCCAAAGTGGTAATCTGGTAACCAGATCCCCCTTTATCGCAACTCCATGCCTAAAGCATAGTGCACTTGTGCCCGGCTGCATCCAGGGGTGGACTGGGAATGAAAAGAGGTCGAATGATTGAATGATATTCAAAGTGGCCCCATATTACACATTTTTAGCAAGCCCAACCCTTTTCCTATGAGAAAATGTGGAACTAAAATAGGTTAACACACAAAAAAACGCCCTGGTGCAGACGCCTGCCGGGAAATATGCAGAGTTCCATATAGGCTAGTCCACCCCTGGCTGATTCAGTGGCCTGATCCGTAGCACCCGCTCTGCTCATGGCACAAAGCAGGTTTAATGAACACAAGATTCCTTCTGACCGCTGCAGTGATGGCACAGTCACAGTAGCACAAGTGCAACATTTAAGATCTGCACCCTCCTGTAACCAAACTACGATGATCATGATTACCACATACTGGTGGCAGGGTAATCTCCACAAATAAGCTATACCTGACTTTAGGAATAGTGCATGGTGATACTCATGTTCATGGCTGCCACATCCCAATTGGTACTGCACATGTGTCAGCTACTGTGAGTCAACTCTGTCTATTCGGGTCAGACTGGCCGATATTGCCACATGGTAGGACAGAAATCCCAAGGATCCAGCCTCTCTGTGATCCTCGTTGTGAGGGAGTTGACCCCTCCTCCAGAGACAGAGGCACATCTGGCAGCTTTTGTGAGCCCAGGTATGAAAGGAGCACAACCATTCAGGAGGAATACCCTCACACCAGGGTGCTGCCTATCCAACGGTCTGTGTTGCCAGTCAGTGGAATAAGGGAGGGAGTAGATAGGCAGGAGTGCTCTGGACACTGGAAGAACCCTTCCACCATCTTGTTTCTCATTGTCTCTCTTTCCCTTTCCTATCTCCTCCATTCCCTCTAGAGCAAACAACTTTGGCAGCAAGATCAACAGAACAAAATCCACTCCAGCCAGGAGCAGGGACTAGTCCCCTAAAGTAGGTTACCTTTGGACCAATCATCTGAGGCGTGTGCCTTTACAGGAAGGGGTCTTGCATCCCTTCAACAGAATTCCCTTAGTTTCTCAACAATCCTTTATAGCCGAAAAGACGTTCCAATGTTTCTCATTTGGACCTCCTATGGGACGTTGCACTGTCAAAATCCCTCTGCCAGAGGTGAAGGTGCGGTGCGTGATAGAAGGAAGATCTGTCCCCTAACCACTCCCAGCTAACATTGGGATTGACCAGTGCTTAGGACCAGCGTAAAACATACTGCAATGGATCTTGTCTGCCCGAAGATCAGATGCTGAGCTGGATAATCCTGTCCTAGAGTCCTTTGCGAGGCTTCACAACAAACGGAGGGCTATAACAGCTGCAGCTCCCTGTTTCCTGTTCTCTCACACTGAACTATTTGCTGGACATTCCCCACATCCTGAACAATAGGGAAGGCATTGGTGTTGGACGGAATCAACTGCTTAGCACTAGAACAAGAACCAGATATCTGTAGGGTCACTGGCTGACTCTAACTGGGGGTTTCAACTATGGCTAAACCCAGCTAGCCTTAGAACTGCCACCCAATTGATTGCACAGCAACGCACCCTCAATCACTACTTCAAAACCACCATCGCCTGCTGACTTAAACTGCTGGACCATCACTCACCACCTCTCCCAGCGGCTATTGCCTGACTTATCCTGGCCAGCTGTGAAGCATTCTTGGTATTGCCCAACTTGCATCATTTCACCGCAGACATTAATCTGCACTGTGTACCTGCATTCACCCCTGCTTGATACCCACTTGCTGCAGGGCCTCAACGATCCTAAGTGCCAGAATGAGCCTGGCCATTTCAAATCATTGTTCTGTTGTGTCAGTCCACCAATAAATGAATCCAGGTACTGTGACAGTGAACTGCCCCCACAGTCCACTTGGGTCCTAGCAACTGGTTAGTTCATGATTCATCCTGTTTTCAACCAATTATCCTGTTATGGTAGTATCTTACCTGCCACCCCTGGATCTGCACATCTTCTCTGTTATTTCCTTTGGGGTGGGTGGGTTCTTTAATAGTAAATTTGTTTCATTCTACTTGCAGATGGTGTGCTTTATTAAAGTGTTTATATTGTTATGGAAACTTGATTGGACATTCCATTTATTTTGAATTGTGATACTGTTGTGTTTCAGTCACTACTAGTTCACCTTCACACCCCTCGTAATTATTATAGTTGTTTTTTTTATAACACGCTTAATACTGAAGAGGATTCTAAGCGCGGACAAGAGATTCCAACATGTGTTGCTCTGCGTCATCTTAAATCCAAGACAAGCGCATTGCCACTGAGCTATACTACTACTACTAAGAGTATATCCTTCCCTTACCCTGTGTTACCACAAAAGGCGAAGGCAGGTATATCTCTTGATTTTCCCTGTGTTGCCTTTATGATTGCATTGTGTTTTGGTTTGTAGAAGTGTGAGGGCAGAGTGGGCCCCTTTAGCCCTGCTCATGCTTGTACTCGTGAGTAGCAGAATTCAATTGGTCACAAAGACAGCCTAGAAGCCTGTTTTTCTCCAGTTGAACTACTTTGAACTGTGGTTAAGGCCCATTTTAGGTGTTCAAACCTACAGGACCCATCACAGATGCTTTTGACTCTCTACCCTTTCAAACCATTTCACTGTGTGTTTGAACCTGTTTGCCACATCGCTGTGCTAGTGTTGTTCACTCAGATCAAACTTGAAGGTCTTCAGTGCACCTTCCCCCTTCGAAACAACTCTTCGAACCACCAGCATCTTCATTGGCAATCTTCATTGACAGTCAACCAGACCCTGGGGGATCTTTCAAACCACAAGCTTGTGGAGTGGAACGGCAGTAGTTTTGATTGCTGCTTCAGGGACCTTTGGTGTGCCCCCTCATAAATATATGGAGGTCTGTGTGGCCACGGATAACAGCATTTTCCTATGCATATTAGCATGTTTTATTATGTGAGATTCAGACAAATTAGGGAGCACGTCAGGTAATAGCAAAGGTATAGGGCATCTGGGACCTAGTCCAGATGGCAGCAACTGTCCCAACATTAAGACACAGAACAATCATAAAGAGCACTGACACAAGGTCTCCACACAGCTGTCACTCACCTAGGGTTCAACAGACAAAATCAAGCAAGCAAAACCAGATACAACACCTTCTACATAAAGGATGATCTCCTACATTTCCCTCCAGTTTGTCTTTCGCCACCACTCCTGGGTGCTGTCCTTTTTAGGGGCCAATCGGCCAAAACATTTTCCATTTGTGTTGGATCTGGTCTCCCCGAAGTCTGCCATTTTCTATTGAAGTCTATGCTACTTTCCTGCTGCATGTGGGATGATGGTGTTGAGATGGTTTGACCAGCAACTGTGCTGAGAGGAACTACTACACAGTTGGAGTGTGGTGCATGAACCTAGTGGTGAAGATGGATGCCAGGAACAGAACTGAGGGTACAAGCCCTACTTCAGTGATGTGTTGCTGTTGTAATTATTTTACAGGTTTTTATACTTTGGTAAATCATGGCATTTGCATTATCTTTAATTATAATTCATCTTAACCACTGGCATCACTCTGGGCAACCCTCCAGACCATCGTTCTTCACCTGCCAAGCCATTATGTAGAGTGAAAATACCTTTTGTGGTACTCAGTCTCGATATTTCCTTGCTTTTAAAGATGGCGCCCGAATAGGGACCCTCAAGATTGATGCCATCTCGTTGAAGGTTGACACAGCTATCGGACCGGGATCGGACGGTGAAAAAGGGGGCCCCTTTCTTGGATGAGACGCAATACCTCAACAGTACCGAACGACCCGATCCCTGGACGGTGAACCCGCGGTCCGAGACGGCATCTTGACGAGGGTCCATATATATCGAGGCGAGCAGATTTGACGAAATAACCAACCACGTGGGTCCTTCGAGTCCTTAGAAATCCGATCGGACCTTCGTAGAACTTTGATCAGGTGAGTCGTGACCCTATTCCTAAGTATCCTGATAATTTGTTTTGGCGCATTGCACTCGCAAGTACAATTATTGACCAGGTAACACCAGTAATCTGATATGCCTGGGAAATTGTCTGCCTGCTTCAGGGCATTATTCGCAGAGACAGACAATCTTTGGAATTTGACCGACCGCTGCCAATGGAGGGATCGCCGGCATGTACTATGTACTGTAAGCACAGCATTGGTAGTATAGTGTTTAAAGATATTTGGCACAGACAAACTAGACATGCTTCCGAACTTCAGTGGCCAATTAATGGTAGTTTTGAAATTCCTCGCATAGAATACATAGAATCTGTATTATTAAAGAAAAAGGCTAGACCTGCAGCATTTGATGTATTACAAAATTGGAAGAAAGTAGCTATGCAGCAACTTAAAAGTAGGGAAAAATATGCACGTCATCATATGACCAACGCCGAAAAAGCGTTGTTATATGATCAAAATAAACAGCCTGAGTCAGTTAGGAGTTAGGAGTTAGGAGTACGGCTAGGGCTTTTTCACTTGGTATCCAGAAAATGTATCCGTCTAAAGACTTTCATGTATTTGATGAGCTGATTGATAAACTTTTAAATGAACGAAGGCGTGGTGCCACTGCGCCACCTCTGTATGTTCCTATTCCTGCTGTTTTACCTCTTCCTGCTGTTATTCCTCCTCCGGTAGTTCTTCCTGCTCCTCCTATCGTTCCTCTTGTTGGCCCTCTTCTTCTGGCTGTTGTTCCTCCTCCTATTGTCGCTACTCCACTTGCTCCTCCACCTTTGCCTGCTATTACGGGTTTCAAAGATTTGCCTACTGCACCAGTGATAGCACCTTTGTTACCGAATGTACAAGATTTGTCTACTCTTTCTCTTCCAAGTGGTTCTGCACCGCTTGTAGTCAATAAGGGATGGGATCAAAGATTGTAACTCATAATACTGTGTCTCAGGAGAGAAAGCGTGAATTGACTGCATGGGCTAGACACTGTATGGAGAAGGGTGAACAAGCCGATGTTTTTGCCACACTCTCTAATTTAGCCAGTTTTCCTGAGAATTTTTTTTTTATTGAAGGATTGGGAATTCATTTACGTATAATGTGGAACAGATTAGATGATATAGATTTCCCTGAAGGGTTCACGTCAAGAGGGTTTTTGAGTATAGAAGGGAGTTGGAAAGGTTACGGAATGAAGAAATTGATGGTGTTAGTTTGTACGCTATGTTTGTACAGAAACGGTTCCTGCCTTGTTGTAAGTCGATAAGTGAGGAAACGCAAATTTGCACAAAAGATGTGATTAGGTGGATTTCAGACATGTCGATAACTCCCGTAGAAGTATATGACAAGAAATGCAGAGGAAAGTGATACAGGTAATGGTTGAATACCTGCAGGATGAATGCAAAAAAAGAAAGATTTGTTGTCCGGCAGAATTATTGAATATTTACAAGAGAGCTTTTTTGTTTGACACTCCTTCGGCTGCTTTAGCGCTCGATTTAGCTCTGTTGCTCAGTAAGCGTTCGGAGTTTCCTATCTCTCAGTTGCCTATGAGAGAGGTTCCTCCGACCTTTGTCCCAAAAGTTGAGATTCCAGCTAATCCTGCAACAGGTACTGCTGCTCAGGATATTCCTGCACACTATGTGTCACAGTTTGTTCACATCCCTTTCTCGAGACAGGAAGTGAACACCATTAAACAATCCATTCCCGATATTAGGAAGAATCCTACAGGGTTCTACAAAGAGAAAGAATCTGTCTTGCAGTCATCAGTATTTACCTTGAGCGATATTGATTTGTTATTTCCCATGCTCCTACCTATTGATTTGTGGAAACAGATTATGACTGTAGACGATGCAGCAGGGTTAAGAGACACATGGGTAAATATAGTTCGATTAGACAGAGAAAGGCCAGCTGGCGAAAGACCGCCACAGTTAATACTGACTTTGTCTGATAGAATAGTCACAAAATTAAAAGCTATAATTCCTGAAAGATGGATTATTTGGGACAAACTTACTGCTTTTGTCCAAGGGAAGTCTGAGGGTGCTACTGAATTCTTTAATCAGTTCGAACAAGTGTTTTCGGATTTCAGTGGACAAGATTTGAGCACAGATTCTGGGAAACGACTATTCGTGGACAAATTTGTGCATGGATTGTTGCCTGACATCCACTCACAAATTATGTCTTTGGAGAGCGGTAGCAGGCCAAGTCTCAGTCTGAAGTGTTTCATATGGCTCAGTACTATGAGAACCGTGTCAATAACGAAAAAGAAAGAATTGAACAAAGAAAGGGTGACCTGAAAACAAAATATCTATTACAGTAAATTGTTAGAAGCCCTAGAGAGGGTACTTCACAATTTAGGGGTCAGTATGCTCCACAGGGAAATGCGCCAATGGGTCCTGTAAACGTGAACCAGTGTGCTTATTGCAGACAAGAGGGTCATTGGCGTGCACAATGCCCAATCCTCCAGCAGAGGTTGAATAACGCATTTGGTACCATAGGCCGCCCTGGGGCAGGGGGTCCTCGTAGAAGTCAGTTTTCACAAAATGTGCAACCTTTTTCACAGGATAATCAGGCACCAAGTGTGGATAATAGAAACATTTTTGATCATCCTTCTGCCGCTTACCTCTCTGAAGAACTTCCTTTTGACGACATTCTGTTTCGTTAGGATTGCCCAAAGCAGGGTTTGGAACCAACACCTATTCCCGTTAATCAGAAACCCTATGTTGAGATGATAGTGGGAAATAGGAAACATCTATTCTTGGTAGATACAGGAGCACAGAAGTGTTCCATTGACCATTTGTGCGTTCCAAACATTCCACGGTCAGGGCAAACCAATATTTCTGTAGGTTTTTCTGGTACACCAGTAGTCTGTCCGGTTTCTTCACCGGTACCAATTACATTCGGTCAAATCACGGACTACTGTCCATTTCTTTTGACTACGAACTGCGGAGAGAATTTGTTGGGGTTGAATCTGTTGAAAGAATACAGAGGCCGATTCATGGAATTAATGTGCGCTGAAATGTTCCGCGCAAGCGTGCGAAAGCGTGCGAATCGCAGTGCCAGTGTGAAAATCGCAGCGAAACCCGCGCACTGCGATTCATGGATGTCCGTGCGCGTGGAAATCCCAGGATGTACGCCAAAATTCTGCATGGCGCACGCTGGCGCACATGTCTCCAAACAGCATGCGCTACGCGCACAGCGAAATCGCACATAGCGAGGCACACACAACAAAAGTAGGAGGAACATGGGGCGTGACATGCGTAATGGGGAACAACTCGTGAAAATGTGGGCGTCACGGGGGAAGTACAGGAGGCAAGTTCGCGGAACGCCCACACGCACATTCAACACACGTATTCATGGAATTGAACGGGGCTAAGGCGTGCACCAAAAAAGACGCGCTAATGAGGAAACACGTACGCCAGCAGGAAGCAGGCGTACATGGACCCGCGCACTTAAACAACAAACAAGCATAGACGCCAGGATGAATATACCGTTCCTAGCAGCAGTGGTCATGGGATACCACAGGAGGAGGAGGAGGATAGTCAGGCCCAGAATTTTTACACCCAGAACCAGCCTTTTTGGGTTGCCATATGACCAGGTGTATGGGAGGTACAGGTTTCCACCTCACATAATACTCGACCTGGTCAGTGAGTGGGAGGATGACCTCACATCACCCACCCTGTGCTCCCACGCACTCAGCCCCCTGCATAAGATCCTCAATGTACTGCACTTCTTGGCCACTGGATCATTTCAGCGGACAAGTGCCATAGTGGAGGGGGTGTCACAGGCCATGCAGTCACGCTGCCTACACCAGGTCTTGGCCATCATGACTGCACGCCCATCAGTCCGCAGGCACATATACCTGCCCAGAACTCCTGCAGAAAGGCAGGTTGTCGTCCAGGATTTTTACAGGGTGGCACACTTCCCCAAAGTGCTAGGTGCCATTGACTGCACCCATGTAGCTCTACGTCCTCCCAGGGCATCTGGACACATCTAAAGAAACCGCAACTACTGGCATTCCATCATCGTCCAGGTAGTATGTGATGCCAAGGGAATCATCACCTCAGTATATGCCAACTATCCAGGGTCCTACCACGACAGTTTTATTTACAGAATGTCAACCCTAAACCGGGACCTAGAAGCTGAGCGGCATGGCAATACATGGCTGCTCGGTGAGTATAAATGCCACAGCACATGCATGCGTGTCAGATACTGAGTACTGTCACAACCCCATTAATGATACCCATCACCACCTCCCCAGGGGACAGTGCCTACCCTCTGAGCACCCACATGATGACGCCAATTCGGAACCCCACCACGCCACCCGAGGTAAGATACAACACAGCTCACATTGCAACCCGGGGCATAGTGGAGCGCACATTCGGAGTGCTCAAGTCACGCTTTCGCTCCCTTAATCGTTTTGGCGGGCAGCTGTTATACGCTCCCCCAGTAGT
This sequence comes from Ambystoma mexicanum, assembly GCA_002915635.3. Classification (NCBI taxonomy): domain Eukaryota; kingdom Metazoa; phylum Chordata; class Amphibia; order Caudata; family Ambystomatidae; genus Ambystoma; species Ambystoma mexicanum. The sequence goes on along the minus strand of CM030321.1, from coordinate 845,230,944 downwards.
GTGCAGGATCATAGTGGCAGCATGTGTCCTGCACAACGTTGCAACACGCCGGCATCTGCCCATGGACATGGTGGTGCCCCCGCATCCCCAACCACATGCACGGCCGCTGTGCATGGGAGGGGAAAGAGCACAGGGTGAGGCAGCCCTATGCAGCTGGTGGCTAATTACTTTACCTAAAATCACACCACTTTGGAGTGCACACAGCCCTGGCACATACCAGCTGACAATCAATGATGATGACATAAGGGACAGTCAACTGTCACAACCATATCAGCCTGAGATAGGTCACCTGGAAGTGTTACATTGTGTGCATCCCTACCTACACAAAGACCACCAATGCTGTGTCATCAAAAGACACAATTCTATGCTGCTAAAATCATTACACCCTTGCAAAATACAACATGACAACAGTGCCATGTCATCCAACCCCTCCCGAGCACCGTCACCCAACACACCATGGCATGTCATGCTATGTGAGAGCAAACAAACAAATCCCCAAAACATGACACAAGTGTCAAAGTACAGTGTCCCTAATGGAAACTGCCCACACACAATATGCTCCCAGTAATGTAGAACTAACAACACACATGACCAAATACTTACCAACAATACAATGCAGCTACACAACCTCAAACATAGCATAAACATGACAGTACTAAGTTAAAGTAGTGGTAGTCTTACAACCTGATTATGCCAGCACATCGGCCACTTCCAACTGTACAGTGCTCCTGCCACGCAAATGTCTAAGTGCACTGCTTACAACATGAACTCCATCTCCAAAGTAGACGGCCTTGTGAAGACATGAGGAATTAACCTGCAAATTAGGAGAAAGACATGGATGCACAAGCACATAGCAATACACCATGCAGTATACAATTGAACAATATCCACTAGGAATGTATACACAGTATTGACTACAGACTGCCCACACAGCTCATGGGAGTCCTGCGTCACCGTGTAAGTCACTGTCACTTGGGTACACCCTTTGCAAGCCCATGGAAATGGGAAGCAGGAGGGGTGTGTCTCCCACGAACCCAAGCATCTAACCCAAACTCAGGACAAGCCTGCATGTGCCCAGCTGGAATACAGTGGATGCCCACGGGAGCCACACAAGGCACATAGGTCTCATCATCCGAATCAGCACCTGAATAGAGGTCTGGGGAGGTGCACCCAGAGGCACCCCTCGACAGAATGGTCTGCAGCAAGATTGGGTTCTCACCCACCACCACACCACGTCCCCCACTGGTGCCCGGTCATGCCTGAGATTCCTACTGGGTCTGCACAATCTCCTCAACATCAACAGCATCAAGTGCGTCATCCCCTGAAAAAACATGAAAGACAAAAAATGGAAACAGGCAATAGCACCATAGCACACAAATAGGCCTGACAAGCTACAGAACCAGTACATGATTTACACATGTCCCACATGACTATAACCCTCCCATGCATGCACTGTCACTGAGTTGGAAGGGGAGGCAAAAGGCCGACACTTTTGGCACCAAGATGGAAGAGCAACACATTTGCTGCATGCTGGGTAGCAATGCCATCACACATTGGCCTGTGAGTGGCATGTCCAATACACATACATGACACATGCCATCACACAGATGGCATGTACCATAGCCATGGTACATTCCACAAGTACATCCATATGTCAGTGAATGAGTACTGTCACCCATCCATGTGAGATGGACATGAAGAGATGAAAAATGCCACATAGTGTGAAAAGATACGCCATGTGCCACACAATGCAACACATCCAGTGTACAAAAATACAGTGATTGCAGGGCCATGTACACATCAATGGTTGTGCACTTCAACATGACAGGAAACAACTAGCATGTTCCACATTCAAACAGGCCCAAAAACATCATGTGATCAGGACAATACTCATTCAGTCTGAATGGTCAAATCTTTCAACTACCAAGGTGACACATGTGGGCCTATGTGGGGTTCTTCACTGACAGAAGCATGTCACATATGTCACAATAGGGCTGAGGAATGTGTTGCAAAAGTGGGAGAATTGAAACAATCAGCCTGAAAGAACACTGAAAAATACAAACAATGTTGTTGCATGATGCCACCTCAAGGGCAACTGCCATAATGTTGCGCTAAATTACTACTGTGCACAGAAGGGAAAGTGTCACACCAAAATTCAAGGCTGCGGAATGTTTTGGATGAAGCAGATGCATGACCCATACTACTCAGTCACACACACCCTCACCTGGCACTCAATCAGAACCCGTCACCAAAATAACATACACATACATTACACACACATGCATGGGCACTCACCGGACAATGCATCATAATCAGGTAGTCCTCCCACACCTTGGATCTGTTCCTCTCTGCCGAAGGCCCCAGCAACAGACTCATGTTCAGTGTGTTTGTTGTCCTCTTGTGGAGACCCACCGCCAGTCACCAGAGTAGCGGCATGATTTGAGGCTAGCTTGTTCTTTGCTCTGCGTTTCAGGTCATTCCACCGCTTGTAGCCTCATAAATCCAAGGGCACTTATGCGATCGGCAATGGTCTGCCAGTGTGCCTTACGTTGACCAGGTGTGGTCTTGCACCCTGCAGTCACCAGCATTCCGTGGCTATGTGCCGACCCATAGCCCACAAGTGCATCAAGTTCCGGATCATTAAAGCAAGGCTTCCTTGAGGTACTGGAGTGTGTAGCTGTGTCTGGGGTCTCAGCCTGTCGTGCCGGAGCACCCTTCTTCCTCTTCTTTAAAGGTGGGGCAGAGCCAGTGTGGCTTATGCTGCTCTGGTCAGTAGGGGCTGAATCACCGGTGAACTGGGTAGTAGGAGTGTGGGAATGCACAATGACCATAGGTCTTGATGCAGGCATTGGTTGCAGGGTAATGTTGGCAGTGTCAGTTTGATGGACCGGGACTGACACTGTCCTGGCTGGTAGCGTCAGAGCTGGGGCGGATGGAGCTGCAGCTGCCCCTGCAGCCTCCCCACCCTGCATACTTGGGGCAGTAGATGACATAGCTGCCCCAGATCCATGTGGATTGGTGACAACAACTTGCACCGCCACACGTGGCCTAGACTTGCTGACCTGGAAGTCAGCCAGGGTGTCATCCTGTGCCAGGGCAGGTGCCACAATGGGCTGGTCCAACATTGGCTGAGCTTGGATGGTGTCAGCCACGTTTCCCTCAACCATGGGGGGGCATGGGTGTCCCTGATTGTTCCTCTACACATAGGGGCATAGGGGCACGCTGCAAATCCCGGCCACATCCCCTAACGCGCCCACCAAGCCCACCTTTTGAGGGTCGGCCACCTTTGCCTCCCTTACCGCTTGGTCGCCTCCCAACCATGGCACTGATGTTGTTGTGCGTATGGGAGTTGCAGTAAACTATTGTCCTGGGCAATTGGGGTTCAAAGGGCTAGGATACCAGATGGAATTCGTACCCTAGTGCTCTAACAAGGCTGTCTGTGACCCCTGGGGGAAGATGACGGGTCACGCAGTGCACAGGCATCTCAAAATAAAAAATGAACGTGCACGCAACCCCTCATAGACCACGTGCGTGAAAAAATGAACCCACACTACGCTGTGGCACCCAGAAACACAAAAATAAGCGTACACGTAATACACGCTGCCTATAATGACCTCTGAAGGGGAACCCGACAAACGGGGCAAGCACACAGTTGCTTAGTACGTGCAGAACTCACCATCTGCCTGGAAAAAGAACGTGAAAAATACGCGCGTGTGCGCGTTGGCAACACCCCCACCAAAAGAAGAATTGTACGCTGTCTGAGGAGACAGGACAAAAGGAGAAGTGAACTCTGTTTGAGGAAACAGGCCCAACAAAAAATCAGAAAAGCGCTGTCAGAGGTAACAGGGAGTACGAACTAGAAACGCTGTGAAGTAATCGCGTGTGAACCGACAAGACCCACTCGCTGTCCACAAAAAGCACGTACAAGGAAATGGCGTCCTACACATAGCTTTTAAACCGGCCCACACGTACACGTCAGATACACGTGCACGTGGGTGATTTCCTCCAATTACACGCGATGACTCTCGGACGTGCAGTTTTTCCATGTGTGCTCTGTCATCACGTGCTATGAGGGAAACGTCCGCGCGCGTAATGTAACTTACGCGCTTATGCACTAAGGGCCTTTGGTCCAATGGAATCGCGTGCGTGTGCTGACGCACTTACGCGCTAAGGCCCTTTCCTCGAATTACACGCTGACGTGCAAGATTTTCACGTGCCAAATCACTCCGTATCAAGCTGGCCACGCGAAAACACACGGAAGACCACGCTCCTGCCCAGAAGGCCGAATTACTGCCCCCCAGAGCCCCGAGCACGCTCCCACCTGCCATCTGCTGCTGCCTGACTGCCTGCTGCCCACGTGCCCTGCCATTTGCTGCCTGCACGTCAGCCAGGGGTGTAGTTGCTGTGACCACCCCTGCTGGAACTGAAGACTCCCGACTGGGATTCCATCGCTCCACAGCCCAGCCCCTGGACCCAGTTGCCCACTCACTCCTGCCTCTGGGGTTGCCATGTCCAGCACTACACCATCTGGCAGCACTGGCAACCCCCAGCCAGAGAGGCAGAGGGCCACCAGCTTCACTGCCACCGAAGTTGGTGTCCTGGTGGAGCAAGTCCTGGGGCAGTATGATGCCCTCTTTGGAAGTTCACGCGCCGACAAGGAAGGACGGACCAGGATCTGGATGGACATCGTGACTGCCATCAACGCGGAGGGGGTGGCAGTCCGCAACTTACATCATGTCAAGAAGCGCTGGGAGGACTTCAGGTCCAGGACCCTCAACAAGGCCCGGCGCCTCGCTAAGGCAGCGGATGCAAGGGCACCGGGGCCAGCTGTCAGACCATCAAAGAGGGTCCTGGAACGCATATGCCCAGCGCTCTACGTCCAGATCCTTGAGAGGCAGACCCGTCTGGAGTCGAGCGGTAAGTGTACATGCATGTTGATAGTATGCTGTGCGTGTCATGGTGTGCCAGTAGTGTGCAGGTTGCACATGTGTTTATGTAGGGCCATGTAGGGATGTGTATGAACATGGGCGTGAGGCTGCCACATGTGAGTCCTCTCAGTTGTGAGACACATTGATGGTGTATGTGTTGGTAAGCATGCTGGGCAAATGCAGGTGTGGAGCACACAAGTTTGAATTTCCTGTATGTACATTGGCATGGTTGTGGCATGGATGGTGGTTCATAATGCATGTATCTGCACTGTGTACATCGTGCATGTATGTGTATTTGACAAGTGTGCAAATGTGATGCAACATGGATGCACGTGACACTGATATGTAGAAGGATGAATGGCAGATGTGACATGTATGGCGATCTCATCACTGCAACAGTTGAGGAGATGTAGACATGCATGTAAGTGTGGTGGCGTGTGTGCATGTCTAGTGCACTCCTGTGTTTCATGTGATGTCTGGCTCACCTTTGGCTGATCATGCTGTTGTATGTGTATGGATGGTGCTGCCGTTGTGATATGGCTGTGGAATAGCTCATGTGTGTGAGTTGAAATGACATGTGTGTTGGGGATTGTGATGCCATGTCTGAAGTTTGACACATGCCACTCATGTGGAACTGTCATGTGTGTATCAGTCCATTGTACAGTGCCCTGATGCCTGTCTCCTATCTCTCCCTGTCTGCAGCGTCAACTGATGAAGAGGGCGGAGAGGGTGCTGTGGAGCACAGTGGCAGGGATTGCACCGCCCAGCCGAGACGCAAGGCCCGGCTCCCTCCCAGGTTGTGATCTCGTCGGGGAGTGAGGAGTCCGGTGCTGCGTCCCAGGCCACAGCTGCCGAGGATAGGTCCAAGAGGCGGAAGTTGGAGTTTGACTCCTCGGCAGCAGAAGGGGCAGCTGAGACCGCACAGGGTCCGATGGAGGAAGATGGCATGGAGTCATCCAGGTTGGTGGGGGGTTTGGTGGAGGAGGAGGCCATGCAAGGGACAGACACGGGGTCTGGAGGTGGGGATTCCACTGGTGCTAGTGGTGCAGTGCAGGGGCAGGGACAGGAGGCAGCACAGGCCACCGCGGAGGTGCCTGTGTAATCCTGTCCCCGATCCTGTGACTGCATCATCCCGCACCAGCAAGGATGCCAACGTCCAGACCTGTCTTCAGGGAGGGGATCCGCTTACAACAACTGGCCTTCCTCTCCCTGTGGACGTGGCTATCCGGGACCGGGTTGAGCCTGTCCTGGGTGGAGTGGCGTTGAGTCAACAGGCTATGCAAGCTGACCTGCAGTCTTTTCATGAAGAGACTGCACGTCTTCTCGGATGGCTAGTTGACCGCGTTGACCTACTGGGACAGCTCACCAGGGCCGGAATCCTCCGTTTTCTGGACCTTGTTCCGACCCCCTCCTCAACTGAATCCCCTATGCCCCAGTCGTCCTCCATGCCATCTTCCCACCCATGTATCACCTGGGTACCCTGTGGAGCTGCCTCTGACCCGGCGGCCAGGCTGGTGGAGGACACATCCCTGCCACAGTTGGGAGTCGGACATCCAGCAGCGGTGGCCATCTCAACAACTGCACCCCAGCCAGAGGAGGATGTGCAGGCGGCAAGAACCAGGGCACAGGCAGAGGCACAGCAGCAGCAGCAACAAGGTGGGAGCCATCATGGCTCGGGGCCATCAACATCGGAGGGGCAAGTATCGGCCAGAGGGCAGGAGGACCCAGGACTGGAAGTGTCGTCCGTGTGGCAGCGGTTAGGCCATGCTATAGATGCGGAGCAGCAGCAGGCAGAAGAGGCACGGCTCATGATGGTCAGGGCGGAGATCTCCATGCGGAGGGCCCTGAGGCGGGCCGAGTGCATTGAGACAATTCACAGGTATTTGGAGGAGAACATGTCGTCCTCCCTGCAAACCCTCGGGCCATGGAAGAGGACCGCCTCCAGGACATCGAGCAGGAGTTTGATGATGCCCTGTGCCGCGACATCCAAAAGTGAGCAGTCGGACTAGCCCGCTGCCCTTGTAAATAGTTTTTAGAGTTAGGTTTCCTTTTCATTTTCCTTTTATTTGTGGTCAATGGACAATGCCACCCAAATTTGTATATAGTTATATTTTTAGGTAGTTAGGTATCATTTTTTGGTTTGGGATCATGGACCCTTTACATCCTTGGACAATGGATTGTTTATAGTTTCATCATGTATTCCTTATTTTTTTTTTTGTTTTGCATTATGGACATGGAGCAATGGATTTATTTTTTCCGGACAATGGATTGTAAATAGTTGGACTATGGATTGATTTCTCTTATTTTCTGTATTATGAACATGAAGCAGCCATCCACCATGTCCATGGCCCCCAGCCAAGCCACATGTTACCTTGTACTACTGATCAACAACGCATGACCCCCTGCACTCCCACCCCCAGCAGTCAGGGCACCTGCCAGCAGGCCCCCACTCATGTCCCCCTGCACCCCCACCCCCAGCAGTGCAGGGCACCTGCCAGCAGGCCCCCACTCATGTCCCCTTGCACCCCCACCCGCCAGCAGTCAGGGGCACTTGCCAGCAGGCCCCCCACTCATGTCCCTTTCACCCCACCCCCAGCAGTCAGGGGCACCTACCAGCGGGCCCCACTCATGTCCCCTTGTAACCCTCACCCACAGCAGTGCAGGGCATCTGCCAGCAGGCCCCCACTCATGTCCCACTCATGTCCCCAGCAGCCCCAACCTCCCAGCAGTGCAGGGCACCTGCCAGCAGGCCCGCACTCATGTCCCCCTGCACCCCCACCCCCAGCAGTCAGGGGCACCTGCCAGCAGGCCCCCACTCATGTCCCACTCATGTCCCTTGCACCCCACCCCCAGCAGTGCAGGGCACCTGCCAGCAGGCCCCCACTCATGTCCCCTGCACCCCCTACCCCCAAGCAGTCAGGGCACCTGCCAGCAGGCCCCCACTCATGTCCCCAGCACCCCCACCCCAGCAGTGCAGGGCACCTGCCAGCAGGCCCCCACTCATGTCCCCTTGCACCCCACCCCCCAGCAGTGCAGGGCACCTGCCAGCAGCCCCCACTCATGTCCCCCTGCACCCCCACCCCCCAGCAATGAAATGCTGATCTCATGACACAAACCAAAATTCAACTATGTACCTCAACACATGTCCGTCACACACATACACTGGTTGGCATTGCTTGTGTAAACCCACATTTTCACAACATGCATCAACCCAATGAGCAAATCCCACACATGAAACTAAAAAATGAAAATGTATTATGTAGATGGAATCAAAAATGAAATGAAAGCATACCAAGATATGAAACATGAAATGAAAAGCATGTGAAAAAGATGATTGAATGAAAATGATAGCCAATCCAAAAAAATGTGAAAGAAAAACAGTCCAAATTCACCCTCCAACAACGCAAATCCAAAGGAAATGTAAAAATAAATCTCCATTGCTTCATGTTCATAATACAGAAAATAAGAGAAATCAATCCATAGTCCAACTATTTACAATTCATTGTCTGGAAAAAATAAAACCATTGCTCCATGTCCATAATGCAAAACAAAAAAAAATAAGGAATACATGATGAAACTATATACAATCCATTGTCCAAGGATGTAAAGGGTCCATGATCCCAAACAAATAAATTAAACCTAACTACCTAACTACCTAAAAATATAACTATATACAAATTTGGGTGGCATTGTCCATTGACCACAAATACAAGGAAAACGAAAAAGAAACCTAACTCTAAAAACTATTTACAAGGGCAGTGGGCTAGTCCGACGGCTCACTTTTGGATGTCCCTTGCCAGGGCATCATCGAACTACTGCTCGATGTCCTGGAGGTGGTCCTCTTCCATGGCCCCGAGGGTTCGCAGGGATGACGACATGTTCTCCTCCAACTACCTGCGAATTGCCTTGAGGCACTCGGCCCGCCTTCGAGCCCTCCACATGGAGTTCTCCGTCCTGACCATTGTGAGCCGTGCCTCTTCTGCCTGCTGCTGCTCCGCATCTATAGCATGGCCTAACCTCTGCCACACGGAAGACACTTCCAGTCATGGGTCTTCCTGCCCTCTGGCCGATGCCTGCCCCTCCGATGTTGATGGCCCCGAGCCATCATTGCTCCCACCTAGAGCCTGCTCCTGCTGCTGCTGTCCATGTGCCGTGTCTGATGGTGCCTGCAAATCCTCCATCAGCTCGTCTCCAGTTGTGGTGTCCACCCCTGCTGGGCCGCTGACTCCCGACTGTGGCAGGGATGTGAGCTCCACCAAGCTGGCTGTGTTGGTCGGGCCAGGTCCACAGGGGGCCCTGGTGGAATCTGGGCCGGAAGACGGTGTGGAGAACGACTGGTGCATAGTCTCTACAGAGAAGGAGAGGTCCGCCAGAGTGAGTGACACATGTAGGGACCCACCAACCAGGACGGAGCCCATACGTTCGTGGGACCCCTCGTCCGCAGGTAGTCGAGAGCCAGATGACATGGCACTCTCCCCTACGTGCGGACGGGCCTTTGACGGGGCCTCCCTGCTGGTGCATGGTGGTGCAGTCACAGGGTCAGGGACAGCAACATACACAGGCCCCTCCGCGGTGACCTGTGCTGCCTCCTGACCCTGGCCCTGGACTGCACCACTTGCACCAGTGGTACAACCCCCGCCAGGCCCCATGTGCGGCTCAGTAGCGGGCTCCTCCTCCTCTGTGGAGACCACCAACCTGGATGTCTCCACACCGTCTTCCGCCATTGTAAGCCCCTGCGGGGGCTCACCATGCACTTCCGCCAGAGCCGCTGTATCAGACGCCGCACCAGCCCCCTCAGTCCCGGATGATGGTAATTCCTTGGAGGGTGGCTGGGCCTTGCGTCGCCGCCCAGTGGAGGCATCCCCACCGCTTGGCTCCACAGCTCCGTCTCCGCCCTCTTCTTCACTTGACGCTGCATAGAGGGAGACATAAAACACAAGCATCAGGGTACAGTGCAAAATACCCTAGACAGGAAGCAATAACACATGAGTGGCACTGTCAAATGTCACTTCCATCCTGTCATTCCACAACACATGGGTGAATGCACACAACACACATGCAGAAACAGTCCTGGCGCCTGCAATCAACATCAACATCCATGTAGAAGGGCCCCTGTAAACCAAGATGTTGCCTTCAAAGTCACATGCAGCCATGGCGTTTCAAAGTCACACCCACACTTCTCAGGCACACACACACACATGTGCACCATACATGTACATGACATTAGCACCTATTCCTCACCCTCCTTTCATGTACAGGAACAGAGACAGCCATGCTTTCATGTGTGCATTCTGCATAGAGCTCCCCATGTTGCATTAAACCACATTCACCAACCATGTGGTTCACACATAACTGGTCTCACATGCATGACCATGATGTCCCTGCACACACACATCCATGCATGGCCTATGTCACACATACAGGCAAGCATCAGACTACGAGCACACTGCAACATGCCCTGTCTCACACAGCAATGCTTGGCCACTTACTGCTCAACTCCGGACGGGTCTGCCTCCGAAGGATCTGGGCGTGGAGCGCTGGGCCTACGCGTTCCAGGACCCTCATCTGGATGTTACTCATGCGTGGCCGGCCCCCCTCCGCGATGCGCCGGGCCTTGTTGGGGGTCCTGGACCTGAAGTCCTCCCAGTGCTTCTTGACGTTCTTGATGTCGCGGGTTGCCACCCCCTCCATGTTGATTGCAACCACTACGTCATCCCAGATCCTCTCGCGTCGTTCCTTGTTGACGCGTGATGTTCTGAAGAGGGCATCATAATGCCCCAGGACATGCTCCACCAGGACACCAACTTCGGTGGCAGTGAAGCTGGTGGCCCTCTGCCTCTCTGGCTGGGGGTTGCCAGTGGTGCCAGATGGAGATGTGCCGACATGGCAACCCCAGAGGCAGGAGTGGGTGGGCAACTGGGTCCTGGGGCTGGGCTGTGAAGCAATGGTATCCCAGTCGGGATTCTTCTGTTCCAGTAGGGGTGGACACAGCAACTGGACCCCTGCAGATGGCTGATGTGCAGGCACCAAATAGCAGGGCACGTGGGCAGCAGACAGTCAGGCGCAGCAGATGGCAGGTGGGAGCATGCTTGGGGCTCTAGGGGGCAGGAAAATGGCCTTCAGGGCAGGAACGTGGTCTTCTGTGTGTGTATGCGTAACCAGCTTGATACGGAGTGTTTTGGCACGTGAAAAATGTGCACGTCAGCGTGTAATTCGAGGAAAGGCCCTTAGCGCATAGGTGGGTCAGCACACATACGCGATTTCATTGGACCAAAGGCCCTTAGCGCGTAAGCGCGACTGTGACGTATCGCGCACGGGCATTGCTCTTTCACGTGTGAAACTTCCCGCGATCCCCGTAATACACGTACCCTGCTCCAATCGCGTGTGAAACTTCACGTGAACCCCAGTTATACATGTACCCCACTCGCACAGGCCCTTTCGCGTGTGAAACTTCCTGCCCACCCCCGAAATACACGTACCCAGATCCAATCGCATGTGAGACTTACCGCGAACCCCAGTGATGCATGTACCCCACTCGAACAGGCCCTTTCGCATGTGAAACTTCCTGCGAACCCCGTAATACACGTACCCTGCTCCAATCGCATGTCAAACTTCACGTGAACCCCAGGAATACATGTACCCCACTCGCACAGGCCCTTCCGCATGTGAAACTTCCCACGAACCCCAGTTATACACGTACCCCACTCTCACAGGCCCTTTCGCGTGAGAAACTTCCTGCGCACCCCCGAAATACACGTACCCGGATCCAATCGCATGTGAGACTTCCCGCGAACCCCAGTTATGCACGTACCCCACTCGAACAGGCCCTTTTGCATGTGAAACTTCCCGCGAACCCCGTAATACACGTACCCTGCTCCAATCGCGTGTCAAACTTCACATGAACCCCAGTTATACATGTACCCCACTCGCACAGGCCCTTTCGCGTGTGAAACTTCACGCGAACCCCAGTTATACACGTACCCGCTCGCACAGGGCCTTTCGCGTGTGAAACTTCCCGCGAACCCCAGTTATACACGTACCCCACTCGCACAGGCCTTTCGCGTGTGAAACTTCCCGCACACCCCCGAAATACACGTACCAGATCCATTGCGTGTGAGACTTACCGCGAACCCCGTGATGCATGTACCCCACATCGAACAGGCCCTTTCGCATGTGAACTTCCTGCGAACCCCGTAATACACGTACCCTGCTCCAATCGCGTGTCAAACTTCACGTGAACCCCAGGAATACACGTTACCCACTCGCACAGGCCCTTCGCATGTGAAACTTCCCACGAACCCCAGTTATACACGTACCCCACTCTCACAGGCCCTTTCGCGTGTGAAACTTCCTGCGCACCCCCGAAATACACGTACCCGGATCCAATCGCATGTGAGACTCCCCCCGAACCCCAGTTATGCACGTACCCCACTCGATCAGGCCCTTTTGCATGTGAAACTTCCTGCGAACCCCGTAATACACGTACCCTGCTCCAATTGCGTGTCAAACTTCACGTGAACCCCAGTTATACACGTACCCCACTCGCATAGACCCTTTCGCGTGTGAAACTTCACGCGAACCCCAGTTATACACATACCCCGCTCGCACAGGGCCCTTTCGTGTGTGAAACTTCTCGCGCACCCCAGTTATACATGTACCCCACTTGCACAGTCCCTTTTGTGTGTGAAACTTCTTGCGCACTCCTGAAATACACATACCCGGATCCAATCGTGTGTGAGACCTCCTGCAAACCCCAGTTATGCACGTACCCCACTTGAACAGGCCCTTTCGCGTGTGAAACTTCCTGCGAACCCCGTGATACATGTACCCTGCTCCAATCGCGTGTCAAACTTCACGCGAACCCCAGTTATACACGTACCCCACTCGCACAGGCCCTTTTGCTTGTCAAACTTCACGCGAACCCCAGTTATACACGTACCCCGCTCACACAGGACCCTTTCGCGTGTGAAACTTGCCGTGAACCCCAGTTATACACGTACCCCACTCGCACAGGCCCTTTCGTGTGTGAAACTTCATGCGAACCCCAGTTATACACGTTCCCCACTTTGCGTTTGCTGTTTGGCAGCCCTGTAAACTGGTCCAGGGTTAGCACAGCCCTTTGCGCTGGATTGGGGATTTTGATGGCTTTTCCTTGTGCTAGGGGCGTTCTTGGGGGCATAACTGGCGCTGCTGCAGTGTCGCTGCACCATTCTGTGCCATGGCTGGTTTTGGAGGCTAAAATCCATGAATACGCTGTGCGCGGAAATCGATTTTAGCGCACGCGGCTGGCGCAGACATTCTCACGCGCACACTGTGCGCCAGCCGCGTGCGCCACTTTTGTGTGAAATTCTATGAATTACCCTGTAAATGCGGTAATTCATTGTTCTTCGGATGGAGTGCGTTTGATGATTTCACCACAGCAACTTTCTGTCTCTCAGTTCCTGACCAGACCTTTGCCGCCAGAATTTAGCAATGTTCCGGAGTGTTTGTGGGCAATTGATGATAATTATGATGGTGTTCTACAAATTGAAACTGTTAAGATCATTTTGAAACAAGGAGTAAAGTTGCCACATATTCCTTTGTATAAGATCTCGGTCGATGGTGAGCAAGCTTTGAAATGCATAGTCTCTGATATTGTGCATTGTGGGGTAATTGAGGAAATTGCAGGTAGTTTGTGCAATAGTCCGATTTTGCCCATGTACAAAAAAGGCGATAATGCAATTCCTTTTTGTTTCATTATTGATTTACGTGCCATCAATAAGATCATTGCTCCACAATTTCCCATTGTGCCTGATGTCACAACAATATTAACCATGATTCTGGCTTCTGCTACTCACTTTAGTGTTATGGATCTTAAGAACACTTTCTTTAGTATTCCTATACACAAAGATAGTACATATCTGTTCGCTTTCACCCTAGGGGGACGCTCATTTACCTTCACCTGTGCGCCGCAAGGTTACACGGAGAGTCCTAGCATCTACAGTAGGGCCTTGAAAGAGCAGATTCATGCACTCGAGCTGCTCACCACTTGTTTACTACTTCAGTATGGAGACAATCTACTTTTATCTGCTGACTCAGAGAGTGCCTTTAAGGAGGGCACCGTGTTGTTGCTTATTCACCTAGCACAGCATGGACACAAAGCTTCACTCAAAAAGTTTCAGTATTGTCGACAGGAGGTCGCCTATCTAGGCTATCTCCTGTCAAAGGAGAGAAGAAGGTTGACGCCTGAGTGGATAAAAATAATTTCTAGCATGTCTGTCCCAAATACACAGAAGGAAGTCAGAGCCTTGATAGGAATGGCTTCTTACTATAGGCAGTGGATCCCCAACTTCTTGTTAGCGATTAAACCAATGTTGGCTTTGACGAAGAAGGGCATTTCTTCACCACTGCCGTGGAACTTGGAACACCAGCAAGTGTTTGATCTGCTCAAGACTGCACTGTGTTCAGCATTAGTTTTGGGCACACCAAATTATGAAAAGGCCTTCATGTTGTATGTGCATGAACGTGATGGATGTGCTTTGGCTGTATTACTGCAGGAACATAGAGGGAACAATAGGCCGTGCGGCTACTTTTCTTCCGCCCTTGATCCTGTTGCATGCGCTTTGCCAAGATGTTTGAGAGCTGTCGCTGCTGCTGCTGTGTCCGTAAAACAGAGCGAGGGAATGGTCTTAGGCCATGCTTTAACCCTGATGGTACCTCACTCTGTAGATGTTCTATTAAACAGAACACAAACGCAACACCTCACCTCTGCACGATTAACAAGATAAAATTGATCTTGTATGCACCGCACATTAAAATTCAGAGATGTTGCGTTCTCAATCCAGCTGAACTTTTACCTTTCCTGCAAGGTAGTGCTTGCAGTGATGATGAGTCACATGACTGCCTCTATACCACAGAGCAAGAGACAAAAGGCAGAATCGATCTAAAAGATACTCCTTTGAACAATCCACAAGGGGAACTGTTTTGTGATGGCTCCTGTTTCAAACTTCCAGATGGTACATCAACGGCTGATTATGCAATCACCACATTGAGCACGGTTGCGGAGACCAAAAGAATCACGCATAACATCGCGCAGGCCGCACTGATTATAGCATTGACTTGAGCTTGTGAACTTTCCAAAGGGCTTACAGTAAATATATATACTGATAGTATGCTTTTGGGGTGGTTAACAACTTCAGTAGACTTTGGGCAACTCGAGGTTTCTTGACCTCACATGGCACTAAAATCCATTATGGCTCCTTGATAGTACGGTTACTCTCAGCGCTTGCACTCTCCATTCAGTTAGCATCATGAAATGTGCAGCTCATCAGAAAATCATAGATGATGTGGGAAATGGGAACGCTTTCGCTGACCAGATAGACAAACATTCAGAAATGTATACTTCAAGGGAAGCCACAAATGTCTGTACTTTGGATGAGGGTATCAAATCTGTGAAAAACATTCAAGCAGATGCCATATTAGAGGAATCTAAGAAATGGGCTGAGGGTTTGGCAAGATTGGATGATGACGGGTGTTGGGTGGACAAAGTAGAAGGAAAATGGTTGTTGCCGGATGCGTACATTACAATGATCCTTGCTATGGCTCATGGTCCCACCCATATCTGTGCACAGAAAGTTACCAAAATGTTGCAAAATGTCTGGGTGAACTATAAAATCTCCAAAGTTTTTTGTTCAGAGTTGTATGATTTGTTTGCAGCATAATATGGGAAAGGGCACATCAACTCCTAGGGGCAGTTTTGGTCCACCTTCTGTCCCTTTTGAGGTGATACATTTTGATTTCATTGAGCGTTGCAACAACTACAAGTATGTGCTAGTGGTTATCTGCGCTTTTAGTATATGGGTTGAAGCCTTTCCCGTTAAAGATGCCACCGCGATGACAACGGCGAAGACCATGCTGAAGGAATATTTTCCTAGGTTTGGTTTGCCAAGAGTCATCTGGTTAGACAATGGTCCACATTTTATCGCTGCTGTAATTCTGCAGATATGTGCGGGATTACAGATCGATAAACGGTTCCATTCGGCTAGACACCCTCAGAGCGCTGGTTTGTTAGAGAGACACAACGGCATCATCAAGAACAAGCTCGCTAAGACGTGTGCCGGCACCAACTGAAATGGCCGGACGCCTTACCGATTGTGTTATTATCAATGAGAACGACCCCACAAACTAAGACTGGGCTCTCCCCATTTGAGGTGGTCATGGGTAGGCCAGCTAACATTTGGGGCCTACCTAAACCCTGATCTTTACGTGACATTGAACATGTACTTCTTTCCGATTACTGTGGCCAGTTAACTAAAAATCTGTATTTGATTTACCAACAGGTGCGAGAAGCCCTCCCTGTTAAGTACGAGGGCCCAGGTCACAGCATACTGCCTGGCAGTTGGGTCCTCATCAAGTCATTTGAAAGAGCATCCTGCCTTGCACCTCGTTGGCGGGGCCAACATATGAAAATCAGGTTTGGTCCCACCCCAAAAGAGGCAGTCCAGCCCAAATTGCTTGGTCACATATCTTCCACATGATGTAAAAGCAAGGAAATATCGAGGCTGAGTACCACAAAAGGAAATACACCAAACAAGGGCTTATAAAGATTCATAGATCTTTATTCTATTACTGCGCAGTTACAAAGAACCAAAACAGATAGCTATCTGGCCCTCGGTACATAACAGCGAATACCAGCTCTTCAGTGTGAGAAGTGCGAGGTACTGGACCTCTAAATATTCATACATTTTATACGTTTTCAGTAATAATGTCCAGCCCCTCTGCGAGTTAATAATCCATGGTCTAGAGCTCGTGCTGAGTTCACTTATGGCTTATACGACAATATGCACACAGATCATCTTTAGTTTACATACAAACAAGTTACATTGGCAACAGTGTATTCTTGGATTTAGCAGTAAGCCTTAACACATTTCCCTCACAATGCAGTTCTGCCAGTGTCTACGTTCGATATTTTCTTAACATTGTGTTCGATGTATGCCCGTGGATTAGACTTATTGGTGCAGACAGCCCTAACACCACAAGTCAAGCATGGGGCAAGGCCTCTTTACTCAACCTAAACATTCGGCCAATGGACAGTCTAACCATTAACTATGGTGCAAAGTTTGGGAAGGCTCGGTTACAAGCGGGAAACACTGTCCACCATTTTAGAACACAGAGTTACATTTGAACAGAAATCAAAATGGCGGATGAACCTAAAATGGCGGCGAAGTCGATCTAAAATCGGAACTTTGCAACGCGGTTTTCTTCGCAGAGTGACTGAGCTTAGGCCAATATATACCAGAAAGGAGGCACAATATTGAAGTGGGAGAATGGAAGACCAGGCTCCCGTCCTTCGCCTCTCGCGCTTGGACTAGAGGGTCACGACCCAAACACCCGCCACGAGAAGAGTTTGTCCATTTACCAGACGACCAGATACCTTGGTACAGGAACATACGGATGTGTCCATCTGCTTGCCCAGCAGCCCGCACTGGCCATGCCGACACCTGCGGCACGGATCAATTAGACTAAAATCTACACGTCGTTAGAGATGCCATGACGACCTAGACAACGGGAAGCACATCTGTACGAATATACACACTGGACATTCCCACACCAACCTACACGAAGAATATACTCAGTGCTATTGACGTAGGCGACAGGCATATTCACGGACGTGCATCTTTATTATTTTTATATAGGCTTTCAGAATGCAGAAACGCAAGACGCGTCATGAACTTTTACTAGCTTGCTCACGCTTCTCTTTGAAACCAGTTACCGCCACGCAGAAGTATAATGAAGACAATACTGGTTATGGAATTATATGCTCCTATAACCTAAAGCACTGTACACCAAACAGACAACTTATGTACCAGGCCCAAGTAGGCCTCAAACAAGAGCTCCCGTGACATCAACAAGACAAGAGTCAGTTGCTGATCCTGCAGAATGAGCTTGGCGAAGCAACCAGCCAAGGTCGCAATGTTGCAAACCCACGTTCCAAGAGCAAATCATCAAAGGCACGATGTTGCAACCTCGCACTCCGCGCACCAACGTTAAAGTCACACCGACAAATTAAACCAGACGCACAGTAGAAAAACAATATTAATTGTGCAGAATTATGCCTCTTTCACGGTCCTCCCCACGTGACCAAGCCGAACCTGACGAGATGCCAAACCCGGGAGAACAGAGGCGTCTGGATCCCTCGCTACGAGACACTGGCAGATACACTTGAAAGCTCAATGGACATCTGCAACAGTGGGAACGGTACCCCCGTCTAGCTATGAATAAGTCCTCACATTGTCTGCATGTACCCATAGTGAAACATTGTTGCAACTTACAGGTACACCGAGAGCTGGGAACGACGGTGGTCCCAGGCTGGAAGCTCACGGGCGCACCAATCAGAACATGGGGCTCTTATCACTGACGCCAGCACATTTAGCCAATCCTCAGGAGCCTTCATGTAACAATTTCTCATGTATCTAATTGTAGGGACAACCCAGATATACCACCTGACTACACCTTGTCCACTAATATCTTTCTCTATATGTGTGCTATACTAACCCTACCACTCGAACCCAATTAAGAGTGGCGATAGGTTTTTTGTTAACTTTCTGAGTGACGCAAGTAGCGCGTCATAATACAGTAAAAAGGGCCTGCGAGCCCCACGATTGTGTGTGTGTCAGGACGAACGCGTGCGCTCCTTGACCCATCCCTGCCGTTTTGTCTAATAAACAGCAGAGTCACCTTGCTCCTTGTGTGCGTCTCATACTCTATCTCATCTTATCTGGGATACACACGGGAGGAGTTGGGCCTCCTGCCTGGAGGTCTGCGGACGGTCCGGCGACCCCGGCAGAATTTCCCCCCCGACAAGTTGGAGGCACTGCTGAGATCTGTTTAAGATCGACTTTTATTTTTTACTTTTTCAGGCACTCCCGTTGCGAGGAGGCCCGGCGGCGCGGCCCCCTCTGCCGTTGCCCCTTCTGAGGACTACAGGACCATCGCGGAGCTGCGAGAAGACCGGACAGCGCAATCCGGATATTGGCCCTCGGGAGCCGGTTGAGAAGTATCCCGCCCGCGGTTGGCGAGTGTCCAGACGTGGTCCAGACGAGGGGAGGTGGCGAGCCGCTTGGAGGGGTGCACGCAGTCGAGCGGCCCTGCATCGAGAGAACTTGGTGAGCATGGCACACACAACGAGCAATGCGAAATTGTGAGGGAGGGGGGAGGAATTAAATAAGGGAGGAGGGAGGTGTTGCACAGGTGCGCGGCGAAGGTTTGACAATATAGTGTTGGCAATGGAATGAAAGGGAGTGAAAGGAGTGAGAGAACAGACGATTACGTACGCGAAAGAGGGGGCGGAGCACGAAAACATCACGTGTGGCCGCTCGTAGACACTGATTGGCCTAAATCGCGACTAACGTGTAGGGGTGGGCGTGTGTGGTTTCCTACGATTTGGCATTATTGATCAATGAGTAGATGAGGTTCCTATTGTTCGAGCAAGAAACTCGATAGGTAGATGAGGTTTCCTATTGTTCGAGCAAGAAACTCGATAGGTAGATGAGGTTCCCTATTGTTCGAGCAAGAAACTCGATAGGTAGATGACGTTTCCCTGTAGGGCGGTAGCTAGTTGCATAGTTGCCAATACGGAAGATAATTGGCTGGTTAAGCCCTCCTGTTGAGGGGCGTATCACACGCGAGGCGACGCAGCGTGTGCAGTCCGATTATATTATTGATGAGATTACCTTGTTCCAGGAGAGACAGGAAGACAGCTGTAGGGTTTAGCGGGGGTAAATTGCAAGTGTATTTTGAAATTAATAATGAGAATGTACTAGTAGCGTAAAGACATCGGTGACGTCACCAGTAGGGATTTATAGGATATCACGAGCACAAGGAACATTGAGTTTTGAAAGTGGTGGGGAAGAGAAAAATGATGAGGGAGCGGATACGAAGATAAACGATAAACGAGTGGATCGGAAGAGGAGAAGGGGAGAGGGGCGTGGCTGAGCACGGAGAACGCCGGCCACGGCAAGTGTAAAAGGGGGAGGAGAACGGAGGAATAAGGACGACTGTATAAGATCGTCGTAAGGGTACGCAGCCAGCAGGGGGCTGCGTGCGCTCGGCCGCAGGGGCCGTAGGGAAGGAATATAAATATAACATCATAATATATATTTGTTTTATAATTTTTTTTTTTTTTGTGATTATTATCATTGCATAATTTGTCAAAGGATTGTCGTAAGTCCCCACACTTACGGGGCCAGGTAAACAATATAAGGTTGTAAATTGCAAAACTGATAGTGAAGGGACGAGTAACAAGTGGGGCCAACTATGTCATATGGGACAGGGTCGGGAGGGTGGGGAACACCCTCACTACCCCACTACAACACATATGCACCACACTGCCACCCCATAGGGAGAAATTAATTAAGTACAGCATAGAGTGGACCCAGGGGACGGATAACAAAATGTTAACACCATGGCCGCCTAATGGTAGTTTCGATCCATATGCCCAACATTCACTGCTAAACCATCTGCACAATACATACAAGGGGAAGAAGTTGGCAGCCATATGGAGGTGTTTAACTTATGGAGGATGTTCCAGGGATCCCGACCAGGACAAAATGGAATGTTCTCTATGGGAGAAACACCGGAAGTAAAAGGAGATTAAGAAAGAGGAAACGGATGGGGAAAAGGGGTGTGAAAGGACAAAGAATGAGAGAGAATGAAGGAGAGGGAGGAGAAAAGATTGATAAATCAGAAGACATAAAAAGGAACCGAGCAACGAGATACCCATAACACCGGGAGTGAAAACAGAGGGAGGAGGGTTGTACCCTTTAAGAGAATTAGGAGAAATAGAAGGACAGTTAAGGGCGGCTGAAGGATACTCGAACCCGGCATACAGCCCTCCACCATATGTGGCTCATAGGAAGATAGTGGGGAGGGGAGGATTGGAGAAGAGCAGATTGTAGAGATAGGACATGATGAGTGGGTAGCTGCACAGATATTATTAAAATTACGGGGTTCACTAACGGAGAAGAAAGGGAGGCAGTAAAGAGAACAGGCGAGGATAGTAGAAGGGAGAGTGAGATGAAGGGGGAGGAGCTATTACGACAAAGAGAAGAGATTTTGGAGGAAAAATTGGCAAAGCTAAGGGATGAGCAGAATGAATTACTAACACAGCTTGAGAAGGGGGAAAAAGAGAGAGTGAGGAAAAGGAAAGAGGGTAAAAACGAATTGGACAAATTAAGGGAACGAAATGAGGAGCAAAGGATAGAAGATGGAAGGGTAAGAGCAGCAGCAGAAAGGGTGTCAAGAGTAGTGTTGAGAGAAAAAAAGAAGGAAGAAGAGGAGAAGGAAAGGGAATTGGAAATATGGAGGAGGAGGGTAGTATCAGAGGCAGCTAAGAAATATGAAGAAGAGAAAGCAATAGAAAGAGAAAGGGTGAAATGGGAAAGGAAGAAAGAGGATGAAAGAATATTGGAACAGATGAGCAACGAAGTGATGGAGGAATTAAAAAGGAAAAGGGAGGAAATAGTAGGGAGATGGAGGAGAGGAGTGAAGGGAAAGAGAGGGAAAATAAGGGAGAGTGAAAAATGGGGGATGTATATAGAAGTAGAGAAGTAGCAACAACATCAACACCAGGGGGAACAGTTGGTAACAAAGGAAGAGGAGAAATGGAGCTAATAGACTTAGAAACAGTAACAGTAAAAGGGAAAAAACAGAGTGGGGGATACCATCTATGACTGATTTTTGCAGTGAGGAGGAAGAAGGAGTAGAGAGGGAGGAAGAAAGAGTGAAAGGGAAAGCTTAGATAAGCTGTACCTCACTAGAACAAACATAGACTCGCCATGGATCCGTAAGAGAAGGAGGAGCTGGAACAAAGTGAGGAGAGGGTGCAACAACTAGTGGAAAAACAAACCCATGAAGCCACACCATCCCCATCTCCATCACGCCCTCCCCCATCGCACCCCTACATGCTCAACCACCGCACGCTCGCTGCGCAGAATAAAGCTCGCGCCCTTCATGGACGAACTTACACCTTATGCATGTCGGCTTAGGGACCTCCCTAGTCGCAGGCAAGACAGACAAATAAACATACCCATATTGAACACAGGAAATGACGAAAAAAGGGGAAAGGAAGAGAGGGAGGTAGGAGGAGAGGTAGTAAGGAAGAATTTGAAGTAGTAAAGGAAACAGGGGAAGAGGAGGGGTGTGAAGACTCAATATTATGGAACATAAAGGGTGACACAAGACACAACTTAATGCCACTGTTGGAGAGAGGAGGGGTTAGACCACAGTATGTACCATGGAAGCATACGGATAAAGAAAATATAAAATGTAGGCTCCCATCACTAAGTGGAGGTGCGGGTAAGTGGATATATGAAATGGAAAACACACCGCAGGACAGAAACTAGCAGTAGGAGATGTGAAAGGCCTGTTAATATCAATATTAGGGGATAGAGCGGATGACATTGGAAGAGAGCGGGATTCCATGGGTAACAATAACGAACACATCGCATGATGGGGCACCATTTGCAAACTGCAGACATGCGCTATGGCAGGCACTGAGAGTACAGTACCCAGACACATCAGACATAGGAGCAATTACTTCCCGTAAGATGCGTGAGAATGAGGATCCTGTTGATTATATCCAGGATATCCAAGAGAAGTGGCGCATGGAAACTAGAGAACAATGGGATACAAACACCAGCCATATTTTATCATATACTAGTACAAGGGCTCCCAGAAGGAGTTCAGAAACAACTAAAGAAAGTAGTGGAATGGAAGCAAAACCATGGCCTGAAATACAGCTGACAATAGTACATCACTGCAGGATATGGCAAGGAAAAATGAAACAAAAGGAAGAGGACAGGAAAACAGAAGAGGCCAAACTAGTACAGAAAAAACTAACTAAATACACAATGGAAGGGGCACTAATAACTGCGCCCACACCAATGGCCCAAAGCCCCACACAAGTAGTGGCTGCACAAGATCCAGCTCCAATAGCACCTCCACAAAGTATAATACAGCAAGTGCCGCAAATACAATTACACGCACCAAACGTGGGAGGAGGGTACCCAATGCAAGGAGCTGGGTATTATGGTTATAACAGGGGGAGAGGAGGATTTATGAGAGGGAGAGGATACGGATACAATACCCAACAACAAGTGGGGGGAGTTGGAAGTTCATACCCCACAGGGCAACCGGTATACCAGGACAACACAGGGAGCTTCCCATGGCAAAACAGAGAACCACCAGTGTGTTGGAGTTGTGGACTACTAGGACACATGTCACGCACGTGTAGGGTCAGGCCAGGAACACCAGCATGGAATGAGACAGACACAATCTAGGCCACTCACAAGAACAGCAGGGCATAAAACAACAGCAACAGCAACGCTACAACAAGGGAGTGACCCACAACAACAAACAACACAACAGCCACAAACCTATTCACTGCCACAACAACAAATAACACAACAACAGCCACTGCCACAACAACAAGTAGTGATAACACAACAACCCCAAACTGAACAAACGCAATTGGGTAGGGTGACGGTATTGGACACAACCCTTACACAGGAAATGGCCAATCATTGTACCCCAATAGGACAGCCCACAGACGGCCTTGGTGTGTCCCATCCTGTCAGTAACACCTAATAGTGCGGAGGAGCCACGCATAGAGGTAACGATAGGTGACAAAAAATTATCATTCCTTGTTGACACCGGGGCAACCCGGTCTTGCATAAGGGAAGGTAAATTTAAGATGTCAGGCGAAGCCATGAACACCAAGGATTTTCTGGGGCTAAAGGATTGGTTCCTTTTACTGATAACGTTCCCTTATCTATCGGAGATTATGATCTGTCAGTTTCCACTTTTGTATTATAGTGCCTCACCAGTAAATATACTGGGGAGGGACATAATGAATAGGTTAAATATGACAATCTCCTTTACAGAGGATGGTATAATTTGCTCTACTCCAGGGATTAACATGCTAGCAGCACGACAGATTATGCAAGCATACTGTGGGCAGACAGCAATTAGGGCGGAACCAGTAGATGGCGAAGCTATTCCAGTATGGAACAGACATGGCATTTGCATGGATGCCAGGGATAGAAGGGAAAATATGGAGGAGGCCAGCAGCTTATCTGTTCCGACAGAAACACCTGTTAATGAACAAGAAGGAAAGGTGTTTGCAATAGACATTGAAAGCATTATTACAACAGCTGAGTATATTGCTGTGCACGCCCAAGACAAAGAAGGAAGAGCATGGGGGCAGTGATAGCACTAGCAGAAGGATGTAGGTTGACCCAGGTGTCAGATGAGGAGCTGTTTTCAGAAGAAAAGGAGGAGGGGAAATGGTGTTCATGATGAGTGTAGAAATATGGTTACGAGTGGCTCACAAACAAATAGCGCAGAAAATTGCTATGGCACTTGAGGCACCTGCATGCACCCAGTCCCTTTTTTAAGGAGGATATGTCAAAGGTGCCCAAATCATTATGGACCATTAGCCCTTATGACGTAGGATGCATAAAAAGCATAGGGGTGTACGGATAAAATTGAAAAAAGGTGCAATACTACCAAGAGTAAAACAGTACCCATTGTCAAAAGAGGCAGATGAGGGCATATATGAAACTATAACGGCCCTTATAAACAATGGCATATTGGTCCCCTCAGAATCACCATGTAACACAGCTGTGTACCCAGTGCGCAAGGCTAAAGGGGGGTCTTGGCGCTTCATACAGGACCTCAGGCCCTTGAACAACATAGTAGAAGCAGAATATCCAGTAACAGCAAACCCGGCCACAATATTGTGTGGCATTCCAGCAGAAGCATCACGATTTACAGTAATAGATCTTAAAAATGCATTTTTCTCAATACCATTACACCCCGACTCACAAGATTTAACAAGTTTCACTTACCGAAATACAAAATGGAAACATACCAGGTTACCACAGGGTATTGTGAATCACCCTCAATTTTCAATAGAGTAATACAGATGGATTTGGGTAACGTTGAGGTGGAAAGCACAGTGTTACAATATGTGGATGACATAATAATTTGCAGTATAAACGAAAGTAAATGCAGAGAGGACTCGTTAAAAATGTTGACTATATTGGCTGAAAAGGGGTATAAGGTAGACATGGAAAAAATACAATACTGTCAGGAACAGGTACTCTACATTGGCCAACTGATATCCCAACATGGAAGAAAGATTGCACCACAAAGAGCACAGGCCATCTCAAGCACTCCCATGCCACAGACTGTGAGAGAACTGCAGCAATTTCTGGGGTTATGCAACTACTGTAGAGCATGGGTATTTGATTACAGCTCATACATAGGACCCCTGCTTGAGGGTTTGAAGGAAGCAAATAAAGGGGAGAAAAAGTTGGGGTGGACTATGGAAATGAGGGAGGCATTTGACGAATTGAAGGACGCGATATCAACAGCTCCAGTACTGGCATCCCCAGACTATGAGCGACGCTTTTTTATATTTTCACATTGCGACTCAGCAGTAATGAAAGCAGTATTGGCCCAAAAAACAAGCATGGGCTATAAACCAGTAGCATTTTATAGCGGTCACTTAGACCCCGTGATGTTAGGCCACTTCCCTTGCGAACAAGGCCTCGCTGCAGCTGCTTTTGCAGTAGAAAAGGCATCAGCAATAACCATGGGGTGTCCAACTACACTGTTTGTGGAACATGCACTATTTGCAATATTGAATAAACCCAAGTCCACACTAACGACACAAAGGGCATCAGGTTATGAGATCATTTTGTCTAGGGCTGAACTAGCGATTGTTAGATGTAGCACTGTTAACCCTGCAAGATTTCTAGCAGAAATAATTGAGGAGGGAGATTACGCCCACGACTGCACCCAACTAAATGAAATATATTCATGTACTAGAAAAGTTGAAGAGAATGCACTAGAGGGAGGTGAGCTTTTGTTATTGATGGGTCATCAACTATTGATCAAGGAGATGGGATACGGAGAACTGGGGCAGCAGTGGTAAAAATGATGGAGGTCCGGTGTGTGTGGCTATGAAGTGTGTACAGTTACCACAGCATTACTCTGCTCAAGCCGCTGAACTAGTTGCACTAATATTGGCATTAAAGGAAAGTTTTAACAAACGTGTAACAATATATTCCGACAGTGCATATGTTACATCCACTGTCCACTCAGGGCTATCAAAATGGAGAAGAAGAGGGTTTAGGAGAGCTGATGGCACTCCAGTGCAACATGCCCTCTTGTTGGCTGAATTAATTGAAGTAATAAACGACCCCCAAGAGCTAGCCCTAGTAAAATGCACCGCACACACCAATGGTGAAGACCACGTCTCAAAGGGAATGCAGCAGCAGACGCACATGCGAAATATGCTGCATACTTTGGTGAGATATGGGACCCCACAGACTCACACAGAGAGGGAGAGGGAGGGGAATGGCTAGGGAGATGTTAATAAGAGAAGGGTACACCCATCTCCCAGCCACACAGATTATGGAATTACAAGCAGCAGCACCAATGGCCGAAAAGGAAATATGGGTAAAAAGAGGATGTACAATGTCACCAACCGACGCACTATGGCGCCAGGAGTGGTACTGGGAAAGGTTGTAATACCGTTGGCACTTTTAAATACCGCCCTGAGCCAATTACATCACCCAGCCCATACAGGAAAAGAAATAATTGCAGCACGAATTAGAGATGATTGGTTCTGTCCCGAGTTAAATTCTCATGTGTCAAATTTTATCAGCAATTGTCTCACATGCCAACAGTTTACGGCCGGTCATACCCTAAAAGTGATAAGAGGTACCATACCCCGGCCAGAAGGACCTTTTCGCACCTCCACATTGACTATGTTGATATGATCAACATATGTCAAGGTAATAGATACATGATTGTAGTAGTATGCCCATTTTCTAGGTGGATTGAAGCAGGGCCCTGTTCACACCCAGATGCGTTTAGAGCAGCCAAATTCATAGTAAGGGAGGTTTTCCCAGGTGGGGAGTGTGCGAGGTGTTAAGATCAGATAACGGCCCACATTTCGCAAACGAAATGTTCCAACATATCACAGCCCTGCTGAACATAAAGCACAAAAATTTGCATGTGCATATCACCCACAGGCTAACGGTGTATGTGAACGCCTAAATGGCTTATTGAAGGAGGCAATTGCAAAGATACAACAAACAACAAAGAAAAGTTGGTTGTATTGCCTTCCGTTAGCCTTGTTCGAACTGAGGAACAGGCCAGGGTCCGACCACCACCTCACCCCACACGAGGTGGTTACTGGACGTCAAATGCGCCTTCCCCTAACGCCAACGTCAAGGGCATTCACTGACCACGAAAGTTCAGCGAGTGTACTAGGTGATGAAATGTATCAATATGTGTCTTCTTTGATTACTAGTGTCGTGTTTGTGTCTCAACAGCTCGAGCGCACACGGGGCGGGTCCACCAGAGATAAAGAAGAAGGCGCCAGTACAGAATTAGAAAAAGAGAACTTGTGCAAACTTGCCAAAGGTGACCACGTGCTACTTCGCAATTTCAATAGAAAGTGGAACGAGAAAAGGTTCACCGGCCCACATCTGGTAGAAGACGTATCAACAAGAGCAGTAAACTAAAGGACAAGCGTGCCTGGAACCATCTACATGATGTAAAGATATACAAACTGCAGACCCGCCCAGCCGCCAACGACAGGTCCATCGGAACAACAGCAACAACACCCCCGACAGCGGAAGGAAGTTCTATCACAGACAACGACCCAATTGTTGCCTTACCTTCTCACTACCCAGCCACCCCAGAGACAACAACTGACGAAGAAAGGGGTGATCACTACACTGCCCACCCCATGGTCACACGTTCAAAGAGTAAAAATAATTACGCCATCTCCCCCCCGCCCATTGACTGCAAAGGACAGTTGTAACTTAAACTGAAAGACACTGGCCGCACAAATACACATGTAAACACGTGAATGTTCTCTTTTTTCTCTCGCACATACAGGAACTGCGTATTATTATATAAAGGCAACTTAAATTGAATGTTCTCTCGCACAAATACACATGTAAACACGTGAATGTTCTCTTTTTTCTTTCGCACATACAGGAACTGCGCATTATAGTATTGTTAAGTAGAAGGCTAACTAACAAAGTCCACTGTCCAGGCGTAGATGGTACTCCCAACGATAACTACCCAGAAGAATTGTCACACCAATTTGTATACGAAATAAAAGGCCAACATACCTAAAAGAAGAAGGGTACGTGTTTACTACACAGCCTTCCTCCTGGCCATAGAATATTACATGCCCCACCTCCGCCCATACTTGCCGGTCTTAAGAGACCAATCACTTAGAGTAGCGTGGGAGCAGCTCTTCGCCTGGGCACTGAATGACTATTTGATAGGGAGAGCTTAAACAAAACAAAACTAACATTAAAAAACGAGCATTTCTGAGAATTTTTAGGCGGGCAACTTTAACGTCGCAAGAATAAGCTGCCAGGACTGCAGCAAGGTAAGAGCAAAATGCCGGTGAGATTAGCAATTGTAATAAAATTAATAGGGATTTTGATGATCACCGGATTTTTGGCTGCTTCTGTATGGCAGTATAGCTGTGCTATCAATTTTGTTGCTGCACCCAAACCTAATATACCCCGTTCCTGCTGCAACAGGTGTTACGTCAGGTGGTAGTAGTAACATTGCATCCAAGCAAAATAGAGTTAAACGCAGCACATACTCAGACAATAAAGGTATTGATAATTATGTACAAGATTCAGCACACGTCACAAACAACATATGGTACCAACACATGACCCGCATTGGTAAGCAGACAACTGAGGATAGCTGCTACGTTTGCTCATTAATACCATACGCCATGAGTGCTTCACGAACATTTGTTGCCACAGAAATAGATGAAAAGACAGCACAGTGCATAATATATCTTGGCCACTGTTCCAAACGAAAGGAAGATTTCAAGGAACAGTAGTGCACATGACATGGAAAACACGAGACTCATACCCATATGAAAACAACTTCCTCAAGACCTATCTGAGTTATCACAAGACCAGTTTACATGCTGAAGCATTCAGAATACATAACAAGTGGCCCTGCAAAAGGAGAAACAAAGAAGGTAACACTGCAGTATCTACCATGTGATTGGTACGCCACTGAAGTTCCAGGTAAACAAGGATGCTGGGAAAGGCCGCTACTGACGATAACAGGAAAGGTGTATCTGGGCAGCAGCTGGGAGATAGGAGTGATTGGCAGCAACATGATAACAAAAGAAACTATCTCAACCATCGAGACACACAATCATCGATGTTGGACGACGTGGATCAAGTATGTACCAATGCTCACGTGGGTAGAAGAAGATGAAGACCCAATAACTATACTACCATTGACTGCGCCCAAAGTATGCTACCAGCATAAAGGAGAGGTGGACGTAGGATATAACACCAATTGTGCAAGCGTGGATGGAGTTACCTGAGGGGGGAGCGGAACAGCAGTAATAATGGACCATTATTGGGCCTGCGGAGAAAAAGGCATACCATACACTGCCTCCCCTGTGGAATGGTGTGTGCACAATGGTACACGTCAATGTACCATCACTAGTGGTACCTAAGAAGACACGTCGATGTGGCGAAATTTCCTAAAATGGATGAAGGGGATAGGAGAAGAAAGAGATCTGCACCACTTCAGAAGGAGCAAGAGAGCAGGACCAACAGCAATGATACTGTCCTAAATAGAGAAAAAGACAAGGAGAGCCACTGACAGGAAATTACCTGTGGGGAAGGTCGGAAACGCACTAACATCAATACCGCCAGAACACAGACTATTCAGCAGAGCAGCAATGTTCTTCTCCTCAATAATACACCGGGACTACAGGCCTACGCAAACGCAAAATGGCTCCAATAACTAGATGGGAACTAATGATGACCATCAATTCTACAGTAAACGGGTTCAACGCAATAAAAGGGGAGCTGCGAGCTGTAAGGATGGTAGCACTCCAGAACAGATATGTATTGGACCTTCTCACAGCAATGGAAGGAGGAGTTTGTGCAAAGATAGGACAATCATGCTGCACGTTCATACCTGCCAATGATGCTGACAATGGTACACTGACAGAAGCAGTTTCGCAATTGGCCCAGATGCACTCCAAAATGATGGATGAAAGCAACGGTGTGAACAAGGATAAGAGCTGGTTTTCACTATTATGGTCATGGATGCCATCCTGGCTGTCAGATGGACTGAAAAATAATAGTGGGCTGTACTATATTGGCTGGAGCTACCCTGATCATAATTAGATTTTGGAAGGCCCGGAAGGCACGCACGACTGACGAGTTGCTGGAAATGGTGGGAATGCACCCCTTGATGCCAGCAGATGACGGCCAGCATACAGGTGTAATAATACAGGAAAGGGAGAAGCTGCGCACCCAAATAATTACCAACCATCTAGACCCACCATCAGTAAAGACCGAGAACCCAAGAAACCCCAGGAGCTACATAGGAAGATGGGTATACTGTACTCCTGGGGTACCTGCGAATATATGTATTGGTCTTTGAAGATCATGTAAACCACTATGGACATCTCGGAGGAATAACTAAGATATGGCGAGTAAGAGGAGATAACGAGAAGGATATGTTTGTGGTCGACAAGTCGACCAGAGGGGGGACTGAAGTGGGAGAATGGAAAGACCAGGCTCCCGTCCTTCGCCTCTCGCGCTTGGCCTAGAGGGTCACGACCCAAACACCCGCCACGAGAAGAGTTTGTCCATTTACCAGACGACCAGATACCCTGGTACAGGAACATACGGATGTGTCCATCTGCTTGCCCAGCAGCCCGCACTGGCCATGCCGACACCTGCGGCACGGATCAACTAGACTAAAATCTACACGTCGTTAGAGATGCCATGACGACCTAGACAACGGGAAGCACATCTGTACAAATATACACACTGGACATTCCCACACCAACCTACACGAAGAATATACTCAGTGCTATGACGTAGGCGACAGGCATATTCACGGACGTGCATCTTTATTATTTTTATATAGGCTTTCAGAATGCAGAAACGCAAGACGCGTCATGAACTTTTACTAGCTTGCTCACGCTTCTCTTTGAAACCAGTTACCGCCACGAGAAGTATAATGAAGACAATACTGGTTATGGAATTATATGCTCCTATAACCTAAAGCACCTGTACACCAAACGGACAACTTATGTACCAGGCCCAAGTAGGCCTCAAACAAGAGCTCCCGTGACATCAACAAGACAAGAGTCAGTTGCTGATCCTGCAGAATGAGCTTGGCGAAGCAACCAGCCAAGGTCGCAATGTTGCAACCCACGTTCAAGAGCAAATCATCAAAGGCACGATGTTGCAACCTCGCACTCCGCGCACCAACGTTAAAGTCACACCGACAAATTAAACCAGACGCGCAGTAGAAAAACAATATTAATTGTGCAGAATTATGCCTCTTTCACGGTCCCTCCCCACGTGACCAAGCCGAACCTGACGAGATGCCAAACCCGGGAGAACAGAGGCGTCTGGATCCCTCGCTACGAGACACTGGCAGATACACTTGAACGGCTAAATGGACATCTGCAACAGTGGGAACGGTACCCCGTCTAGCTATGAATAAGTCCTCACATTGTCTGCATGTACCCATAGTGAAACATTGTTGCAATTTACAGGTACACCGAGAGCTGGGAACGACGGTGGTCCCAGGCTGGGAAGCTCACGGGCGCACCAATCAGAACATGGGGCTCTTATCACTGACGCCAGCACATTTAGCCAATCCTCAGGAGTCTTCATGTAACAATTCTCATGTATCTAATTGTAGGGACAACCCAGATATACCACCTGACTACACCTTGTCCACTAATATCTTTCTCTATATGTGTGCTATACTAACCCTACCACTCGAACGCCCAATTAAGAGTGGCGATAGGTTTTTTGTTAACTTTCTGAAGTGACGCAAGTAGCGCGTCATAATACAGTAAAAAGGGCCTGCGAGCCCCACGATCGTGTGTGTGTCAGGACGAACGCGTGCGCTCCTTGACCCATCCCTGCCGTTTTGTCTAATAAACAGCAGAGTCACCTTGCTCCTTGTGTGCGTCTCATACTCTATCTCATCTTATCTGGGATACACACGGGAGGAGTTGGGGCCTCCCTGCCTGGAGGTCTGCGGACGGTCCGGCCGACCCCGGCAGAATTTCCCCCCCGACAATATGATTTCCCGTTTAACAATGAGACTACAAGCAACCCCAGGCCTGTTTTGGCCATATTGGGCATAATCAGTGAGGTGTAGCCTGGGTCTCTAGGCCCAGCAGGCACGGGACCCACAACCATACATACCCGCTCTACTTAGATTGACATCAGCAAAACAAAGAGGTGTTAACTGGAATGTTGAGAATTATTCTGAACCACTGGCATCTCTATGGGCAACCCATCCGATTATCGTTCTTTGCCTGCCAAGTCATTACCGAGAGAGGAAAGTCTATATGCAAATTAGGTTTGGTTTTACACCAAAAGGGGCAGTACAGCCAACACTGCTTGGTCACATCCCTTCTGCATGAGACCACAAGCAACCAAAAAAAATGTTTCGGCATCTTTGGGCATCATCAAAGAGGGAAAAATCAGATTGTCTTTCCTTATTTCTAGATTAGTCTGCAATTGGATAGTAGAAGCATTATCAAACTTTTTCAACCGCAAAGGGGAGTTTAACATTGGGTGAATTTGAGGAATTAAGGGTGTATAATCTATATATTTTTTGATTTGTATTAATTAATAAAAATGCTGCAGGGAATGCCATCTCTCTTAGGGAAATCTTCTGTTCAGATCTGTCTTTCAAAAGCTCAATGCTGAACGCATAATGTGTACCTGTGCCCTGCTGCATCAGTCTCCTGATCTGAAGTGCCTGCTCTATCAGTGCCACAGAGTAGGTTCAGAGGACACGCATGCTCATTTGACAGCTGCAGTGACAGCCAAGTTTTTGCAGCCAAGGGCTACATTTAAGACTTTCAATCCAGTATCAAAATGGTATAATTGTGGTTGTACTGGCTTGGTGGCAAATACATTTTAAATATAAGTTGTTCTAGTGTTACAGCATCTGTCATAATTATTACAGCCATACCAATTTGATATCACACATGTGTCAGCCCTATCAGCAAGCTCAGTTGTGAAAGCACTATGAGTATTTTCCCCAGACAGGCTGCCCTTGCTACTGCTAGCAGGCTTGTGGCCTTGGGGATCGCCTCTCTTTGTTCCTTTATTGGGACAGTTAACACTCTCCCCACAGAGACAGCCATTCCACAGGAATCTGTTCTGGGAAGAAGAATGAAAGAACACACTCATTCACAACAGCAATAGCATCACACCAGGGTGCTACACATCTAAATGTCTTTGATTTTATTGAGAAGGGAAGGGGGCAGGTTTAGTGTAGACAGAGAGAGCTCTTTACAGCTGGAGTAAAGTTCTACCACCGTTCCGTCTGCCCCTATCTTTCCCTACTGTCCCCTCCACTTCCTGTGGCAGAACACAATTTGGTTTTGATGTCAGAAGGTGAAGCCAACTTATTCTAAGAATATGGATTACACCCCTGGAGAAGGATAGCCTAAGTCCAACGACGTGTGGGCTTTTAAATTTAAAAGAGGCGATTACCCACTTCTTCTTCGATTCAATCTTGAACAAAATGCTAAGGAAGATATCATTGGAGATTTTTCTCATTATATCTCTCTCGTTACCCAGAGTTATGCGTCTTGCTGTCTTGCATTTTCTGTGTTATTTCTACAGGGGTGGGTTCTGGCAGTGTTTTCTATTTAGATATTATTGTACATGCTGTATTTAATTAAAATAGTTATATTTGTATCGAAGCTTGATTGTACATTATTTTATTTTGGACTGCAATGCTCCAGTGTTTGGATTTCTACTGAACATCAATCACACCCCTGATAAGAGTATAGCCCATGTTACCACACAAGGAGAAGAACATATATATCTTAACTGTGCCTGTTTTACCTTCCTGATTGTGTTGTTTCTTGGTTTGTAGAAGTCTGAGGGCTGAGTAGTCGTATTAGCCTTTGACATTGTTGTACACCTGCGGGGCAGAATCAATTTGTCACATTGATAATTGGCACATACTTCAGAAACCATTGTGGTTTATTAAGCAAAAGTGTGAGCATTACTTGTTTCAAATTTCAGGGACATCTCCATCCTGAAAAGATGTTTTTACCAATGTGGCTAATTAAATCCACTTAATCCTTAATGATAAATAATGAACATGGGTCTCCAGCACAATTTGTAACAATTGATAGGTTTGAAACTAAGAACAATAGTGATATCTGCAAACTATTAAGACTCATGAGTTTGAACATTATTATATAGTTAGGCATTCTGCACAGTGATCTTTGTTTGCATAGTTATATGATTCCTAGATGTAGAAAAGTATTTTGAAAAAAAGTGAATTGCACCAACCAAGATTGTGTTTGAAGGAAATGAGAGTTAGTGCCTCCATTATTTATGCTTTCTAACATCTTAAACGATTATCTAATGGAGTTGACTGCAGAATTAATGTCTAAGAGAAAACATATTCTTCTTCGTTTCTGTTCTAAATTGTGCACCCTATTTTCTTTTTTTGAAAAAGCTATACAATATATATTTTTGCACACACAAGAAAAGGTAATTAAACCTTAGGAGAAATCTAAAGGATTTATCAGTGAAACTGCACCGAAGGTGCTGCATGTCATCATACAAAAAGGAGATGCCTGTGGAGTCTGTCAGACTCCAAAAACAGTGAAAACACAAAATCGGGTAAAAACACATTAGAGAATGAGTAAAATGTCTCACTCACTCCAGGGTTAGGATTAAAAATGCCTAAATCCAGCTGCGGCTCTCTAAGGTTGAAGGGAGTTCGCACAAAACTATTAATACTCTCTAACACTCATCCCCCAATACTAAGGGGCAGGAGGATCTAATCCTCACCAGGATGGATCTCCTGTTGTTAAGTCAGTTAAATTGTTTGCTGAGTCCACCAGCAATCTTTTGTAACCCTTGCTATGGCACATTTTAACAGGTGTTTTCATTTGCAAACTTTATGACCTACAAATACTGTTGGGTACATCTTTCTTGTTTAACCTATAGGGGATCTGATCTAACAGTCCCTCAGAAGGTGTGACAATTTCTGAACCTAAAATAAGCTTTTTCAAGTGGTTCTTAGAAAGAAATCCCTTACACCTAGAGGGGTCTCCATGATTCCTCACCACCTCTCTCATGTGACCAGGTTGGGCCTCTGGGATCTTGGTTGGAGGGGTTATGGTTAAGAAAGCTACATGCTTCCACTTCCTCTTAGATCTTATATCACCTGGCTTAGAGGTTTCCTTCCTAACACTAGGATTTACACTGGAGTCTTCAGCAGAAGAACCAACAGTCTTAATGTGTTTAGCCTTAGACTTATGTTTCCTGGTTTTCCATCCATTTTGAGAATGACCAGTTCTCACAAGCCTACATAGAGGTCAAATTGGTCTATCCACCCCTTCCTGAGAAGCTGTGTGGGTCTAATATTTTATAATTGGAGTGGCAATGAGGGGGCATTTTTTGGGCTCCCATTTCCCTAATACTGTAGTTTTTGGGTTGCCTTGATTACAGTGGGGTTCACGTTAGATGGTCCCGCAGGCTCAGAGTGGTCTCTTAAGGTTGCCTCTCTAGCCCATTTGCTTTTTCCCTGTTTCTTCCGACTGGAAGGCCTGGGGGTACTGTACACTACTCCAAGAGGCTTTAAATCATTCCCCAACAGGACTCTCCCAGACACCTCATTCTGCACACTGACTGTTATATTGTTGCAATGAATGAAAGCAGCCAACATTGGAACCATTTGAACAGGGGCTCCAACAAATCTAGTGGGACCTTTAGGTGCCTTAGCCAGATCCTCAGGTTTGAAACAATATTCATCCACTACTGTTCTGCTGGCCCAGGTGCCTCTCATGACAGATGTCTCCTGACCATTTACAAGAACACTTTCCACATAATATTCTTTTCTGTTATCTGGAATTATGTAACCATTCATATTCTGGTTTTCACACAGACCCAAGCACGCTAAAGATACACTGGCTTGCACTGCAATGGGTTCTTCAGACGGTTGGTGAAAGTGTGCACTAGCCATTTGTTCTTCTCCTTCAGGGATGAAGGCTAAGGAGGCAGTGTTGACCCCTACAAGTTTACCCTTGCATCTGGGATCCCCTTTCACATGGTCCACTGACCCACATACAAAACATTTCCCAAATGCTCTCTGAAATTGGGTTTTTTCCTGTCCTCCTACTGACTGGGCACCAGAGGGTTCACTAGACATACCAGGTTTCCTATGAGATCTACCCTTATTTTGTTTGTGGCCCTATTCTGGGTGGATGGAATTAGAAAAGTCTTTATTCTCATTCTTGTCTGTTTTTCATCCTCCTTTTTGTGAGTAGCCCCATGATCCTTATGAGTGACCCTGTTGGCTACCCATGAGTCAGCCGCATGTGTTAGTTTCTTAGGATCAATTTATTTCCTAAGTCAGCCAAGTGCTGTCTCAGCTCAGGAGAGTAGGCATCAAAAATAGATTCAAGCAAAAAAGAGTTCTCATTCCTTCTAAACTGTGTACTCTGTACCCAATAACCCAACCATCTAAATTCTTCAAACATTCGAATACACAGATAGCCCAAGGGGTACCATCAGCCTTGTTAAGGATCCTAAACCTCTTACGGTACTCGGAAGGAGCTTTCCCAAATAGGGCTATTAATGCCAGCTTAACTGACTCATAGTCCTTTCTATCACTGGCACCCAACTCCATAACAGCATTACAACCATTCTGGGGGAGCCTAGACATTAGCCATGGAATCACATCATTCCAACTGAGCCAATCTAACACATCCAGTTTAGGTTCATACAGACTCACTGCTTCTTTGGGCAGGCAAGACCTCTTGGGACTAGTATGCCTAGAAGACACTGAAAGTGAAGTAGAATCAAGGGACATCTTTCTCATGTCCATTTCATGCTGCATTTCTCTTTCTCTTAGTTTCACCTCTTGATGTGTTATTCTCTCAAGCAAAATATATTCTGGACTTAGATTTGGACCTTGTCGGGTCACACTACAAGTGACTGAGGTACAGGAGCCAGCGGTGGAAGTGGGACAAATATCCCTTTGGGGGCTCCTCTCCCTCCTCTGACTCATCTTGCTGATTGGAGTTTTACTCTAAACTGGCATCCTTATCATTATCTTCCACATTATTTTGGTTAGTAGGTGTTACAGACCTAATAGCCAAGCTTTGCTGACTTAACAACCTTACAATCAATTCACATATTTTTTCTTTCAGAGTCAGACCCCTACGGTTACACATATTTTTCAGTTGTTCTCCTGTCAGGAAAGTCAGGGCTGACTCATTAAAGTTATCAACATTTGGCAGGTTACAGTTGCTTATCTTTTTGGTGGAGCTTAGCCTCGTGGCTGGATTAGCTGGGCACAAGTACAACAAATATGCAATGCAGCCACTCTATGCCAATCCCTATGCCTGCCACCTGTGTTAGGTAAGCATTGGTGCAGTCACTCTGTGTGAGACTAAACAACAATTATCTGCTTGGTATAAGTTAACCTACCTTTTGGTACATATTCAGACATATTTCTTCCCTATCTCCATTAGAACTGACCATGCCAACATCCTTCTTTAATGGCTGGTCCCGCTGCCCACATGGTTCATGCAGGGCTCTGTGATGAATCCAATGGAGCCATCACAGATTCCCCGGCGGTGACTGAAAAGACTGGAGGGGGGTGTCTGTACTTCTGCTCTCTATATGGCAGAGGAGAGGCACAGAGGACCACAGCCAAGATTCTCTATAGGGTAGCACTGGTTGATCAATCAAGCCCTAGCTTCTCAGGAGGTGATGCAGGCTGGTTCTTAAGTACAGTGTAGTCCCCAAGCCCCCACAAAGGAATGTCCACACACTGTATTATTTTAGAAAAAAGTCTTTATATAATTAATATTCAAGGTTATGTACACTATCACAATAACTCACTTTGTGCTCAGTAAATCTACCATGGCAAATATATACAGTTCTAAGTGGTACCAGAATTATTAGCAGATCTCATTAAAGTGCATCAACTGTACTCTGGTTAAATGTCACACTGATCACTCAATAAAGGAAATCAACAATAGAAATAGGAGAAAAGCAGTTAGTTAGAACAATTGTCAGAATACTGGCCCTGTATCACTAGACACAGTTCTGTGTGGAGATCCCCCCACCTGGGCAACCTGTAAAGCAAAGTTGTATCACAATCCCAGTCCATATATTGTTCTATAAGTCTTATTTCCTTCTATAATAGTTCTACAAACCCAATGTACCTGGAATTGTAGTGTTCGTCGGCAGGGAATCAATGGCCCTTCTTGAGTGCCCACCTATTAAGGCAGGAGTCACGGGTTGTCGAACGTCTGACGGAAAACAGGGTTGAACGATGATGGTGAGGTGGCAGCTTCGTTCCTAGCGGTACTCGGCAACGACAGAGCGTTGACGTCCTACAAGGAAGAGGCGTGCCGGGCACCTCAGTGACGATAGTTCAGGACCGCAAAGAGTTTGAAGAACTGTGGCCCAGCAAGGGCGTCAAGTTGTCGGTGTCTCTGTGGTCTTTAGGTGGCGGGAAACCCACCGGCGGATGCTCCTCGGCGTGTCGGTAGCCTCGACTTTCTCCGGCGGGACAAAGCGGACAACGGTGCAGGTGAGAGCGTCCTTGGATCAAATGTTACTTAGGCAAAGGGAGCACAGCAGGCTCCGGTCTGTGACAGCGGTTGTTGACGGTGATGGATAACAGTGTCCGGGTGCTTCTCCTTGTGATTCCGCAGTGGTCCCCATCTCCGGTCAGCAGCCTGTCGTAGGTCTATCTACCAGGGAGCTTTGGCAAAGATCAGCTGTGCACGATGGTCCCTCATAGCTCAGGAAGAGGGTGCCTAACCAGGTCCTCTCTGGGTCAGTCCTTGGAGACACAGCAGCTTTCAGTTCGACAAAGTAGAGCAGCGGCAAGACTTCTCTTCCAGCAGGGCTTCAAGGTTAATCCTCAGTTTTACTCCAGTTACTCTTTGTAGTGGACTTCAGTTTCTGAACACAAATTCTAGCAGTGAGAGGCCCCCAGATATACTAGTTGATCTCCCATTCATTCTGCTGGCTCATACTCAGGCAACCAATCAGTCAGAAGGGCATTGATGCAGGCAGGCAGCTAATCATGTGCATAGTGCATTCAGGCCATTCACTTCTCTCCAGACACTCACAACAAGTTATGTGTATAGGGACAAGTACCCAGCCATTCAACACTCCACACTGCATTAATACCAGTTTTGGGCAGGACTGTCTCAGTCATTGTGTCAAACACCAGAAACCAGACATCCACATCAAGAAGTTCATATTGGTCACCCACTCCATTCCCCCAGGTCCCACCCACAGGGTGTACCCACAACATACAGTCACTGGGAAGGCTCCAGCCAGTCTGGCCTGGACTTCACAACAACACCATGGGCCTCATTACAAGTTGTGCAGAATGTGTTTAATGGTGCTGGTGCCGTTAAACGCATTCCGCACTATTATGAGGTTCCCTCGCAGGACCCGATGTGGACGTCTGGTTTATCCAGGCGTCCATAGCGGGTCCCACGAAGGAACCAGGGAGCTAACAACGGGCTCTCTTATAATGGGCCCGTTGTTAGCTCCCTCCCCATTCTCATTGAGTCCTATGGGGGCTCGAATGGGAATGGGGAAGGTCCGGGTTCCCTGAATGGGGAAATACTGGGCCCTCCATACACGGAATGGCCCGGTATTTCCCCATTCAGGGAACCCGGACCCAGACACGGTTTTGGAGGCAGCCATGGCACCAATAGCGCCATGGCTACCTCCAAAGTCGTAATGAGGCCCCATATATGGGGGAAGGGACAGAGTCAGGGCTTCGCAGGACTTTGGGAAAACAAGGTAACAGGGAATAGAAAGCAAGAGGCCACAGGGGCCATCTAGTTTCCTATAAGGGATCAACTGATTCCAATGGCAGGACCTGGGTATCCCAAAATGGAGGATATTCAGAGCACCTATCAAATTCAGCACAGAGCTGCCACCAGCCCATACCCTGCTCTGTGGCCCAAAAACATACACTAGGGGCGCAGGGTTGTACCCCCACCCATGGGTGCCATAAGGGTATCCCATGGTCTGTACACCAAACCAAAAGAGAGAGCTGCACTGCCAGGAGTCCCGAATGAACTCCTGCATGGAAAACACAACAGAACACACGATAAAAAGCAGTAAAGGACAAGTATACGGAGGCCCTGTCCCTCCGATGCATTTCCAGCATCACAGTGACCTCCTCCCATGTGGCCAGGGGACGGCAGTTAGGGCACTAAGAGGAAGTTGGTACTGTCTCCAAACTGTGTGCTTCTTCTAAGCTAAAAACAATTTTTTTGGGGTACTATGATTTTGAGTGTTAGATAATGATATTCCTGGCAATGAGCTGGGGGTTTGTGGTTCAAGCGATTGCACAGAAAAAGCTTTAATAGTGCAAACAGCTGTCAGTACAGAAGTGTGTGAGAAGGAATGGGAGTTAGTGCCTTGATGTGTTGAGCTCTCTACCATCTTAAATTATCTGGTGGAGTGCATTTGCTATAACTGGATCGATAAGGCAGCAAGCGGGTTCAAAAATGCAACAGCAGTGGTTCTAAGTTGACAGAGTGCAAAAAACAGCACTGCAATGTCCTGTTTGTTCAAAAGGCTGTTGAACAAGGTTCAACTATTT
This sequence comes from Ambystoma mexicanum, assembly GCA_002915635.3. NCBI lineage: Eukaryota > Metazoa > Chordata > Amphibia > Caudata > Ambystomatidae > Ambystoma > Ambystoma mexicanum. The sequence continues at coordinate 845,190,283 of CM030321.1, read as the reverse complement.
TGATGGTGAAAAACAGGGACCCTGTCTGTTCTGGCTCTCAGGATGCATTAAGACCCACCATAGGGGCTCTAGGACAAGGTGTGTCCTTTCAAGTTAGGATTTCCTGGTATAGGGAGCTTTACAAGCAGAGTGGCAGGTCCTAGTCCTCAGCAAGACTCATCCCTCAATGTGCCTTGAGAGTGTTTAGGGAGTCGATTGTGCCTTTGTCTTGGAGTACTATATAGGATCAAAAAATGTAGTGCTATCTGAGTTTGGTATGTGGACTCACTTCCCTGTTTGGTCCACGGATGGGCCTCCGATTTGTCAAGAGGGTAATATGAGGTCAGCGGACATAGGATGCCCCCACTGACTGGATGGCAAAGAGCATGAGGAGCGTCACATTTTTGGGAAATGCTTGCCATATTGGATTTGCAGCCTGACGACACATTCCGCAAACATTGCAGTAAAAACATATTTAAGATAACAACATTCAACTTGTCAAACTAAGGAACTAATCTCTGGGGAGGTAAGGGGTAATGAGGATGGGATATGGCCATAAAAAGTGAACACAAACTGGCATTTTTCTTCTCTGATGTCCGCAAACAGTCCTGTGCAGTCCTGTGGTGTTCGCAGACATCTATGCTTATTTCTGCATTACAGGGGTGAAAAGCAGTTTTTGGATGGCTTATAACTTTGGCACTACTTAATGAAACTGCATGAAATTTGGGAATTTAATTCTAGACCTGATTCTGAATGGTTTTGCAAATTATGGTGCTGTTTTGTTAAGGGAACACAATTAGAGAGGGGGTCCAAAATATTGTAAAGGCTCATAAATTTGGTGCCATTTGACGAATCTGCACAAAGTTTATAAAACGATTTTAGATCTAGATACGAATGGTTTTGAAAGGTTTGGTGTGATTCTGTCAAGTGGGGGTAAAATTAGAGGGGGGTCTCAACATTTTTAGATGGCCTATAATTTCGTTGCTGTTTGACGAATGTGGACAAAGATTTTCAGAAAGAATATAGACCCAACCATGAATGTTTGTGAAAAGTCTGAATGGATTTTGACAAGTGGGGGCTAAGTTAAATGAATATTGTATGTACTTACATCTTGACACTTTTGAAACAATAAAAAATGGGCGGATTTGCGGAAAACTAGTGTAAGGAGCATCGGCAAGGACTTGACATTGGTTTTGCAAATGTGACCGTGTCTTATTTTTCAAAAAGTGTCATAATGTAGATACAAATCATAGTGATGTACCTTTGGTGACAGAGGTATAGCCTGTGGCCGTGGGTATTGTCCAGATTGTCTGGGTGCCTAAGGCCATGACCCAGACAATCTGGCTACTGGCCATGACTACGAGGGAACAGCGATGGGGTTAAAGTGGGCATGGCCACCAGGCTATGTGGTCATGTTTTATAAAATTGGGATAAGTTTGAAAGGGAAAATAAATCTGCTCATGGGTACAGGTTGAAGTGCGGGATGGGATTGCAGCAAATATGTCGAAGGAGGGCCAGCAAGAATTGGAAAGTATGGGTTTGCAAATATGTCCTTCGTTTTTTTTTTTTAAGTTTAAATGTAAGTACACAACACAGTGATATAACATTGGTGTTTGGGCAATGGGCCTGGCCATCAGCAAGGAGAAATGTATACTGTAATTTGCTTATTTGGGCATGCGGCATGGCCAAAGCAGTAGGTTTGAATGGAACAAATAGCCTGCTTGCTTTTACAGCCTGAAGTGGTGGACTAGACTACAACAAACGTGCAGGACAACTATCAGGACCTTAATGCATGTTTTTGGAAATATGTCTTGTGTTTTGTTTTTCAAAAGTGTAAGAATGTAAGTAGAAAAACTAGTGATATACATTTCGTGTCTGGGTAGTAGGTCTGGCCCTCGGCAAACACAGATGCATGCACTGGTTTGCCCATTGTGGAACGTGGCATGGCCGAATCCTATGCCCCATGGATTTGGAGACTGGCCATGGTTGCAAGCCATGATCACTGGCCACTGCTTACATTACTAGGGTGCAGTGGACACTGAGCTATGATGCAGGGTTGATGCAGTGAATAATAGGGTGCGGCTAGGGTCATTATGGAGCCTTGTGCCGAGGGAAATTAAACAAGGAGGTCCATCCCAAGCATGCCTGCTGATAACAAAAGACATAAGTATGTGTTGCATAAAATATCTTTCTTAAGGGAGGTTTATAGTTTTTTCATATATATGAAAAGCGGAAATATTAATAACTTATATATAGTGCTGTCACCATGAAACAGGTTAACTTATAGAAACCATTAAATTGACAGAAACAACTGTGTTAAAGGGATGTTATGGTTAAGATGCATCCCTCCCTTGGGACTCCTCTGCTCCAGTAGTTCCCCAGTGGCGTCCCACCTTGGCACACCTTGGCATTTCCCATCTGGGTTTTCATGACCATTGGCCCATCCGTACTGCCCGTTCTATTTATGCACTTCTCTAAATGCACAACGCATATGTGCATTTATAGCAGTATTGTGTAAGGGAAGTGTAGATGCATAAGATTTGTAAAAAAATAGTTAAGTGGTAGTTGGTGTGTGGAAGCTTAATATGGTCATAGGGTTATATGCACAGGTTTTGGAAGTGATTGGTGGATGGGCGTGTGACTGTTTGAAAGGAGGCATTGAGGGAGTGTTACAAATATAAAATTAAAAAGGGTAAAGGGCTGCCCTGAATGATGGTGTGCAAGTTCCCTCCGGGTTTTTTAATTATCCATGGCGTGGGAATGGGACTGTGGAAACCATGGATAGTTTTAAAGGTTCATCGATTAAGGTCCTTATTGTATGCTAAAGAAAAGTATTCAGGATAGAATATTGTTTCTGTCGTTTTATATTTTTCTCTAATATACAATTGTACATTAGCACTCTGGGTGGGGGAGGCAGCCAATCAAGTGGGTTTGAACGCATTCTTGAACCACTGGTACAAGCCCTCATTCCTAACCACCTGACGACCGGCTGTCCCTTCCGCCATCTTCCTCCCCACCCTCTGTCCCATTTCTCACCCCCCTACTTACTTTATTTCGGTGGTGACAGGTGCCACTGCTGCATTCACTCCTTCTCTTTTCCTCCCACAGGCCATCATGGAAATGGAAGTGGGGCTTGGTACAGAGCCCCCTCTTCCCTTTCCATGGTGGCATCTTGGAAAAAGATGTTCTTTACTACAGTGGGACGCCAGAAAATCCTTCCTTTTTTTTGGCACCAGAGGTTACTGCTTTGGCAACCCGGGGAGCTAATGGCCTTCATCTCCCATTGAATATGCTGGAATAAGGGATAACTGACTGGAGCCCTAGTTATCTAACCTTGATTCACATGGGCTGATAATGTGGGATGCTAGGCCGTTATCCCCTGTTCCAGACCCTGGAATGAGGGATAAACAGTACATTATTCCCATTAGAATAACAGAAAATGCTAATGGAAATGTTGGAAAATCTTATTGAGTCTATCTACTTTACTGAGAAATGTAAGTCTATAAGATACATTTTTTTAGTTCTATATTTTAACTGTGAAAGGTGGTTCCTAAAGGAAACTTTTTTTGTTGTTGTTGCAGTAGAGGTCAGAAAGTAAGGTGGGGAGAGAAATGAGGAACGAGACACCAAGCAGTAATATGTAAGGGCAGGTGGACAGGGGAAGATGTTGGACAAGTGTTACATCTAAGGTATGTGCAGCGTTTATCATGCTCCTTGTTTATAGCTTCAAAAGCACTTTGAAATTGCCCACCCCTGCAGAGTGGTGTTCTGATAAAAACCTATGAAATTGAATGGAAAACTCTGTTAAATAGACATTATGGTTACAAGTGAAACCAAAAAAGCTTGGAAAATTGCCAGTTATATTAAGATAAGCAGCTAAGAATAACACCCAGGACATCAAAGATGACATCACAAATGTCATTGATGACATCATTGATGACATCACATACTACATTAATTTTGATGAAAAGTTCCTACAAGGGGTTGTGTTTATAATGATGGTAACAAGATGTCAGGGGGGATCAGGAGACCTATCATGAACTACTTAATGTATTAAAGATCTATCGTGAGCCGGTAGGCGAAGCCGGCCGACTCCTACCAAGGCCCAGGGAAACAAGGCCAATACCTGTCCTAGCCTGTCCCAGCCGTTGGAGTAGTCCACCATCCCTCTTCCATGGAGCAGGAGCTCCTCCCGACCCTGCAGGAGCAGTGGTCCCCCTTGCTGCAGTCATCCTGAATTGCCTACGAATTTCTGGTAAGCGTCTCAGCACTCGAGCGAGAATCGCATGTCTCGCTGCTAATTCTGCCTATTGAGATGCCCTGCTGCAAGAAAATATTTGCAGCCTCTATGCTGTGATCTAAATGCCAACAGCTGCCTGAGACCCATTGCCACCATTACCCACCATGAGGAGTTTTGCACCTTCAAAGATGGCCGCCTGCAATCTTTCACAGACCTCCAGTGCTTAACTGAGCCCAGCAGAGTATGCTGAGCACCAATTGCCTATTGATCTGATCTTAGCCACCTATCGTGAGCCGGTAGGGGAAGCCGGCCCACTCCTACCAAGGCCCAGGGAAACAAGGCTAATACCTGTCCTAGCCTGTCCCAGCCTTCCTCGCCGTTCGCCCAGAACCTCTGCCCTTTTTCTGGTCCACTACCCCTGTGACCATCAGCACTGTGTACTGAGCCCTCGCAAAGACTAACTGCCACTGACTCTTTGATACAAACATGTCGCCGTAAGTCTAGAAATTCAATTATTGATTACTTGCGCTACACTTCCTTGTTTTACCTATTCTCCAGTATCTTCCTGTGCTATCTATTAGTATATTAGTAGTACCTATGCTTCAGTAGAGTTTAGGTTCACTCTGCACCTTATGCTTGTCCTCATATTCGTTCATTGGAAAGAACTGTAAAGGTGTAACTTGTTGTCTGCAAGCCGCAATATTGCCCACCATGATTGTAGCTCGAGCAAAGCGCAATGCCTCTCTAGTATAATCTGCATCTAGCCTAGCACTGCCTCCCATCTAGCCTATCTGATTAAGGTTTCTCATCCTAATATTCACCTTAACCTAATTGCATAGTATGCCTAGCTTGTATACACGTGATGAAACTGTATTGTGTTGCTCCCAGTATTCTGCTAGCCAAACTGTATGACTTGCCTACTGTGCTGAAACTGCTGTATCCTGTAGTACTTTTGGCCAACCTCATCTAGCTCCCCTGCCAGAACTGTTTTTTCTGCACTCACACAGCTGAACTATATGATATGCCTTTGTTGCTCTGTCCTAAGCCACATCTGCCATTTTGAGTGTACCTATGGTCGCTTATAGGCCACATTTGCCCTCTTGACTGTGCCTCTTGCTGTTTGTAGGCCAAATTTTACCATGCTCCTTACCCGGCTTACTTACCACTGTGAACATATGCATGTTAGCACATTGTATTTCCCACTACGATCTGTGACTACAGCACTTGACTCTGACTATTGCCTAGCATATTGCCTAGACTATTGACTAGCCCAGTAGCGAAGTTAGAACCTCTGAATAGTTGCTTTACCCTTATCCTAGTCCACTGTGCCCTAATCGAGTGACCGCCTACTGAGCAAGCCTTAGGATCTTGTGCTCTCAACCCACTTATCTATACGACATATTATATAGTAATACATCCTCAACTCTAGCAGAAAGCATTTTAGCACAACCCTATTAACATACGCCCCACTGCTGTTATTATAGCTTATACTGGCAACTATGGACCAATTTAAAAATGCACCCTGCCCTACTCTCCATAGAAACTCTAGGCTTCGCGCTAGACTCTCCACCCTCAACGAACTGCAGTTACCTAGCAACGCCTATTTGAATCGCCGTACCATATCCAAAAACCAGACTAGGAGCTCAACGCAACCTAAACCACAATTACCTGCAAGCGCCTTAATGAAAGAACCCATCCCGGTTACTTCTAACACCAACTGTCTACCTAAAACAATCTCCATAACAGGAGCACTGATCAATGCTAGATCAGTTGTGGCCCACGCCACTGAAACAGCTGGCCTCCTTACCTTAGATAACCTTGACCTCCTAGCAGTCACGGAAACCTGGCTACATGACGCAGCAGGTCCAGCCCTCTCCCTAGCATTACCCAAAGAGTACCAACTACTAAGACTAGACCGCCCTAACGCCAGAGGTGGTGGCTTAGCCATCATTGCCAAATCCAACCTGAATGTAAGGTTAACAACACGGCCCACCTTAAAATCCTGTGAAATCCTGGCCGCTAAATTACCAATATCCCCATGCCAAACCCTAACTATTTATCTTATTTACAGGCCACCAGGGCCCTTAGGCCCCTTCGAAGAGGAATTATCCAGCCTCTTAGCAGGCAACACAAAAAAGTCATCCCAGACAATGACCCTTGGCGACCTTAACCTAGGTCTTAATGACCCAATTGACAAAAAAGCGCAAACAATCGGCTACCATGCTTGAAGGGCATGGCCTCACCCAAAAAGTCCTCATCCCCACCCATGATAAAGGGAGAATACTAGACTGGGTAGCCACCTCCAACTGCCCTACTACTATCACTAAAATTACACCCCAGCCATGGACTGACCACTTCCCCATCAATTTCTACTTAACACTTAACAAGATGTCCAGAATTGAAAATACAATGCACCATCTGTTCCCACTAGATCCAGAAAAAACATCACACCAGACAATATCCTACCCCTGCTCCTCACAACCATCAATGCCTTACCATTTGATTCTGACCCAGACTCCATGGTTAAAATATACAACAACACCATGGCCATAGCCATGGACACCATCGCCCCACTGAAAAACTGCAAACGTAAACAACAATCCCACCTTAATACTTGGTTCACCCCCCATATAAAAGCACTCAGACTGGGAAAAAGGAAGCTTGAAACTGAATGGCAACACTCCCTTACAGCTGAAAATAAACTTAAACTGAAATTGTGCACTACACATTATAAGAAAGCAATCATCCAAGCTAAAAAAGAAGTCTATAACGACCGAATTTCCAAAGCATGCTCCAATACAAAGGAACTATTTGCAATCTTGCGAGAACTCAAATCCCCCATATCACCACCTGATAACCTACCCAAAGACAAGCAATGGTGTACAAATATCCAAAATGCCCTCGCTAATAAAGTAAAAACACTACAATCAAAAATTGCTATAAAAAAAGCCTTGCTCCCCCAGCATGCCCACGCCCATGCTCAAACCTAGCCTAACACCCTTCAAATTCCCTAAGGTTTCCAGACATGAAACTGAAAAATTCATTGCCTCACTAAAACCATCCAATTGCAAAGATGATTACTGCCCAGACCAGATAATCAAGGATGCCGCTAGAGACCTTGCCCCCTTCGTCACTAAACTCATCAATGCCTCCTTCTCATCTAGCACCGTCCCAAGAAGCTTAAAAGAGTTCTGGGTTCTCCCCCTGCTTAAAAAAACTAATCTTAGACCCCTCCATCCCCACCAACTATAGGCCCATCACTACTGTCCCTTTCCTCCTGAAGATAATTGGCAGAGTGGCCTATCTCCAAATCCAAAAATACCTAGAGACCAACCAACTCCTTGGCACTCGTCAATCGGGCATCAGACCGCAACACGGCACTGAGACTGCCCTTATAGATCTCAAAGCCCAAATTGACGAGCTCAACGATAAAGGAAACACAGCTATGCTACTCCTCCTTGATCTATCGGCGGCTTTTGACCTAGTGGACCACGCAGTACTCTGCAAACACCTAGCGTCAGCCACCCACTTCTCAAGTGAAGCCATAGCCTGGATCCAATCCTTTCTCAACAACAGAAGCATGCAAGTCTTCTCCACCTTAGACTCTGCAGACCCTATCCAGACAACATGTGGAGTCCCACAGGGCTCTTGTGTCTCGCCAAAGATGTAAAATATCTTTACTAAACCTCTATTCGACAAATTGGACAGACTGGGTGTCACCTACAAAAATTATGCATATGACACCCAGATCCTCATCCCCCTTTCGGGCAATTTCACTACGGATACAGCTTTACTAAACAAAATGTACACCCTCATTCAGGCATGGATGGCAACCCATGGCCTCTGCCTGAATAATGAAAAAACAGAGATCCTCATTCTAGACTCACCCAACAACCTAAAAAAACTTGATTCCAACTACAGCTCCTTCAATATCGATGGCAATATAATCCCCGTCGCCAACGAGGTGAAAACCCTCGGTTTCGATTTCGACTCCACTTTGTCCCTAAGGAACAAGTGAACTCCCTGGCCTCATCCACAGCCTATACCGACAAACTTATTAAAGCATGCAGAACCTTCCTCTCACCAGCTAGCTGCATTATCATAGCCAATGCACTAATTCTCTCAAAACTGGATTACTGCAATGCACTTTATGCAGGCACAAATAAATACATCCTCAATAAACTTCAAACCCTACAAAACAACGCGCTCAGAACGGCCCTGTACCTCCCAGCTAGAGAGCACATCTCGAATGTGAGGAGAAAATACAACTGGCTAAACATTAGCGATAGGATCACCTTCAAAATTGTCACACTAACATTCAAATGTCTGAACAAAGCAGCACCCCATACCTTAGGGATTACCGATTCATGGAATCAATGTGCGCCGAAAATTTCGCCAAAAACATGCAAATCGCAGTGCAAGTGCGAAAATCGCAGGGAAACCAGCGCACATCGATTCATGGAAGTCCGTGCACGAGAAAAATATTGGATGTGCGCTGAAAAAGTGCGCAGCGTACGCCGGCCCACAGGTCATCTAACGGCGTGCACCAAGGCCACAGTGAAATCGCACGTAGCGCGGCGCACATAACAAAAGTAGGCAGAACACGGGGCGTAACACTCGGAATGTGGAACAACGCGTGAAAATATGGGCATCACGGGGGAAGTACAAGAGGCAAGTGCGTGGAACGCCCACACGCTCGCCTACAACACGTATTCATGGAATTGAATAGGGCAAACCAGCGCACGGGCAGAGACGCGCACAGGCCCAAACACATCCGCCACAAGAAAGCAGGCGGTAGCGTCCCTGCGCCTGAAATAAATGTGCGCCAAAATGTGCACTAACAAAAAGCACCTATATACAGCTATGATGAATTTCCCATACTGTGGCCCTCCAGGACAAATGAAGTGCAAAGGGGTACGCGACAAACACGGACAACCGCTGTGTGAAAAATAGCGTGTGCGTGCATTTCAGGGGGCGCGGGAAGTACCACACGCGATTGGCCTGGGTACGTGTATTTCAGGGTGCGCGTGAAGTGGCACACGTGAATGCAGCAGGGTACGTGTATTTCAAGGAGCGCGGGAAGTGTCACACGCAAATGCAGCAGGGTACGTTCATTTCAAGGTGCACGGAAGTTCCACACGCGAATTCGGCAGGGTACGTGTATTTCGAGATGCGCGTGAAGATCCACATGCGATTAGAGCAGGGTACGTGTACTTCGGGGTGTGCAGGAAGTTTCACATGCGATCACAGCAGGCTACGTGCATTCCGGGGTGCGCGGGAAGTTCCACACACGAATGCAGCAGGCTATGTGTATTCCGTGGTGTGCGGGAAGTTCCACACATGATTTCAGCAGGGTACGTGTATTTCGGGGGTGCCGGGGAGTACTACACATGAATTGGCCATGTGGGTCCTCCCAGGTGTTCCCTCTACACCCACCACGGCCCCTGCAGGCAGCCCATACCACAGGGGACTACCCTGCACCCCTGGTCATGTCCCGAAGGCAGCCCACCCACCATGGCCATGCCCCCCAGCCAACCCACATATCACCTTGCACTACTGATCACTAACGCATGTTTCACAGCACCTCCACCCCCCAGCATCCAGGGGCAACCTCCACCAGGCCCCCACTCATGTCCCCCTGCACCCCCACCCCCCAGCAGTCAGGGGCACCCTCCACCAGGCCCCCACTCATGTCCCACACATGTCCCCCTGCACCCCCAACCCCCAGCAGTCAGGGGCACCCTCCACCAGGCCCCACTCATGTCTCCCAGCACCCCCACCACCCAGCAGTCAGGGGCACCCTCCACCGGGCCCTCACTCCTGTCTCCCAGCACCCCCACCCCCCAGCAGTCAGGGGCACCTGCCAGCAGGCCCCCACTCATGTCCCACACATGTCCCCCTGCAGTGCAGGGCACCTGCCAGCACGTCCTCACTCCTGTCTCACACATGTCCCCCTGGACCCCCACCCCCCAGCAGCGCAGGGCACCTGCCAGCTGGCCCCCACACATGTCCCTCCAACACCTCATGACGATCCACAACCATGGCCCCCATGCCCCCTCAATGCACCCCCACGCCACCCCAGTTCGAACACACCACCCCACAAAGAAATCCCCAGCACATGATGCATCCCAAATGGCTAGTCTGCACATCAACATATATCCGTCAAACCCACACAATGAGAGCATGTGAATGATTAAACACACATTGTGACATGCATGAAACCAAAGAGAGAATACCACACATTGAAGTACCAAATGATAATGTATTAAACAGAAAAACAAGGGCATGAAATGGAAAATAAGAAAATGGAAATAAGAAATGAAATCCTGCATGTCCAATAAATGAAAAAGATGCATGAAATCCAAATGAAAAGCAATCCAAAAGCAAGTCTCCAAAGTGTTAGTCTGAGAAAATAAATCCAAGGTGCAAACATAATAAAAAACCATTGATCCATGGAAAAAAAAACAATAATCCAAATCCATTGTCAAACTATTTACAAAGTGAACATCCAGGGTCCACGTACCCAATCCTTTAAATGAAACCTATGAAATAAAATCCTACCTAATGAAGAACTATATACAAGAAGTTGGGACATTGTCCAAGCGCCCCAAAACAAAACAAAACCGAAAGGAAACTTAACACTAAAGAACTATTTACAAGGGCAGCGGGCTAGTCGACGGCTCACTTCTGGATGTTCCGGGCCAGGGCATCATCAAACTCCTGCTCAATGTCCCGGAGGCGGTCCTCTTCCATGGCTCTTAGGGTCCGCAGGGATGACAACATGTTCTCCTCCAACTCCCTGCAGATTGCCTCGAGGCACTCGGCCCGCCTCAGAGCAATGGAGTTCTCCGCCCTGACCATTGTGAGCCGTGCCTCTTCTGCCCACTGCCGCTCTGCATCTATGGCATGGCCCAACCGCTGCCACACGGAAGACACTTCCCATCCTGGGTCCTCCTGCCCTCCGGCCGATGCCTGCCCCTCCGATGTCGAAGGCCCCGAGCCATCATGGCTCCCACCTCGTTGCTGCTGCTGTTGTGCCTGTGCCCTGGCTCCTGCTTTCTGCACATCCTCCTCTGGCTGGGGTGCAGTCGTTGATGTGGCCACCCGTGCTGGACATCCGACTCCTGACTGTGGCAGGGATGTGTCCTCCACCAGCCTGGCCGCACGGTCAGAAGCAGCTCCACAGGGCACCCAGGTGACAAATGGGTGGAAAGATGGCATGGAGGACGACTGGTGCATAGGGTGTTCAGTTGAGGAGGGGGTCGGAACAAGCTCCAGCAAATGGAGAAAGCCGGCCTGGGTGACCCGTCCCAGTAGGCCGACGCGGTCAACGAGCCATTCGAGATTACGTGCAGTCGCCTCACGAAAAGACTTCAGGTCACCTCGCATGGCCTGTTGAAGCAATGCCACACCAGTCAGGACAGGCTCAACCCGTACCTGGATAGCCACGTCCGCAGGCAGAGGAAGGCCAGTTGTTGTAAGCTCATCCCCTGCCTGAAAATGGGTCTGGACGTAGGCATCCCTGCTGGTGCAAGATGATGCAGTGACAGGATCAGGGACAGGATTGCACACAGGCACCTCCGCGGCGGCCTGTGCTGCCTCCTGTCCCTGGTCCTGACTGCACCACTAGCACCAGTGGAATCCCCACTTCCAGACCCCGTCTCTGTCGCTTGCACAGCCTCCTCCTCCACCAAAACCCCCACCAACCTGGATGACTCCGTGCCATCTTCTCCCATCGGGCCCTGTGGGGTCCCAGCTGCCCCTTCTGCTGCCGAGGAGTCCAACTCCGACCTCTGCCTCTTGGACCTCCCCTCGGCAGCTGCGGCCTGGGACGCGGCACCGGACTCCTCACTCCCCGACGAGATGACAACCTGGGAGGGGAGTCGGGCCTTGCGTCTCCGGCTGGCGGTGCGATCCCTGCCGCTGTGCTCCACAGCACCTTCTCCGCCCTCTTCATCAGTTGACGCTGCAGACAGGGAGAAATAAAACACAGGCATCAGGGCACTGTACAATGGACTCATACACACATGACAGTTGTACATGAGTGGCATTGGCAAACTTCAGACATGGCATCACAATCCCCAACACACATGTCATTTCAACTCGCACACATGAGCTATACCACAGCCATATCGCAACAGCCAGCACCATCCATACACATACAACAGCATGAGCAGGCAAAGGTGAGCCAGACATCACATGCAACACAGGGAGTGCACTACACATGCACACACACCACCACACTTGCATCCATGTGTACACCTCCGCCAACTGTCACAGTGTTGAGATCGGCATCCATGTCACATCTGCCAATCAGTCTTCCATATCCCGGTGTCACATGCATCCATGTTTTATCACTGTTGCACTCTTGTCAAATACACACACATGCACATGTACACGTTGCAGATACATGCAGCTGAAACCAACATCCATGTGTGACATCACAACCATGCCTACTTATATACACATTCATTCAAACATGTTTGCCCACACATCTGCATTTGGCATGCAAGCCTACACACACAAGCATCATCCATGTCTCACACATGAGAGCCCTTGCATGTGTTAGCCTCACGACCCTGTACACACACCCCCATACTTGGCCCCATAAAACCACATGTGCAACCTGCACACTACTGGCACACCACCACACGCACATCTTACAATCAGTATGCATGTACACTTACCACTCGACTCAATATGGGTCTGCGTCACAAGGACCTGGATGTGGAGCGCTGGGGATATGCATTCCAGGACCCTCATCTGATCTTCCGACAAGTGTTCCTGGCACCCCTTAGCATCCGCTGCCTTCAAGAGGCGCCGGGCCCTGTTCAGGGTCCTGGACCTGAAGTCCTCTCAGCGCTTCTTGACATGATGGAATTGTCGGACTGCCACCCCCTCCACGTTGATGGCAGTCACGATGTCCGTCCAGATCCGAGTCCGCCCTTTCTTGTTGGCGCGCAAACTTCTTGAAGAGGGCATCATACTGCCCCAGGACTTGCTCCACTAGGACACCAACTTCGGTTGCAGTGAAGCTGGTGCCCCTCTGCCTCTCTGGCCAGGGGTTGCAAGTGGTGCCAGATGTTGCAGTGCCTGACATGGCAACCCCAGAGCAGGAGTGGGTGGGCAACTGGTCCTGGGGCTGGGCTGTGGAGCGATAGAATCCCAGTCAGGAGTCTTTGGTTCCAGCAGGGGTGGTCACAGCAACAGCACCCCTTGTTTATTTTTCCACGCACGTGGTCTAGGAGGTGTTGCATGCACGTTATCTCCCTTTTTTGGGATGCCTGTGCATTGCGTGACCCGTCACCTTTCCCCAGGGGTCACATACAGCCTTGCTAGAGCACTAGGGTACGAATTCCATCTAGTACCCTACCCCTTTGACCTCCAATTGCCCAGAACAATAGTTTACTCCAACTCCCATACGCACAACAACATCAGTGCCATGGTTGGGAGGCGAGCACGCGGTAAGGGTGGCAAAGGTGGCCGAGCCTCAAGAGGTGGGCGTGGTGGATCGGTAGGGGACGTGCCGGGACTTGCAGGGGCCTAGCCCCATGTGTGGAGGACCAGTCAGGGACACCCATGCCCCCCGGTTGAGGGTAACGTGGCTGACACCATCCCTGCTCAGCCCTTGTTGGACCAGCCCATTGTGGCACCAGACCTGGCACAGGGTGACTCCAGGCTGACTTCCAGGTCAGCAGGTCTAGGCCACGTGTGGCGGTGCACGTTGGTGTCACCAGGCCACGTGGATCAGGGGCAGCTATGTCATCTGCTGCCCCAAGTAGGCAGGGTGGGGAGGCTGCAGGGGCAGCTGCGGCTCCATCCACCCCAGCTCTCACTCACGCAGCCAGGACAGTGTCGGTCCCTGTCCATCCTGCTGCCATTCCCCCTGACTACATCACACTTCAGCTAATGACTGCACCAAGTCCCATGGTGAGTGTTCATTCCCACACTCCTAGTACACAGTCCACCGGGGCTCCTGCCCCTAGTGTCCAGAGCGGCGTAGGACACTCAGGATCCCCACCACCTTCCAAGCGGAAGAGGAAGAGTGCTCGTCCAGTACAGGCTGATGCCCCAGACACGGCTACACAGTCCGGCACCTCGAGGAAGCCCAGCTTCAGTGAGGCCGAACGTGATGCACTTGTGGAGTATGTGTCCGCACATGACCAGGAAATGTTGATTACTGCAGGGTGCAAGACGACACCTGCTCAACGTCAGGCACACTGGCAGACGATTGCGGACATCATAAGTGCCCTTGGAATCGTGAGGTGCACAGCTAATGATTGCTACAAGTGCTGGAATGACCTGAAGCGCAGGGCAAAGAAAAAGCTGGCCTCAAGTCATGCCGCTACTCTAGTGACTGGAGGTGGGTCTCCAGCAGAGGACATTGAACTCACTCCACATGAGTATGTTGCTGGGACCTACGTCACGGAGGAACAGATCCAAGGCGTGGGAGACCTGCCAGATTACGAGGCATTGTCCGGTGAGTGCACATGCATGTGTGTGTCATCCATGTGCATGGTGTGTGTGTGAGGGCTTCTGATTGAGTGCCAGGTGAGGGTGTGTGTGCCTGAGTGGTTTGGGTCACCCATGTGCTTCATCCAATACATTCTGCGCACCAGGATTTGGGTATTGCAGTATCCCTTCTGGCAACAGTAGACATTTAGCCCAACATCACGCCAGTTGCCCTTGAAGTGTCATCTTGCCACAACATTGTTGCATATTTTTCTGTGTTCATTCAGGCTGATTGTTTGCATTCCACCACTTTCACTAGGCATTTCTCAGTCCTATTGTCACATGTGTGACATGGCTATGGTACATGCCATCTGTGTGATGGCATGTGTCATGTATGTGTATTGGACATGCCAATCACAGGCCAATGTGTGATGGCACTGCTAGCCAGCATGCAGCAAATGTGTTGATCTTCCATCTTGGTGTCATCAATGTGTGCCATTTGCCTCCCCTTCATACGCAGTGACGATGCATGCATGGGAGGGTTATAGTCATGTGGGACATGTGTCAATGAAGTACTGGTTCTGTTGCTTCTCAGCCCTAATTGTGTGCCATGGTGCTAATGCCTGTTCCCATTTCTTTTCTTTCATGTCTTTGCAGGGGATGACGCACTTGATACTGCTGGGGTTGTGGAGATGGTGCAGACCCAGGAGGGGTCTCAGGCCCGACCGGGCACCAGTGAGGGACGTGGTGTGGTGGTGGGTGAGAACCCACACTTGCTGCAGACCATTCTCTCAAGGGGTGTCTCTGGGTGCACCTCCCCGAGCTCTATTCAGGTGTCGATTCGGATGATGAGACCTATGTGCGGTCGCAGGTAAGTGTTTCTGGGAGGGATTCTGTACTGTCCAACCCACCTGCACCAGGGGTAGAACCCTCAATGGGGATGTCAGTGTTGGTAGGTCCGCCTTTGGTGGTTACGGATGCAGGGTCACACTCCGCAACATCTGATCCTGTTCCTGGGCCAGCAGATCAGAGGGGGAATGCAGTCCTGCAGCCTCAGGCAGTGCCGGCACAGCAAGGCGCAGTTCGCCTTGCCCCAGACAGGTGTGGTGCCCGCCGACGCGGTGGCCGTACGCCACCTGGCAATACGCATGGGAGCAATCCATATACGGTATGGCAAACCAACAGGCAGCATCATCTGAGATGATGGCTCAGGCCATGGATAGGGTGGCCACTTCCATTGTCCCCCAAGAAAGGCTGATGGAACAACTACAGCAGGCAACAGACTCCATTTGCCAGTCACACAGGGAGGACATGTTGGCGTCCAACAGGGACAGACGGGCGGCACTGGAGACTCTGCGGGAAGCCATTTCTATTGAGTCCCAGGGCCACAGGGAAGCCCTGAGGGTGGAACTCCGTCAGCTCAGGGTGACTCTTGTTGAGCTTGAGGCTTCAACTGACACAAGGACAGAACAGCAGCTGGAGCGGCTCACACGTACGCTCTCAGCTGAGATGCAGGCAACTAGGGAGGAGGTCCGGGCATCCCGTGAGTTGTTGCATGGGGACCTCCGCACGATTATCCTCCAGAACCAGACCTTCCACACCCGCATGCTTGCTGCCATGGAGGACCAGACTAGGGCTTTGCGTGGGCTGCCTCCCATAGTGCCACCACCTCCTGATGCAGCTGCAGAGGGTGAGGAGAGCGACAGCAGCGATTCTCTCACAATAGGGTAGCCGTGCAGGCCATGAGCCCATGGAGGTGTTTTTTTTCCCAAGATCCACACAGGTGGGTTTTGGTGTGCACCCTGTCCTCGGACCTCCTGGGTGGCCTCCCCCACCCCCCTGGCCCAACATGGCCATTTTTTATTTTTGATTTTTTTTTTTTTTTTACAGTGTGTTGCCTTGTGTGGCTCCCGTGGGCATCCACTGTATTCGCACATGCAGGCTTGTCCTGATTTGGGTTAGATGCTTGGGTTTGTGTGACACACACACCCCTCCTGCTTCCCGTTTCCATGGGCTTGCAAAGGGTTGCCCAAGTGACATTGACTTACACAGTGACGTTGGACTCCCATTTGCTGTGTGGGCAGTCTGTAGTCAATACTGTGTATACATTCCTAGTGCATATTGTTGTTGTATTGTACACTGCATGGTGTATTGATATGTGCCTCTGCATCCATCTCATCCTCCTAATTTGCAGGTCCATTCCTCATGTCTTCACAAGGCGGTCTACTTTGGAATGGAGTCCATGTTGTAAGCAGTGCACCTACACTTTTGCGTGGCGCCAACACTGTACAGTTGGAAGTGGTCGAAGTGCTGGCATTATCAGGTAGTGAGACTACCAATTTTTTAAATCCGTACTGTCATGTTTATGGTAGGTTGGAGGTTGTGTAGGTGATTTGTATTATTGCTAAATATTTGCTAATGTGTGTTGTTGGTCCTGCATTACTGTGAGCATTTCATGTGTGGCCAGTTTCCATTAGGGACACTGTAGTTTGTGACACTTGTGTCATGTTGTGGGGATTACTTTGTTTGCTCTCACATAGCATGACATGCCATGGTGTGTTGTGTGGCGGTGCCGGGAGAGGGTTGGGTGACATGGCACTGTTCTCATGTTGTATTTTGCAAGTGGGTATTCATTTTTGCTGCATAGAAGTGTGTCTTTTGATGACACTGCATTGGTGGTGTTTGTGTAGGTAGGGATGCACACATTGTGAACACTTCCAGAGTGAACAATCTCAGGCTGCTATGGTTCTGACAGTTGACTGTCCCTTAATTCATCATAATTGTCAGATTGAGTCATCATTGATTGTCAGATGGTATGTGCCAGGGCTGTGTGCACTCCACAGGGGTGTGATTTCTATGTGAAGTAATTAGCCACCAGCTGCGTACGGGCTGCCTC
>CM030321.1:845105980-845172696 GCA_002915635.3 Ambystoma mexicanum | reverse complement strand
GGAAGAGGAAGAGTGCCCGTCCAGTACAGGCTGATGCCCCAGACACGGCTACACAGTCCGGCACCTCGAGGAAGCCAGCTTCAGTGAGGCCGAACGTGATGCACTTGTGGAGTATGTGTCCGCACATGACCGGAAATGTTGATTACTGCAGGGTGCAAGACGACACCTGCTCAACGTCAGCACACTGGCAGACGATCGCGGACATCATAAGTGCCCTTGGAATCGTGAGGCGCACAGCTAATGATTGCTACAAGCGCTGGAATGACCTGAAGCGCAGGGCAAAGAAAAAGCTGGCCTCAAGTCATGCCGCTACTCTAGTGACTGGAGGTGGGTCTCCAGCAGAGGACATTGAACTCACTCCACATGAGTATGTTGCTGGGACCTACGTCACGGAGGAACAGATCCAAGGTGTGGGAGACCTGCCAGATTACAAGGCATTGTCCGGTGAGTGCACATGCATGTGGCAGTCATCCATGTGCATGGTGTGTGTGTGAGGGCTTCTGATTGAGTGCCAGGTGAGGGTGTGTGTGCCTGAGTGGTTTGGGTCACCCATGTGCTTCATCCAATACATTCTGCGCACCAGGATTTGGGTATTGCAGTATCCCTTCTGGCAACAGTAGACATTTAGCCCAACATCACGCCAGTTGCCCTTGAAGTGTCATCTTGCCGCAATATTGTTGCATATTTTTCTATGTTCATTCAGGCTGATTGTTTGCATTCCACCACTATCACTAGGCATTTCTCAGTCCTATTGTCACATGTGTGACATGGCTATGGTACATGCCATCTGTGTGATGGCATGTGTCATGTATGTGTATTGGACATTCCAATCACAAGCCAATGTGTGATGGCACTGCTAGCCAGCATGCAGCAAATGTGTTGATCTTCCATATTGGTGTCATCAATGTGTGCCATTTGCCTCCCCTTCATACGCAGTGACAGTGCATGCATGGGAGGGTTATAGTCATGTGGGACATGTGTCAATGAAGTACTGGTTCTGTTGCTTCTCAGCCCTAATTGTGTGCCATGGTGCTAATGCCTGTTCCCATTTCTTTTCTTTAATGTCTTTGCAGGGGATGACACACTTGATACTGCTGGGTTGTGGAGATGGTGCAGACCCAGAAGGGGTCTCAGGCCCGAGGGGGCACCAGTGAGGGACGTGGTGTGGAGGTGGGTGAGAACCCACACTTGCTGCAGACCATTCTCTCA
Source organism: Ambystoma mexicanum (assembly GCA_002915635.3). Taxonomy (NCBI): domain Eukaryota; kingdom Metazoa; phylum Chordata; class Amphibia; order Caudata; family Ambystomatidae; genus Ambystoma; species Ambystoma mexicanum. The sequence goes on along the minus strand of CM030321.1, from coordinate 845,171,487 downwards.
AGGGGTGACTCTGGGTGCACCTCCCCCGAGCTCTATTCGGGTGTTGATTCAGATGATGAGACCTAGTTGCGTCGCAGGTAAGTGTTTCTGGGAGGGATTCTGTTCTGTCCAACCCACCTGCACCAGGGGTTGAACCCTCAATGGGGATGTCAGTGTTGGTAGGTCCGCCTCTGGTGGTTACGGATGCAGGGTCACACTCCGCAACATCTGATCCTGTTCCTGGGCCAGCAGATCAGAGGGGGAATGCAGTCCTGCAGCCTCAGGCAGTGCCGGCACAGCAAGGCACAGTTCGCCTTGCCCCAGACAGGTGTGGTGCCTGCCGACGCAGTGGCCGTACGCCACCTGGCAATACCACATGGGAGCAATCCATATACGGTATGGCAACCCAACAGGCAGCATCAGCTGAGATGATGGCTCAGGCCATGGATAGGGTGGCCACTTCCATTGTCCCCCAAGAAAGGCTGATGGAGCAACTACAGCAGGCAACAGACTCCATTTGCCAGTCACACAGGGAGGACATGTTGGCGTCCATCAGGGACAGACGGGCGGCACTGGAGACTCTGCGGGAAGACATTTCTACAGAGTCCCAGGGCCACAGGGAAGCCCTGAGGGTGGAACTCCGTCACCTCAGGATGACTCTTGCTGAGCTTGAGGCTTCAACTGACACAAGGACAGAACAGCAGCTGGGGCGGCTAACACGTACGCTCTCAGCTGAGATGCAGGCGACTCAGGAGGAGGTCCGGGCATCCCGTGAGTTGTTGCATGAGGACCTCCGCACGATTATCCTCGAGAACCAGACCTTCCACACCCGCATGCTTGCTGCCATGAGGACCAGACTAGCGCTTTGCATGGGCTACCTCCCATAGTGCCACCACCTCCTGATGCAGCTGCAGAGGGGGGGGGGAGCGACAGCAGCGATTCTCCCACAATAGGGTAGCCGTGCAGGCCATGAGCCCATGGAGGTGTTTTTTTCCCCAGAATCCACACAGGTGGGTTTTGGTGTGCACCCTGTCCTCGGACCTCCTGGGTGGCCTCCCCACCCCTCCTGGCCCATACATGGGCATTATTTTTATTTTTATTTTTTTATTCCCAATTTTTTTTGGGACGATTTGTTGCCTTCTGTGGCTCCTGTGGGCATACGCTGCATTGTGGCTGGGCACATGCAGGCTTGTCCTGAATTTGGGTTAGATGCTTGGGTTTGTGAGACACACACCCCTCCTGCTTCCCATTTTCATGGGCTTGCAAAGGGTGTACCAAAGTGACATTGACTTACACAGTGACGTTGGACTCCCATGTGCTGTGTGGGCAGTCTGTAGTCAATACTGTGTATACATTCCTAGTGCATATTATTGTTGTATTGTACACTGCATGGTGTATTGATATGTGCCTCTGCATCCATCTCACCCTCCTGATTTGCAGGTCCATTCCTCATTTCTTCACAAGGCCGTCTACTTTGGAGATGGAGTCCATGTTGTAAGCAGTGCACCTACACTTTTGCGTGGCGCCAACACTGTACAGTTGGAAGTGGTCGAAGTGCAGGCATTATCAGGTAGTGAGACTACCAATTTTTTAAAATTCATACTGTCATGTTTATGGTAGGTTTGAGGTTGTGTAGCTGATTTGTATTATTGCTAAATATTTGCTCATGTGTGTTGTTGGTCCTGCATTACTGTGAGAATTTCATGTGTGGCCAGTTTCCATTAGGGACACTGTAGTTTGTGACACTTGTGTCATGTTGTGGGGATTACTTTGTTTGCTCTCACATAGCAGGACATGCCATGGTGTGTTGTGTGGTGGTGCCGGGGAGGGTTTGGGTGACATGGTACTGTTCTCATGTTGTATTTTGCAAGTGGGTATTCATTTTTGCTGCATAGAAGTGTGTCTTTTGATGACAATGCATTGGTGGTGTTTGTGTAGGTAGGGATGCACACATTGTAACACTTCCAGGTGAATAATCTCAGGCTGCTATGGTTGTGACAGTTGACTGTCCCTTCATTCATCATCATTGTCAGATTGAGGCATCATTGATTGTCAGATGGTATCTGCCAGGGCTGTGTGCACTCCACAGGGGTGTGATTTCTATCTGAAGTAATTAGCCACCAGCTGCGTACGGGCTGCCTCACCCTGTGCCCTTTCCCCTCCCATGCGCAGCGGGCGTTCATGTGGTTGGGGATGTGGGGGCACCACCATGTCCACAGCCAGGCCCCGGCATGTTGCGACATTGTGCAGGACACATGCTGCCACTATGATCCTGCACACTACTGGGGGAGTGTATAACAGCTGCCTGCCAGCACGGTCAAGGGAGCGAAAGCGTGACTTGAGCACTCCGAATGTGCGCTCCACTATGCCCCGGGTTGCAATATGGGCTGTGTTGTATCTTACCTTGGGAGGCGTGATGGGGTCCCGAATTGGCGTCATCATGTGGGTGCTCAGAGGGTAGGCACTGTCCACTGGGGAGGTGGTGATGGGTATCATTAGTGGGGTAGTGACATTACTCTGTATCTGACATGCATGCATGTGCTGTGGCATTTATACTCACCAAGCAGCCATGCATCGCCATGCCGCCCAGCTTCCATGCCCCGGTTTAGGGTTGACATTCTGTAAATGAAGCTGTCATGGGTGGACCCTGGATAGTTGGCATATACTGAGGTGATGATTCCCTTGGCATCACATACTACCTGGACATTGATGGAATGCCAGTGCTTGTGGTTTCTATAGATGTGCTCCGATGCCCTGGGGGGACGTAGAGCCACATGGGTGCAATCAATGGCACCTAGCACTTTGGGGAATTGTGCCACCCCATAGAAATCCTGGGCGGCAGCCTGCCTTTCTGCAGGTGTTCTGGGCAGGTATATGTGCCTGCAGACTGATAGGTGTGCAGTGATGATGGCCAACACCTGGTGTAGGCACCGTGACTGCGTGGCCTGTGACACCCCCCCACTATGGCACTTGTCTGCTGAAATGATCCGGTAGCCAAGAAGTGCAGTACATTGAGGACCTTCTCCAGGGGGCTGAGTGCTTGGGAGCACAGGGTGGGTGATGTGAGGTCATCCTCCCACTCACTGACCAGGTCGAGTATTATGTGAGGTGGAAACCTGTACCTCCCATACATCTGGTCATCAGGCATCCCAAAAAGGCTGGTTCTGGGTGTAAAGATTCTGGCCCTGACTATCCTCCTCCTCCTGCGGTATCCCACGGCCACTGCTGCTAGGAACGGTATATTCATCCTGGCGTCTGAGATTGTTTGTTGTTTGCATGCACTTTTATGCTGCACGGGTCGACGTACGCCTGCTTCCTGCGAGTCGACATACGCCTGCTTCATGCTGGCGTACGTGTTTCCGGATTGGACCGTCTTTTTTGGTGCGTTGTAGGTGACCGTGTAAATCTTCCCGCCCACCCCAGGAACACACGTAGCCCGCTCTCCCAGGCCCAGTCATGTGTGAATGTTCACGTGCACCCCTGAAATACACGTACCCCACTAGCACATGGCGTATCGCGTGTGAAACTTCATGCGCACCCCTGAAATACACATACCTAGCCCAATCGCGTGTGAAACTTCCCGCACACCCCGAAATACACTTACCCTACTGAAATTGCATGTTGAACTTCCCGTGCACCCCGAAATACACGTACCCTGCTGAAATTGCATGTGGAACTTCCCGTGCACTCCAAAATACACGTACCCTGCTGAAATTGCGCGTGGAACTTCCCGCGCACCCCTGAAATACACGTACCCAGCCCAATCACGTGTGGAACTTCACGCGCACCCCTGAAATACACATAGCCAGCCCAATCCCTTGTGGAACTTCCCCCACACCCTGAAATACAAGTACCCTACTGGAATCGCGTGTGAAACTTCCTGCGCACCCTGAAATACACGTACTCTGCTGAAATCGAGTGTGGAACTTCCCGCGCACCCCGAAATGCATGTATACCTGCTGAAATTGCATGTGGAACTTCCCGCGCACCCCTGAAATACAAGTATCCAGCCCAATCGCGTGTGAAACTTCACACGCACCCCTGAAATACACATACCTAGCCCAATTGCATGTGAAACTTCCCGCACACCCCGAAATACACTTACCCTGCTGAAATTGCGTGTGGAACTTCCCGCACACCCTGAAATACACATACCCTGCTGAAATCGCATGTGGAACTTCCCGTGCACCACGAAATGCACGTACCCTGCTGAAATCGTGTGTGGAACTTCCTGCGCACCCCTGAAATACACGTACCCAGCCCAATCACGTGTGAAACTTCACGTGCACCCCTGAAATACACGTACCCTGCTGGAATCGCGTGTGAAACTTCCTGCGCACCCCAAAATACACGTACCCTGCTGGAATCACATGTGAAACTTCCCACGCACCCTGAAATACATGTACCCTGCTGAAACATGGTGTGCAACATGAAAACAAAGAATCCACCTGTCAAAATTACAAACCTATACTACTGTACATCAGTGGTGAAGCTGGTTCTGGCAAAACATTCTTAATCAAAATCATCAGTAAATTCCTTCAACAATTGACAAACAACAAACTGTCAGCTGTTGTCACTGCCCTCACAGGTTTAGCTGCCTACAACATAGGTGGTGTCACTTTACACTGATTACTACTCCTGCCAGTAGAACACCAAAACAAATTAGACTATTACAAACGTTCTACAGAAGCTGCAATGGAACTATGCAGAGTTTTAAAATAAATGAAAATGCTACTGATAGATGAAGTGAGCATGGTCTCCAACCTAATGTTGGCTTTGATTCACCTAAGATTACAAGAAGTACTCACATCGAAGAGCTCTTTGCAAGAAAACACATAATTGTTTTCAGAGATCTTCTTCAATTGACACCAGTGAAAGGTGATCCTATTTTTATAACCTTAGGACACAAACTCTGCCGTAAAACTGTTGGCAGCATAGGAAATGTCAACCTTTGGCAACATTTCTAATAAAGAGAATTAACAGAAAACATGTGGCAATCTGCACATCTCACTTATTCCAACATCTTAAAAAGTATTAGAGTTGGTATACTATCTCAAGAAGCACAAGCAATATTGAAAACCCGGCATATTCATGCACTTTATGGCGATAATGCATGTGCTACAGATGTTATGGAACAAAAATGTCAATTGTGTGGCCTTAATGCCAACTCTTGCAAGCTGGTTCAAATTCAATGAAACAATGTTAAAAAAAGAAATAATAAGAAATAATGGAAATTAGCGCCACAGACAAACTAGACGTGCATGGTATGACACTATCCATGTGTGAACAAGCCACAACAAGACTAAATAATTTAGAAAATTCAATCTCTAACACAGCTGGATTGGAAGAAATATTAAAATTGTCCTTAAATTGCAGAGTAATGCTTAAACGTAACCTTGACGTGGACCAAGGACTAGTTAATGGAGCACTGGGTATAGTTGTTGGCTTTCAAACATACCAACATGACAACAAGGAAAGAGCTAATAACGGTACCACAATTTGTGGTACCGTTATTTGCTCTGAAGTCCCCCAGCGGGTCCCTTCCTTAATGTGTGGTCTGATCATACTTTAAGGACGAGACCCACTGAGGGACCTCGTAATAGGGCGGTAGGGGATTATCGGCACTGGTGCCCTTACCAGTGCCGGTAATCCCTTACTGCCATCCATGTAATGAGGCCCATAGTGTTTATGAAATAAGTTAACAATTGGACTACTATGCTGGAATGGTGAAATCCACTATACACTCACAGGAAGATCCACAAGAATTTCTAATGTACTTACTACAAGTACTGGAAAACAAAAACATGCCTAGAAATGAAATCTTCCAGATTTCATACATGTGGAAACATACATGCACTCTCTGCAACAATGTGACACAAGAACAAATCCCCAATGAACGCTTTGTACATATATCAATACCTAATCTTCACTTCATTCCATTTCAGCAACTTGTACAAAATGCAAACCATGGTAGATTATGTTCTACGTGCAATTTGGATAATCACTCCACCTTACTCATACAAACACAGGGTAGATACGTAATACTAATGTGTTTATGTTACAATGCAGATGGTACAAAAAATAACCGCAAGTTGACTGGATTCACACATGTTCAAGTATCACTTGGTAAGAAAACCTTCTCAACAATAGGTATAATCTACCACGCAGGAGCCACAACCAATTCAGGTCACTACACTGCATATATAAAAAAGAATTGTGGATGGTTTGAATGTAATGATAGTAACATTACTCAAAAGCAGAGATTACCAACAAATCTTACAAACGCTTATTTAATCTTCTTAAAACCAAAATTTATTAACTAAACTATACTTAAACCTTAACTAAACTCCTATTAAAAAACTATAAACTGTTAGAATATGCCAACAGGTATCTAACTGCCCCAATATTCCACAACAACTAAACAGATACATGAATACTACTAAATTATATAAAAAAAGTAGATTGTTAGAATACACCAACTGGTATCTAACTGCCCCAAGATTTTACAATAACCAAACAGATAAATCAATACCACTTCATTATAAAAAAAAAAAATCTATAAACATTTAGAATATGCCGAAAGGTATCTAACTGCACAAGATTATACAAAAATTAAACAGATAAATGAGTACCACTAAATTATATAAAAAATAGACAGTTAGAATACGCAACTGGTATCTAACTGCCCCAAAATTTTACAATATCCAAACAGATAAATCAATACCACTTCATTATAACAAAAAATAGCCAGTTACAATATGTCAACAGGTACCTAACTGCTCCAAAAATCTGCAACAAGCCAATACATAGAGCATTAGCCAGAAACAACAATTGAACACTGACAACAAAGAAACAAATAGACTGTAGCCTAACAAAAAGTTTTTTTTTTTTAATCCAACATGGATTATTTTTTTCTCCCACAGACCCAATGATTTTCGCAACAAACACAGAAAGTGAGCAAATTACACAGTACACTGGTTTGTAATCTACTAAATATGAGTGTGGAAAAAATGTTGATTATTCAATGTTATAAGTCATTACAAAATACCAATACTAACATGATCTTTTCTTTTATCACAGAAATGAACAAGAAATACATGCATACCAGTTACTAAACCAAACAGTAGGTATATTATAATAAGCACAACCATCACTGCAAATCACGCCCAAAGTGACTTATAACTTCGGTGCTTATAAATTTGGGCTTGTCCATGCACCCAAGACTATAGGCCCTGCCTACAACCACCGCAGCATATTACACCCATAGTGGCTTACAACTTTGTTGCTTATACATGTGTTCTTGGATCCCAAAGTTATTAGTCACTATGGGTGAAATATGCTGCGGTAGTTGTGGCCAGGGCATAGATGGGCATGACCAGGGCATATGGCTATGCTCCCAAGACTCTATGCCCTGGCCAAAACCACCGCAGCATATCACACCCATAGAGTCAAAAATTTTGACTATGCCATAAGGGTACTTTTAATGTCCACGGACATGATGAGTGTTCTTAGAACAGATTCAACTTGCCAGCGAACAATACGGAGCGCGTCATCAGGACACTCCCATTTTGTTTATTTACGAACATTTCAGGACACGCAAGTGTTCTTAGAACAGTTTCAGCTTGCTTGCGAACAATACAGAATGATGTAGCGTCCTCAGAACACTCACATTTTGTTTATTGATGAACATCCCAGGACACTTCATGTGTTCTCAGAACAGTTTCAACTTGCTTGCGAACAGTACGGACAGTCATACCGACCTCAGGACACCCCCATTTTGTTTATTAGCGAACATCCCAGGACACTTCATGTGTTCTTAGAACAATTTCAACTTGCTTGCGAAAAGAACAGACAGACATACCGTCCTCTAGACACACCCATTTAGTTTATTTTTTAACATATCAGTACACCGCATGTGTTCTTAGAACAGTTTCAACTTGCCTACGAACCATATGAACGAACGTAGTGTCCTCAGAACACTCCCATTTCATTTATTTAGAACATTTCAGGACATCCGTGTTGTCCGCAGACAAATCGAACACAACAAGGAGATCTACCACCTAAATTAATACAACATTTAACCCATCTCTTACTGCCCCACCCTTCCGAAACAGTCTTACACGCCAACACACTCTACTAAATAGCATTTCTCCAACAAGTTGCACCTCGCTGTCCGCGGACGTCTGCGAACTCCAAAAATCTGATGCGCTTCATGATGTGTGTAATTACACAGACACGCTAGTGGCTGTGTAATTATGATTACGTTGCTAATCCCATAGGAAGAGCACTTTTTGGGTGGCTTATAACATCGCTCTCCCTGGACGAATCATCACAAAAAGAGTATATGGCCCACTATGAATTTAGTTTGGTGAGGTTTGGTCCCGGGGGGCAAAGTTATGGGGGGTTCCCAAAACTTCTTTTTTTCCGATAGACTGAATGGGGAAAAAACTTTGCTCATGCCTACAGCCCAAACCGCTGGCTGGATTTTCACAAAATATGAGGCAGGAGCAGCGGCTTGGTCCTGAAAGCGTGCTTTAGTAAATTTGGTGAAAATCCATCCAGTAGTTTTTATTAAAATGACTAAAAAGTAGGTCACAAAAAATGAGTGATATCTATGTCCGCTCCGAGGACACACTTCCCTGTCCCCTCTGTGGACAGGGCACCAATTAGGTAATCGGCTTGCGTCATGTCCGCGGACATACCATGTGTTCGCTGTTTGGTTGGGATGAAGCATGAGTTGCGTCGGATTGTTTTGATGCGCCCACCATCTTGGATCCGTGTTTGGTGTCCACAGACATTGCGCTAAAAACAAATTAAAAAACACAACATTGCATTTGTTATACTTATCAAATAATCTTTGGGTAGGTGAGGGTTGATGAGGTTGGGATGGGATATGGCTGCAAGAAGCAAAAAACAGTTGTTTTTTTGTCGCAAAAGTCACACTGTACATTTGGAAGTGTTCCACAATATGTGCCTAACGTACAGGCAAAAGAGATTGCATTTTGGCATTCAAGTGATGGAGATGTATAATCATGGAATTGTGCAATTGTAAACATAAATTGATGCTTCTGCAGTCTGCAACCCCTACCTTACCTTGTGGTATTACAGAGTAATACTACATTCCGAATGCCTTTTCCTCTATATTGTTTATATTGGTTGCCCAATATTTATTAATATTAAATAGAAGCGATTTCAGGTTATTTTACACTCTTAATTAAAATTATTGATGTTTATAAATTCATGTGCTGGTGCTACATCCAGATCGTGTCAAATAAAGGGCTAATGATATCTGTGTTAAAATGTAATTAAAATAATAATGGAGTCAGACTGGCGCCCCCTAGAGCCTGGCACCTCAGGCAGCCACCTGCAGTGCCTGATGCATGTGGATCAGAATAACAGTTTTCATGAATGCAGTGAGGCAAGTTGTTGCAAACTAAGAATGTATGTTGATTCTGAGTGAAGGTCACCAGCTTTGAATTTTTGCTTGTGAGCTAAGGAAACCCACGCATTGGACACACAGTATAAGGTTCAATTGTTTTTTGACCTTGAGAGAAAGGGACCATTCGGAAAGGAATTGAATGAAAGGAGGTTTGTAATAATGAAGATATGATAAGGTTATGTACTCCAAAACTGGGCTAAGGAACATGTAAATTCAGTTTATGAAGAATCGTTGGTGCGAACGCAGTGTGCGTTACGCTCTGAGTTACGCCAAGAGAATGGAAATGGTGTATATAATGTAAGTATGATTTCCGATGATTGTATACCTGAACAAGCATTAACTTATTATTATCTGAACATTATTTCTGGGTTACATTCTATTTGTTTGTTCTATGTGGCATATTGCAATGAAACGCAAGTACAACCTTTTTGTGTATTGGTCTTTCTAGCATGCTTATTGGGAGTCCAGCATTGAGGTGCATGTAGACCACCACTCGTTTCCCCCAGGTTCAACGCTAATATTTTATTAAAATATCATGTACGACCATCTTGATTTGTGTACCACTTTCCACGTTGTTTTCTCTCTGTTGAGATTGTTTAATGTATGTGCTAATTGTTAGTTTAAACTCTATGCCAAATTAATAAGTCAATAGATAAATTGCAATAAAGACCGGCTAGTGAGACACATTTCTGTTATGTTTTCAAAACAGGTACATCCTGCCATTCTGTGATTGTCACAGATTCCAGATGCCAACTGACAGGTTTTCTAACCGTCAGCTGCATATAGTTGTGAACAACTGGATCACAGTGACTCTTTTTTGGGACGATCGCCAAGGGCCCATATACCCTTACGCTGCACTAGCGATTAGGAGCAACATAACATGCTTTACTGTGGTCTAGCTCCAAGTTGATGCAGAAGCACTGTAATTCACTGTGCGACACAAGCGCTTTTGTTACCGAAAACGAACACCTTGTGTACGCAAAATTGAATATGGCAATAGTCAGATGTTCTCAGAGCATTTATTGTGAAATGAAAGTACTTTACAAATTGTAGAGTGTTGTTGTTTTCTTTTAAAGTATGGTTTAATATTCAGAATTGTGACGTGCTGTGTTGTGAGTCGATGTGTGTTGATTTTCGGGTTCTGCGTCAGGTCACGTAGGTGATTATGGGCGCTTTTGGCTACGCTGACGAGGAACGTCACCAAGAAAGGTGGAGAATATCACTAGATTTGGTGATGTGAGGATCAGGGGCTGGGCATATGATTTATTGACGTTAGGGCAGTTTACCTTAGGCCGATGAAGCAATAGATAAGATTACCACAAGATGGCCATGCCCTGCTGCCAAATTGTGCATGTCTATAAAAAAGGAAACGTGAGGTAAGGTGCATTTAAAATGTTTTTGCGATAGATCAACGTATGTATAAAAATACATGCCTGAACCCTCGGGACAATCAGATTTTCTGTGCATTGCACTTGTCAAACCTATCAAATAATCTCTGGGGAGCTGAGGGGTGAAGAGGATGGGATGGGAAATTTTCTGACCTGATTTCGAATGAGTTTACAAAGTTTGGTGGGATTTTGTGAAGGGGCAAAATTAGAGGGGGTGATAAAATAATCTAAAGGCTTATGAATGAGGTGTCATTTGATGAATCTACACTTCTTTTGGCAAACTGATAAAAGATCTAGATATAGGGCCTCATTATGACCCAGGCGGTAAGGGGTTAACGGCGCCGTAAAAGGTGTTGGCGCCGTTAAACCCTTACTGCCTAATTACGAGGTCCCTTTGTGGGTGCCGACCTTAACGGCTGGTTTTACCAGCCGTTAAGGAAGGAACCCGCAAAGGGACTTTCGAGGTAATTATGGTACTGCAATTTGCGGTACCGTAATTACCGCCTTCCCCATTCCCATTGAGCCCTATGGGGCAAAAATGGGAATGGGGAAAGGCCAATGGTGAATGGGGAATTACCGCCCTGCCAACCTTGGAATGGGGTGGTAATTCCGCCATTCACCAAGGCGGAGTTGGTCAAATACCGGCGTCAACCATGGCACTAATAGCACCATGGTTAACGCCAGGGTCGTAATGAGGCCCATACATGTTTTTTGCGAAGTTTGGTGGGATTCTGTGAAGAGGGAGCAACATTAGAGGAGGGGTCCCAAAATAATGTAAAGGCTTATAAATGTGGTGCCATTTGAGAAATGTACACAAAGGTTTGCAAAAAGATTATGGATCTAGATATAAATGTTTTCGTAAAGTCTCAATGTATTTTGTGAAGTGGGAGTAGTTTATATGACGATTGTATGTGCATTAATTTGACACTTTTGAAAAAATAAAATGTGGGTGGATTTCCAGCAAACTTGCGGAAGACGCATTGGTCATGGGGTTTTCTTATTGCCTTTTGCAGGCTGCATGGAAAGCGAAGAGGGGCCCTGTATGGAGTCCCCACCTTCCCTTTCCATGGTGGCCATCTTGGAAAAGGATTTTACTTCCTAAACCGGGACGCCACAGGTGTCCCGGTTTAGGATGTAAAATCCTCTTTTTTAGTACCACAGGTTCCCGCTTTGGGAACCTAGGCTGATAATGGCCTTCATCCCCCATTTTAGGGGCGGGAATGGGGGGATAATGGTCCAGAGACCTTGTTATCCTTGTTATCCGGCTTCGCTTGGCTGATAACTTGGGCTGCTGGGCCGGTATCCACTGGTCCAGTCCCTGGAATGTAGGATGAACGCCCCAATATTCCCATTAGTACAACATAATGCAAATGGAAATGTTGGAAAATCTTATTGAGTCTATGTACTTTACTGAGAAATATAAAGTAGATGGATAGATGGAGTCTATGCGGTTTTTATTTAGTTGTATTTTTTAACTGTGAAAGGTGGTTTGTAAAGGAAGATTTATTTTGTTTTTGGATGGATTTTTTTGGCAGGAGAGCTTAGAACGAAAGGTGGGGAGGGAAATGAGGGAAGGGGCACCAAACACTAATATGGAAGTGCAGGTGGATAGGGGAAAATGTGGTGTGTGTGTTATTTCTAAGGTAGGGGGCAGTGTTTCACAAGCTCCTTGATTACAGCAGCGCTGGTGTCTCTTGGGGAGGAGGGATGGCCTTAGCTGATGCCATTTTAAGATAAATAGCAGTTTTGCTAAAAGAATGTACTGTGTACTAGATTGTTAATGGATGAGTAGGAATAGGTGTTAGAGCTGTGCAAGGGAAATTTTGAAGTTGAAAGTTCCTAGATCAGTAGAAAATGCAGTTCCAAACTGTCCGCGAAGCACAGATCTTATTGTGAAGTGTGTACGGGTTCTCGGACATGTCATCATGATGCGCGCCAGCATATGGTCATGTGGCACTCTCCGGAAGGTCTGCAATAAAGTCAGATGTTCGTAGACATTATGGTTAAGTTGCACTAATAAAAACGTATGAAATTCAATGAAAAAGCTTTGTTAAGTGGACGTTATGGTTAATTTGTGCTACTAAAAACCTGTGAAATTCAGTGAAAAAACATTGTTAAAGGGACGTTATGGTTCTAAGTAAAACCGAAAAACCCATGAAATTCGCCAGTTATGGTAAGCTAAGCAACCATAACTCGCGCCACCACCGTGCCTGTCTCACTCTTTTTTCCTTTACTGATATATCTAGGCCAGTAACAGTCAGGAACAAAAAAAATCACTATAATATAGTACAAAGTACTATATGTGTAGACTTAAACTTCAAATATGTTCTTAAAGTAATTCACTTAGGGTCCACTCAAAGCAAATGAAACATATACAAAGGGGAAAACACAGACTTGGAATACAGCAATGCTTTCTATGTATGAAGATGATTAGTAAGCTTATCAACATTGTCTTATAGTTGTGTTATTTTTTTATTACTGTACTTTCCCTGCATATGCTCATATTTGTACACATTGCACTTACACTACTTTCCTTAGGGTCTAGTCACAATATGTGATAGTTATACATAGGGGAGTAGTAGCTTTGAAGCACAGCAATCATTTCTGTGCATGAAAATAATCAGTTAGGTTATGAAGATTGTCGGGAATACTGCTTTTTTTTTGTTTACTTCACTTTCCCCGGATATGCTCTATTTGTATGTGTTGTTGTCTGTTTGTGTTCTGTGTGCAGTAATGGGAGAATAGAGTAAGTGGGTTTGATTAGATGCTTATTAAATGTTTCACAGTACGCAAGACTCTAATAAGAAAGCATTTATAATTTTAGTATTTAACATGGCACTTTTATTAATATTGCATCTTCATCATGTCTGCTGCATACTATGCCTATGTTAATACATGTGTACCTTAGTATATTGGAAAAAACTTCATAATGCAATGCTATTTGGAATAATGTATTACTTAATGCACTACGTACGTCATGATATTTAGTCCAATGATCCGTGACACTTTTTTATTAACATTACAATAAGAATCCCCTGTGCAGTCTTTTCATGAAAGGTAAATGCACATGTGATGTCATCAGTGATGTCATCAATTACATTTGTGATGTCATCTTTGATGTCCTGGTTGTTAGTCTTAGCAGTGCAAGGTGGTGGCGCGAGTTATGGTTGCTTAGCTTACCATAACTGGCGAATTTCAGGGGTTTTTCGGTTTTACTTGGAACCATAACGTCATAACGTCCCTCTAACAAAGTTTTTTCACTGAATATATACATATATATATACATATACATATATATATATTATATATATATATATATATATATATATATATATATGTATATGTATATATATATATATATATATAATATATATATATATATATATATTCTATATATATATATATGTGTTACACGGACTGCGTAGAATCGGTGTAGTTATGGTTAAGTTGCTCAACTCATGGAGCAGTTTTTAGGGGCCTATACATTGGCATTGTTTGACAAATCCTCACTAAACTTTGCAAAACAATTATATGGGCACCTCAAAGAGATTTCTTTAAATTTGCTGGGGTTTCGTCCAGGGGGTGAGGGATCAAAGATATAGGGGGGCCCTAAAACGTTTGACATCCTCAGAAATAATGGAAGAAAATGTGGCTCTGCCCAACAGCCCAACCACTGGATGGATTTCCACCAAACCTGCGTGAGTAATGGTGGCTTGGTCCCTAAGGCATGCTTTGTAAATTTGGTGTAACTATGTCCAGTAGTTATTTTTAAAAAATGCCCAAAAAGTAGCTACAAAAAATTCATGATATCTGCGTCCGGTCTTTGGACTTATTTCCTGGTTTGGTCTCCGTGGATGCCTCTGGACCAATTGGGGTGAGGCGTGGTGTTCGCAGACATCAAACATGCATGCTGATTGGATGTTGAAAAACATGAGGTGCGTCATCATTTTTAAAGCGGTCACCATGTTGGATCCACGGAGTACAGCTTTTGACTGCATACAGTGTGGTCGGTAAGGAGTGTGGAAAATACATTTGGGTTGATTTTGTGGCTGAAATAAAGAGTGGAAAGGTGAGGGAGTGGAACAAAGTTAAGATGGAGTTGTTTTTGTGGGTAGATAAAAGCTGTGCAGGTGCCGCTAAGTCTGCAGTCTATTTTCCTGTCCGCGAATATGAACATATGTCCGCTGACGTTTTTGGGATTGGGGGGGGGGGTTCTGGGTGTGTCATGTTAATTGAAGGTTTAATGTACATGTCTATTATATAGTTTCATTCTAATGTTGTGGATGTGGCCATTGTCCAGATTCTTGTAGGCATGGCTATAGGCCATTCCCCCAAGAATCTGGACACTGGCCACTGTCATAATGATATGTGTATAGTAATTATAGGTACTCTAGGTGGAGTATACAGTATTGGTAATATGGTGGAATGATATAATTGAATACTATCTGGTATTTATGATTGTGTTACTATTGGGGATGCTGCTTATGGAATGTGTAGTTTCTTTGTGAAGAAAAAAGTATAATACTGTAAATGGATACTTAGTTGCATATGGTAATAAGGCTGGAAATCTGTTGCTTTTTCTGTGAAAGAAAACAGTATGCTTTGTTAAAGTCGAAAGTTTAAAACCTTTTATTGCATACAATTGTATGTATAGATTTACTTTTTGGACCCTCATAAATAATACATTGTAGGTAATATGTTTGGTACAAGATTAGCGCGTGGTACACCGTTGTTGTATTAACATGAAATAATCTTTGGAAGAAGAAAAATCCATTGTGGATAACAAAAACAAAATACTATATTTACATTCAGTTTTTGGCATTTACATGATTTTAAACATTATACATGTTACTGAATACATGTGTTTTTGTTTTGGGATTAATGTAGCACCTTAAGCCAAAATGCTGTGCATAAGATCATAAAAGCAGTACAAGATAGAAGAAAAATGGGAAAAGAAAGTAACATGGTGAAATCAGCCTTGTCAATCGGAATGGAGAAGATAGAATTTCAGTAATGCACGAAATAAAGGATATAAATAAATGGCACAAAGAGAAAGTAGGAGGGCATTGTAGTGCAAGGGAGCCAACCTAGACAAGGAATGATAACGTGACTGAGCACAAGGAGGATGAGAAACAACAAGAATAAATTGAAAACAAGAGCAGAGAGAAGTGTAAGCGGTATAGAATGTGACAAGTGAGGAAAGATATAAAGGTGCAAGGCCATAGAGATATTTAAAGACAAGACACAGAAGGTTAAATTTAAGTCAGGACTGAAATGGGAGCCCACTATGAATAAGAAGAGATGAGACAATAGAGTTTCAGTGGGGCAAGAACATAGAGAAGAAGAATGGGAGCATTGAAAACAGATTTCAGAGGGGCAATGCGAGTGAGAGGGAGACCAAAGAGAGAAACATAATAATAGAAGAATTGCAAGAACATTTGTGATAAAATCAGCAGTTTAGTGGCATCAAAAGTCAAAAAGGGACGATCTATACAAATGGTATACGGGTGAAAGTGACCGGCAAGTGAGGATACAGAAATGTGATACGTAATAGATAGATCAAAGTCTTTTTTAGAGTCCCAGGTTGCAAGCCATAGGAGAAATAGGAAACTGAGAGGGAGGTGATGAAATTAGAAGAGGATACAGGGTTGTATTATCTGGAAGAAAACGTGCCTCAGTTTACGCAGCATTGAGTACAATAACATGTTCCTACATCCAGAAGTTGATGGCTGAAAGGCATGTCAAATGTTTGTGATGGACTTCAGGAGTGAAGCATGAGAAACACAGGAAGAGCTGACTGCCATCTGCATAAACGTAGAGAAATAGATTAAAGGATGAGATCATTTCAGACAGGGAAGTGGTATAGAGTGAGAAGAGAAAAGGACCAATAACTGTGCCTAGAGAGACACCTTGGAGTGAATAAGATGATGAACCTGCCCAGGAGGATGAGGATAGAGAAGTTTGTTATAGAGGGTGATTAACAGTGTTCAAAGCTGCAAAAAAGTCAAGAAGGATTAGAAGAGATTAATGTTTAGAGTAACGCACAGAAAATAAAGAATTTATAACAGAAAGAAGAGCGGTTTCAGTCAAGTGGCAAGGCCGAAATCCTGGCTGAAAGCGAGGGAGAATAGAATTAGCAGAAACAAAGGTAGAGACTTGAATCAAGATGTTCAAGTAGTTTAGAGAGATATGGGAAAAGAGAGATAGTGCTAAAATTTGAGGCAAACAAGGAATCAGCAGTGGTTTTCTTTGGAATACAAATGATAGAGGCATGCTTAAAGACAGAAGAAAAAAAAAGGTTGAGAGACAGATATTGAAAAATAGGAAACTAGAGAAGGATACATTTTGGGAAAAGGTGACGAGGGAATAGGGTCAAGCGCCCGGGACAACATAAGACAAGCCTTGTCATGGGGAATAGCGGAGAAGCAAGGAATCGTAGTACTTGGAGGTGAAGTAAGAGAAGTAATGGTAGCTAGAAAGCTAGAGGCTCAATGGCGTCACAAAGAGAAGCCACCTTTGGGAAAAAATACAGAGCAAAATCAGAGACAGATAAAGTAGAATTGCCGGAGTGATCAGGAGTAAAAGGGGCGATAAGACGTTAGAGGGTCTATAATAGACATTTAGGATGCTTTGACTGGGCTTGTAGAAGGTCAGAGAAGTAGGAAGGTTTGGCTGATAAAAGACAGTCATCATAGAGAGTGTGATAAGAGTAATAAGAAATATGATCTCCCTCAGACATGAGCTCAAGCCAGCGTCTTTCAAGGTGACAAAGAGCACGTTGCATGGCGCAGAGATGGAAGTAGAGCCGAGGTTGAGTGGGTTTACGAGAAAGGGTGGAAAGCTAAAGTTGGATGGAGAGCACCTTAGGTGGAAGAGAGCAAGGATGAAAGCGTAGAAACAGCTTTGTCAGCAGATAAAGTAGCAAAGGAAGTATAGGATGTAAGAACAGCAGTATATGAGGAAATAAACAAGGGGGTGTTGAATGAGCATAAGACAAGCTTGTGGTACAAACGAGAAGCAGAGGAAAGGGAATCAGAGACAACAAACATAGGAAAAATTGAGACAGATAGAAAATGATGGTTAGAGAGATAGATTGGGAGTGAGAACACAGAGCAAGTAGAAAGGGAAGGAGTAACGATAGGTCCAGGAAAGAGTCTGAGATATGAGAAGGAGGAGTAAGAAGAGAGAGAGGAAATTTGAATCAAGAACAGCAAGGAAAGGGAGAGAGGAATGTACAGAGGAAAGATGGAGATTGAAATCTCCCAGAAGAATACACAGGGCAGTAGATGGAAGAACAGAAGAAAGGCGTATTTCAATGCCATCACAGAATGATCCAACTGAACCAGGAGGACGATAGATAAGTAGAAAAGAAATAGGATGAGGCTTAGAAAAAGAAGAATATGAAAATTCAAATGAAGAAAAGACAGGAAGAGTCAGAATAGTTGGGACAAGAAAAAGGAAGAATGATAAAGAATGCGAATACCGCCACTATGAGAGGTTGAACGGTATCACTACATATTATCCCCACCAATAATTGCGCCGTATATACGGTCGTTTGGAACAGCCATTGGCGATATTTTTGGGGGTGATTATTTTTGGGGTTTTTGGGAGTGGGTCTTGCGAGGGTGTCATGTCCCCAGTGCTTTAAAAATAATGCAGGGTTTGCAGGTGTGTCCCCGGCAGGGTCCATGCCTTAATATTGCTGCAAAAATATGGCAATATTTTTGTATGGCAATATTTTTGCGGGGATATTAACACATGGAACCGGTTAAACACCAGGTATGAAATCAAGATGTGAGAGATCTAGAGAGAGAAGCAGGGATGGCAGCATAAGCCACCCAGCCCACACCACAACAAGAAACAATAACCTTGGTATCAGAACATGGGCCAAATCGGAACCCCCACTACCAGAACCTATGGCTCAAATCACTATGACCACACCATCAGTAAACAACCCCACTGTCACATCACAAATAACAGACAAGTCAATGCCCAGTTCAATACAGCCAATCCTTCACTCCAGAACACCTCCACATTATTTAACAGTAACCCCCTGTCGACTTAGAATTATGTTGCACTGAACACTAGTTCATCTGCTAAACTCATGTTTATAAACACTTCCAGTAGCAAAGTACCTAAAACCCCAGCTCACAGCACTGCCCTGTGTTCTTACCACAGGCAGCCTCACCCCTGCCTCGCATTAACCCCTTAAGTGCCAGGCTATTATGTAAGTCTATACAAAAAGCTTGGGCATACTCGTCCTTGGCACATAGGGGGTTAAGAAGACCCTCATAAATGCAAGATCTCTCCCAGCATACATCCTCAACATTCATGATCTTATCATTGTACAAGACCTCGACATGCTTGACATCATGGAAACCTGGATCCAGCAAGCCCTTGCCTCGGGCACTCTCAACAGCACTATCAAAGTGCTACGCTATCCTCAGAAGTATTAGACTAAACTCAAGAGGTGGAGGTGTTGCACTCATCTTTAGAGAATATCCACAAATTAGACTATCTAACTGTTCAATTGAATAGAATTACGAGCTCCTATCAGCCAGAATCTCTCTATCCCCTAATGATTCCATTAAGATCCACCTCATCTACCAACCTCCCGGACCCACTTCCTCCTTTGAGGAAATCATCATTCTCACATTCGGATAAAGCATATAACCCACCTCCCAATCTATAATGCTTGGGGATCAAAAACCTTAGTCACAATGACCCCACAGACTCTACTGCCACATTGTTGGCTAATGCACTCTCTGTCCTTGGCTACATAGAGTGCGTTTCTGACCCTAGCCACTTCAAGGGAATAACACTTGCCTGGATAGCTGACCTTAACAGTCAGATTACGATCACCTCCAATACACCTTGCCCATGGTCACACCACAATATCATGACCTTCATTTTCCACTCGATGAAACATCAGCTGCCTGCCCCTCAGTCCTACCCCCCACCTTGGCCAATAGCTTCCAGATGATATCCAAAGTCTCAATCTCTCCATTTCTCGCACCTCTTCTATCTGAGCAGCTTAACTCAATTGACCCAAGAGACCTAGCAGACCTTTACTGGAATACCCTTACCAAGGCAGTAGACTCAGTGGCACCTCTTCTTCCTAGAAGAGCAAAACCATTACATCACATCAATTTCTGGTACACCCCTGAGCTCCAAGACCTGCGATCAAGAAAAAGACAGGCAGAAAACGCCTGGCAAAAAACACCCAACGACCATGCCAAAGCAGCATTTACTCTGATCTCCAAAGAATACTAGCAGGTCATCATTGAAGCCAAAGCATCAGCCTACAACAAAAGAAACACCAACACAACCTCTAACTCCCAAGTCATTTTTTAAATCCTCAAAGAGTTAAAAATGCCCTCCTCCCCGCCCATCACTATCTTGCAAATCGAGACTTGGTGCATTAAATGCAGTCCAAAAATAGCCTCTCTTCAATAGAAAATGGAGGAAAAGAAAGGACGTATCACCACTCCCACAACCCTCCCCCTCACCACAAATCCCTAGAAAACACCATTCCACTTTAGAGAAATCTCAGAAACAGAAATGGCCAACATTCTCAGAAATTGCAAACCCTCCAGTTCCAAAGGAGACATCTGCGCAGGCAGCACCATCAAAAACTGCTCAGAAACACTAGTCCCTTTTATTACCAAATGTATAAAGGCCACTTTTGCCTCGAGTCCCAGCCTAAAGGAATCTTGGGTCTGGCCATTACTAGAAAATACAACGCTCGACCCAGCAGAATCTAATAACTACCACCCCATCACCACGGTTCCCTTCCTACTAAAGATCCTAGATAGAGCAGCTTACAACCAAATCTGGCTATTTCTGGAATCTAACAACATCCTAGGCATGCACCAATCAGGCTTCCGTCCAGGCCACAGCATAAAGTCAGTGCTATTAGATCTGAAAAATCAGTTAGACGTTTTCAAAGATGAAGGCAAGCCTGGCCTCTTCCTCCTCCTTGGAGCTTCAGCTGCTTTAACTTGGTGGATCATAATACACTATGCCACCACTTGACATCTGCTGCTAATTTCTCCCACAACGCCAAGACTTGGATAGCTTCCTACCTAGAAGGAAGATCCATGAGAATCTTCTCTGTCTCAACCAGTGTCCCTCCCATCCCAATTCCTTGTGGTGTCCTACAAGGCTCACGTGTCTCCCCATCCCTTTACAATATTTTCTGCAAACCCCTCTTGTACCTCCTGGACTCCATCAGCATTTCTTACATAAACTATGCCGATGACACCCAAATCCTCCTACCCTTGTCAGGCAACCGTACAGATGATTCTTGCACTATTAACAAAATCTATGCCACCATCCAGGCCTGGATGCCTACCAATGGCCTATGTCTCAACAATGACAAAACAGAGATCCTCCTGGCTGGGTCTTCAGTTATGCTGAAGAAGCTCAACTCTAAATTCACCCGTATCACTATAGATGGAATACAGATCCCAGTTTCAACTTCAGTGAAAACACTGGGTGTCCACCTTGATGCATCCTTTTCAGGTTATCATCCATGTACTTTCTGGAGAGAGGCGCTTGCTAACTTTTTTGAAAACTGTTTGCAAGGAACTTGCGGTTGGTCACCCTGAGTTACCTGGGTGAACCTGGGAATGGACCCCCTGCTCACTGTGCTCAGAGAGGCACAGCTCGACCTCACTGATGAGGCCCAACAAGGCTGAAACATGTGTATGGGGTTGCTGTTGGTACTCTTGTTCAGAAGGGAATTGCCATAGAAAAATGTTTTGAGAATCACCTGTGTAACTGGTTTCCACAACAGCCCCCACATGCCCTCGGGGTTTAGGCACATTACAAATGCAAAAAATAAATAAAATAAATAGATAGACAAATCATTAATCAGGGATGTGCTCTTATGACGCCTGGTTGCAGAGAGTGCATGTATGTTTTCACATATATGAAATCTGGACAAATTTATTTATAGGGATGTTTTTGGCTTCTAGTAGTTGTAGTAAGTGTGTTAGGAATGCTTGTGGATCTTCCTATGTGTTTATGGTGAATTTTACCTTTCCTGTACAGTCAACCAATTCTTGCCTTATAACTTAGAGATGTCTCTCTTTGTCTTCTGATGAATCAGCAGTTGTTGTTTGTTGTTTTAGTGGTATTGCAAGGATATCTGGTATTATTTTGGTTTGTACTTTCTTTTTTTGAGGTATAGAGCACATATCTAGATGAGGTTTTGTAGTGCATGTATCCTGTTGTATTCCAGGATGTAAGGAATGTCTGCATTTACTTTGTTTGTATTAAGGTTAACTAGGAATAGACCATTGAGTGAAAGTACTACGTAACTCATATCTTCTTTGAAGATTGTGCTGCCAATGTCAATCAATGCATGATCTAGAGTTAGACCTTGTGATTTGTGAATAGTGACAGAATATGCAAGAGAGAGAGATAATTGTTCTCTGCATAGGTACATGTCTTTGAAAAAGGAAATATGCTATTGTGCTGCCTATTCTTTTACCATCTCCAAGTTTGTCAATATATATGTTGACAAACTGAATGTTGTTGTCATGCAGATATGTTTGGAATCCAACAACTGTACCAATTGCTGCACTGACTAAACCTTGTTCTATGTCAAGTTTACATTTTGGAATTACTCTGCAGTTTAGACACACAGTTAATCGTGTTTCTAATCTAGGTGTTGTGTCTATGCTATTTATTTGTGCTGTTGCTTAGTGACACATAGGGAATGTCAAACCATGCACTTCTAGTTTGTCTGTGGAGCTAATACGCACTATGGGTTGCATTTCTTTTATCAACATTGTGTTGTTGAATTCACTACAGCTTGCAAGGTTTGGCATTAAGGACATGTATTTTATATTTTGTTGAGTTAATTGTTTCATGACATCAGGGGCAGATGCATTTTGCCCATATATCTCATGGATAAGTCTAATTTGTAAGATGGATTTTGCATCTTTAGTAACCAAACCAGTTCTTATTCTTTTTAAAATGTTAGCATAGGTGAGATCTGCAGACTGGCCCATGTTTTGAGCTAGTTCTCTGTAGTGAAAATGTTGACAGAACTTTAGATTTCCAATGTTGCTGAGTGTATTATGGTTGAAAATAGGTTGACATTTTACTGGTGTTAATTGTAGGAGGTCTCCACAAACTACAATGTGTTTTCTTCCAAACAGTTCTTCATAGTCAGGTTTTAGGATTTCTTGCATTCTTAGATGAATTAAAGCCAGAATGAGATTGGAAACCATGCATACCTCAACAATCAGGAGGACTTTCATTTGTTTCAGAATTCTGTGTACTTCAATAGCAGCTTCTGCTGATAATTTGTAGTATTCTAATTTGTTTTGAGAGGATCATTAGTCGGTGTATAGTTACACCTCATATGTTGTAGGCATGTAGACCTGTGGCGACTGTTACAATGTCTAAAAGGTTGTTGTTTGTTAAGTCTTGTAAAAATGTGCTGATTATTTTAATGTATTTATTCTTTAATGTGATTTAGTTTAAGAAACTCAAACTTTACACATAACATACAAATATACACATATAGCAAAGAACAAACTAAAAAGGGAAGGAAAAAAGAAAAATAAATATAATAAACATACAACCTTAACCAATAAGGAATTACAATTAAAAATAGAATAAACCTAAAACATGCAATATTACTTTCTCAGATTCCATGACATCTTTGTCTCTTAAAATGAGATTCAAGAGTCGAGTTATATTCGACATACTATACATGCTAATTCAAACTTTCCTCACAGGGTTCATGAATTCATTACAGGTTACAACGATTCTAACAATTGCCCCCATAGCAAGATCTCATTATCTTAGCATTACAACTCTCATATTTCTCACATCATGGGACCCAGCTTGGAATCAATTGTCAACCATATATTATAAAGAGTGATAAACAGGTGCATATTACAAGTGTTCGTGCAATATAGCCAGAATGACATTTCACTGATGGTTTCAAAATTATGTACATATTTGCCAATGTGTAACTGGAT
Organism: Ambystoma mexicanum; assembly: GCA_002915635.3. Taxonomy (NCBI): domain Eukaryota; kingdom Metazoa; phylum Chordata; class Amphibia; order Caudata; family Ambystomatidae; genus Ambystoma; species Ambystoma mexicanum. Next base: position 845,147,680 of record CM030321.1, on the reverse strand, counting down.
TGTGCCGGTCAATATATGGCATTCCGTTAATAGATGTTTGGCTGTCTCCAGTGATTCAGATATATTACAGAGGCAACAGACTCGCTCTTGAACGGGAATATTTTCTCTAGTCCCCAAGATCATCCTAGTAGGTAATTGTTCCATTCTGAATAGGATGATGAAGTGTCTGAGCCTTTTATCAGGACAAAGGTTCAAATATACCTGTGGCTTCATAAAGATATATTGCCTATATTTGACAAAATGGTAGCTCTTCAGCGTGCTCAAGTGGGCAAAGTTCTCTAACCAGTCCCAACGGTCCACACGTTTCCCAAGCGCATTTTGGACTCCCTTCGAGTAGACGGCTCCTCTATGGGTCCAACCTATATCCGCTAGGTACTTTGTCATTGATTTGAATAGTGGGGAGGTGCTATGTTTTTTGGCCCATTTTTTGGCAAGTAAAAACATTTAGCCAGAACCAGCTTCCCCACTTACATACAGGAGCAGAAGTTAAAACAATTTTGTGCAAGAGGTTTTAGTTTCATGTTTAAAACCATGTCAAATTTCAGCAACTTCTAGAACATGGTGAGTTGTTCATGATTTGTCTGTGATTTGAGCACTGACAGTCGTCTTCAGATTGCTTCGATTGATATATAGTATGTTCTACCTCAAACATGGCTATTTCTACTTCATTTAGAATGAGTGGTTCTCCAAGTGGTTCTTGGCTTTATTTAAGAGACGAATGACTGCCTTCAGGAGTGTATTTATTTAGTAGAGTTCAATTTCTTCCTCTTGTTAGTGTTCATTGTCCAACATTTGTTTGCATTTTTTTTTAATTGACATTTGTTACACTGCTTTATGTGAGTCATGGACACCTAATAATTTTTCTTCTTTTCTCCAAGGTTTAAAAAGTTGTAGTAAAGCCATGTAATAAAGTTCTCTATGTTGCAGAGATTTGAATGATAACTTTACATGATTAATTAGACTGGGTTTCGTAAGTTTTACTTGGCTTGCTTCACAAGTTGAGACTGAATATTTGCCAGTTTTCTCATTTCTCATCTGGCATGACATTGTGTTTGTAGGAGTAGTTCTGGGCTATGTCGTACAGGCACATATTTTCCAAAGCTCTACTTCTGTTTGGATATTATTTGTCAATTAAATTGTTTATTTTTTATTTATTTTTAGTAATTTTTTTTTTATTTCTTTATTAGGTTTTGAAAAATTGTTCAGGTCAACTTCATATATACACACAGCATCATACATTATTATAATTAGTTCCAGTTATTACCCACCCTCCCTCACACCACCCCCTATATCAGCCTAGATATAATCTCCTTCTCTATTCTACTAGTCCTTTCTGCTTCTCTCCTCTTCCTTTCTTAATACCTTATTCCACTCACCCTCTAATCTTGGTTAAATAGCGTCACTGTGAGTGCAATCCACTGCAATATATCTGTCCCTGGGTCTAGCTTCTTTTCCCCTATCGCCTTTTCCCATGCTCCCGTTTCTGCCGCCGTCCATTTACACAGGTCTTCACACCATTTACTAATGCCTGGCCCTCCTTCTATTTTTCAATTCATCACTATACTGTGTTTAGCTAACACATATATTAGGTCTTTGAGCTTCTCTATTGGTTTTTTATTTGTGCTTCTTCTGGAGAGCCCAATTATGCACGCTTCTGGGGTTTGGACATCTAAATGTATGCCCACTCAGGCCACTTTGTTTACAATTTTCTTTTAGAATTCTTGAATGATGCCACATTCCCAGAACATGTGTGTCATACCTGCATTTCCCCCCTTGCATTTTGGACAGATCTACATGCCTGCTCCTCTGAATCTGGCTATTGCCTCAGGCATCAGGTGCGCTCTTTGTGTGACATATAATTGTAATAGTTGTAACTTGGCATTTCTGGAAACCTTCTTATGATAAATGACCACTTTTCGCCAGTGCTTGTCTTCAAAGGGTTTCCCCAGTTCTTCCTCCCATCTCCCTCTGCATTTCAGTTCCTCCCTAGAGGGGTTTTGTATCAATTCATCACTTTTCTTGATATGACGTGTCCTCCCTCTGAGATGTTTATTATAGTTTCTATTTCTGTCAACTTTTATTTTTTAATTATAGTGTCCTTGTCTAGATAGAACAAGCCTTAGACACAGACAAAAAATACAATATAAAACAATATAAGAGCAATACATAGGGCATTATAAAACATTATTATTATTATTATTTTTATTCAGTTTTTACACTCCAATAAAAAAGAGAGATAAAAAGAAAACAGCATACGAAAGAAAAACAGTTTAGGAGTCTGCACCTCTTTCCCAGTTCATCGTCTGGTTCACAGCCTTCGTCGTGAACGTGCTGATCATTATTGTAACTACAGGTTAGTCACAGGCTTAGCATCTAAAGTCTCTTTTAGAATACGCAAGAAGGTGGTCAGTGCGCATAAGACCGATCTGTTGGAGCCATCAAACAGTGCTCTCCACCAGTCCTCTTTAGCAAGGAACTGGAATTTGTTTGTGACTGGCCCAAAAATGGTGTTTCTTTGCTGCTCCAGTCCAGGACATGACATTGTCAAGTGTTTAAGGGTTTCATATTTTGCACAACAAAGTCGACATGATAGGTCCGAATCATCGGACTGGGATCAAAAGTTTACACGCTAGGGAACGCGTTAAGCCTAAACTGCAAGTATAATGTTCTCGAGCGTTGATCCGGGAAGCGTGCTAGGTATTCCGGTAACTGGGCATAAGCTCTTGCTTCTCCGGGCGCGTCTTTCATCGTCCGTGAGTCAGATCTCAGTTTACATGTGTTAATCCAGTCAGTTCTCCACATCTTCAGTTTCGCTGAGTCTGGGTTTTCAATCAGAGTTTGCACTGAGATGTCATATGTGTCCAACACTTCTAGGCACAGCGCATTCTATTGGTACAAAATTGTCTGAGTCTTTTCAGTCTCTGTGTTGTGAAGTATTTCAATTTGCTGTGGTGGATTCATTTGGACTGTTTTCCTAAATAAATTTAGGAGGTTCCAAGCGACTCTGGCTTAGATTGAGATGTATCCAAGTTTGTATCTTATGCAGGCCATTGCAATTCCTCTAGGCAGGTGTAGAACTTTCGACCTGAAGATGTTTACTAGTGAGTTCCATACATGATACCCGCAGCCAAAAACATTTTCACCACCATATATCAAGGCTGGTACCACTTTTTGCTTGAAGAACATCACAGTCGGTTTTAGGGAGAATTTGCCAAATTTATTGTTAATCAATGACGCCTGACATGCCAGCTGTCGGCATTTGCTTTTTGTTAGCTCCACCCATGGTGCGTCATTTCTACTAGCACTAATTCTCAACCCTAGATGAGTGGTATTCTTTACTATCCTGATCCGCTCCTTATGAAGGTGCCAATTGAAATTTTTCTTGTTTCCGCTGTTACCCGTTAGTTTTTCAAATATCAGGATTTCACTTGGTGATAATAAGGCCATTCAACGTTAGATATTTTTCCACAGCACAAAGTTTACCCTGAAGGCCTATGGGTGTTGAATCCAAGAGGATAAGATCATCCGCATAAACAAGATAGTCAATGTGAGTGCCATGTATTTTAGGGGGGAAAATATTCAACTCCTTAAAGATCTCTTTGATGTCAGATATAAACAAGTTGAAAATGCTGGCTGCTAGGGGGCATATCAATTGGTGCTGATAAATTTCCCTTAAGATCTAATCTGACTCTGAAGTATTTGTGTGTAATTCACGAATGGCTGCCATAAGCTAGGAGGACAGTTCCATGCACTCAGCTTTCTCCAAAGCAGATCTCTATTTATGCTGTCGAACGCTTGTGATAGGTCTATTAGAGCTAAATAGACCTTTGAGTTTGATCGATGCGCTTCCATCTTCAGAAGATTCAACAACAGGAGGTTGACACCACAGCCCACCCCTTTGACAAAGCCAGTTTGTCTTGGATCGACCCGGTTGCATTCAGTAGACCACTTCTGAAGTTGATGTTGCAACAGGGTGGCAGACACTTTCCCTAACACGTCCAACAGTGCAATGGGTCGATAGTTCTTAGGGTTTCGTCTGTCTCCTTTTTTGAAATAGGCACGATTACAGCAGATTTCCACGAGTTTGGAGTTTTGCAGGATTCGACAACTCTGTTAAGCAGGGTTGTACAAAAGTCTGACCACTCTTCAGGATGGCTTCTAATGGAAACATTTGTGAGACAGTCAGGGCCAGGTGCTCTAGAATCATGCACATTCTTAATAATTTGCAAGATATTTCCTTTATCAAATGCAATTTCCCAATGCGTTAGAAAGGGGGCTTCCCATTCTTCAATTAGTGTATCTTTCCAGAAGAGGTCAGAATAGAACGATATCCACTCCGCTTCTAGTACCAAGTTTGCCTGCAGAGCGTGTTGAGGCCCAAAATTGTTATTTATTAGTCTCCAGTAATCTGCTGACTTGCGACTCGCCATTTTAGACATCATGAACTCAGCGTCATTGTGTAACATGATGGCTTTGTGCGACTTAAGCCAGTTCTTATAGGCTTGTTTAAGCTTTCTTCTTTTTTTGCACTTATTTGAAGTACAGATTTTTGGCACCTTTCTCAAAATCTGTCGCAAGATTCTTTTCTGTTGGGAGATTTCTAAATCATATTTGTGTTTGGGTGTAAACTCAGCATGTCTTAGGTTATTTTTCCTTTCGACATATTGGGACAAGAGATGATTATATTCCAAAGATTCGGAATTCAATTGAAATTTGGCTGAAATGAGAGTCCTTGTTGTCAAGATTTAGACAAATTCTGCCCCCTCCCGTTCTCACAACGTGGGCCCATCGCTCTTGTTTGTGATAAGTAGAGGAGTTGAATTTCAGGGTCACCATGTCATGGTCACTATGAGTCATTTTTATGACTTCAAAAGTGTTTGATCTCATATGGATGTTTCGACCTACAAATATGTAGTCAAGAATTGAACTTTGGTCGCCTCTTCTCCACGTCGGAGCAGCCGGAATGTCACCCAGTGTTTGGCCGTTTAGCATAGTTAATCCCCGAAGTTCCATTTCTATACACCATTGGTTAGTCAAAAGTTCTTCTCGATTGGACAGTTACTTTTTCCCAGGGATTAAGTTCAGGTGGGTGACACAGTCAATATTCAGATCACCGCAAATGATCAAGTCATTAGATTTGCCCATTTCCATTAAGTCATCAATCACAGTTGTCACTTGGTCGATAAAGGATTTGGCTCCTTCAGCATAATGATTCCAACAGAGATTGATGATGTAGAGTTTCAGAATCTGCGCCTGTAGTGACTCAGTACAACTGATTGTCACCACCTGAATGAATGGAGAAAGGTTAGAACAGTTTTCAATCCTAAGGCCGGAATCTGTCTTTGCTGCCACCAAGAGCCCAGCCATAGGTCTCCCCTTGTTCTGTTTAATAGCTGGGTTGTGCGCTATTTCGAAACCTTCAAAAATTGGAGTCTCGTTAAGCCATGTTTCTTGCAAGCAAATGAGGTCCAGATCGACAGCCCAGCTAGTATTGAACAAATGCGAAAAGCCCCTAGTGTTCCAAGATCCCAAGATGTAGTTTGGGCAGTGGTTTAGGGCCTGGCGTTACTTGGAATTATCAGTGTTCAGTGTACCAGCAACCCAAGACCAGTCGTTTTCATTATCCGTCTGAGAAGCAAGTTCTTGTAAATTGTCTGCATTGTGGGTGGAGCTGTTCAATCCTTGGATAATTATCCTTATGCAGTAATTCCGTGATGTTTTAAGCAGGTTCTCAGAGTCTGAAAGCGCATTATGTGAGGTAGTCACAGGACGTGTCACCAGAGAAGTTCGATTAGCTGCAGACACATCCAACGGATGTGCTCTACTATTGAGTGTTCTAAAAAAATCTTTGTCCATCGCTCGGGATGCAGGTCTCATTGGTGCTGTGGAGATGTCGAAGCCCAGTGACATTAATACAGGACCTGCTTCTAGCAGTGCATCCGCTATAAGTTTGGGCTGCAGGTGTAGTATTACTGCGTTGTTTTTAGATTCACTGTAAAATTCTACAATTTTCAGATCACCAGATTCAATTGCTCTGAGGCTCGGAACAAGATGACACAACTCCAATACCTTGTGGTTATTTAAGATGAAATCATCCTATGACTCTATGCGTTCCAGAAGTATTTGGTGAGCCAATGGTGTATTCAGTGTGTGACCTCACTTCTTTGGGTCTTTTAAGGTTGGAGGAGTATTTTTAGAGCTATCTCTCCCAGTTCGTCTCAGTTCAGTTGTAGGATTGATGCTCGACTCTGGTTGTGTGTCAAGTGTGCAAGCCTTTTTTGTGGCCTTTTTGGTTGTGGGATGTATTAGACCATACTGACTCTGACTTACAACAGCTGTCGAAAGTTGTTTGAGATTCAGTTGCTCTCAAATTACCATCGATTTTGTTGGTTTTTTGTTACTATCTTACGACGTTTTTCGTCGAGTGTCATAAACATGGTTTGTCAAGGAGTGCCTGCGGTGTTGTAATTTGCTGAATCACTTCACACCATCTTACTTCTTTACTGTGTTGTGGAGGCAATGTTATGCCATACGCTTTTGCTCTACAGGGTAGAGCAGGCACAGGAGGAGTTTTGGCCTCTAATTGTGGTAGGGCAGACAGTTGTGGCATTCGGGAGCCGTTCAACGTTCCATCAACATTGCCAATCGTTTGGTCATTGTTAGATGGGCCGGCCACTTCTTTGATTTCCTTCTGTGCTTTAGCCTCTGATTGTGGTAGTGCAGGCGGTTGTGGCATTTGGGCGGTGGTCAGCGCTCCATCAGCGTTGCCAATCATTTGGTCATTGTTAGATGAACCAGACACTTCTTTGATTCCCTCAGTCTGACATGGCTCCACCCCATCATTGTTGTTGTAGGTTGACATGTTCATTAGCTCCTCAGAGATATTACAAGAATCATTTGTTGGCTCAACAACTTGGTCAGGCACAATTGCAGCTTCGTTAGTAGGGCCTTTGAGTACTCCCCATGTTTCTTTCATGATTGTACTGTTAACTGTGACGTTAACAGTTTTGATATTTCTTAAGAATTTCCGTGAGTCGTTTCCATGCTTTGTTTTTTGCACAAGTGTCTCTGGGGTTTTTTGAAGTCCCACTGGTTTTAGTGCTGTTCTTAGAAGTTTTAAATATGTCAAAAAGATCGGGGGAATTGGCATCAGCATCTTTGTTTGTTGATACAGAGTCCTTGCCAACAAGGGAAGGCTGAGGAAGCAGGTCAGAAGAGGACGCTGTTTGAGGGTCTAGGAGGGCCAAGTTACTTATGATATGATATTTGTAACGCGCCTATACACAAGTGTTTCAAGGCGCGACGAGGCAGGGAGGGAGGGAAACAAGGGGAAGACAGACAAACGATCCTACTAGGCCAGGTGTCATTCAGATCGCGCAAGTGCAGAGGTAAGGGGAAAAGGAGAAAGTGCAGGGGGAGGAGGTGGGGGGGAAGTGCGGTACAAGGTAAGTAGCGTAAAAATAAATAAATAATAAATAATAAATAAAAGGGCCAGCTGGTGGCAAGTGCGAGGTAAGTGCAGAGCAAGTGCTGGAAGGGGGCTGTAGGGATGCAGTGACAGTCCCACAGTGCAGGGGGAGCCAGGGAGGCAGTGCAAGTGGAGAGTGGCTGGGACCTGGACCGAGGTCGCTGAGAGTGGCTCAGATGCAGGTTTAGTGCAGAATTCAGTGGGGAGTTAAGCAGGTTTAGCAGGGGAGAGGGAGAGAGAAGGCAGAAGCGAAGAGGAAGGTTTTGAGGTGCTTCCGGAACCGGAGATGGTTCTCCTCAAGTTTCAGGAGGCAGGAAGGCTGTTCCAGAGGGAGGCCCCTGCTGCGGAGAGAGATCTACCCCAGCTCGTTGCTTCGAGAAGCGGCTGACCATGAGGGAGTTGGAGAAGGATGAGCGAAGGGCTCGTGAAGGAAGATATTTAGGAAGAGAGAGTTGAAGGTATTTAGGCCCCAGGCCCCAGAAGGCCTTGTGGACAATGCAGAGGGTTTTGAACTTAATCCTCGCAGCACTGGGAGCCAGTGAGAGATTTCAGTCCTGGAGAGATACGGTCCCTGGGTTGAGGCCAAGGACAAGTCTCGCAGTTCTGTTCTGGATAAGTTGCAGAGGGCGGAGAGTGGAGGCAGGCAGATTAAGATAGAGGCTGTTACAGTAGTCCAGCCTTGAGAGAACCAGGGCTCGGGAGACAGTGAGCTTCTGGGGGAAGGAGAGGAAGGGAAGAATACCTCTGAGGAGGTGCAGCTGGTAGTGTGACTTCTTAGAGACGTCAGATATATGAGGAGAGAAGGAGAGTGTGGAGTCGAAGATGACCCCAAGGTTTTTAGCCTTGCAGGTAGGGGCAGGAAGGGGGCCAAGGGAGGCCGGCCAGAGAGCTGCAGGGAAGGAGGGAGTGGAGATTGACTCGCCAAAAGAATGTCGTGGAATAGCGTGACTTTCGCCTTTTCTTTTTCAGGCAATGAGAGAGCTCCAGCCATCTTTAAAGCACTTGTTTCACCTTCAGGAATGGCAGGGGGAGGAAACTCATGTGACGGGGTGATTCCCTCTAGAGTTGAAGCTGTTAGATCCGTTACGACCTAGTTCCCTCGAGTAGTGTTTGAAGTTGGGCTCTCAAGCGTTAGATCTGTTGTGGGAAATAATTTAGTTACAGCTTCATTCGCCACAGGGCAAAACAGTTGTACTAGAGGAAAGGCCTCTAAGATTGCGACTAGGAGTCGCATCAATACATAAGTTTTCCTCGACATGTCTTTCACGCTTATTTTCCCATTCATAAAGTGTTTCGGCTTTTTGTTGGAATAAGTTCAGTGCTTGTTTCGCCACATCGGCTAGAAGTTTCTTGTCCAAGTTTGCATTTTTAGCGATCTCCACTGATGATGCCATAGCCAGCTCAGTCTTTTTTTGCATTCGGACCAGGGAGTCTTTATGTGCATTGGTTGTGTTTTCGATGGTCAAAAGCTTAGTGTTCATCGTCGATACTAAAGTTACAAGTTCTTTTATGTTGTCGTTAAGATGTTCATACATTTTGAGAAACGGAGCAGTTGTTAGCATCATTGACGATATTATAATGGCTTGAAGGTCTCTCATTGGGAGATCTTGTTCCACATTAGCAGCTTCATCTGCTTCCACTCGTGCATGACGCTTTCTGTTAAGTGGAAGACGTCTGATTTTCGGGAACGGACGCTCCATTATAGAGGAGTCAGAGGATGATAAGTCAGATGAGGAGACAGCTTGCTCGTGATTAGCAGTTAGCCTTTCCTCACCCAGAATTTGCTCGTTTAATGGAACATTTTGCGAACTTTCAAGCAGAGCAGTACCCATTTTGGGTTTTTTCGTTTGTGAGCATTGCAGGTAGGGTGAAATGCTTGAGTCAGCTCTTCGTCTTTTAGATAGGCCATTTGCATGAGGCGTCTGCAGTTCATTGTCTTTCACTAAAACCGATGAACTCAGAGTTGGACTCTGAGTTACAGGGAGCTTAGCAGAGACCTCAGACCTGTTAGACCTTTCACTTGACGTTAGTTTGTGACATCTGTCTTTGTTCATCCTAGTGAGATCGGTTAATAGTTTATTAACGACGTCCAAGGAGTTTATACGATTTCCATTTTGTTTGGATTCGATTCTCTTAAACTCACTCCTAAGGGATGTAGTAAGTAATGAGTGATTAAGATCTTTAGTTGGGACACAGCCTGAGTTTGTGCCCACCTGAAGTATCATGAATACATTATCATTGTCAACGTTATCATGAGTCAGTTCACAGGGATTCAGGGGCGACAACATCAGTTGTTCAAATGCACTGTAAAATCTAGGTCACGGGGACCCATTACTTGGGCCATTACATTCCCCCGTGTAATGAATGTGAAGGTGTAGAATAGTGGCCAAGAAACCGGCGTCAGTGTCATCGCAATTTGTCAGATAATCCACACTCTCCACGGGTTCTGCAAGTTCCACATTGTCCAGTGTTACCAAGGGCATTGCTCGCACTGTGCAGGAGCTTGGGCCGTTGTCCGCATCAGGTTGTTTGCGGATGGGTGTATGTGTTTCATTGGTCGTAACCACGATAACACCTGTTTCACAACAAGGTTTGTGTTGTAACAATTGGACAGACGATTGATCAGACAAGACGTTAGAGTCGACATTGCTATTTTTGGGAATCATAGTTAGTGTTTCAACACTTGGAATAACTTCCCCCATTGTGAACACAATATGTGATGCATGGAGAGGATTAACCTCAGTGGGCACATTAGGGGTGTTGGAATTGAAAACACTTACTTGGTGTCTGCTCTCGGCAGTCCGCAGTCCAATCAAGTGACAGGGAGACACTGGTGTCGACGGTGACACAGATCCAGATCTTGAAGCGACCAATGTGGGGTACTCAGCTGTCGGCGAAGAGGATTCCACGCCCGGGCTTAAATTGTCATTACCCAGCCTCCGTTGAGCCCGTATGTGCAAAACATTACTAAACACACACAATTACAATAAGATTGCAGACATCACAGAACAAACTAACCATCATGAATACATTTCACATCAATCTAATAAATCTGAATGAATTTTCTTTAAACAAAAAATTCCAAACATAATACGCAGCAGTCTAAATTACAATTGGAGACGCTGAATAAATCAAGCATCAACATTGACCAGAGCCAATATCAAGTAGTCTATGAACAAACTTTTTATAGCCCTTCACATAACACAGCAGTAGTTTTTTGCATATTGGGTCGTCTTAATTTCCCTCTTACAGAGGCAACAAACTCTTAGTTCATAAGGAATGCTCTGCCAAGCACCTATGAGGCGAGTACATTCCCTGACACGTCTACCATATTTTTGTATTGTTGTTCAGCACCACGTGATGACAAGAGATAAAACCGCATGTTGACTTAAAAAAAAAATGTAAACTCAATGAGCCCACTTCGCTGAACCAGATCAGGTATTTTATTTTAACCCTGTCTCTAATTTTGAATACTGACCCCCACAAAGGTCTAAAATACATCTACAAAGAGCCCAGAACATGGGTAGTGTGTGAAACTAGGTATGAAACAATCCCAATACCTAGATTTCTCACCACCATTTTAGGACACTTCGCCATACCGTGGAGTGCACCATCCGGATGCCGTAGTGCCCACTGAGTAAAGTGAACACTTTTGGAACTCCCCTTCTATAAATTGTGGGTAAGTTGGCACCCGGGAAGTATATTGATTATCATGCAACCACTGTAATATCTAGGTATCCGTGCATTTTCTCTTTTCTCTTGCTCTCCCTCCCCCCACTTTTTCTGTCTGCTTCCATGTAGGGTGTGCCCACCTGCCCTGGGGATGGCTGTATTCCTGCCAATTTATTGGATATATGCCTATATGGCTATGCCTATATTATGCCTATGTTGGCTATATGCTGAAACCACAATGTATACTTCCGTATTGGCAGACTTCATATATGGACATTAAACCAGCAGGCTCATATGAGTGACACATGACCTCATGATTCATGGGTTAAGATCCGGGATCACTAAATGATTTGTAACTGTACATAGAAATAAGACTATTCAACTGTCTTTTTAATATGCATACATTTTTTCTTTTCTTTTTGTATTTGAACATTTGAAACAAATCAAGTTTTGTTATTTTCCATCAGTTTGATCAGATTATTATCTCCTGCATGCCTCATTAAGTGCTTGTTTTCTTTCTCGACAGTAGTTGTCTTGAACATTGTCTCCTGTGTGCTTTTATGTTAACACATTATACTTTCCTAGTGTTGAATGTTGAATAAAATAACTGTTAATCATTAAGATTCTTACATTATATGAAGGACACGTGAATGTCTATTTGCAAGGGTTTGACCTAGAGTGACATCTAAAATCCTTTTATTCGTACTCATAATTAGGTCGTTGCAGTGCTCTGGAAAGCAAATGCCTTGGAGCACATAAGTTTTCAAGTTTAGAAATTAACTGGGATCTTTTCCAAAGGTTGGCTTTATATTTCAATTTGACGACTGCTAGAGTTAGAATAAAAGGATTGTCCAATTCAAAGTCAATTCTCATTTTCTCATTTTTTGAAAACATCTGTCTTGTTAGGAAACCCCTTGGCCATGTTTGCAAAACTCATTATTAACGAATCAAACTAATTATTTATGTCTAAAATTTTAAAATAAATACCCCTCATCTAATAGACCTTCCTGTCAAGAGCAAGCAAAGACCTAGTTCACAGCATGCAGCTTCCATGGGGTCACAATTAGGTAGGCCCAAAAAACATTTCATGATTGTAAAAGGCTTCTTAGCAATATAAAATACTAGGAGTGATGCAGCTATTATATCATTTTATTAATCCAGCTATTAAATATCTTTGCTTCAAGAAAAACAGTTTTATGACCCTGACTTTTGAAAAGATTTTTGATTCAACATGTCTATGTAAAGCGGCCATATTTAATCTATAGCTAATTGGGACTCCCAAATAGATATAACAATGTAGTACCACAAAAGGAGAACCATTAATACTCCAAATAAACTTACTGGGCCTCATTACAACATGGGCGCTGCCGAAATGAAGGGTGCCTATTACGAGGTTCCGTTGCAGGACCCGGTAAGGACACCTGGTCAGACCAGATGTCCTTTGCGGGTCCCGCGAGGGGACCAGGGACCAGGGACCAGGGAACAGGCCCTTTATTAGCTCCCTCCCCATTCCCGTTGAGCCCTATGGGGGCTCAAATGGGAATGGGGATGGGTTCCTTCAAGGAGGAATTACTGGGTCCTCCAAAGTCGAAATGACCCAGTTATTCCTCATTGAAGGAACCCGGTACTGGGGCCCGGTATGGAGATAGCCATGCCCTTATTAAGGGAATGGCTACCTCCATACTCGTAATGAGGCCCACTATGTTTTTTCATTATCGTCAATTTAGAATTTGGAATCATTGATGAAAAGACCATTGGCTCTAACTAACAACAACTAAGAACATCTATACTTTGCTGTACAGCAAAGGGAATCCTATCAATCAGTAGAGTGTCCTCCACATAGGCAAGTAAAGCCAAAGGCTTATTAATGATCTTCGGAGGAAAGTTTCTGCAGTCCTTAAATTACTCTGACGTATTAGAAACAAATGAATTGTAAAGCAGGGGTTCTCGGGCTGGGCAAATGTTAAGAGAGGCCCAGAGGGCAAGTGCATGGGGAAGAAGGGATGGGGTCAGATAGTGCGAATGAGGGGTGGATCAGGCTCAGTAGGCTAGTCGGGAAGGGTGCCCGAGGGCAAGTGCTGGTAAAAAGGTGGTGAGGGGAAGATTGGTCAAAGGAGGCCCTGGCCCCAGGAGGGCCATAAGGGGCACAGGCAACTAGGAGACAGGTCGAAACTATCAGTGAAGGAGGAGGAGAAAAGGAAGGTCTTTAGAAGCTACTGGTATTTAAGTCGATCATATAACTGCATAACAAAGCTTAATAAAAACGTTTTACACCCCTTGGCTTGGAGTTTATGCCAAAGTTTCACTCAAGGTGTAGTGTTGAATGCTTTCGAATATTTGTCATAACACATATACAGTATCTTACTTTTAGTAGTCAACAAGGTTCTTATCAAATAAATCAAGGTGTAAATATTAAACATTGGGTTCAACATTTTTCTAAAACCCACTTGTTGATATGGGATGATCTTATTAGTCTGTACCCAAACATCTACCTTTTTAAGTTTACAACAGGAGAACATTTTTGACATCTGTAAGGATTAGCAGTAAGTAATAATTTGGATACGATTGAGTGCCTTTTTTTAAAAATAGGTACAATATTGGCCTTTTCCAGTAAGGTGGAATTACCCTAGTAAAGCAAATATGATTAAATGATCTATATAGAATCTCATTCCATAAGAGCAGCTCGGCATTCATTGCAACTTTAGTAATGCATTTAGGCCCAGGCACTCTGGACGACTTAAGTTTAACTATAATTTCACATATATCATCCAGCCCATAAAAAGGCCTATTAAAATTTCCAAAAATCAATGGTTGATATTGTAAGAAGGAATCACCCTGATCGACCATCATATAATATTCCTTATAATAGAGTTTTATAATGTATTCCACCCAACTAGATTCAGGCAAAGTATGCATCGCTGCTTTCTCTCTAGATATAGGGCCCGATTAATAGAATCCAGTCCAAAAAAGGCGCAAGCGCTGCGTGCTGAGAAGGAGCGTGTGCCAGCCAGGGCGCAAAGAAACAATTGCACGTCATGTGTATTCATGGATTTACCAAGGCATCAGTAGCCGTGATGCAAGGAACATGAAGCTTCGCCGGTAATGCCCCAAACACGCCTCACGCGCAGCAAAAAGCAAGAGAAATGCATAACACAGCGCAATATCCTGCGCCATCCCTGGACCAGCTAATAGACCCCACATCCAAATCATGTGAATACTCGGTGTGTCCAGGGTACGCGCTGATTTTCCACGCAATTTGGCTGGGGTGCATCCAATGTATGCGCTGTGTTCACACGCGATTTGGCTGGGGTGCGTCCGAGGTACACGCTGAGTTTCCATGCAATTTGGCTGGGGTTCATCCGGGGTGCGTGCTGAGTTTCCACGTGATTTAGCTGGTGTGCATCCAGGTTATGACTTGAGTTCACATGTGATTAGGCTGCGGTGCGTCCTGGGTGCGTGCTGAGTTTCCACGCAATTTGGCTGGGGTGCAGACGGGGTACGCACAGAGTTGCTACATGAATACCCCGTCTGCACCCCAGCTAAATCACTTGGAAACTCAACACGTAACCCGGTTGCACCCAGGCCAAATTGCGTGGAAACTCAGCACGTACCCCATCCGCACCCCAGCCAAATCCTGTGGAAACAGGGCGTACTCCGGACGCACCCAGGCCAAATCGCATGGAAACTCAGCACGTACCCCGACACACCCCAATCGCTCCAACACAACACACGACACCCGCACAGATCGACAGTATGCAGACACCTCCTGATGGGACACCCACACCCCAGCCCCCATCACACATTCTGCCTCCCTGCAGGCAGCACCTACTACATGGGACACCCCCAGCCACCATCACCACAGGCTGCAGACATCCCCTGCCACATGGGACACCCCAACCCCCATCACCCGAACCCGCAGGCATCCCCTGCCACATGGGACACCCCTAGCCCCCATCACCCGAGCCCTGCTGTATGTGCTTCCCTGCCCCCTTTATTTGGCAGTGGCACACAAATATACAAGGGTGCCATGTGCAAGTCACAACACATTGAGGCACAAGTGCAATTATGCATGGACACTTTCAGACACATTCTGTGCACATTATTTGATTTATGGGTGAGAGTGAGTTATTTCTGAACTTGATACGTTGATTGCTCAGCACTTTGTGTTAGTGGTGTTATGTGTTGGTCATTTTTTTCTCATTTTAAAAATTGCATGACATGGCATGGTGTCTGAACCAGGTGACATGAAGTGTGGGAGGGTTTAGGTGACATACCAGCATTTAGATGTGTACTTTGACATGGTGTTAGTGGAATACTCCATCTTCCATGTGTTCCTTTTGTGGAGACCAGATTGAGTTACTTTTAGTACTAAGGGATACAGACAATGTAGAACTTCCAAGGACAAATTATCAGGTTTGTAAGATTGGGACAGATGATTGTCCCTTTGTCATCATCGATTGTGACCTGTAATGTGCCAGGGCTGGGTGCGCTCTGCAAGGGTTGGATTTTAGGTCAAAAATGGTGCCACATGCTGGGTACGGAAAGCCTCATCATGTGCCCTTTCCCCTCGTATGCACAGCTGCCGTGCATGTGGTAGGGGATGTGGGGGCACCACCATGTCCACTGGTACCACACGCCATGTTGCAACATTGTGCAGGACACATGCTGCCACAGTGATCCTGCACACTACTGGTGGCGCATATAGTAGCTCACCACCAGAGTGGTCAAGGGAGCAAAAGCGTGACTTTAGCACTCCAAATGTGTGCTCCACTATGCTCCTAGTTGCAATATGGGCTGCGTTGTATCTTACCTGGGGTTGTGTGGTGGGGTTCCACATTGGTTCATCATGTAGGTACTCAGAGGGTATGCACTGTCCCCTGTGGAGGTTAGATGGATTGTCAGTGGTGTAGCCTTGTCTTTGTGAGTCATGCATGCATTTGCAGGGCCATTTATACTCACAAATGAGCCATGTGTTGACAAGCCTGGAGCTTCCAGGGCCCGTGGTAGGGGTGACATTCTGAATATGAAACTATCATGGGTGGACCCTGGATAGTTGGCATATACAGAGGTGATGATTCCATTGGCATCACATACAACCTGCACGTTGATGGAATGCCAGTGCTTGTGATTGTGATAGATGTGCTCTGTGGACCTAGGTGGATGTAGGGCCACATGGGTTCAATCGATGGCACCAAGAAATTTAGGGAAGTGCACCATGCTCTAAAAGTCATGGACCACGGTCTGCCTTTCTGCGGGTGTTCTGGCCATGTATATGTACCTGCAGACTGAGGGGCATGCAGTCATGATTGGCAACACCTTGTGTAGGCAGTGTGACTGCGTGGCCTGTGAAATGACCCCGACTTTGGCAGTTGTCCGTTGAAATGACCCAGTGGCCAAAAAATGCAGTACATTTAGCACCTTTTCCAAGGGGCTCAGTGTTTGGGAGCACAGGGTGGGTGATTTGAGGTTATCTTCCCACTCAGTGACCAGGTCTAATATGATATGAGGTGGACACCTATACCTGGCATAGACCTGGTCATCAGGCAACCCAAAAAGGCTGGTCCTGGGTAAAAAAAATGTGTGCCCTGGCTATCCTCCTCCTGCTGTGGTGTCCCACGATGACGACTGCAAAAAATGGTACATTCATCGTAGCGGTATACGCGCGTTGGCTTTTGTGAGCACTTTTTATGCATTGTTTTTAGTGTGAGGTGACGCTTACGCCAGCTTTCACATGGCGGGCGTGTTTCCGGATTAGCGCGTCTTTTTTCGTTCACCGGAGGGCCCTGTTCGATTCCATGAATATGGCGGTCATTCCGAATCGGGCGGTAAGGGTTAACGGTCACCGCTAACGAGACCGGTGCCGTTAAACCCTTACCGCCCTACTCCGAGTTCCTTTTGCGGGTTGGTACTTAACGCCTGCTTTTTGCAGGCGTTAAAAAACCAACCCACAAAGGGACCTAGGAGCTAATTACGGCACTGTAATTTACGGTGCCGTAATTAGCGCCTTCCCCATTCCCATTGAGCCCTATGGGGCAAAAATGGGAATGGGGAAGGGCCCTTGGTGAATGGGGAATTACCGACCCCGCCAACCTTGGAGTGGGGCGGTAATTCCGCCATTCACCATGGCAGAGTCGGAAAGATAACGGCGTCAACCAAGGCGCTAATAGCGCCTTGGTTAACGCCAGGGTCGGAATGAGGCCCTATGTGTTGTTAGCACGCGTGTAGGCGTTGCAAGTATTTTACTGTGGTATTTCCCACGTAACGTCCACATTTACGCTTGTTGTTCCCCATTTCACGTGTTCCGCCCCCTTTTTAGGTGACTGCGCTAGACAGTAGGTGCCTTTGTGGGTGTCTCGCACAAGGCGTTCGTGGTGTCGCAGTGACATGTTCGACCCGCGCGGATTCAGCGCAAGTCTCGGGTAAGCCACGCGCAATGTGTTCCATGAATCGACAAAGGGCACTTGTGAGCGTTTTGCACGCAAGCACCCCTTTTTCTGCACAATTTTATTCCATGAATCGGGCCCTTAGTATGCGTGTCCACGTAATGCCTGAACTGCCGGCTAACATTGCAGTTCAAAGTCTCAAATATAATTGCCCAATTCGCATTATATTGTGACTGCTTTTGTTGTTGGATACAGTTGTTATATTTGCATTGAATATTGGGCAATGTTCTATATTCGGCAAAAACATTATTATAAAATAGTTTATTTGCTAATCTAAGTTCTATTTTAAAAACCTTTCTCCTAACAACGTTCACCATATGCATTATTCTGACGGCTTTTAAGATACATACTCTTACTACTTTTGATAAGGATGCTTTGCGGAGCCCAGTCAATTTTGTCCAACATAATACTGATGATTTCAAATTTGGAACTCTTCAGCATAATCTTGAGATTGTATGCGTTGAATATTTCCCTGATAAGGTTTTTAAACATGTCCACATTTTTTCCTGACCAGCATAGTCAGGTCTTTGGGAATTATACTTGATTGCTTTCAACAGTATGTTGCATGTAGGACAATTCATTAATTTAATATTGCAAAGCAATACAATATGATCACTCAAGTTAGTAAGAACAGGAATATATCCTTCAACAATCATCTTCCAAGTTCGAGAAACACACAGACAATCAATACAAGAGGAATGAAAATGTCTGAATCATGTATAGGACGCCCATATCTTATCCTCAGACTTCTTTTTTATTGGATCCAGCAATGTTCAATTCCAACCCTGCAAAATGGTCAACCAAAAGCTCAAACCTATGTGTGTATGCTCGGTATAAACCAACAAACTGTCATCAAGAGTTTGGCAACTCGTGTTGAAGCCGCCAACAATCATAAAAAGCTGCCCCATCCCCATCTGTGACCCAGAATTTAAGATTTTGGTAATACATTCTTGGATAGTTGAAGTAAAAAGCCCACCAGGAGGGTCATATAAATTAGTAGTAATTTAGAGAAATCAGAATTCTTAAAAGCGGAGATGGACACTACCATAACATTCACATTGTGTAGCTTAGGTAGATATTCATACATACAAACCTCAGAGCTAGCACCAATTAGAAGGTCACCTACGGGTCGACCCATCATCTTTTCAATAGCTGGTAGAAAAAAAAAATAAAGAGTAGCCATATACATAGCAAGGCCAAATGAGCCATGTTTCTTGTAAACAATGTATTAGCTCTAAATAAAATTTTCTGGCCATCTTGACAACTTAAAAATGAATAAAAGCCCTGAGATTTCCAGGAAAGTAATGAAATAGATCTGTCCAGAGAAGAGCGACCACTGCACTCCCACTTTCACTTTGTATTATGTAAAGTCGCATGTAGCCAACTCCAATCATCTGTCCTTGTATGAAGCGTAACGTTCTCAACATTTGACTGGAGATTTTGCACATTTATTACAGGGCCAGTAGTGACTATTTTATGGTTATTCAGACACCTTAAGATACCAAGATGGGTCCGCTTTCTGCTCTGCCTCAGTTGTTTGAATGGTCACTACTACAAAACCCATATTTTCGAAACTAGGGGCATAAGATAACAGGTAGTCAATAAACAAAGGGAAGGTACAATGTATAATCCCCCAGATAGTGGAACTATCTACTTCAAGTAGTTTAATGGCGAAAATGTCTTTTGAGGTGTTGACTTCCAAAGGCGGCATACTGTGTTAAATTTGCAACACTCTGTTCTTAGTCCAACATAGCTTGTCGTTTGTTGCCAAGGGCTCAAATATCTTAATTTTAGAAACATTGTTTTTTGTTTAAATATGCCAGTTGGCCAGGTCTAGACACATTAGTAAAACTTGCAGAAGAGCCATGCGCTCCAGTCACTGGATTGGCATGGTTTGTATGTTGGACCCTAGTTGCTGTTGAGGCCTCACACGCACATGGTTTAAACAGATTTGATTATTAACTGTCAACCTTGGTTTTCGAGTTTGCAGTAGAATTCGTTTTGTTTAATCACTGAACCATGGGGCCTCTGAAGTCTAATGTTTCAACTGGAATGTGGGTGCCTATCGCACACTTCAGGGCTTTCTGCTCCACTTTTAATCTGAGATTCACTCCTATTAACTTCCCTAACAGTTCCATTGTTAATCGAAGGGGCCACGTTATTTGTGCATTGTACATTTGATTCAAAGGATAGACTCTTCCACTGCCTTTTCATGTTTCCTTGCAATCGTTTCTTTAATCTCTTATGTGTACGGGCTACTGTATCCATTCCTTCAAGCGAGGCAATATTCAAAGAAGAGGAGTGAACAATTGGATTAACAGTCTGAGCTGCACACCTGTGCGCACAATTTCCCACAGGCTCTAAAACTATTAAGACTTGATATGATATGATATGATATGATAATTCATTTATAATTCGCCTGTGCACAAGTGTTTCTAGGTGCGATAAGACAAGGAAGGGGAGACAAAGGGGGGGACAAAACAAATTATCTTACTTGAGACATTCAAATTGTGCAAGGGGAAGGGAGAGGAGAAGTGCCAGTTGGATGGAAAGGGAGAGTGCAATAAGCAAAGCGCTAGTAAGTGCCGCCGGGGTGGCCGGTTCTAAGTAAGAGCAAGGAGGCAGGGGAATGTAGGGTTGCATAAACAGTCCCTGGTGCGTGGTAGGCCCAGAGGCAGTGCACAGGGCTACTGGTCGTGAAGGAGCCTGGTCCCATGAGGTTCAGAGGGAGGCCAGGTACCCAGGTAGTGCAGCACACAAGAACATCAGCAGGGGAGAGAGAGAAAGCAGAAGCAAAAATTAAGGTCTTGAGTTGCTTCCGAACCTGAGGTGGTCCTTCTCAAGATAGGGAGAGGCAGGGAGGCTGTTCCAGAGGGAGACACCAGCCGAGGAGAGAGAACTACCGTCACTCTCAGCCTGGAGAAGTGTGTGACTATCAGAGAGTTGGGCGGCTTGAGAAGGAAAGTGCTTAGGAAGAGAGAGTTGGATGTAGTGTGGCCCCTGGCCCCAGAAAGCTTTATGGATAATTCAGAGGGTCTTGTACCGGATCCTTGGAGCCACCAGGAGCCAGTGGAGAGAGTTCAGGATTGGGGAGAAATGATGGCTAGGATTAAGGCCAAGGACAAGTCTTGCAGTCCTGTTCTGGATTAGTTGCAGAGGGCAAAGAGTAGAGGCAGGCAGATTTAGAAAGAGGCTGTTGCAGTAATCCAGCCTCTGAGGAGGTGCAGCTGGTAGTGGGATTTCTTAGAGGAGTCCGTGATGTGAGGAGAGGATCGGGTGGAGTCAAAGATGACACTAAGGTTTTTGCCTCGTAGGAAAGCACAGGTAGAGGGCCCAATGTGTGCTGCCAGAGTGTAAGAGGGAATACGGGAGTAGGGGTCCCAATGAAAAAAATATCAGTATTACTGACGTTCAGGCAGAGATCGTTAGAGGCACACCATTCCTGAACAGTGGACAGACAATCAGGAATGAGAGAGAGAGGAGAGGAGGCAGAGGGCAGCCTGAAGGAGAGCTGAGAGTCATCTGCATACCAGTGAAAGTTAGGAGAGAAGGTAGAAATGAGGTAGGCCAGAGGTGCCACATAAAGGTTGGAAGAGCCAGGGTGAGAGGTTAGAGCCATGGAGAACACCACATTTGGAGAGAGAGGTGGTAGGGAGAAAGGACCCTAGTTGGGCCTGAGAGGGTTGATCAGAGCAGAAAGAGGTCAACCAGGCTAGGGCCCGAACCGTGATGCCCATGTATAGACATATATACATAGATTGTAGAGCTTGATGGATGGGCAAATGTAAAATGCTAACAAGCTCACCCTGATTGCCCATAGGTGTACCTCAAGGTTTGTGCCTCTCTCCTACCCTCTACAATGCCTGCACAAAACTTATTTTCGTAGCATTAGATGCCATGGGAGTAATATACACTAATTTAGCCGATGATATTCAGATACTCATTCCAATTACTTATAATCTAAAAAAGGACTCCATTCTCATAAATAAAATCTACTCTCTCATGCAAAATTGGATGGCAACAAACAGTCTTTGCCTCAACAGCAAAAAGACTGAGATCCTCATAGTAGGTGTGGCTGTCCATCTAAAAAGATTAAACCAGGACTATACCTCCATTGTTATAGATGGTACTCTGATCACTATTTCAAACCAAGTCAAAACGGTAGGTGTATTCTTAGATTCAAGTCTCACCATCAGTAAACACATCAACTCACTAGCTTCATCCACTGTCTACACAGCTAAACTTATTTCCCTTAGTAGACAATGAGCCTCATTACGACCCTGGGGCTAATGGGTTAACGGCGCTGTAAAAGGCTGCAGCGCCGTTACCCATTAGCGCCTTACTACGAGGTCCCTTTGCGGGACCCGACCTGAACGGCTGGTCTAGACCAGCCGTTAAAGTAGGGACCCGCAAAGGGATCTTGGTGCTAAGTACGGTACCGCAATTTGCGGTACCGTACTTAGCGCCTTCCCCAGTCCCATTGAGGCCTATGGGGAAAAAATGGGAATGGGGAAGGGCCAATGTTCAATGGGGAATTACCGCCCCATCAACCTTGGAATGGGGTGGTAATTCCCCATTGAACATTGGCCGACTCATTACGATACCGGCACCAACCATGGTGCTAATAGCGCCATGGTTTAGCGGCAGTATCGTATTGAGGGCCAATGTCTTACTCCTCGGAACTGCATCACACTAGCAAGAGCCCTTATTTTGTCCAAGCTAGATTATTGCAATATACTCCTGTTAGGCACCACCAAGAAAATCTTGCCAAACTGCAACTACTGCAAAAACAAAGCACTAAGTGCAATACTTGGCATCATCTCAAAATGGACCACATATCACAGACTATACAACAGACTAAGAGAAAGGTAAACTTGTTGCCCATACAAGCCAGAATACTACATAAAACACAGCCACACCTAAATGTATCACCCAAAACGCCCCCATTTATCTCAACCAATGTCTTAGTTGCAACACATCAACTAGGTCCCTCAGATTTAACTCTTGCGCCCACGTACTAATCCCTCGCTTCAACAACTCAAGAACAGGTATCTCCAGCTTCACTGAAGCAGCTCTTAGAATCTGGAACTCACTCCCTTCTAACATAAGCAACGAGCCATCCCTCACCCACATCAACAAACTACTAAAAACCTGGCTGTTCAACAAATTCTAACTTATCTGTTTTATATTATGTACCAAATGCAACACTGCCTTACTGAATGTTCGTAATTACAATGTCAAATGCCAGTATCTGACACTCTTTCTTTGTATTCAGACAGCTTTACTGTATTTTATTTTTTATTTTTTTTTTATTATTACTTGTACATAATCAACTAGAAAAACATGATTTTTACAAGGGGTATCAGTTCTTAGTTTCAATAAAATTCGAAGACCCACACAGGTGCAAAAGGCGGCGATCAGGCGAGGCGTTGGAAGTTGCGATCAAGTCAAGGTGGGAATTTTACAGAATAAAAGGGGGGATATTCAGCCGACGCCTGATTCGCCAGTTGAGACTTCATGTCGTGCATCTGTGTGGTCATGTTGGTATCCACCATGCACCTCCGGTAAGGAATTCGAGCTTTGGTTCGCAATTTTGAGAAAAGCCTCCTGAATTATTTTTGCCGTAGCCGTTGCCCAGCGGGGTTTTTCACCAGAAATCAAACGGCACCACCATGTATTTTCTTCAATCAGGGTTGAGTCGTGCCATAGTGGAGGAAGATAGGCCAGGCGTTCTCGGTTCAGCGAGGGGCAGTTCAGCAAAAGATGGCGTATTGACTATTTTATCAATATCAATACTGTACCGAATAAATATCAAACCAATATCAATATCAATACTGTACCGAATAACTGCCATAATGCTACACTGGCATAATGAATGTATGTAATTACAATATCAAATGCCACTACCTAACACTCTTTCTTTGTAACCACTAAGCATTACCGTAACCTTGTAACTTTCGCCGTGACACCCCTGGGTTTGGGTGTATAATCAAATGCAATAAAGAAAAAAAAAATGTTTTCAAAAGAACCACATCAGATAAGAGACTTAAGGCAAACATCTGCTCTTTTTGCGAATCCTCTATATTAATACACAGATCAAAAGTCATTTTAACCAGAGCAGAAATGTCTGTTATTTCCATTGAAAAGTAGGTGCAATGTTGGAAATAGGTTCAAAAGTGGTAGGCAAAGAACTAGCACTACTCATTGCCAAGTCAGGGGGTTTTGATAGTCTTGGCCCTTTTAAGCTAAAGATATTTGCATCAGGGTCAACAAGTCCAGCCTCTCCTCCACCAAGCGGGTCACTTAAGGAATAATACATGTTTAAAAATGAATGATTATTGTCAATAAGAGAGGCCAAAGGAGAACTCGATTCATTCAGATGCCAGGAGAACCATGCCACAAATGGATGAATGGCCACAGGTGTGATATACTTAATAATCACTTGTTTTTGTGCAGAAAATACATTCATAATTTTACCTACGTTGTTCATGCCTGCCACAGAAGGCTCCGTTGAGAGTTGATTTTCTAAAACAATAGGTATATTAATGTTAATAGTAGGAAGATTGGCCTTGCTTGCTTTTGCGTAAAGTATTGCAGCTTCCATTCTGTTGATACTATGATGAGTATTTTTAGTTGTGCGTACTGGCATCTTTGCTGCTAATAATCTCCAATGCACAGAGCTAATTAGACAACTAAATCATCTGTAAACACTAGCCAGCTGACTACAGCAATTTGATGGCACCTCAGTGTCACAAGCTTGCAACCGATGAGGAGACATGTATTGATCACATTACAATACTAGCTGCATAATGGGCTGCATTCAGTGTTTAGTAGACAATAAGAATTAAAACTTCATTACAAATTTGCCCAAAATATAAAATGTAGCCACATAGTTACTGTCAAATGATTAACATTATAGTATTGTTGAATGCAACCATTTTCTCCTCAATCAGGCTCAGTTCACAAAGGATGGTAGTTTAACATTAAGGTCTCCTGTGCAAAATGCGCCGGCCAATGAGTAAATATCTTAAAACCTAACTCCATCAGCAGACCATCGAAATAAAAGGTGTGTGTAAATTGTAGTGGCCTTCTGCCAGCAACCAGCACAACAGACCAAACACCAAACACTTCTCACACTGCACTTTGCACTTTTTAAAATGTCTTGGCTGTTGGTAGCCAACTGTGGCCATTGTTTCGATCGCTTGGTATGATTTTAGTGCCCTTTTTTGTGATGAAGCTGGGCCAAGGTTTAGCCAGACAATGTTTTCAGATTTCCCATGTAAGGATGTACCTGTTAAACGGTCTGCAGCTTTGCAGCACCCGCATTCTCTATCGAAGAACATTTTTATTCCAAAGCTGCAATATTTTTGTGACAGAGTTGTGTCAGATGATATGTCATCCCAGAGGTCCTGTTTTCTCAGCTTTGGTGGGATAGGTTGTGGCATATCTTGAAACTGCAGTGGAATTGTATGCAATGTAGTGTAAGCCTATATGTGCATTCCACCAGAGGGTAATGATTGCATTGAATTCATTGATGCACTTGGATGATTAGTCCCTTGTAATGTTGTATGTGTTTTAGGGTATTTCCTTTCAAACTGTTTCCAACAGAAGACATTAAGTTATTCACTTGTCCCTTTGAGCAGACTAGTCTAGGGATGCCAAAGCATTATTTGTAATGTCTGATGGGATGTCACAGATAATGTATTTTGCAATAAATTGTAAAACAGTGGCATCACTGTAATGGCCGAATTTGGGAGCATCTTTTATCCACAAAAGCGTGGGTATTTGTGGTGCTCCCCTGGATTGAAATTCTTTTCTCCAAAATATGTTTTCCACTTCTCCAAGTGGGAGTTAGTTTAATTGCAGATGAAGTGCAGCATGGCAATGATGTGATGGTGAAAGTACCTTGTGTAAGGTAGGCATGGTATCAACAGTTAGATATGCAAGACCACTTACACAAGAGGACAGTTTCAAAACCTTTATTTGTAACATTAAAGAGGCTTGGAAACTTCCTATCTGGGCCTAGCTCTAAAATGGGAGTAGTCTTGACCATTAACAGATAATAGGCATCATTACGACCCTGGCGCTAATGGGTTAACAGCGCCGTAAAAGGCTGCAGCGCCGTTAACCCATTAGCGCCTGATTACGAGGTCCCTTTGCGGGACCCGACCTTAACGGCTGGTCTACACCAGCCGTTAAAGTAGGGACCTGCAAAGGGACCTTGGGGCTAAGTACGGTAACGCAATTTGAAGTACTGTACTTAGCGACTTCCCCATTCCCATTGAGCCCTATGGGGCGAAAATGGGAATGGGGATGGGCCATGGAGGAAGGGGGAATTACCGCCCCGCCAACCTTGTAATGGGGTGGTAATTCCCTCTTTCTCCATGGCGGAGTCGGTAAGTTACCGGCATGGACCATGGTGCTATTAGCACCATGGTTTTCCGCCTGGGTCGTAATGAGGCCCAATGTCTTAAATTTCTGTCCTGTCCAAACGATAAAATGTCCATATAAAAACCTGCAATTGCCCTCATTTGCCCTCACCTCATTCCTCAAAATGTGTACGGGATTATGTTTAACAAAATAGTGTGTAAAAATAATGTTAGATGACAATAGAATTCACACTTCTTCTCTCCATGATCCAGTCACCTGGGATCTTCAGAATGCTTATTTTATTTTAAATGGTACACAAAAGGGGATACTGATGCTTTCCTTATCCTGCTTCAAACCTCCTTGGCTTGCCACAATTCACACAGTTCACTTAACCCTCTCTAGCCTGTTGTTGCATTTTCCAAGTGTAATACAGTTCTGTTTCAATAATTCTTCATTGGGCCTCATTACAACCCAGGCGTTAAGGGTTTAACGGCCCCGTCGGCGCCGTTAACCCTTAACGCCTGATTACCATTTTAACACCTGCTTTGAGCAGGCGTTAAAATGCAAGGCGCTAACCCGCCTTGGTGCTAATTATGGCACCGTAATTTACGGTGCCGTAATTAGCGCCTTCCCCACTCCCATTATGCCCTATGGGGCAAAAATGGGAATGGGGAAGGGTAAATGGGGAATGGGGATTTACCGCACCACTCACCTTGGAATGGGGTGGTAAATCCGCCATCCACCATGGTGTAAACGCAGTTTACACCATAGAGGTAAAGTAGGGAACTTACCGCCTGGGTTGTAATGAGGCCCATTGTGTCTTTCTCAGGCTTCCCTCACCTGATGCTTGACTTCCTTAACTATACACACTTGAAACACGGTACCCTTCCCCAACTTTCTTACATCCCAATTCCTTTTACTTTACTGCCAGAGGCTTTCAAAACTGTATGTGGCTTTTTACTGGATGTTGGAATTACATCTTTCCACAATGGAAGTATCCAGTTTGATGGCGTGAATATTTTTCAAAGAGATGGAGTTCATTTGACTGATAATGGAAATCAGATGTACATATATATTGAAATAAAAGCTGTAGTCAATTAATAGCAAGAACAAAAAAAAGTTAGAAACAGTTTTTGTGAACATTACACGAAATAATTAAGTACAGTAGAACATTTGTTATGTCAGTACATAAAATCCCCCAACAATTCAACAAAAAAAGGTTATTTTAAGAGCCAACATTTTTTAACCAAAAACAAGTTAATTGATTTTAATTCCACGAATGCCTAGAATTTTCCAGGTTTCCATGGACTATTGCACTGTCCAGAGACTATGTAGGGTGCAAAACGTGCTTCAGAAGTTATGATCCATATTGTATGCTAGAGAAAAGTATTTGTGACAGGAAAATTGTTTCTGTCCTTTTTCTTAATCGTTAGTATACAATTGTCCAATATTTCCATTAGCATAGCACAGAATGTTAATGGAAAGATTGGATAATCTTATTGAATTGAACTACTTTACTGAAAAATGTAAACCAGATGGAGTCTATCCGATTATTTATTTTTAGTTTTAGTTTATAACTGTAAAATTTGGCTCCAAAAGGAAACTACTGTTTGATATTTTTTGATTTTGTATTGCTTTTGTTTTTTGTTTTTGCAGGAGAGGCAAGGAGGTAAGGCAGGGAGGGAAAGGAGGGAAGGGGCACCAACCACAGATACAGAGGGGCAAGTTGACAGGGGAAGGTGTTGGGTCTTCTTTAAATCTAAGGTAGGGGGTAGTGTTTCTCGTGCTCTTTGATCACAGCCTCAAAAGCACTTTGAAACTGCTCCCCGTGCAGAGTGGTGTGTTTCAGTACATACAGAGTACTGCTGTACTAGAAAGGTAAGAATCAATAGCCTCTTGTATGGCCTGCAAGGCAGCCCATGGAATCCTCTGAAGCACAGGAATGGACTGTGTTCAGGATTGTTTCCAACAGGCATTAAATGTGCCATCTGGTCCTGGTACGCAAGATGCATTCATTTTCCTAATTTGAGTCACCAGCTCTCTAATGGTAATCTCACACAACCATCTTGCCTTAGCAACCATCTGTGCAATGGTTCTCCGGATGTCGCACCCAAGGTGCTAGCTATACATTGCTCCCAAACAGCATTTGAGGCTCCACTAATTGACACTGGGGCACACATTCTGGAGTTGATCCCCACCAATGATCTGAAGTATGTATTAATAGCAATTGATAAAAGAGTCATCCACATATCTCTATCTTTCCTTTTGAAATATTTACGCAACCATTTATGATGTTCATTTTCCCATATTTTAATGACCGCTGTAAAATAGGACTTACAGGGAATATAATTCCTACACTTTAATATCTCCCCTTAATAGTCTTTTTCCTGCTAAACCTTCAGATCATAGGGGTTACTCCCCCTCACCTTTACATTACATATGTCACCAATTCTATTGCTCTCTCTACGGATATGCAGAGGCTCCTTTATAGTAGTCAGGATTGTCTCAGATGTCTCAGTTTTCTCAACATCCTGTAATCTCATATGAGTGTTAGCCAATTGTATATACTTTATGAGTTCTACACTAGCAATCTGATTAGCCTTTATCAATTTAGGTGCATTCCACTTCACTCTGTTTAACCCTGTACTAACAGATACCACCTCACAGATGCCCTTTCATATACGTTTTTTTCCAGCTCTAATATGGCATACAATGGGAAGTGATCACGTTCTTCCTTGATAGCTATAACAATATCGACAACCAATGAAAGGGCCATTTGGTTTACATATAGGTGATCAATACTGGAAGCACTGCTACCCCATACTCTGGTGCATCCACCATGTCCATCTCCAGAACAATACACGTTAAGCATTTTCAAGCCATGATATGATATGACATAAAATATGATATTTTATTTATATCATGCTCGTACACACGTGTTTCAAAGTGCGACCAGGCAAAGGGAGGGGAACACGGGAGAGAAAAAACAACAATCTTACTAGGCCCCAGTGACATTGAGAACATGCAAGTACATGGGGAAGGGAAAAGGGGGAAATTGCAATAAATGTAAATAAATAAAAGCGATAAACAGTGGAAGTGCATCCGGCAAGTGCTAGGTTAGTCACATAGGATTTATCTGATAAGTGCAGACGAAGAGTGGGTGGGGGACTAAGCGGATCACCAAGAAGAAGAGGGGCAAAGGCAGAAGCAAAGAGGAAGGTATTGAGGTGTTTCTGGAACCATAGATGGTTCTCCTTGAGTTTCAAGTTGGCAGTGAGGCTTGTCCAAAGGGAGGCACCAGCCGAATACAGAGATCTACCCCCAGCTTCTTTCTTTGAAAAATGACTGCCCCTGAGGGAGATAGAAGTAGAAGAGCGAAGGGCTTGAGAGGGGGAGGTAATTACAGAGGGATAGTTGAAGGAATTTTGGACCAAGGCCTCAGAAAGCCTTGTGGACAATGCAGAGGGTTTTAAATGTCATACTTGCATCCACTGGAAGCCAATGAAGGGATTTCAGAGCTGAAGAGATACAATCCCAGGGCTTGAGGACAAGGACAAGTGTTGCAGTCCTGTTCTGGATTAGTTGTAAAGGGCAGAGTGTGGAGGCAGGTAGATATAGAAAGAGGCTGTTACAGTAGTCCAGCCTAGAGAGAACCAGAGCTTGGTAGACAGTGAGCTTCTGAGGGAAGGAGATGAAAGGCAAAGTACCTCTAAGGAGGTGCAGTAAGAAGTTTGACTTATTGAAGACATTGGAGTAGGATGAGGACAGAAGCAATGTGTTAAGGATTCTAATGGGGCGCCACACACCAGACCAGGACTCTTGATACTGGCCTAGGCTGCAGCGCACAATTAAAACACCTTTACTTTATTTACTAAGAATTCAGATTGAAATGGCTCCCAACCCATCTCATACCCCCTTTTACAAATACCCCGGGTAACAATGGACCATGAACCAGGGCGGTGGGTGATAATACAATATTTATTTATTTTAAAATTCAAATTAAATCACACAAAATGTATAAAGGGCAGCAATCACCAGTGTGGTGATAATTACGCTGTAAAATGATAGAACACACTTGCAGGGTAATTCATAGAAATTCGCACAAAAGTGGCGCACGCGGCTGGTGCACAGCGTGCCCGTGCGAATGTCTGCGCCAGCCGCGTGCGCTAAAATCGATTTCTGTGCACAGCGTATTCATGGATTTTCGCATCCAAAACCAGCCGTGGCGCAGCGTGGTGCATCGACCCTGCAGCAGCGCCAGTTATGCCCCCAAGAACGCCCTCGCGCAAGGAAAAGCCTTCAAAATCCCCAAATAATTGCAAAGGGCTGCGCTAACCCTGGACCAGTTCACAGGGCTGGCAAACAGCAAACGCCAAGCGGGGAACGTGTATTTCAGTGGTTCGCGGGAAGTTCCACATGTGATTGTCCTGTGTACGTGTGCATCAGGGGTGCGTGGGACGTAACACACGCAAAAGCAGCAGGGTACGTGCATTTCAGGGGTGCGTGGGAAGTATCACACGCAAAAGCAGCAGGGTACGTGTATTTCAGGGGTGCGCGGGAAGTATCACACGCAATTCCATCAGGGTACGTGTATTACAGGGGTGCGCGGGAAGTATCACACGCAAAAACAGCAGGGTACGTGTATTTCAGGGGTGCGCGGGAAGTATCACACGCAGAAGCAGCAGGGTACGTGTATCTCAGGGGTGCGCGGGAAGTATCACACGCAATTCCATCAGGGTTCGTGTATTCCAGGGGTGCGCGGGAAGTATCACACGCAAAAACAGCTAGTACGTGTATTCCAGGGGTGCACGGGAAGTATCACACGCAAAAGCAGCAGGGTACGTGTATTTCAGAGGTGCGCGGGAAGTATCACACGCGATTCCATCAGGGTACGTGTATTACAGGGGTGCGCAGGGAGCACCACACGTGAATTGCACGTGTGGGTCTTCCCAGGTGTTCCCTCTACACCCTCCACGGCCCCTGCAGGTGGCCCACACCACAGGGACCTACCCTGCACATGTCCAGCAGGTACCCCATCCACCATGGCCATTCCCCCCAGCCAACCCACATGTCACCTTGCACTACTGCCCACCAACGCATGTCCCCCTGCACCCCCACCCCCCAGCAGTGCAGGGGCAGCCTCCACCAGGCCCCCACTCATGTCTACCAGCACCCCCACCCCCCAGCAGTGCAGGGGCAGCCTCCACCAGGTCCCACTCATGTCCCCTATCACCCCCACCCCCCAGCAGTGCAGGGGCAGCCACCACCAAGCCACCCACTCATGTCCCCTATCACCCCACCCCCAGCAGTGCAGGGGCAGCCTCCACCAGGCCCCCACCCATGTCTCCCTGCACCCCCACCCCCCAGCAGTGCAGGGGCAGCCTCCACCAGGCCCCCACCCATGTCCCCTATCACCCCCACCCCCAGCCACCAGGGGCAGCATCCACCAGGCCCCCACCCATGTCTACCACCACCCCCACCCCCCAGCAGTGCAGGGCAGCCTCCACAGGGCCCCCACTCATGTCTCCCTGCACCCCCACCCCCAGCCACCAGGGGCACCCTCCACCAGGCCCCCACTCATGTCCAACTCATGTCTCCCTGCATCCCCACCCCCCAGCCACCAGGGGCAGCCTCCACCAGGCCCCCACTCATGTCTCCCACCACCCCCACCCCCCAGCCACCAGGAACAGCCTCCACCAGGCCCCCAACCATGTCTACCACCACCCCCACCCCCCAGCAGTGCAGGGGCAGCCTCCACCAGGCCCCCACTCATGTCCCCTATCTCCCCCACCCCCCAGCAGTGCAGGGGCAGCCTCCACCAGGCCCCCACTCATGTCCCTATCACCCCTACCCCCAACCACCAGGGCAGCCTCCACCAGGCCCCCACCCATGTCTACCACCACCCCCACCCCCCAGCAGTGCAGGGGCAGCCTCCACCAGGCCCCCACTCATGTCTACACCACCCCACCCCTCAGCAGTGCAGGGCAGCCTCTACCAGGCCCCCACTCATGTCTACCACCACCCCCAGCAGTGCAGGAGCAGCCTCCACCAGGCCCCCACTCATGTCTACCACCACCCCACCCACCAGCAGTGCAGGGCAGCCTCCACCAGGCCCCCACTCATGTCTACCACCACCCCCACCCCCAGCAGTGCAGGGGCAGCCTCCACCAGGCCCCCACTCATGTCCAACTCATGTCTCCCTGCACCCCCACCCCCCAGCCACCAGGGGCAGCCTCCACCAGGCCCCCAGCCATGTCTACCACCACCCCCACCCCCCAGCAGTGCAGGGGCAGCCTCCACCAGGCCCCCACCCATGTCTCCCTGCACCCCCACCCCCCAGCAGTGCAGGGCAGCCTCCACCAGGCCCCACCCATGTCCCCTATCACCCCCACCCCCCAGCCACCAGGGGCAGCCTCCACCAGGCCCCCACTCATGTCTACCACCACCCCAACCCCCAGCAGTGCAGGGGCAGCCTCCACCAGGCCCCCACCCATGTTTCCCAGCCAACATGTCACCACAATGTAGATCCCTGGCCCTTATGGTCAGCCTCCAAATGGCAAACACCCACCCGAGTATTGCATCCACCCACTTAGAAATGGCAAAAACATGATAGAAGCCCAATTGCAAGTTTGGAAATGAACACATGTCCCTCACATACACTGGGTGTCCGTGAATGTCAAAACCCATATCATGATTTGCATGAAACCAATGAGATGATACTACACATTGAACTTTGAAGAAAAAATATGTATTAAAAACAACATAAATTGAATCAAAAATAAACAAACAATAATAGAAATTAAAAAAAAAAAAAAACAGCAGGTCCGTGAAATAATGCTAAACCACAAATCATAATGCAAAGGAAAGGTGTCCAAAGTCACAGTCCACAAAAGTAAATCCAATGGAAAATTAAAATCGAAAACCATTGCTCCATGGCGAAATCATAATAAAATTGAAAATCCAAAAGTCAACTATGTACAGATAAACAATCCAGGGTCCATGATCCCAACCGAATAAATGAAATCTATCTAATAATACTACCTAAAAAAAAAATATATATAAAAATGTGGCCCATTGTCCAAAAGGTTCAAAAAAAATGCTAAACGAAAGGAAACCTAACACTAACTATATAACTATTTACAAGGGCAGCGGGCTAGTCCGACGGCTCACTTCGGGATGTTCCGGGCCAGGGCATCATCGAACTCCTGCTCAATGTCCCAGAGGCGCTCCTCCTCCATGGCCCCGAGGGTCCGCAGGGCCGTCCACATGTTCCCCCCAAACTCCCTGCGGATTGCCTCGAGGCACTCGGCACGCCTCAGGGCCCTCTGCATGGAGTTCTCCGCCCTGACCATCGTGAGCCATGCCTCTTCCGCCCGCTGCCGCTCCGCATCTATGGCGTGGCCCAACCGCTGCCACACGGAAGACACTTCCCGTCCTGGGTCCTCCTGCCCTCCGGCCGATGCCTGCCCCTCCGATGTGGAAGGCCCCGAGCCATCATGGCTCCCACCATGTTGCTGCTGCTGCGCCTCTGCCCATGCACTGCCTCCTGCTGCCTGCACATCCTCCGCTGGCAGGGGTGCAGTCGTTGATGTGGCCACCCCTGCTGGACGTCCGACTCCCGACTGTGGCAGGGATGCCTCCTCCACCAACCTGGCCGCACCGTCAGAGGCAGCTCCACAGGGCACCCAGGTGACTGATGGGTGGGAAGATGGCACGGAGGACGAATGGCGCATAGGGGGTTCAGTTGAGGAGGGGGTCGTAGCAAGCCCCATCAAACGGAGGAATCCGGCCTGGGTGACCTGTCCCAGTAGGCCGACGCGGTCAACGAGCCATTCGAGATGACGTGCAGTCTCCTCATGAAAAGACTGCGGGTCACCTCGCATGGCCTGTTGACGCAACGCCACACCAGTCAGGAAAGGCTCAACCCGGACCCGGATAGCCACGTCCGCAGGCAGAGGAAGGCCAGTTGTCGTGAGCTCATCCCCTGCAGG
Organism: Ambystoma mexicanum; assembly: GCA_002915635.3. Classification (NCBI taxonomy): domain Eukaryota; kingdom Metazoa; phylum Chordata; class Amphibia; order Caudata; family Ambystomatidae; genus Ambystoma; species Ambystoma mexicanum. Next base: position 845,113,736 of record CM030321.1, on the reverse strand, counting down.
AAAACGGGTCTGGAAGTAGGCATCCCTGCTGGTGCAAGATGTGCAGTGACAGGATCAGGGACAGGATTGCACACAGGCACCTCCGCGGTGACCTGTGCTGCCTCCTGTCCCTGGTCCTGCACTGCACCACTAGCACCAGTGGAATCCCCACCTCCAGACCCCGTCTCTGTTGCTTGCACGGCCTCCTCCTCCACCAAACCCCCCACCAACCTGGATGACTCCATGCCATCTTCCCCCGTTGGGCCCTATGCAGTCCCAGCTGCCCCTTCTGCTGCCGAGGAGTCCAACTCCGACCTCCGCCTCTTGGACCTCCCCCCGGCAGCTGTGGCCTGGGCCGCGGCACCGGACTCCTCACTCCCCGACGAGATCACAACCTGGGAGGGGAGCCGGGCCTTGCGTCTCCGGCTGGCGGTGCGATCCCCGCCGCTGTGCTCCACAGCACCTTCTCCGCCCTCTTCATCAGTTGACGCTGCAGACAGGGAGAAATAAAACACAGGCATCAGGGCACTGTACAATGGACACATACACACATGACAGTTGCACATGAGTGGCATTGGCAAACCTCAGACATGGCATCACAATCGGCAACACACATGTCATTTTAACTTGCACACATGAGCCATACCACAGCCACATCGCAACTGCCAGCACCATCCATACACATACAACAGCATGAGCAGGCAAAGGTGAGCCAGACATCACATGCAAGACAGGGAGTGCACTACACATGCACGCACACCACCACACTTGCATGCATGTGTACACCTCAGCCAACTGTTGCAGTGTTCCGATGGGCATCCAAGTCACCATTGGCTTTACTAGACCTAAATTTACTATCTGAACTAGTACAAACCATCTTATTGTGGACGTACTAGTAGGGGTAATTCGATTACTCCTAGATCTGTTACTCGAGGGGGCACTGTCCCGTCCCCCCTCGTCGAGTTTTGGCTGGTGGCAGTGGAAACTACTTGTTATGTTCGACCCCGAACATAACCCTATGGGATTCGTCCCATTGTTGGAGATTGATACTTTTCCTCGTTAATCTCTAATGTACCACCGGTCTACTTATCGTAAATAAGTTTATCGGATGGTATTTTCTGCCAGAACTCGGTTTTTAAAATGGCGTCTGTGTTCGTCTCTGTGACTGCTAAACCAAAGGTTGAGCCCTTTGTCCCACTTTTGGCGGGCTCTGTACAGAGACCCTCCAAAGTGGTGCCATTCTGTCTTGGTTACCACAGGGGTTTGGGAGTGGGTTTAGGCACCCTGGACCGAGTTGCCTTGCCAACTCCGGTCGCACTCTGGAGTGATTGGCCCAAGTAGTGAGCCTCCCCACTCAACACTTAGCATGTGTTGATTGACAGCTAGGCTGAATGAATGGGGGTTTTCTGCATAAAAGCAGGGCTTTTGGGACTGGATCTTCAGAAGTCGCCACATGACCTAAGAATCCGACGAGGGTAACGCTGAGCCGACCTGCACGACGACACCTCCGGTGGAGCCCTGCGGAACCGACTCACCACTTCCTGACAACAGAGGAGATCTCCCTGCCGGAGAGTCTCTTCCCCTGACTGGTGGGAACAACCAGTCCCCTTTGCTTTTTATTCGCCTCAGGACGCAGTGGTCGAATTGCCCGTGCAGAGCACCTCGGCAACCGGATAGCCACTACCCCTGTACCGTGACCAAAAGGTGGTGCCTTGTGACGGAGCACTCCCGCGCTGGTCTCTTCCCTGGTGGTGCACCGGACTTCACTTTTCTTCGACGAAGAGAACATCTCTACTCTTGGCAAAGACCCGACGTGCATCCACCACCAGGAACAACTGCCCCCGCCGGAGCTGCCCTCCACAACAAGGTACCGTGTCCGCCTGGCTTCCCTTTCGATCGGTTCGAGTGAGGTGTCTTAATCCTCTCCTTTCCGTTGGGTCGCCTCCAAGCTTTCTCCCGTATTGTTCTGAACTGGTTCAATCTGCCGATAACAATTTACCACAAAGACTCGAACGCATTTCCACTAGAGACTTTTGGGACATATCGCCTTGCCTCTCTCCGAGTGGGCCTGGCCTCTGAACTTTATGATCTATTGTGATTCTTGCCTTCTTGCCTTGCATTTATTTCCCGTGAAGTATTGAACTGTGTTGCTTTCATAACCTGCCTATTTTTCTCTCCCGTCCTAACTAATATTAGAGTGCCATCTAGGTTGAGGCATACACCTCTGTCTGTAAATAAGTGGTGCCGGTAAAACCTAGACTTGTCCAAATATTGCTAGGGGGATTGATTGTTTCTTCTTCGTAGAGTAATTGTGTTTGATTTGTTTGCCGTGATAGTGCCATAGTGTTTTTGATAGATGTTTTGTTATAAATAAATACCTTAATATCTTTACACTGAGCCTCGTTGCGTGTTTGCTTGTCTTACTGTGAAGAATTGCCCTATCCTGTATACTCCACATACTGCTTAACTCTTCTTGAGAGAAGTCTGACTGCTCAGCCACAGCTACAACAGTGAACTGTGGTGCAGACTGCTACCAAGTGGGTTTACTGCCAAACACCTGTAGTCCTAAATCTTTTGCAGTGGTCCCAGAGGAACTGCACAGGTTTCCGCCTAACACTGGTGTACAGCGATGGATTTGTATCGAGTATGCAGTTTAGAGTGCTTTTCGACACTGTAGATAACTAACCACAAAACTTAGCACAAAAAGCCAACTTTCAGAAACATGTCTACGATGGAAACTTACAGTCAAGAGTCCTTGTCAGGTGAAAATACTGAGAGTTTGCAAGCTCTCTGTAGGCAAGAGAATCTTCCTGTAAGAGGCAAGAACTTAGAACTAATAGAGAGATTGCTGGCGAACCAAAGTCTGGGTACTGGTTCAGAGGAACCAATTTCTCCAGCAACTGTAGATAACAGTGATGGTGTTGATCTAAATCGTAATTCTGATGATATCGATGAAGAGACTGACGAGGACGGAGAGGCTAACAAAACTGTCTCCCCTGCTCCTCTACCTGCCTTACCAGCTGTGCCTACGGGCCCATACCAGTCCCCACAAGTAACCCTGCTTATTTTGAACTTAAAAAAATGAAGCTCGAATTAGAATACAAACGGTTCTTGGCTCAATCTGAACGAAACCAAGAGCTCGAGTTCAGACGGATGAATGCCCAGGCTGAGCAGAAGCAAGCTGAGTTAAGACTCAGGGAAATAGAACTTAATCACGAGTTAGAGATGAAAAAGTTGTCTATGGAAAATGCTTCTCTCTCCCTGGTTCCTCTAGGAGCTCCAGTCCCAAAAGACCCCGGATGCCGAAGGAATTAGTGGGTATGTATGAACCGAGATTGGATATGTTGATTGGTTGAAACTGTTCGAGTACAATCATGGCTCCAGGACATCACCGGAATGATTTACTTCCCTGGTTGTTCTCTAGGCTCCTCCTGTTGCGACTGATGTGGTAATGGATTTGGGCAGCGGATAAGACCGATTACGAAATGGAAAACTGGCTTGATAGCTAGATTCGGAAGACTCCTTCCCAGTATCTTAAGAGGTTTAGAACCCCAAAAAAGCATGATGGTACCCTTGGCTACCTGGGTGAGTGAAGGGTTGAAAAAACTTAGATGGATGATTAAGGGTACAAAGTGAACACTTATGAGGGTATGAGGAATCTTTATTGTTGGAGTCTATTATGATGCCTGTTCTCCTGAGCTCAGACAGCACTTGGCTGGTTCGAAGGAATTGGATTCCGGAACTAGCTAAGGCTGCTGACTTATGGTGCCAACAGGCTACTCATAAGGATTCGGGGCAACTCAGAAAAAGATGAGGGAAAACAGCCTAAAAAAGACTCAAAAGAGAATTCTAATAACTCAAATCCAAAGAGGGCCCCAAACAAAACCAGAAGGGTAGGCCACAAGGAAAACCACAGCAGAATAGTGTGTCTTCTGTGCCAAAACCGGAAGGAGGTCAGAACAAGCCACCATCCAGAAAGCATTCGGTAAATGCTTGTTGTGGCTCGACTGACCACGTGAAAGGAGATCACAGATGTAAGGTAACCCTCAGGGTCCAGCTTGTCTCCTAGCCTTCGCTCCAGAGGAGGAAGTCCAAATGGCAAGTGAAAACTTTCTACTGCTAGCTGACGAACCCATTGGAGTCTCAGCCAGGATTTCTTTAGTATCTCTGGGTTGTGGGAACAACAGAATTTAGATGTCTATAATCTATCCCCTGATAATACTAAAGAGTATTAATAAGGACAGGTCCAGGTGAAATGGTCAGGAGACTCCTGCCATTAGGGGACACTGGGGCCAGGCATAACTGTGTTGGATAAATCGTTTTTTCAGGCTGAGGATGTTGCTAAGGCACCCAAACGCCTCACCAAGTTAGCTGGAGGCCTGTGCAGATGCTTCCCCAATTACCAGTTCTCATCAGTGTAACGACATGACTGTGAAGATACCTGTCAGCATACAGGAGTGAGGTATCAGACGGGTACTGTTGGGTAACGATTTGAAACTCTTGGAGTTGTATCGCAATACTCCCCAGACTCCTACTGTAAACGGGTTACAGGAGGCTAACCAGACCCGCAAGAGAGAGGAACCATGCGCGGTACTCTCCAGGAGATGATGAAGGAAAGAAATCACTCCTGTCCACATGGAAGTGGCGGCCGCTGTCTCCACGAAATCAAAAACGAAAGAGAAACCTAAGACTTCCTATCCCGAAACTAAGCAGCCAGCATTCCAGTGAAGCCAACACGGACTTCCCCGCGGTTGTCCAAAGTTACACCGTAACTCCACCCCAGCGAGGCGAGAGAGAGGTACAACCCTTGTGTGGTAGAATTAGACTCTGAGGAAGAGCTAGAGAAGGCCAGGAACTCATTGGAGATCTGGATCCTGTTGACCATCCTGACTTCAGTCTTTACTGGCAGAAAGGTGGACCAAGCAGGGCAGACTTCAGTAAGGACAGAGGGAATGTCCAACTTTGGAGGTCTTCGCCACCAGGCAGAACGTCAGGTGAAGGGCAAGAGCCTGGAGAAACACAGGTTGCTCTGGGAAGATGGCCTCTTCTACAGTGAAACCGACGCGAGTCTGCACCTGGAGACTACAAACGACTTGTAGTACCCCAAGAGAACAGACCACAGTTCTTGCAGTTTAGCCCACGAGATTCCTTTGGCTGGTCACTTGAGTTTCAAGAAGACTAAGAAAGGCTCTCGCCCTACTTCATTGCCAAAGATGGGGGCCGAAGTAGAAAAACACGCAGGAGCTGCCACACACTGCCAGACCTTCTCGTAAGGTTGGCTCCAAGAATGTGCAACCTTTAGTGCCTCTCCCAGTCGTCGAGTCCTGTTGGAGAGAAGAAGATTGACAATGTTGGGACCCCTTGATCCTCCAACCTCCTCAGGCAACAGTTTATCAACGTTGTAGTAGACCATGCTACTAGGTATCCTGAGGCAATTCCTATGAGGACTGTTACAGCTACCGCTGTGGCTTAAGGCCCCCTTGGTAATGCTTTAGCTAAGGTCGGGTTTCCTAAGGAAGTAATCTCTGACAAGGGTCAAACTTTATGTCCCCTACATGAAAGCCACTGGGAAAACCTGTGGATTACCTTACAAAGTCTCAACAGCGTACCACCCACAACCAAATGGGTTGGCAGAACGGTTCAACCGAAACCATGAAAGCATGATAGCTGCTTAGACGAACCTCTTAAACGCAAGTGGGAACCCTACTGCCATGCCTTCTCTTTGCTCATAGAGAAGTCCCTCAGGAGGGAGTAGGTTATCCTCCCATTCGAACTACTCTATGGTCATCCAGTCAGAGGTCCATTGGCCCTGCCATTAAGAGGGGTTGGAGAGTGCTCCTCTCCCAAGCCAGTCACAGTGCTGACTACGTGATAGGTCGTCGGAGAGAGACATGTCACACATGATGCAACGGAAGCAAGCATAACTTGAAAAGCGATGGACAAGCATGGTCACAGCACTGGCAACGATCAAAAGGCTAAATGGTTGAGTTCACTCAAACCAGCCGTTCTCTTATGATCCCAACAAGCAGAAAGCCTTGCAAGACAAGGATGGACCTTTCAGAGTTGTGGTAAACTCGGAGAGGTCAACTATCTGGTGGACTTGGCAAATCCCAAGGAGGCTCCGACAGTCTTTCACACAACCGACTTAAAGCGTATGTCTCATGACATCGATGTAGGAGCGTGCTTCTAGCGTCATCCAAGGAAGAAGAAGAGAGTGGAACTCTTCCGGACTCCTCAGAGGCTTACCTTTGATGAAAAAATTGAAGAGTAAATCTCTCCTCCAAATGACACCCGGCAACAAGAAGAGTGCAAGTTACTATATTAGAATCAGTTTGCCTCTCCGTTCCCTTTCACCAGGCCTTGACCTTGGGGCCAGCACACATACTCCTGTCACGTCTGCAGTCAAAAGCACGAGGATACGAATGTCAGAGAACGCAACGAACCACATCAAAGGTGAGTCACAAGATGCTGATCTCGGCGTATAGAGCCCTCCACTGCAATGGTCCTAGCCAGTGTCGGAGACAAGCCGAATCTAAAAACTTAATCTCGTGGATTATAGAGCTCCTAATGCAGCACCAAGACTGATGCCCACCCTTTGCCAGAACAGATGATTGGGAAAAAGTGGCGCAGCAAGCTCCCTCAGCACATTTGACTAACGTCAGGTATGCAAATAGCCCCTGACAGACATCCAAGGAGAAAACTGCATTTTCTACCCCCGTTGGCAATATACCAACTTAACGTAATGCCTTCGAATGAAGAATGCACTGCTACGTTTCAACGGATGGACACGTTCTGAATGAATGGAGGACTTCCGATAGCATACCTGGATCAATCGCAGTGTTCAGCAATTCTGGCAGAACATGTACCCACCTGAGAATGTTTTGCAGCTTTAGAACAGCCAATCTGACCATAAAGCGTGAGATAAATGACAAATTGGCAGAGTAAGTAGTCTATCTTGCACATGAGTAGGAGGTGAAAAGCCTTTGCAGTATGAAGCTGTGCAATTGGACAAAACGCTATCAAACAAAGTGAGAGCCTTCCTAGCCTCATGGTAAATACAGGAATTTCAAAGAGAAAAATGGGACCTAACTTCTCCACTGAATGTCATCTCCTCGCCCAAATTTCCTAAAAAGGTTAAATGGAACGAGGAGTGCAATCAGGCTTTTGAAAACCTGAAAAAGGCTCTTTGCCAAGCCCAGTACTCAGAGCTCCTGATTACCGCCAACACTTCATTGTGCAGACAGATGCTTCAAATGTAGGAATAGGTGCCGTACTCAGTCAACTGGATGGGAAAGGTAGGGAGCACCCCGTTTGCTTCATCAGCCGCAAGCTGAAGGATCCTGAAACAAGGTGGCAACAATCGAAAGAGAGTGCTTTGCTATCGTGTGGGCTCTGAAGAAGTTTAGGCCGTACTTGTATGGTTCTACTTTTGTCATTCAGACTGACCACCAACCCTTGAGATGGTTAATGCAAATGAAAGGGGAAAACCCAAAACTATTGAGATGGTCGATCTGCCTGCAAGGGTTTGATTTCACCATTGAGCACAGGTCAGGGTGTCACCACCAAAATGCTGATGGTCTCTCTAGGATGTATGTCATCGACTAGAGGTATGAGATTCATCCAGGAGTGGATTAAATCCTCCTGTCCCTTAGTCTGGGGGGGGCGAGTGTTAGGGAGAATTCTCTGTTTAGGCTGAATTTCCTAACCTAGTGAGTCCCCCAGCAGCTTTGCTGGATTTCTGGAGTTTGTTTTTTCCATCCTGCCAAGAGTGAGACTC
>CM030321.1:845012697-845105960 GCA_002915635.3 Ambystoma mexicanum | reverse complement strand
AAACCAGTGTACTGTGCAATTTGCTCAGTTTCTGTGTTGTTGCTAAAATCATTGGTCTGTGGGAAAAAAAAAATCCATGTTGGATTAAAAAAACCCTTTTTTTGTTATGCTACAGTCTATTTGTTTGTTTGTTTTCAGTGTTCACTTGTTGTTTCTGGCTAATGTTCTATCTGTTGGCTTGTTGCAGATTTTTGGAGCAGTTAGATATCTGTTGGCATATTCTAACTGTCTATTTTTTGTTATAATGTAGTGGCATTGATTTATCTGTTTGGTTATTGCTAAATCTTGGGGCTTTTAGATACCAGTTGGCGTATTCTAACTGTCTATTTTTTGTTATAAGGTAGTGGTATTGATTTATCTGTTTGGTTATTGCAAAATCTTGGGGCAGTTAGATACCAGTTGGCGTATTCTAACCGTGTATTTTTTTTATATAATTTAGTGGTATTCATTTATCTGTTTAGTTGTTGTAGAATCTTGGGGCAGTTAGATACTTGTTGGCATATTATAACAGTTTATAGTTTTTTAATTGAAGTTTTGATAATGTTTAAGTACAGATTAGTTAATAAATTTTGGTTTTACGAAGATTAAATAAGTGTTTGTAAGATTTGCTGGTAATCTCTGCTTTACAGAAATTGTAGTATCATTACATTCTAACCATACACATTTTTTTTTTATATATGCAGTGTAGTGACCTGCATTGGTTGTGGCTCCTGTGTGGTAGATTAGACCTATTGTTGTAAAGGTTTTCTTACCAAATGAGACTTGACCATTTGTGAATCCAGTCAGCTTCAGTTGTTTTTGGTACCATCTGCATTGTAACGTAGAAGCATTAGTATTACGTATTTACTATGTGTTTGTATTAGTAAGGTGGAGCGATTATCCCAATTGCAGGTAGTACATAATCTACCATGGTTTGCATTTTGTACAAGTTGCTGAAATGGAACGGATTCACAATTAGGTATGGATACATACATGAAGCGTTCATTGGGGATTTGTTCCTGTGTCACATTGTTGCAGAGAGTGCATGTATGTTCCCACATGTATGAAAGGTGGAAGATTCCATTTATAAGTATGTTTGTGTTTTCCAGTACTTGTAGTAAGTACATTAGACATTCTTGTGCATCTTCTTGTGAGTTCATAGTGAATTTCACCATTCCAGCACAGTAGTCTAATTCTTGTCTTATTCCATGAACACTATACGTGTTGTCAGGATTGTTTGTTGCATTTCTATGAAGTGCTAACATTTGCAAACACAATTGTTCTGTACTGTGTAAGTAAATGTTGTCAACAATTGGTGGCAATTGAAATAGAATATTCATTGCTACATTTGCATAGCAACTTACACCAGTTATATTTGAAAATGTAAATGGACCAGATAGTTCTGTGCCCAAGTCATTTTTTCAGAATGTGTGTTGTTTCTTTGAAGAAGTACCCAAGTTACTTTGAGTAATAGGTTCTTCTTTTTTTGTGGTAATTGATGAAGTATTAGCTTCTTTTACTCTCTTTGGTGGATTTGCAGTGACATCCTGTTGCATTTCTGTTTGAATGAGTTTTCTTTTACAACGTTTTACTTTTTGTGGAACAGGATATGTTTTTAGGTGGGGGTGTATAGTGAACGTAGTCTATTGTATTCTAAAATGCAGGGAATATCAGCATTTACTTTACTTGCATCAAAGTTGATTAGAAATAGACCATCAAGTGTACGTAAGCGTGATAGTGCTACGTAGCTCATGACTTCTTTAAAGACTGTGTTACCAATATCTATCAATGCTTTGTCTAGGGTAAGACCCTGTGATTTATGAATGGGGACAGCGTATGCAAGAGTTAGAGAAAAAAATTCTCTGCGTACATACATGTCTTTGAAGAGAAGGAATCGAGCTGTTGAGCGTCCTATCCTTTTCACTTCTGAAAGTTTGTTAAAGAGAATAATGACAAACTGAATCTTGTTGTCACGTGGGTATGTTTGAAAGCCAACAACTGTACGCAGTGCTCCATTAACTAGTCCTTGATCCACGTCAAGGTTACGTTTAAGCATTACTCTACAATTTAAGGACAATTTTAATATTTTTTCCAACCCAGCTCTGTTGGTGATTGAATTTTCTAAACTATTTAGTCTTGTTGTGGCTTGCTCACACTTGCGTAGTGTCATACCATGTACGTCTAGTTTGTCTGTGGTGCTAATTGGTTGCATTTCTTTATTTAACATTGTTTCATTAAATTTGAAACAGCTTGCAAGTGTTGACATTAAGGCCATACAATTGGCATTTTGTGCGCTAATTGTTCCATAATATCAGTAGCACATGCATTATCACCATAAAGTGCATGTATGTGCCCGGTTTTCAATATTGCTTGTGCTTCTTGAGATAGTATATCAACTCTAATACTTTTTAAGATGTTGGCATAAGTGAGATCTGCAGATTGCTGCATGTTTTCTGTTAATTCTCTGTATTGGAAATGTTGCCAAAGGTTGACATTTCCTATGCTGCCAACAGTTTTACGGCAGAGTTTGTGTCCTAATGTTTTAAAAATAGGTTCAACTTTCACTGGTGTCAATTGAAGAAGATCTCCGAAAACAATAATGTGTTTTCCTCCAAAGAGCTCTTCGTAGTTTGTTTTGAGTACTTCTTGTAATCTGAGGTGAATCAAAGCCAACATTAGGTTGGAGACCATGCTCACCTCATCTATTAGTAGCATTTTCATTTGTTTTAACACTCTGCGTAGTTCCATTGCAGCTTCTGTAGAAAGTTTGTAATACTTTAATTTGTTTTGGGGTTCTACTGTCAGGAGTAGTAATCAGTGTAAAGTGACACTCCCTATGTTGCAGGCAGCTAAACCTGTGGGGGCAGTGACAACAGCTGACAGTTTGCTCTCTGTCAATTGTTGAAGGAACTTGCTGATGATTTTGATTAAGAATGTTTTGCCTGAACCAGCTTCACCACTGACGTACAGTAGTATAGGTTTGTAGTTTTTGCAGGTGCATTCTTTATTTTTATGTTGTACACCAATTTCTTTTGTTACTTCTTGAAAAGTGTTACGCTGCTCCCATCTCCCTTTTCCTATCTCCTCCCCTCCTCCCCTTACTTTCTGCTAATCACTTACTCTATCAGAATTGTCCCTGGACCTACTATGATAGCAACCTCGTCTGTCGCTCCCTTATCCACTTCTGTTGTCCCCCCTCCCTCCAGCACTATCTGAAACGTTGTCAGGCCTAGTACGATAGTCACTTGTTTTGTTCCTCTCCTCCCTTTCTGCACCCCTCTTCCTCACCTTTTGTTTTCCTCCTGCTTTACCAGAAATGTCGTCAGGCCTAGTACAGTAGTCTACTGTCTGTTTCCATTTCCTTCCCACTCTCCCCCTCCCTGCCCTATCTATGTCTTAGCACTTGCACTATCTGAAATGTCGTCAGGCCGAGTACGATAGTTAATTTCACAGCCTGTAAGAATGTAGTTGTATTTTCCTTTGTTCCCTTCCTTGCCTTGAAGCGCTTTGAAACACATAGTGTATAGGCGCTATATAAACTATCATATCATATCATATCATTGCTTAGTTTTGATTGTAGTATAGTTAAGTCTTCTTTATCTTCATACTGACACATGGTGTTTTCTACTTCTGTCATAGCTAATTGTGCCTCATTTGCTATTAGTGGCTGTCCCAGTGGTTCCTGGCTTCTTGTTGCAGAATGATGACTACTGTCAGGAGTGTCCTCATCTACTTGGGCCTGGAATTCTTCTTCGTGTTGCTGTTCATTGTGCAACATTGTTTTGTAGTGTGTAAAGTTTACATCGGTTATAGTGCTTTCATTTGCCTTGAAAGCATCTTCGTAGGAGTCATAGTTATCTAGTATTTCTTCTTCTTTTCTCCATGGTTTAAAGAGTTGTATCAGGAACATGTAATATAGTTCTTTATGTTGAGGAGTCTTTAATGACAATTTGATATTATTAATTAAACTTGGTTTGGTGAGTTTTACTAAGCTGCCTTCACTATTTGTCACTCTGTATTTACCTTTTTTGCATCGATTTTTATATTATTTTTGTATGTGAAGTTTTGTGCTATGTGGTATAGACACATGGTTTCCATAGTGGTACTTCTGTTTGGGTAGTATGTTTCCAGAAAATTGTTTTTCAAAATGTCTTGGCTGTTGGGATCATTTTTGGCTATTGTTTCTATGTCGTCGTATGATTTGAGAACTCTTTTTCTACATTTAGCAGGACCAAGACTTAGCCATACTATATTTTCAGATTTTCCCTACAAAGCAGTACCGGTTAAATGATCTGCTGCTTCATAGGAGCCACATTCTCTATGGGAGAGCATGTTTATGCCCAAGCTGTACAATTTCTGAGATAGTGTTTCGTCTGATGATAAGCCATTCCAAAGGTCTTGAAGCTCTGTTTTTTCTGCTTCGGTTAAGTATGCTGTAACATATTGTGCAACTGCAGTGGAATTGTCTGCAATGTACTGCACATCTATGTTTGCATTCCATAAGAGGGCAATGATTGCATTGTAATCATTGATATATTTTTCTTCTTCTGTTCTTTTTATGTAATATGTATTTTTAGGTGATTTACCTTTAACACTATGTCTAACTGAAGTCATGAAGTTGTTCACTTGACCTGTTTTTGTAACTGGTCTAGGGAAACCAAAGCAGCATTTGGTGTAGTATTTCCCTTTGTTTTTGTATTTGCGACGAAAATATTTGCCACATTTGTGTCTTTGAAATTGTAAAATTTGTATATCAAGATCACTATTTGTTGCTTTTGATGGAATTTCACAAGTGACATATTTTTCGATAAACTGTAACAGAGTGGCATCATTGCCTTGAGCATCTTTAATCCATAAAAACATGTGGATATGTGGTGCTCCTCTGGCTTGGTATTCTTTTCTCCAAAAGAAGTGTTGCACTTCTCAGAGGGGAGGAACAGTTTTATTACAAATAAAGTGTAGCATAGCAATGAAGCGATGGTGAAAATATCTTGAAACATTAACAGGATCTAGAGAACAAAGTTCTCCAGGTGTTAGTATATCTATGTTTGTTTTGTTTTTGTTTGATATGCATAGGAAATCATGTAAATCTTCCCATGCATATTCTGCACAACTTAATGTAACAAACCAAGTGGTTGGGCCAAGGTTTCTTATCATACAACGTACATCTCCGTGACGTCGGTACCAGTACTCTTTCGTACCATGCATGTTTGCTTACAGATTCGTAATGCTTGATTGTAAAACCTCATCTTTTTGTTGCACTTTTTGTGATAATTCCGTAGCTGACATATTTTGAAAGTGGGTTCCTGATTTCAATATGTGTGCAACTCCGTAACATAGAGTTGCTAGTTCACTTTCAAAGAGTAGGTGGAATATGTATTCCACATTTTGTCTAAATCTGGGATCTTCAGAATACATTCGTAACGAGCGGTATTCTGATGCTAGTAACTGAGTGGGGCTATTATCGTACCTTCCTCCTTTGCCAGTAGGAAAGAGTAGAGGAAAAGCACGTGCTTCTATACTTTTTTCCCATATGCTGATTGGTGATCCTTTGGTTTGTCGCATTTGGTACGTTTCTAGTGCATCATCTATGGTGTCATTAGAGTGTAATGGATGAATTGTATAATGGTCTAAAATATTGGATACTGTAGCAGGATCTGGAAGTTCAAATTGACCAGTTTCTGGTGACTCTTGAATTATTTCAGTTGTTTCCCTTACGTTTTCTTCAATAAGTATATCTTTGTAGTATTCATTATTGTCTTTTAGATATTGCAAGGCTTGTCTAGCTTTATGTAAGTCTACAAGTTGTTGCCAAATTTTTTTGTCTTTTGTTGGTACACCATTTACTAAGACAATTAAAGATTGCTCTATTGGATGTTGCACTCCCAGAGTGTGCACATTTTCTTTCAGATCTAATGATAAATAAACTACTTTGCCACGAATGCCTTTCACCAATTCAGAGGGAGGTAATTTTGTTGTTTTTGGTTGAAGGCGTATTATTGCTTGAAATGGGTGCACTGTTTGAATTATGATGCTCTCATATAAATTGAGTTGTTGCAGGGGTTTTGGTAGTGGGAATAATTCCAAGTTATTTGTGATAGCACGTGAAGGAGTTTGGTTCTTGTCAAGTTTTGTAGTGCAGTAACTGCAAAGTATTAAGGGCTCAGTTATTTCGTATTTGTTTTCTGCTAGAAGGTAGAGAGCTAATTCAAACCATTAGGAATCTTCATTGTCTTCTATTTTGTATGTTACGTCTACAGTTTTTGTGTTACTTTTCTAAAAAGTTCTGCGGCAACACACACATACATGGTTTGATACTTCAGCGGATGTACTTTTAAATTTTAGTATTTCGTTTTTGTATGAGTGTTTTAGAAGGTTGCCATGTGCAGAATTGTGGCTAGTCTGTTGTAAAGCTATTGCATTTTGTAAGTGGCTTTCACTTCCAAACTATTTTTTCTGGATATGGTCTATTTCTTGAAGTAGTTCTTTGGTTGTAGGGGCCTCTAGGGGTCCCTTGTGATATGGAAACAAGGCAATAACCATACACGAAAAGATGCGCCAGACACAAGGTTCCAATTCCCAATGCTAGGGTTTTAATTGCAAGCAAAAATAGTCCCAATTGGCCAATTCTGGTCTCACGCTTCGCGACGTGAGTTTCCTAGACCTCGACGGACGCAAGAGAGAGAATTACGTACATCAGTTACATATATACAAAATGCATATCATACAATGAGCTATGTCATGTTTAACACCCTCCTTTATTAAGTTTCTTTGAACTCGGGATGACGATGGACATTTCCGACGGGTATGACAATTATGACACTTTCGATGTTTATTCTAGTAACAATGTGCAATTTAGAAAGTGCGGAGGCATCTTTTAGTTGTTGAACAGAACACGGCGGTTCTGTTCTTGGAAGCAAGCTGCACACGGCAGAAGAGCCACATTCCATGCTTTGCTATCTATGAGGTACTATTAGTGTCCTGGGAGCCGACACGCTCTAAATGGTTTTGCGAAGGGGGGCCGTAGGAAGAGCATAATTCAAGCCTTTAGCTGTTTTATTCTAACATATTCTACCATCGTACAAGACTGGCTGGCAGCTGTGAAGTGATTAAATGCCCTGCAGCTCTCCCTCAAGGCTACAGAGAGGGAACGTGGGCATTCCTTTCTGGGCTACTCATGAGGAGTTTTCAACGAACTCCTCAGTCCCGCGACCTTGCCCTTTCATATTCAGACAACAATGTTAACAGTTGAGCAGAGTAAGCAGAATCCGCAAGAATTGCAAGCTGCAAAGCAGTTTTAGACAGAAAGCAATGAGCAATGTTTAACAAGCAAAATGGCGATTCTGCTACGTTTAAAATGGCCGCTTGTTGGTCAAGCATAACAGTCTATATTTCTATAATTCGGTGCATAAGACGGTTGGCCTACGGCCATCAAGTTACCTCTGTCATTCAAATGAAGGGTATTCACTTTTCCAGATTGACACCATGTAGAAGAGTGTTATTTAAATTGGCTAGTGCTAAAGCAGGACATTTAGCATACCACCGTTTATAGACTAGATTTCTTATAGTTGAATGAATGAATTGTTGATATCATTTTGATATGATGGAAGGTGCTTTTGCAAATAGGTCCTGAAATGCAGGCTAATGAATGTCCTTGTAGGCCTGTGTATTTGCACACTGGACAGGTATCCATATTTTGCAGCACTTTCATTTTGATTTTGTCTTTGGCTTTCACATACTGATTGAGGAACTGGCGTAAAGAGTTGAAAGATTTTTTGGGAATGTTACACATTGACGTGTATGGCCATGTGTATACTGGACATTCTGGTTCAGTCGAATGGAGAGGTAATTCTGAGTTTTCTGTGGATATTTCTGTAAGCAGTATTTCTTGTTCCATTATGATATTATTCATTTTTTCATAACCTTGTCCACTGCTATGGATGGCAATTGTATTTGTTTGGTTTTGTGTGTATGCTTCTTCATTAAAATATGGTTCTGGGTCGTGGTGTGACTCCTTTCCTCTCCACAGATATTTAAGAAGTTATTTTTGTTGACATTCCGTTTATTGAGAAGTTTTTTCTGTAATTTAGTAGTTAGTTTTGTAAGTGCTTTAATTCTGTCTAACACTAAAATGAATAACTTTCTTTTGAGAAGGATTGTACTGTCTATTAAAGCTTCTAAGATTAATTTTCTACGGTAGGTTTGAAGGGTTGTGCATGATTTGTCCCCTGAAGGACTCTGTGGTGGAACATTTTTGCTAAAATCCTTTTTTTGGTATGGTTACTTGCAAGTATATCAGGATTTATAGGAGCAGTTTTAGCAGTGGTGGTAGCCGAAATCTTGTTAAGCATTTTTTGTTTTGTTTTACATTTTGATAGAGGAGGCAAAGTTTCTGTACTGGAAGCTTGTTTTGTTTCACTAAATGACTGTTTTGTTTTAAAGTTTTGTACAAACTCTGGTAGAGATGGATGCTTATTTTGGACACTTTTATTTTCTTTTGCTCTATTTCTGCATTGCTTTCTACAGACTTGCTTTTTGGTAGACATTCTTTGGGGTCTGTTGAAAAAAAAAAAAAGAAGGTGTTTGTTGGGCCGTTCTGCAATGTATGTGTGCTGTGTGCATGAGTGTCTGAGTATGATGGGAAAGATGTATGTGGTGGTGTGTGATTGTGCATTGGGCAGTTACAATTAGTTGGGAAGGCTATTCTTCGATTAGTGTGTTACTAAACTGCGGTTCAGATGAGAGTAGAAAGTGAGCTAGTGGTGAGGAGAAGCATTAACAGTAAATCTAATGATATAACATTAAAACAGTTATTTGTTTTGTAGTACTAACATTCTAAGGGTTAAGTATGTTATTTGTGTTCCAAAAAAACGGGGATTTGTTGCCATTCTGCCTGCTAATCTCTGTTTAATAAATGGGGATGCGTGGGCAGAATGGTTCAGAAATCGCTGTTTTTTTGGTGCGCAAATTACATGAATGAACCAAACAGTGTGTTTGAGGAACAGTAAGAATATTAAGGTAGTATTGTACTTACTCTTTTTTTGTGTGGAATGAGCAGGTTTCTTCGGATATGTTGTTTGTAGTTCAGATGCTGCTGATTTTCAGGAGAGTGTTCTTCACTGCAATTGTAAAAGAAAGAAGTTAGTAATTTTGCGTGTTTAAAGCACTGATGTTAAAGTAGACGTTGATTTTTATGTTTTTGTGGTAGTGTTCTTGTTTGATATCTGAACATAGTGTATGCATGCATTTCATTTGACTATGTGCAGCCTTTATATTGTATTTAAAATATGGTAGTTCAACATGCTTTGCAAATGAGTATAATTTTAAGTGCATGAAATTCACTTGGTTTTTTAAAGGTGTGTTGTAGCTAGCAGACAAGTTTGGAAGTGACAGTTGATTATAGAAGATGGGACAAATTTCCATAAGTTCCTTTTACAGGTAAACATGAAAACAATCGGGGGCACCTGAGAGGGAGATTTCACCACAGCAATCGAGACAGTAAAAAATAGTGTGATGTTTCAATGAAAAATCATGAGGGTTGGAATGTATGTATAGGTTATGCGGGAGACAGTAAAAAATAGTGCAATTTTTTAATGAAACATCGGGAGTCTTGCACTTAAATCAGGAGGGTTGGCATGTATGTATAGGCTATGAAGGTTTAGTGGCATTACTCTGTTTATATGGATTCATAACAGTTGTAGATGTACTGTGAATAAAATATGCATACCTGTAGTTTGTATTCATGCGCGTGGATATGAATGTAGCAAGTAGAAATCTTGGAGACTTGTAGAGTAGTTTTTGTAGTAGGTGCTTTCCAATGATATGAGACTTGTACTCAGAGTAATCAACAGTACATTTGGAGTGCGGAACTCTGATGATGGAGTTAGATGTAGAGGACTTGAATGTGATTGGTGGGTGGTTGTGTGACTGCTTAGCTGTATCCAATGAGGGAATGTCACCGAGAGTGATGTGGAAAGAGTAGAAGGGCTGGCTAAGAGTTACGTGCCGCGCGGACACCGCAGCTGTCCGCGGGTAGGGCGTGCCACATCCAGAGTTTTCCAGCAAATCCAGTATGGAAAGGGGACTGTAGGGATCAGCCAATCAGATGTTGATGTTGTGGATTTGTGTAGAAAGAGATTGTGTGTAGTGAAGATGGCAGAGGTGGAGAAAGTCAGGGTTTTGGTGCTCGGAGATATGTTTGTCTATGGTTTACAGCAGAATGCTCAATGCAGGCATGTGGCAAACAATTACAATGTTAAAGGAGTGGAGGTGGTGTGGAGTGCTGTGCCTGATTGCAATATAGAGGGAATTCTGAAAGTTTGTGAAGATATGCGCAGGATGAACAGTGCCCATCTGGTAATTTTACACTATGGTGCTTTCCATTTGGAACAGTTGGTTCAAGCAGTAATGAACATCCTTCCAAATGTGAAAGTAATTTTTTCTGGATTGCTACCTAGGGCAATATGGGACAATAGTTCTGTTTTTTGTCCTCAGCAAAACATTGCTAGATGTGCAATCAATCGAGGCATGTGTGCTTTCATGCTTAGAGCTGTATGTTTTTCTGTAATAATGAGAATATTGATTTGAGTAAAGCTGTTTATTTTGAAGAAGATGGCATTCCTTTATCTTTTTTGGGAAATGCCATGCTGTTTTGGAATGTAAGGGTTGCTTTGGAGAAGGTTACGTGAAGATTTTAGTTGTAAAGTAAGAAGAAAAAAAATACAAAATAACAGGTGACGTTCAGGCATCTGCAAAAAAACACAAAAAAAGGCTCTTTTCAGAGCCCACCTCAAAGGGGAAATGGGGCACACTATTTAAATATACATTCACCATGCTCAGATTTTCGATATGTCAGCGGACATGGCGGTAGTCTGCGGACAGCGCATATTACATACGGGGATTCTGGGGTGGAGAGGCATGCAAATGAGAATGAGCGGAGGTATGGATTTGTCAGTAAAGTTTACTGGGTGTGTTGTGTAAGGAGAGATTTTGTCAGAACGTCTTTTTCCCGAGAGAAGAACAGATAGCTATGGCTTTGTGTTTCCGAAAACAGATTATCTGGATTTTGGGAGACACATGGATACATTGGTTGGAGGTGCATGCAGAACGCTGTGGAGTAGCTGCAGATCTTGGATTTCCTCATGTGGAAGTGCTCTGGCATGGAGTGCGTGGAATGAAGTGGCTGGACTTGGTACCTCTCTGTGCTACCTTAGAGACAGAGCATCATCCAGACATAATTATAATTAATTGTGGAGGGAATTTCTTTGCAATTTGCAATGAATGAAGGACTTGAGAAGGTCATGGACATGTTTCCAAATTCCCAAGTAATTTTTTCTCGTATTGCACAAGACAAATGTGGCTGCGTTCTTCTTTATTTGGTCCACAAATGGAAAAAGCGAGGCACAAGGTCAATAAGGCTGTTTGTGCCTTTCTAAGAGATGTTGGTATGTCCTCTTTTCACAATGAAAATATTATGTTTCGTAGCACATACATTTTTTGCAGAGATGGATTCCATCTTTCTTATGCTGGCAATCAGATTTTTATGAGAAATGTGCAAAATGCATTGCAACCTTTTTGGAATTATAGTCATCTATTTTGCAGTAGATGTTGACGATTTCAAGTTTTTCAAACATAAAAAAAACACCACCAAAAGGCTCTTTTCAGAGCCACCACTTCTTACCAGAGAAAAGTGCATTGGATTTGCTCGGGCAGCACCACATTTTATATGTCCTAGAACTGTCCACGGACTTCCAAAAAATGCACAGGGCCCTGCACTGTTTATTTGCCACTTCTTTTTTTAAGCTGTAAAAGGCAGCTCTGAAAGCCTTTTTTTGGGATTTTTGTTGTTTTATATTTTCTTTGGTTTTTTTTTTACACACGAGACACTAGGAGAGGAGGGGAAAGGAGGGTAAGGAAGGGACACCAACCACGGAGAAGGGCAGGTGGAGAGAGGAATATGTAGGGTGGGCCTTACTTAGGTAGGTAGCAGGTCTTCTGGTGCTCCGTGACCGTAGTCTCGAAAGCAGTTCAAAGACTCTCCCCCTTGCAGAGTACTGCTTCGCAGTAAATACACAATATTGTGACCCTCGAAAGGTAAGGGTCAACAGCATTGCGAATGGCCTGTGAAGCAGCTGGAGGGATGATCTGTCCCACAGGTGTGTCTCTTGTGGTGAGAGGAGTGGAAACGGAGGATGCTGCCGAGGAATTCAACCTACTACATTTATCACAAGGTACAACCTTGCGAATGTCCGCACTGTGGAACAACGTTAGGTGTTGCTTCATCAATGTCATACCAAAGCTGTACGAACCACATCTCCCATGACTCAGTACCATTTTGCACTGGTTACAGGTGACCTTGTTTGCACGTGCTTTTGGTACGTTACCATGAACGGTAAACAACCGCCACACCCAAGACTCCCGGCGAGTGCTGGTTGTAGGGAGTTCCTCGACCTCATTCTCTTCATCCTCTTCATCCTCGTTACCTACTTCCTCACATGTGTTCCCCTCTGCAGGCCCTTGGGGAGGTAGTGGTGGTGGAGGGTTTGGGGGTGGTGCTGAGGCAGATGTACCAACAGCAGCCATGGATGCCATCAGGGTTGATCAGATCAGCAAAGGCAGCAAACGTCAATCTGCAATTGACAGGAGTACAATGAAGATCAGCACTGCGGTGTGGCCTTTTAGAGGGGTGGAGGGGTGCACTTTGTGAACAGATCGAACACCCAAAAAAGTTCTTAAGGTTACGAAAAAAGTATGTGGAAAGCCGGGGTCATTGTTGGGACATGTGCAATGGTGAATTTTTACTGCAAAATAATTAGGATTGTCTGAATAAGTTATTTTAAAATGTTGGGGAACTGGACAGTGTCCGCAAATTAGGACACACGCTCAGCGTAGGTGCAGTCACATGATGACGTCGGGAACACACCCGCGCAGGTGTTCTACGGACAGTGTTCGGGTCTCTGAAACTAATTAAAAGTGCAACAAAAGTGAGACAGACAGTTACGGACAGGCGCAATGTTCGCAGGACTTACGGGTGTGGTGTGCATGTGCGTAGATGTTCTGCAGTCTGTACGGACAGGTATAGTGTCCTTAGGACACCTCCATTTTGTTTGACTACGGACATTCCGGACACCGCGCGTGTTCTTAGGACAGTTTCAACTTGCCTGTGGACGGTATGGACAGGTATAGTGCCGTTAGGATTCGTCTACTTTTTTCACTTACGGATATCTCGGACACCAGGTGTGTTCTATGAACAGTTCCATCTTGGTTGCGAATGGTACGGACAGGTGTAGTGTCCCTAGGTCACCGTCATTTTGTTCATTTACAGACATCCCGGACACCGGGTGTGTTCTAAGAACAGTTCCATCTTGGCTGCGAATGCGACGGACAGGTGTAGTGTCCTTAGTACATCCCCAATTTTGTTAATTACGGATAGCCCGGACAGGTGCGCTGTCTGCAGACATTCTAGCTGCTTTTTGAAAAAAAATAAGACACAAAGAATGTCATTAAAAGAAACATAATATTTTTTCTGATGTCATCTTTGATGTCCTGGTGTTAGTCTTAGCAGTCTTAGTCTGGGTGTTAGTCTTAGCAGTGCACGGTAGTGTTGCGAGTTATGGTTGCTTAGCTTACCATAACTGGCGAATTTCAGGGGTTTTTCGGTTTTACTTGGAACCATAACGTCCCTTTAACAAAGTTTTTTTACTGAATATATATATATATATATTACATTGTTACTCTTATGTTATATTTTATCCCACCACCCTCTGTTACTTTCTTTATTTTTTCATTCATCCCCTGATTCTTTTGTCAACTCACTCAATCTTTTATTGACCGATATCATCTTTCTCCTCTTCTGACTCTCGGGATCATCTGCTTTTTTTATTCACCTCTTCAATCTTCTGATCGATCGGCTTCACGTAGATGTGGGAGGGGATTCTATTTGAAATTAAGGAACCAGTCACACCCGGTCTTGCAAGACACTTTTTGGTTTGCATACTATCCACTATCTACGGGGAGCTTCACGTTCTTTCAGCCGAATGGCAAAGGTCGTTCTATATTTCCGAGACTCTAAAGTTTACTCATATCGATGGTCTGAACCATCCTCTCTCTGTTACCAAGTGAACTGAATTTTCCAGCCCCTTTGATGAGTCGCACTTACCCTTGAGATGGATTGGGATGCAGACCTTACTCATTCATCAAATAAAGGAGCCGACTCAGGAAGTTGACAAAAAGGAAGACTGTTTTAATATCAAGTTTCTAAAACAGGGAGCATAACAAACATCAATGCAATCACACGATCTTCAAACTCAAAGTATTTAAGAAAAAACTTAACTTTATAAGCAATATGTGTCATTAATTACATCTAACCTACGTCACCCTACGTGTCAAACTACAAAAAACAAAGAGTAACAGGGATTGGATGTTTATGGACATCTAAGTATACAATCCATACTAATCTTAAAAAAGTGTTAATGTGTGATTGGTTACTTAACATCAGGTGGGGCAGCTAAGCCCTCCCCTTAAAATAACCACTATGAACATCACTAAATACACAACGTCCCATTGGTTTACACAACTACAGGACCCCTGACGTCTTCCTTATTATGTTTGTGCCTTCTGAACAGGAGTTTTGTTCTTTCACATGATTTGTATCCAAAGTCATTTTGCTCCAGTTTGATAAGAGCATGGCTTCTTGGCACGTTCAACCTTGCCTTTAGCTGAAACTCATTTGTAATTCAATTTTTGTATTTTAACTGTGCCACACTAAACTCTGTTAAATACTCCAATCAAGCATTCCCACTAGGTCAGTGCCTTGTCTGGGATTGCTCAAGGGAAGCCCTTATTTATATATTTTTATGACACGTTATATTCTGGATGATAAACCCTTTTATAACGCCCCTTTCTTAGAATCCCCCTGACCCCACTGAGCCAAGAAGTAGGTTTGTTTTACAAATTAAAAAGATGTATTTGAAAAATAAACAATAGATATATATCACACTTTTATAATACATTAATATTTGATATCACACTTAGACATATGACAGTGAGTGATCAACAATGGATGATGTTATACTAGCACACAGGTTTAATTACTTAGGAGTAGTATAGAGGATAAGGTAGCTGAGAATGCTTTATATGGTACAAGGAAATGCAAGGTGGAAAAGAAGCAACACAGGAATAAACTTGATATGATTTCAGCAAAACATAATATAGCCACTTTTCCCCTTTTGGCAATTCACTGCCCCTCTATGCAATGTAAGGAGGTGGAAGTAACACACACAGTCTTCAGGAATACAATCACAGTACCATACAAATTCAGTTCCCCCCTAGCAAGCTGAGAGCAACAGGGATGATTTTAAACACAGGCAAAGTACTTTAAAGGTGGTATGCAAGGAATGGAAAAATATATTAAAAAATATTTTATTTCCCTCTAGAGGTTCAGGGTGAATGAGAGATACTTTAAATCAGTTCAGGCCAGCCCTATCAATGATTCAGGGATGGTTACCAGGTTGAAAACGGAATTCCGTAATGGAAGCAAAAGACAGACGTTTTTACACGTGGCCGGCATGAAGCAAAATGTCAAATCGCGGCAATTTAGTCGCGTGCGTCGAGCAATTACGAAGGAACTATAAGGAGTAGCAAGTCGGTTGGAAAGCTTAGGATCTCAGCTTTAAAATAAAAGTTAAATCTTGCTTCTTCTATCTAAATAGCTTGAATTAGATTATTATTGGTTTTGCACAGTTCTGGCTGAGTACTCACACTATATTTTGGACAGGAATGCGACTTCGTCACGGATCGGGTCAGGATTGGCTGTGGTTCTCTCGCCACTGGGTACTGGTTCTGCGCACAGCGATCTGGGTCAGCTCTCAGCACTGCACAGCGATCTGGTCTCTCTGGATCTCTGGTCTCTCTGGAGATTAATGGATTTGAAGTCTGGAGTCTCCCGGCAAATTGTCACGCAAGAAAGTGGAAAGTGAATCTCCCTGCCTGGCTTGAGTGGCTCTTTTTATGTCTTTTGAAAATGGGTGTGGATGCTAACTTTCTTTGCCCAACCCACTCACGATTTGATAGGTCAAGGATTTCTCTTTGACCTGATTTGAGAAGGGAACAGTGAGTCAGAGTGATGAGTTAGGTTTATGGTCAGAGGATCCTCCCCTTGTCAAATTGCACACAAATCTATTTCTGATCCAAATACCCATTTATCTATGTACCATTTTTCTAATATTATATGTCCAGTTAACATATTTTCTGTAGCACCAAACCATCCGATCCCTGTCTTTGTAAGATGTCGTGCCAACTTTTCACAGAATTCTGCCCTTTTCATCCAGATAACGACCTTTAAACTTTTCCAGATTTTATACAAATGTGCACAAGGAATATGGGTATCAGAT
Organism: Ambystoma mexicanum; assembly: GCA_002915635.3. Lineage (NCBI taxonomy): Eukaryota > Metazoa > Chordata > Amphibia > Caudata > Ambystomatidae > Ambystoma > Ambystoma mexicanum. The sequence goes on along the minus strand of CM030321.1, from coordinate 845,089,590 downwards.
GATAAGGTGCCAGATTTTTAACATACATACATTTGGAGTAACAACCTATTTTCCGCTACTATCCCCAAGAACATACCACAGAGTCCTAACACCTCTTAAAATGTGCACAGAAAAATCACAAGAATAAAGATATTAATTATATAATTTTGACAAGTGCGTACTATGAATTATCCATCTTTTTAAAATTATGCTCTGGCCCAGGGGGGTGTGGTTTCCCAAAGCACATGGTGGAATTTCTGGTTTGTCCACTTCCTCCAAATCAAGTTGCTCACAGAGGCACTGCCCCTCCCCGTTTCTCTCAAGAGGAAGCCATTTACGACCCCCCCCCCTAATTTAACATTTGCCTGAGCCAAGGAAGGCTCATTGTTCTGTTTCCTGCAGTCCCCAGGTGCCACTCCCCTAATTCAATCAGAGAGGTGTCATCTCCTTTTGGCAGGGGCAGCAGAATGCAGCCAGGCCTGGGAACACAGCTGCTGATCAAGTTACAACTCCTGTCGGGGGTAGTTGTCAGGCAGAATTCAAACTCTTTAAGCCAGGCTTCAGCTAAATGTCACTTTGGTTCCCAGTTTTCTACATTCAAACCAAACTTGCAATTTTTACACATGCAGCTAGAACACTGATTCTAAGTTCAAAACTATGACATTTAAACAATTGCAACCTATGCGACACTCAAAAGTAGGTCACTCATGTATTCTAAACATTTCGATTTTAGTGGCTTTAAACCCAAATTCACTTTAGCTGCTGACATCCCCAGCTATTTTCAATACATACATTAGACAATTACTTCCTTCAAGTAATTTCAGAATATAGTTTTACATTGTATCCACCTCTTAGTAAGTCTTTCTTTGGCCTGGTTTGGTTCATTTGTTCAGTTTTACACAAGTCTCTGGTGGTTTTAAAACGCCAGCTTTCTGTAGTGGTGAGCACCAGTATTGCACCTATTTTTGACATTAATAACAACAGATTTTGAACAGCACCATATTCCTTAGCACTGATTTTGCTCATGGTGCTTCTGGCCCCTCACGCTCACACTGGTGGGTGGCAGGTCAGGCGACCGTTTTGGTGTGCACACAAACTGCACGGTTCTCCTGGATTCTGGTGCAAATGTGGGCTTTTCCGCCCTCTTGGATTTCCTAAGCCCACAGCACCAAGTGTTGCAGCATAATAGTCCAAACGTGGGTCAGGACACCCAATAAGCCCCCCGCCCGACTGCGCTTTGATTTCGAGTCGAGGGGGAGTCGGGTGCAAAGGAATTTTTGATCCACGCGCAGGTATTTCCTCATCATCTTCTTCCAATTCCGCAGATGGCACAGTTCAGCATCTTTTCCTCCATCCGGTTGGATCGATCGGTTCTCCTCGCCTGTCCTGATGGGAATATTGGGCGGTACCCCAGGCCCCTCGGATCTTTGCTCCCGGTCCCCAGGTCGTTCTCCTTGGTGAGTCTCCATGGTTTCATCTCTCCTAGGATGATAAAGCAAAGCGGCAATACACATTCCTAGACATTTTTCCACCACTATTAATGGTGTGGTGAACATATACATATGCATCCGGATACATTTTTCAGTCTTATTTTAAAAAAACAAGATATAACAGGAAACATTTTCATACCAGAATCATGATATTTTAGAGACTATATGCGGGATATTTTAGGGTTGGAACTGAATTTCTCTGGTGCGGCCCCCTCTGGGATTCCAGAGGATTCCTCTAGTTGGTGCAGAGTATGCCTGGGATGGCAACACTTTAGCTGATTTATATGTACCCACTTGTCTTCCCCTTCCGCCAGACTACCTTTGGGGATGCGGATCTTATAAGCTACTGGGGAGCTCTTGTCTATAATTTCAAACGGTCCCTTCCATGTAGGCAAACATTTTCACTGTTTGGCCTGGTTTCTTTGGAAATTGTATAGATAGACCTGGTCTCCCACATTATATACTTTCCTGGACGTTTTCAAATCTTAATGGGTCTTCATGCTATCAGCGGATCTTTCTAGATTCCGCTAAGCGTAGGCAAAAGCATGTTGGAGGTGTTTCCTCAAATTCTCCACATACTCATGAGTTGTGGAGGCATTGATCAACTTCTGCTCTTGGGTCCTGTATAGCAAATGCTGGGGAAGCACCATCTTGTGTCCAGTCATCAACTCAAATGGTGACATTTTGGTTGCAGATGAAGGGGTAGATCTGATGGCCATTAGGACCAGGGTTAATCGGATATCCCAATTTGGCCCAGAATATGCCACAAACTTTTATAAGATGATCACAATGGTTCGGTTATAGCGTTCCACTGCCCCAGAAGAAGCTGGTCGGTAAGCAATGTGTAGCTTTCTTTTGACCCCCAGTATCTCCCACATCTTTGTCATTACTTCGCTGGTAAAATGGCTAGCTCTGTCTGACTCAATCCTTTGAGGTAGGCCAAAACGGGAAAAGATGTGGTTAGTCATCAGGGCAGCTGCTGTTTCTGCCTTACAGTTTGGGGCCGGGAGACATTCCACCCACTTGGTAAACAAGCATGTGACCGTCAACATGTACTTGTTTCCTCTAGACGAGCGAATCACAGGGCCTACGAAGTCGATTTGCAAATCTGACCATGGCAGTGTCATCCCCCTCTTTTGGAGAGGCGCCCAGTGTGTGAGGGATGTTGGCTGAAATTGTGCACACACCAGACACCCCTTCAAGTATTGGTCGAGGTCCTGCCCCATCTGTGGCCAATATGCAACCTCTCTTAAAGGCATGGTCTAGTAAAAAATGTTATTGTCCCTACGGGTCGGCCATGTTTTTTTAAGCCTAAGTGGCTCGATTTTAGAAAACTGTCCTATGGACCTTACCCGAGTTTTCGTCCATTAAACGCACGCGAAGACAAGCACCAGGGAGCCACCATTTTCTGATAATCCTATCTTTTTCCCGATTGCCCTGGCTGACCTGCTTTTGCGGCACTAAATCAATTCCCCCGCCCCTGAGCCTGTCATCAGCAGACTCGTACCACCCATTTCCCAACGCCAAAGCACATCTCATGTCAACATTCGCTGCGCTTCAGCTAATGACGTCTCGCCATGGAAATGGCAGGACGCCTCTTTCCTCAATAAGTATAAACAGACCGTTTCACAACACACAGCAGCAGATTTTTGATTTCATTCCTCTCTCTGTGTTACTTTGAGTATTCTGTGACTCTTTTCAGTGCTCTGGTCAGCTACCTTCGCCGCTTGTAGCCCGTGTGAACAGATACCAGTACCACCGCTATAAATTATTTTAGTTTGTTTAACACACAATGGCTACAATAATGCCCTACATGTACGAGCCCGAGTATACCGAGGAGGAACTACTGGAAAGGGAAGCACGCCAAAACGATGGGGATTTGGATGGCAGTTGGCAGGACGAATCAACAGATGAAGAGCCTGGGCCTAGTCGAATGAACGGCGTCTCCACCTGGTGCACATGCAATCGGTGCAAGCTAATGCCAACTGAGGACGAGAACTGGTGTTGCCGAGAAAACTCGGGATGCCTGGCCTACATTTCGGAAGGCGAGCCACGACCGCAATGCATCACCGAGCTGCCAGACTTCAGGGCAGCCTGCCTCACACCGACCGTGCTGAGAATAATGATGGTGCTTATGCACGAACTTCGAGCAACTGTTCGTCCTCGTAATCCGAGTAACGAGTAAGTATACTCTGCTTGTCATGCCACTCCTATTTCATGTTCTTCTACTATATCCAAAATTACATCTACATATCATTGTAACGTATGTAAGTCGTTCAATAGTGTGCATTGTCTAGATAGCATTTGTCCGTGTAAAATGCCATTAGTTACAAGAATTGTCATTGACAACAAACGTTTATTAAACTTATCTTAGTCATTTAAAAACAGTTTGTTTCATTCCTTTTCACAGGTGGTACAGGCTGGTGGCCTATCGTTCCTTTACATGGTGGCTTCACGGGAGGCTTGGACACCGAGTGATACCCGCCTGTGCCGTTCGTGCCATTAGAGAAACGTTCCTGAATGACAGCGGTCAGTACAGGGGATTTTCTCTCGCTGTGCTGCAACCTGACCTGTATAATCTTTAAAGTCTTGTATTTTTGTGTCATCAAAATAAGATACAAAATAAAACACCACATATATTTTAACAACGGTAGTCTCGATTTTTTAAATGAATCAAGTGTGTCTCCATTCAAGGATGGACGTCAGACATCTGTGCTCTGAATGGGTGAAGGTCTGGTCGCTGTGAAACTGGGTGGTCACTATCTATCTAAGCTAACATAACATATTCTCGATAATACATGCACTAAAAAACACGTGTTCAAAGTCTTTCAGTAGGTTATGTCTCTATAAAAGTCACACATATATCTATACTAACAATTACCATTGGATTATACAGGCCTTAGGGTCTTGACCACTATAATACACCGGTTGAAGTGTGGGTCTGTGCTCACAAGAATCTCCGGTATGTGGCATTTGTTATTGATAAGCAACGATATACTATCATTGACATAAAGGCTATATACTGTATATTGATATAAAGGCGGTTCACGCCGGTGGATGCGTGCTGGCATGGGGGGCTATCAGGGGCGCGAAAGGCCAAGGTGCCAAACTACATGTACACTTCGAAAGGTGTTCCACGCCAAGGGGCCATCGGTCACATGGCCTCCTCAGACCCTGTGTCTCCAGCCAGGCCCCCTTGAAGCAGGCCGCCCCCTGCATCCACATAAGTGTGTCTCCATTCAGCAGTCTTCCTGTGCCTTATCTGCACGCCCAGGCCATCCATCCCACCCCTGTATCAAGGCGGTTTGTGCCGGTGATGCGCACTGGCATGGGGCTGTGACGGGCGCAAACGGCCAAGGTGCCAAACTACATGTACACTTCAAAAGGTGTCCCACGCCAAGGGGCCATTGTTCACATGGTCTCCTCAGACCCTGTGTCTCCAGGCAGGCCTCCCCTGAGGCAGGCCGCCCCCCTGCAAACCACATAAGTGTGTCTCCATTCAGCAGTCTTCCTGTGCCTTATCTGCACGCCCCAGGCCCATCCATCCCACCCCCCTGTATCAAAGGCGGTTCGCGCCGGTGGATGCCCGCTGGCATGGGGGGCTGACAGGGGCGCGAAAGGCCAAGGTGCCAAACTACATGTACACTTCAAAAGGTGTCCTACGCCCAGGGGCCATCTGTCACATGGCCTCCTCAGACCCCGTGTCTCCAGCCAGGCCTCCCCTGAGGCAGGCCGCCCCCCTGCAATCCACATAAGTGTGTCTCCATTAAGCAGTCTTCCTGTGCCTTATCTGCACGCCCCAGGCCCATCCATCCCACCCCCCTTTATCAAAGGCGGTTCGCGCTGGTGGATGCACGCTGGCATGGGGGGCTGTCAGGGGCGCGAAAGGCCAAGGTGCCAAACTACATGTACACTTCAAAAGGTGTCCCACGCCAAGGGGCCATCGGTCACATGGCCTCCTCAGACCCCGTGTCTCCAGCCATGCCTCCCCTTGAAGCAGGCCGCCCCCCCTAAGAGCACGACATACATACGTCATTCATTCACAAACACACCCCTGTTTCTAATACTTTATAAACCACTTGATAGGTCTCATGAGAACATCTTTGTGCTTTGCAAGTCAACTCCTGAACGTGTTACCCGGCAACCACTGAGATCTACGCTAAACTGTTTGTCGTCGTGCTATCCGTGAACTTCTGTGACCGCTTAGAGCAAACCCATCAGTGTACTACCCGTGGCCACCCACCTATTCTCCTGCAACATACTGCTCTGCTTGCTGAATCCAACTGTTTGTTGGTCAAGGTAAGGCCATGTATCCTAGTCATATTTCGCATATTTTTAAATTTCTATCTATTTACGAGTTGAGTACACAATAGTGCTAGGTTCATTGGTCTCATTGCTATTGACTTGAGTTTCCATTGCTATTCTATCAATAGATCTATTTATTTTCATCTGCGTCTATTGTCATCGAATTGCACCCTTCGGGGGTCCAGTCTATAATGTAAGCATTTTTCCTTCTCGTGCAATACAGAACATCCAAGGGATGAGTCACATGTTCAGTTTTTAGTCACATCATTTATACATTTCTGCAACTGATGCAAATACTAAGCCGCACATAATGAACTGGTATAGTTCCTGCGACCAAAACAAACTTTGCATTGATCATTGTATGATTCATTTACTTTTGTATCAAATCTTTATTCTTGAAGATTGTATAATAATGTCGATATTTACTTTTCAGATTTATCAACAATGCCTGCCTGTTTGATTAGCGGTTGCCCTTCGAAGACCCATGCTAAATCTGAAGGCACTACAATGCATGTATTCCCGAAAACTGTTGATCGAATGCGAGAATGGGTCAGACATTGCGGATATCCACTGGGTGAGCTGGAAAGTAGAGTCCAACGAGTCTTACAGGACAAGAGGGGCGATCGATACCGCATCTGCAGCCGGCACTTTTCCTTGGACATGTACACAACTTCTTGGGTAACAAAGAGGAATAAACGGCGAACGACACAGAAATTGCGCGAAAAAGCTATTCCCACTCTATTCGTCCACATTCCGCCACCAGTGAGTCAAGTGTCCGGATTTAGCTTTAGGCCTTGCAGTAGTGTGTAGGTAGCTGAATGGATTAATTGATATTGTAGGTGTTCTATCCCTTGTAATAATTTCGATATTGATATGAGTGTATAGTTTTTTGAATAATAACATTTATCAATATATTCTTTTTCGATTTCATAACCCACAAACGCAATGTATATATATATGGGGACAGGGAACTGTGCTGTATTGAGCATTTTTCAAGTATTCTGTTGGCTTACATGGCTATTTTTTTTTATTTTTATTTTTTTCTTTTTTTTATTGCAATTTCTTTTTAATCAAATGATTGATTTTTTTTTCCAACGTTTGTACTTTGAGTTTGTACAATCATTTCTCTTTTGTTCTCTTTGATCTTCCGGAGAGCACGTACGCAGATGTTTTGAGGTATTTAGGTCCGAGTAAAGAAAGTCTTAATTATATTCCTTTCGTTTGAGCTCTAGTTTTTCAGTTAGCTGTTGTAAAATCTTGAAGATCGCCAGTTGCCATGATGTTCGATGTCCACCAATCATCCGAGCCCACCATATGTCTTCATCGGTCGTTAGTGAATGTAGCAGAAGGATCTTCAGGTAGGGCAAGCGTATCTCCTTTGTGTCAGGGCATGAGAGCATTAAATGGCGAAGTGTTTCCTTTTCTTTGTTACAGAATCTGCAGCTGTTTGATAGTGACAAGCCTCTAATGTATCGTATTTCGTTAGACTCAAGGAAGTTCAGTCTTGCTCGCATTATCAAGTTACGTGCTGATCGGCTCGGGAATTTTTTGATGTAGTTTTGTAGAGTATTCAATTTCATTGCCATAGGAGGAAGATGCGAAGTAAGTTTATAGTTAGTTGATGTATTTAGCGTGTTGATCCAATCCATCTCTTTTAGTTTCTTAAGTTTCCTTGTTGGATTATTAATCAGTTCATCTTCAGCACACTCTTTTGTATTTAGCAGATGGCTATTTTTAATATTGGCATTTCATTATCAATCATTAATTGACCTTTACAACTTCTTGACTATCCCTTCAATCTGAAGCAAGAACATTCTACATCCTTGACATGGTCGCAGTTATCAACCACTTCTAGCGCGTATCAGGTAATCTTACTAGGCTAATCCGCTACATACTTGTTTTATGCATGGCAAGTAATAATTTTATTCTATCGTGTAATTACTTTACCGAATGTTTGGTTACTGCTTTCCAATTGATATACACCTTAGTTATTGTCCACTGGTGTTTGTTTTCAGTTCTAATTAGTGTTATCCATACTAATGCAAGTACTGTCTTTCAGGGAGATGCTGAAGCGTCCGCCACATCTACAACATTTCTAGATGTTCTTCAACAGCAGGAGATATGGATACTGACAGCTCCATCGAGCGTCATCATCACAGCTGGAATTCTTGTCGTTTGATTGTTCTACACAAAGTTTCATTCGTGGTTAGCCGTTGATATGTACCTGTGCTGTCGACCCCAGGTGTGTGTTATGTTTTCACAATTGTAATCCTCACTAATGGAAGTACTATGTTTCAGGCAGTTGATGTAGCGTCAACCCCTGCACTTGATGCAGAGCCTGACATTCAAGTATACGAATCGGCGCAACAGCTTTCGGAAGTGCGCACTACATTTGCAACATCCATAGATATTCTTCAGCAGCACGAGGTATGGATAATGACAGCACCATCATGCGTGATCATATAACGTGATTCCATTTGCTATACTTTCTTCCATATTAACGCAAGTGCTGTGTTTCAGGGAGACGACGAAGCTTCCACCACAATCACAACATCTCATTTTGATGATGCAGATGTAAAGGAATCGTTGAAAAAAGTCGATGAAATGTGATCATATTTAGATTTTCCTTGATTCTTTTGGACAATGCATCATTTGCGGTTATCTCTTTATATGTACCTGTGCGTTCGACCCCAAGTGTGTGTTATGTTTCCAATATTGAAAACCATACTAATCCAAGTACTGTGTTTCAGGGAGACGACAGAGCTTCCACCACAATCACAACATCTCATTTAGATGATGCAGATGTAAAGGAATCGTTGAAATAAGTCGATGAAATGTGATCATATTTCGATTTTCCTTGATTCTTTTGGACAATGCATCATTTGTGGTTATCTCTTTATATGTACCTGTGCCGTCGACCCCAAGTGTGTGTTGTGTTTCCAATATTGAAAAGCATACAAATGCAGGTACTGTGTTTCAGGGAGATGCGGATGCCTCCTCTCCAATACAACCATTCATGGCAGTCCATGCAGAGCCAGAGGTATGGATACTGACAGTTCCATCGAAATAGATCATCAATGGTCGAATACTTGTCGTTTGATTGTTGCACACAATGTTTAAATCGTGTTTGGCTATTAAGATGTACCTGTGTGTTCGTCCTCACGTGTGTTTTATGCTAACAATATTTTGATGCATAGTAATGAAAGTACTATGTTTCAGGGAGACGATGGAGCCTCATTCCGTGCTGTCTATGCAGATACAGAAAATATAGACGTTGCAGATGTTGAAGGTCGAGTCAAAAAAGTTGCAAAGAAAAAAAAACCAAAAAAAGGTTAGTTACAAACAGTTCATTACTTTAAAAAAATGTTTGTGCTGGGGACTATTTTATGTTTTTTTTTCAGTCAATTCTACTACACTCCATCTTGTGTTTAAACTGAACATCCCTTTTCCAATCTCTCCTCCAGTTACCCGTGGGTGTCAGAACTATACACACACAGACAGTGAAGCGAATGAGAGATGTGGCTTGCCAGACCGTGTACACTATGGAGGAACTATTAATTGAGGCGAGACGTGTTCAGGCTCGAGATGCTCATGTCCAATGGCCAGAACATGAACTAACTGTGTTTGGAGACTACAGCAAAGTTGCATTGGACCATAGCTACAGTGCGACCGCACCACCACAAGAAGATGTTATTGAATGTATTGAAGATAGCTCTGAAGTGGTTGCAGATCAATTTACACAATCTACACCCGCCAAAAATTTGCCACCAAAAAACCTGTCGACATTGTTGTGTTCTCCCATCAATGTTGAAGTAATAGATGTTGAAATGACAGAGAATGAACCAGCCGCAGCATCCATAGACGCATCAGAACTTGATATCAGCGATATTACTTTCCAATGTGTTGAAATCTCCACAACGTCAAAGGCCGAAACAACGTTGACGCAGGATGACAGTCTAATGAAAGAGAGCAAATACATTGTATTCGACAGTTGTTTGATGGAAATTATAAGTATGCTGAAATGTGTGCATTCCATTAGAGGGAAAGTATGTGGGAAGCCATTGATTAATGTGACTCGTCAAATAAAAGGCAGTAACGTCAAAATAAATGCCGCCTGTAGATTAAATCATAGGTTCTCATGGTCTGCACAACCGATGCTGGGGAAACTGCCAGCAGGCAATCTACTGTGTGCAGCTGCATCACTTTTTAGTGGCTCCAGTTTTAGAAAGTTAGAGGCTTTCTTTCAGTTTGTGGGACTCCATTTCATTTCTAAAGCGCTGTACTACATATACCAATGTGATTATCTGTTTCCGGCCATTAGTGATGCTTGGAAAATTGAACAATTGTCTCTAGCAAGTACATTCGAAGGCAAACGATTCAGGCTAGCCAGCGATGGACAGTGCGACAGCCCTGGATTTTCTGCCAAGTACTGCACCCTACCACTTTCAGGACATGGATAGTAAGAGAATTGTGAGTTTGGTGGTCGTGCAGGTAACACAATGTACATCCTCAGTGGCCATGGAGAAACTAGGTTTTATAAAATCAGTGGAATATCTACAATCAAGGGGGAATGCACATCGACCTGATAGCCACGGATAGACACGTTTCAATTGCCAAAACAATAAGTGAGCAGTTCCCACATATTAAACATCAATTTGACGTATGGCATCTTGCTAAATCAATCAATAAGAAAATCTCGGCTGCAGGGAAAAAAAAAGGTTTTGAAAGTATTTTGCAGTCGTCACATTCTATCACCAACCATCTTTGGTGGAGCTCAAAAACTTGTGAGGGGTCAGTGGAAATACTACTTGAAAAATGGCGGTCACTGATGCACCACTGTACCAACGTTCACCGCTGGACAGCAAATGAACATTTCCACCAATGTGAACATGGCCCTTTGTCCCCAGAGGAGGCACGGAAGAAGAAGTGGTTGATTCCATCTTCACCGACACACAAAGCCATTGAGAAGATTATTTTCGACAAAACTCTATCAAGAGATTTGAGAGGACTGACAGAATTCTGTCACACAGGAGATTTGGAGGTGTTCCACAATATGTGCCTAAAGTACAAGCCAAAGCGCTTGCATTTTAGCTTTCGGGGCATGAAACATCGCACTCTACTAGCGGTCTTGGCCCATAACAGCAATGTCGAACGTGAACAATCTAGGACTAGGGGTAAAGTAAGGATGCCTCGCTACACTAAGGTGTTTCAAAACGAAGTAAGCAATGGTGATCAAACCAGTCTATGATGAAATGCAGTTCGACTTTGTGAAAGGCCTTATTGTTGCTGTGTTAGAGAAGCACAGATATGGAATTTTGGACGTTTCTGTGCAGAGCAGTGATCCATTGCCACCGAACATTGCGACTGTGCCATGCCCACCCGAAGCACAGCTGATTGTGAAGTACAAATCCCGGTTTAAATAATTGCAATACGATTGCCTTTTTGTAAATAAATGTTATTGTACAGTGTACCTGTAAACCTAACCCCTACCTTCACCATCATGGATGGCGAACAAGCTGGGTGTCATCTTTGAATTCTCTCTATTCACCTCACATATGTGTATGTATATATTTTTCTCATGTCTCATCTCATGTAAATGTAAATGCTGCACACTGTTAACGGAGGGGAGGCTTGCCTTTGCAAATAATAAAACAAACAAACAAACAATAAATCTCACTTTTAACTCAACTCCTCTGGTACTTTATACTTTCCCTGACCTTCCGCCAAAAATTAAATGTCTCAATTTGGGGTGCAAAGCTCACAGACAACGGGGACAAAATTGGGGCACTTAGAACGCGACAGCCAAGCGGGCCGTGGCATTTGGGAGAGAAGCCAGTTCGCATTTGCACATTGAGGCGCACTACATAGACGGATTCTAAACTTCAAGTTCTCACAGATGCCTATACTACGTGATGTTGCAAATAAAGAATGCGAAGGACAGCGCCCAGATGAGGCCCACAAGTCGCACTGGAAGTATAAGGGTCTATTGTTTTTTGACCTTGAGACAGGGACCATGCCGAAAGAACTACATTTGAAGGGAGTGCGCAATAACGTAAGAGACGATAAGGCAGAAAATTCAGAAACTAAACCGAGTTTCATTTTAGGTCAGTATACGAAAAATCATTGTCAAGAGCACGGTCCGTTTTACAGACTGCATTACGAAGAGACACAATGGAAATTTCAAATATAATGTAAGTAAATCTTTACACGCTTTTATACCGGAATGAAGATTTAATGAATGGATGCATGAATAAATGAATGAATGAAGAGCTAGGAAAAGCAAGTAAAACTGTTCGTAGTGGGCACATGGGCATGCAGGTCCACTGGTCTCACCGATCTCGGTCCTTGGCCCAGCCACTTTTCCCTGCACTGCCTACCTGCACTACGGGACTGTCTCTGTATCCTTCAGCCCCTTCTCCCGGCATTTACCTTGCACTTGCCACCAGCTGGCCCTATTATTTAATTTGTATTCAACTAACCATGTACAGCCCTTCCCCATGCGCGATCAGAAAGACACCTGGCCTAGTAGGATCGTTGTCTGTCTGCCCTTGTTCCCCACCTGCCTCGTCACGCCTAGAAACACTTGAGTATAGGCGCGTTACAAATGCCATATCATATATCATATCATTCCTCACGCATGTAGACTAACTGTCGTTTATCATTGTGTGTTGGACTCGATTTATCTCTTTATTTTTCGCATTGATTTTAGAGACGAACATACTCCATTGAACTATCCTTGCAAGCAAATAGTTTCTGATCGGCCATAATAAATAAAATGAGTAATATTAATGAAGTTCGGCTAGCGAGACTAATTATCATTTTTTTGTTTTCATAACAGGTATTTGATCCCATTCTGCCACTGCCATCTGTTTGAGACACCGGCGGATGGATTCTTCAGCAGACACCTACAGCTTCGTGTCAACAACTGGAGCATGATCACCATATTATGGGACGATCGCCAAGGGCCCACATGCCCTTACGCTGTACTAGTGGCTAGAAGCAACATAACAACCTTTAATCTGGACTAGTGCCTAGTTGATGGAACAGCCTTGCGGTTCACCGTGCTTCCAAAGTGATTCTTTTTACGAAAATGAACACACTGTGTACCATAAAGGAACAGCACGTGACTCAAGATGAAACGGAACAGTTATTGCGGATACAGATAAAAGAAAATAAATGGCTTCTGAAGTTCATATGGCAATTGCTGAATATTCTCTAAACATTTAATGTCAAATAAATGTACTTTACCAAATGTACCGTGTTGCTGTTTCATTTTAAAGTACAGTTTCATATTCCGAATTGTGGCGCGCTGTGTTGTGAGTTGATCTGTGTTGGTTTCCGGGTTCTGTGTGGAGTCGCGCAGAAGACGACTGGGCACGTTTGCCTACGCAGCACAATAACATCACAGGGAGAGGCGGGGAATATGAATATTTTGATAATGTCAGGCTCAGGGGCGGGGGGATTGATTTAGTGCCGCAAAAGCAGGTCAGCCAGGGCGATCACGGAAAAGATAGGATTATCAGAAAATGGCAGCTCCCTGGTGCTTATTTTCACGTGCGTTTAATGGACGAAAACTCGGGTAAGGTCCATAGGAAAGTTTTCTAAAATCGAGCCACTTAGGCTTAAAAAAACATGGCCGACCCGTAGGGACAATAAAACATTTTACTAGACCATGCCTTTAAGATTCAAGTGTTGTATGAAATCCCTTATGACCGGCGGTGGCCGCATCATGGGCGTGACTTAACATCAGGCTTCGGAATGAGGTAGGGACCACCCACTGATCATGGCCAGCTTGGGATTTCCTTACCAACAAACCGTCTTGGATTCGAAACATCTTTGGACATTTCATCAACACTCTAAGGTCCTCTTTCCCAATGTAATCGGTATCCGTCAGGGGAAAGTTCTCAGGGTCCTCAATGTGTTGGTAAAACTTACCAATTATTGGATCCCCCTTCTGAGCCAAAATTAAATCAGCATCAGGGGTCTCCTTACTCCATTGTGCAGTTGAAAGATCATTGTGAGCATTTTTCTGGGACCTAGTGATAGCCGTGACCTGGATTTCCCCCAACAGGGACTCAATCTCTATTAGATCTCCTTGGATGACCCCGGTTTTGGCCAGCTGATCAGCTAAGTCATTTCCAGTTTTGTCTGGTCCCTCTTCTTTGGAATGACCCTTGATCTTTTTCCAGTAGATGGTCATCCCATTCGATGTGACCAGATCATCAATGTTTTGGATCAACTTCCAATGTTTCAAGGGTTTGTTGTTAGCACATTGCATGCCTCTGGTTTTCCAATTAACCAGGTGCTCCACGAACCCGTTCTGTACATAATCCGAATCCGTGATTATGACCAGTTCGTGGAGTTGATGTTGGACAGCAGTGAGGATGGCTTGATGCACAGCCATCAACTCTGCTACCTGACTACTTCGGGGACCAATTTTGTATCCAGCGGAGGGTTCTGGGGACTCATTCACCAATGAATTCCCTATGCCGGCCACCGGTTCTTTCTCCCCGTTGTTGTCAACATGGTAAGAGCATCCATCCACATAGACAGTGGGCATTCCCTCACACTTGTCTTCTTCAAAGACTTTGTGTGGGGAATTAAGGTATGTCTCCATGTTGTCCTTCATTTTCAGACTTTCGTTCTCGAGACAGTTTTCTCTGGCACAATCGGGCAAGTCAGCCAGACCTTGCACGAGGGGACTCTTCTTGTTTTGGCCATATCTGACCTCCACAGGAAAGCCTTGCATTGACAGAATCCAAGAAGTAATTCGGGAATTACTCGCATTTCCGGCCCGGATTCTGTCACTTTGGAGGTATTGCAGAGGCTGGTGTGGAGTCTCCACTATGATGTGTTCCCCCTGGATGAACGGGCGGTAATTCTTCAATGCTCACACCGTTGCCAGGAGTGCCTTCTCACAATCGTTTAATTTTTCCTCCACAGAGGATAAAGTTTTGCTCGCATAGGAGATTACTTTATTGACCTTGTCATGCTTTTGGTATAATACTGCCGTCAAGCACATATTAGAGAACTCTGTCTCCAGGAAGAATTCCTTGTTTCTGACAGGGTAAGCTAGGCAAGGCGCTTGTGAGAGGCTTCTTTTGTGAAGGTAGATTCTCAAAATAAAAGTAAAGCTCAGAATGACAGATGACAGTTTTGCAGCTTTGAATCAAAAGGAGGGACACGATTTCTATGATGCAGTTCTCAATAGGTTAAAATTGTTTGAATTAGATTATTTTAAACTAAGAGATTGGTTTTGCACAGTTCTGGCTGAGTACTCACACTATATTTTGGACAGGAATGCGACTTCGTCACGGATCGGGTCAGGATTGGCTGCGGTTCTCTCGCCACTGGGTACTGGTTCTACGCACAGCGATCTGGGTCAGCTCTCAGCACTGCACAGCGATCTGGTCTCTCTGGATCTCTGGTCTCTCTGGAGATTGATGGATTTGAAGTCTGGAGTCTCCCCGCAAAGCGTCACGCAAGAAAGTGGA
Source organism: Ambystoma mexicanum (assembly GCA_002915635.3). Classification (NCBI taxonomy): domain Eukaryota; kingdom Metazoa; phylum Chordata; class Amphibia; order Caudata; family Ambystomatidae; genus Ambystoma; species Ambystoma mexicanum. The sequence continues at coordinate 845,074,322 of CM030321.1, read as the reverse complement.
ATGTGAATCTCCCTGACTGGCTTCCAGTGGCTCCTTTTATGTCTTTTGAAAATGGGTGTGGATGCTAACTTTCTTTGCCCAACCCACTCACGATTTGATAGGTCAAGGATTTATCTTTGACCTGATTTGAGAAGGGAACAGTGAGTCAGAGTGATGAGGTAGGTTTATGGTCAGAGGATCCTCCCCTTGTCAAATTGCACACAAATCTATTTCTGATCCAAATACCCATTTATCTATGTACCATTTTTCTAATATTATATGTCCAGTTAACATATTTTCTGTAGCGCCAAACCATCCGATCCCTGTCTTTGTAAGATGTTGTGTCCACTTTTGACAGAATTCTGCCCTTTTCATCCAGATAACAACCTTTAAACTTTTCCAGATTTTACACAAATGTGCACAAGGAATATGGGTATCAGATGATAAGGTGTCAGATTTTTAACCTACATACATTTGGAGTAACAACCTATTTTCCGCTACTATCCCCAAGAACATACCACAGAGTCCTAACACCTCTTAAAATGTGCACAGAAAAATCACAAGAATAAAGATATTAATTATGTAATTTTGACAAGTCCGTACTATGAATTATCTATCTTTTTAAAATTATGCTCTGGCCCAGAGGGGTGTGGTTTCCCAAAGCACATGGTGGAATTTCTGGTTTGTCCACTTCCTCCAAATCAAGTTGCTCACAGAGGTACTGCCCCTCCCCGTTTCTCTCAAGAGGAAGCCATTTACGACCTCCCCTAATTTAACATTTGCCTGAGCCAAGGAAGGCTCATTGTTCTGTTTCCTGCAGTCCCTAGGTGCCACTCCCCTAATTCAATCATAGAGGTGTCATCTCCTTTTGGCAAGGGCAGCAGAATGCAGCCAGGCCTGGGAACACAGCTGCTGATCAAGTTTCAACTCCTGTCGGGGGTAGTTGTCAGGCAGAATTCAATCTCTTTAAGCCAGGCTTCAGCTAAATGTCACTTTGGTTCCCAGTTTTCTACATTCAAACCAAACTCGCAATTTTTACACATGCAGCTAGAACACTGATTCTAAGTTCAAAACTATTACATTTAAACAATTGCAACCTATGCGACTCTCAAAATAGGTCACTCATTTATTCTAAACATTTCTATTTTAGTGGCTTTAAACCCAAATTCACTTAAGCTGCAGACATCCCCAGCTATTTTCAATAGATACATTAGACAATGACTTCCTTCAAGTCATTTCAGAATATAGTTTTACATTGTATCCACCTCTTAGTAAGTCTTTCTTTGGCCTTGTTTGGTTCATTTGTTCAGTTTTAGACAAGTGTCTGGTGGTTTTAAAATGCTGGCTTTCTGGTAGTGGTGAGCACCAGCATTGCACCTATTTTTTACATAAATAACAACAGATTTTGAACAGCACCATATTCCTTAGCACTGATTTCGCTCATGGCGCTTCTGGCCCCTCACACTCACACTGGTGGGTGGCAGGTCAGGCGACCGTTTTGGTGTGCGCACAAACTGCACGGTTCTCCTGGATTCTGGCGCAAATGTGGGCTTTTCCGCCCTCTTGGATTTCCTAAACCCACAGCACCAAGTTTTGCAGCATAATACTCCAAACGTGGGTCAGGACACCCAACAACTTGAAGCCTTTTGCTATTTTTCAGCCTGCTATAACACGTTAATGGAAACATCCATAGTTCATTCATTCCTATATATGTATACGTTGGCACTTGCCGCAATATAGTTACTATAAGATTAGAGATAGCTTCACGATTACTTTGCTGCTTGCGTTTCTTCGGCATCTGTACATGTGTAAAACAACTTAATATCTTCATCTATTCTGTGGCATAAGCTTCTTCATCTTGATCTCAAAATGTTACTTATCCTTGATACTTTCTTGATGCCTTATAGAATATCCACATTCTCTGATCACTGCATATCTTCTATGTACTTAATTTCAGCTTAATGTAAAATATACTGTCAATGGTAAAATTACATTTACCATTCATCCTTGCCACTTATTGATTCTGCTTCTTCAGGGATTTCATTCAAATGACCATCAAGTTCTCTTGTATGCAAATATGGTTTTCTCAATGGGTACCTTGGCTTCCAGATTCCCTTAGGTACTGGGCCTTTCACTGGTACTGAACTGAGTCCATACTTTGCTCTTTGTTGGTTCAGCTGCTCCACATATGTCTCATACTTCGGTATAAAGTCAATAGGCAACATAGGCGATATAGGTGAAGTGGTTGAAGTTGGGGTACTTGGTGGCTCCTTGTCTACACTTTTCTGGCAGTGGAATCTGGAATCTGCAGAGTGAGTAGTAATGTCTGGATCTCTGGAGATGCGGAAGTAGGAAATCAGGAGAGTCAGTCAGGATAGTCAGTGACAAGTCCCAGCCTCTCTGAGCCTCCACCTTTTATACGACGGATGACATCACAGGATTTACTATGCACGCAGACCTTTGGCTTGGCATGCCTCTAACAAATGGATTTGTCAGGGGTGACCGTCACCGCCTTCCTGTCAGCCGGCTGGACTTTAGGGACATAACATCAGTTTTATGGTGTGTGCCTACAATGCACATGGCCCTCCCACAGTTATTTTTCCAAAAATCAGTCATGACTTAAATTGCAAATTTTTACAGTTGTGGCACTTTTGCAAATGACATAGGCAAATGACATATTTCACACAGAGCATGGCACTCCAACTCCCAAGTTTGTACGGTGTCATTTAGCCCTTCTAATAATCTTTTGCAATTTTTCATTGGAACCGCTTCACCTAAAATTCTATAATTTTATATGTGTGTACCTAGTATCACAGAGCATGTTTGCATTAAATTTCAAAGTTGCACAAAGTATACTTTTCCCATGATTTACATTTTCCTGCCGTTTGTGTCCCCTACATGCTTGGGAAAGCAACAATGTCTTGTTTTAATGACACACAAATTACATTTAAACTGTTAAATTTTCGCATTACTGCGTTTTCAGGTTACAGAAATAAAAGTCTTAAGGTTTATCAAATAAGAACAGTCTTTTGCCCCAAATGGGCCTGATTTGTCTTCCAAATAAGGGCATTTTCCCCAACCCACAGACAAATGTCAGGCTCTAGCCAACCTGAGTCCAGTGTTGCGATGGAGTTGCCTTTGAAGCTCTTCATTTTGAGTGGAGTGGAGGTGCTACCAGAAAGTCACACCTATGTGTCCTGGAAATCCTTTGTCCCAGGCTGGAACACTGCCAGGTTGTCTGACGAGGGTGCGAGATCCTCCACTCTTGGCTATTCATATGCCCCGGGGGCTGGTCCACTTGAAGGGAGGTAGATCCTGTTCCCAGGTAGCAAGATCCTTTGAAGCCAGAGCCTGAAAAAAACTGTCCTGCTGGTTTCACAGTAAATGCATGTATTTATTTATTTTTTCTTTCCTGAACCAGAAAGCAAGTTTGTTGGAATTAAATACCCTATACATGTTTTCAAACAAACCCCCATCACATTTCTATGCAAGGACAGGGCCTTAATTCAACATTTCACTTTTAAACAGATATGTTCTTGTTTGTAAAAAGCACCATTTTACACATGGTTAATTTTCCTTGGCTGTCACTTTACAATGAAACCTTCCTCACATTCATTTTCTGAACCTTTCCACAGCCAAAGTCATATTTCTAATGCATAGACATCTGTTCAAATAAAAGATCCTTTGAAACTGACATGAGCTAGGAGAGAGAGAGGGCTTTTTATGAAGAGTTTAGCAGTGATATTTTGTTGCAAAAGTAAAGTGTTTGTGCTTACGGCTTGGAGTGAAGTTCTTTGTTATTTCACAGATCTTGGCTGACACAGCCTGTCATTCACTGAGAAATGCCCCCTTTTTGCTGGAGCACAACCTGAATATGGACGGACCTAGCTTGGTCTCACTGGTTCAGAACTGTGCACTGTTGAAAAGATGAAAAAGAGCATCAGGGTGCAGTCATTTTAAAAGGCAGAATATTTTCTTTTTCAGTGAAATGTTTTGGGCTGGCAGCCTAGCAGTGCTGCCTTTGGATTATTTTCTGTGGTGCAAATGAAGAAAATTGGCAGCAATTCTCTGGGTGTTCTGTGTTTCATTTTGACCCATGTGTGGCTGGTAAGACAGTGCAGTCATTATGCTGGTGACTGCTGAGATGTAGATTGGTGATGTAAGGGAGTTCTGCTTTGTGGATAAATCTACCCCACAAATGTTAGAGTCAAGGTGGGAGAGCAGGTCTTCACAGATGTTCAGGAGAGCCAGTTCTGTGCTTCTGGCAGCTCTGAAGCCAGGTTGGTGGTCATGGAGGGAGCCAACATAATCAGAATGAAGGTTAAGCTGAGGGATGGCAATCTTTTCCATGAGCTTATCCAAAAAGTAATTGAAATTGGGCAATAGTTTGCGGGACAGGAAGGATCAGCTGTGGATTTCTTGAGAAGAGGATGCACAAGGGAGTGCTTCAAAGGGGAGGGGAAAGATCCAGAGGAAAAGGAGAGGTTGCAGAAGTTGGCAAGGGCTGCAGTGAGAGTACCAATGTGTTCCTTAATAGTTTTAGAGGAACAGGGATGGACCTGTTTTGATGAGGCTTTCATAGATCGGACTTGTCTAGCGACCTCATCATTGGAGAAGAGAGGAAAGGAGGAGAAAGAGGGAGGTGGGTCTCTGAAGGAGGATCAGCAAGCAGAGGATGGGAGTGGAGGGCCAAGAGGAGCAGAGGAGAGGGTGGACAAGATGTCCTGGGTTTTAGAGATAAAGTGACAGGCAAGGGCAGACTGAGGCAGGGTTGGCCAGCTCCTTGCAGATTTTAAAACGTTTGGTTGAGTTGTTAGAAGCTGCCGAGACACAGGCTTGAATGTGGATTCTCTTCTAGGTGCGGACAAAGATTCAGTATTACCTTTGGAGCAGGTGGCAGGCCAGTTTGTCAGAGGATGAGCAAGAAGCCCTCCATTTCCTCTTTGACACCCTACACTTATGTTTAAGTGTAGCTAGGTCAGAGTCATACCAAGAATGGCACTTGGCTTCGGACTTCAAACAGATCCTCATGACAGGGGCAAGAGCATCAAGAGTAGCAGAAATAGAGGAGTAGACCAGAGACAGGTCAGGCTGACTCACACACTGTGTCAGTGTGTGAGTCAGCCTGGGGTGGAGGAGGGGAGGAGAAGATGCCAGCGAAAGCTTCGACTGAAACACGCTCCATGGGCCAGATGTCCGAGAAGGTGGGTGGACATCTTGAGGTAGGCTTGGCTTGAGGGGAGTAGATGGAAAGTTGAGAAGAGAGAAGGCAGTGATCACTCCAGGATAGAGGAGTGGTGAGGGGATTAGAGGGGGGAGGCCAGAGGAGATCAAGACATCAAGTGTGTGGTCGGTAGAGTGAGCCAGGCCAGAGGGGAGGATAGTGAGGGAGAGAGAATCACAGAGGTTGCAAAAGAGCACGGATGAGGAAAACAGAGAATCACAATGGATGTTGAGGTCACCGAGGAGGAGGAGTTGAGTGGTTGAGGCCAGAAGGGAGGAGGAGAGGTCTGCCCACTTGGAGAGAAAAGAGGTGATTTGACCAGGGGGCTGGTAGAGAGTAGCAACAGTAATAGAGTGGCTGGGAGAGAGAGAGAGTCTGCAGACAAGGCATTCGAAAGAGGAGTAAGTCTTAGTGGGGATCACAAGGGCAGGAATCCACTTACAGAAGATCACGGCTACACCCCCTATGGGCTGGGTGGATCTGGGGGTGAAGAAGATTTTGTAGCCGTCAGGGAGGAGCATGTCAAAGCTTGTGACAGAGCTGGCCGTGAACCATGTCTCGGTAAGACCAAGGACATCAAGGTTGCGTTCTTCTAGGAGGTGGCAGATGTTAGAGGAGAATTTTCCAGCAGAGTGAGAGTTGAGAGTGGCAAGATGAAGATGGTTGCCAACCTTAAAGACCTTCCGGGGAGGGGTACAAATCAGAGGTACACGCTGCAGAGGTGTGGAGGGGGCTTGAGATGGGGCAGGGGAGGACAGAAAAAGTGCAAAGTAGCCAAGGGAGGAGAGTCAGGAATAGCTGTAGATGAGAGGAAGTTGATGAGTCAAGGGAACCACCTATCAAAGAGGAGGAGATTAGACTGAGGGCCTTGCACCATGACAGTGCCATTTAGGTAGACATTAATGATGACTCTGGATGAGTCAAAGGAATCCATAAGCACTTCCCAGCGGGTGTCACCATTAATGGGAGAGGAGGAGACAGGGCAGAGCACAGAGATCATATGAAAGGTCCAGAGATTTGGCAAAGGAACGACAAAGGGGATGTCAGTGAGGGTTTGTGTGGCAGAGGCACTGGAATATGTATCAGCGATGGGGTGACCTGTGTGGGAGGCCAAGATATCCTTTTTAAATGTCTTCTTATCAGTCTTAGAGAGAAGGGAAGGATAGTTGATAGAGAAACAGTTAGAGTAGATAGGAGAAACAGATAGTGCCATGGATGTGTAGAGAGAGGAGGCAGTGGGAGAAATATGCAAGTGTTGCGGTACGGAACAAGCACTGGACTAGCAGGTTACAATTGAGGACAGAAGTAAAATGAGAAACACACCCAAATTTGACTTAACAAAAATACACCCAAAATTGACTTTCAAAAACACACCATACTGATAAAGCAAATTAGCCCAACAGATTCGTTTTTGGTTATATAAAGTCTTCTTGGTAGGAGAAGAGCCAACATCAAAGGTGCATGTTGTAGTAGTAGGTGCTATATTATCTTTAAAATCAACCCATATTACTGCGTGCACATAATCACTCACATCGGTTAAAAGTTCCTTTACAGTTGTAAGATTATTTTATATGTAGAACCATAGCAGGTGATGTGGATCCCCTTATCTTGATACATTTAATGTTTAATAGTCCCTGCTAGAATAGTCTCAGTACTTAGCTTGTGCTTCCTAATATTCTAAGAAATGTCAATAGAAATAAGTGAACTGCCCTTGTACCTCCTTTTGGCACCATTCATTGCAGGGACATGTATAGTTTACCTGCCATCCACATCAATTGGTTCTACACAACATGTCCCCTGAAGGAGAAACACGGGGAACAAATGGCTATTATCAAATAAGCCACCTACAGATGTATAATGAGTTGATCCACTTGTGTTCCAAGAGCATAATACAAAACAGTGGTTAGAGTTTTTTCGAGAAATTGGATTGAAACACCTTCTGCAACCATTGCCAACAGCTTCAAGCTGCCCATTCTCAAGCTCTCTGCCCATGGGGATTTTTCCAGTCTTGATGTGAACAGGATTTCTCCAAGAAGACTTTTCAGATCAAAGAACTTTCAGGTTAGCAATTTATATATGCTGACCCAAACCTGGATCATTTGCACTCCTAGCGAATTTCATTATGAGTATCTTAACAATATGACATTTGTAACCCCTCTTAACAATTAAATTGCATAAGTCAATACTAAGTCCAATAAATCATTTGTCTGAAACACTACATTAGTGGTCGGTTGTGTTATGTCCACCACTTGATCCACAATGTCTATATCTTCACTTGTGCAACCCAACAAAGGTATGATGCTCTGAAAGATTTGCAATAGGATTTCACAATTTAGAGGGGGGGTGCATGCTCTGTGCAGACAAAAACCACACTAGTATAGTGTATGGGTAACCTTATATATTTAGTTAATAACAAATAATGTAATCCTTATCTTGCCTCATAGAGGTAATGATTTCCTACTAGAAATGACTGGTGGCTAGTCCACTGTATGCATGTGTGTGTTTTCAACAGAAAACATATGCGATCTAAATTAATATATGTTTTGTTTCATTAGAAAAATACCATAATGTGCATAAACAAAGATAATGTAATTACCATATCATTCATACTAGACAGTGTTCGACTAAACATATACGGTGCATATAAAACCAATGCATATAATGATGTTGGTTCATGCTTACAAAAGTTAAAAGTACACAGATGCTGTATGATTTAATAGGGCTCTTTGAAAAGTACTCAAAAGCCACTTATCATTCTGAGATGTTAGTACTGTTAGAAAGTCCCTTTGCATACACATGCACAATGCTGATAATTGTAATACTAATAAACACCCCCTATCTGAGGAGCTAACCTGTCATGTACTAGCATTACAGCAAGTACTAGAACATGTATTCCAATCAGTCCTAAATATCATATAGTGCTGAGTGCCTATGTTCAGTATAAGGTGCCAAACACACTTTGCAATTGCAGGCCATCATAACCACCAAGATCAATTTGCTATTTTGAGAGGTCATAGTACCAACTGATACTTGACAAATGTTAAGGTTACTATCTCTCACAGGGTTATCGGTAAAGCACCCTTTAGTAGTTTGGGTCAATGTGTCAGGTTTCCATTTGAGGCTGTCTGCCAGTTCCATCTGAAATAATAGGTCAAGGTCTTCCAAGACGTGTGTATCATCCTCTTTTCTAATCAATCTTTTTTAACCCTGGACTGTCTATAATCATTGTTTATTGGAACACTATCGCCTGTGTCTCGCTTTTCATGACTGCTTTAGTTAAAAAAAGATCTTATATCATTATCCCTTACTTAGTTTTCACTAGGATGCAAGACAGTCCAGACAAACCCTCCAGCTCTCTGTGGAATAATCCCAGCCCAGTCCCTTTTCTATATGTTTATTTTTTTTCTGGGCTTTCTTTTTCCCTTGTCTATTCTTTTTCACTGTTGTATCCTTCCGATATCATAAACGCCATTCTCGGTTTCTATCAGCACAACTACTCACAATCAGACAAACTAATGTTGCATAACTCCTTCTTTGTTGTTCTTATGAATCATAGTATCATGTAACATTGTTCTTCTATGGTGCTTTGCTCTCTTTTTCTTTTTTTCCATTTTCACGCGTCTTCAAAGAGCATTCATCTATAGCAGCCCTTCCATAGCCTCACTCAAGTGTAGCTGATTACTATCAACCTGTTCCTGATTTGACTGTACAGTGACAATCATATGATATGGTATGGTATGGCATTTGTAACGCGCCTATACACAAGTGTACAGTGACAATCATACCTTCTGACATTCTTCCAACATTACATGCAATAGCATCTAGCTGTGGATTGATGTCATCATAATCACAAATTTCCATGTCAATCTCACTTGCCACATTAGATTTTGTTTTGACGTCTGAATGATTCTTTAAAATGTTGTTGAACAACAGGGAGTGACCCTCAAGCTTAGCTTCCATCACCTCACATGTATGTAACACCCCCATGAGCAAATGCCCTAAGGCAGGATACTGCATCATGGATGACGTACAGTCCTGTCTAGCAACAGATCGGTCCGAATGTTGAAGAGCCTCTTGCTCCCCCTCACATATTCCTCCTCAGATAAGGTTGACACTTGGATTAATGCTGGAGTGGATATACGCAAATTTTCAAAAGAATTATGTATATTACCCCTCTGTAGATCAATCAGTGCAATAATCCCCTCCTAAGCCTCAGGTCGTGTCGAGTCTGACACACTCCGGAGATGCCTTACATTCGCCTACGGACTATTTCCCAAATGTGTGGCATCATTAGGTACCATACAGGAAGAATCAGTTGCTGAAATGTCTGTCTCCGCCATGATTGGCGGAAGTGTAGACACTATTCTTCCTATAAGCTTTGAGGCCAGACAAACCAGTGAGGACATTAGGTCACACTCCAATGTTTGTATCTCACTAATAACACGAATATCTATCACTGGAAAGACATTGGAAATATTAATAAACAATCCCATGCCAAATCCTTTCCAGCGCTAGGAGGAGCTTTAATTATTTTGGGAGGGCACATTCCAGGTTGCCTTAACTGATAGGCACAGTTTGTGTGAACACATGAAGCAGCATCTCTTACCGTGTCCTTCCAATCAGTCACGGGTGTATCTCGAATCACCGGAGCCATACAGCAGTCCACCTCTTCCTCCTCATTCACCCTCAATGCATCCTCCATCGGCTTACAGCATGACGGTGAGGTGCTTTGCACGCTACGTGTGCATCATGCGTGATGCACGCTTGATGCTGATGCGCTGCTAAAGCGCTGTTTGAGCATTCGCGCTGGATTTAAATCCTGTGCAGAGTGGGCGGTTCAAAGGGATATTAGCCCCGCAGTCACCTCTGAGCAGGCTGGGACCAGAAGTCCAATGCAAGAAGATCTTGCGGCAAAAGCAGCAGGAAAGGACACCAGCCACCAATTGTTTTTATTTGAAGATCAGGAATATCAATTTCAAACAGAAACGACTTACAATAGCATATTTACATATGTCAGAAGCATTCTCATGAAAGGTGCTCATACAATGAGAAGAGGTAATGGGCCAGTTTATGCTGGTTTAAAGAATAAGGACATATACCAGGGAGAAAATTCAAACAGAAACAAGGAGTAAGTGCTTCAAAATAAAGAGGAGTACTATTTAAATATACAAACTTAGATTATTAAGCATCACTAGAGGCATTGGGTGGGGTTAGGTAGGGAGGATGGGGAATAGGGCATAGGGGTTTCCCTCATTGGCATGTAAGTGAAGTTTAAGCTGAGGTTTGACAAGATCCACAGTTGGTCTGGCTTTGATTGTGGAGGGGAGTGAGTTTGGATGGAGTGGGCGAGTAGGGAGAATGAGTGAAAGTGAGAGGAGCTCAGGGGACAAGGTGGGTATGAGATACAATCATACAGGTACTGAGGAGCAAGGCCATTTATATCTTTGTAGACTAGGAGAAGGAGTCTGAAAATAAAGCAGTTGTGCACGCGGAGCCAACCAGCATGTTGTTAGTAGGTTGAAGTGGGGGAGGTTCTGGTTGGGTTGTAGAGAGTGTGGTTAACGAAGTAGAGGACTTTGTCTAAAGGGTGGAAGGAGTAAAGAGTACGACCAATGAGTAGAGTTTAGCAGTAGTCCAGTTTTCTGAGCAAAAGATTGGACATTAGAGCTTTTGTAGGGTGTTCAAGAGTGAAGGCCTGCATTGACTGAGAGGTCAAGTTTATCTCTGCTGGAGTTCACTATCTTACTCTTTCCCTGTATGATGTTATGAGGGTAGCGATGGGAAGATTTAGTGTTCTCCTAGAACATTCTTCTCTATCCAGCCTGCCTCATGACATAGTCTATAGTTAGGAGGATGTATAGATGAGCAAAGGAGCAGAGATGTAATGTTAGAAGTATCCAAGTAAAAGACATTGCATATCTTATTTGACATGTGGGGATGATGTGTACATTAGAATCTTCATTTTTGAGTGTCAAATTAAGGTTTTTCATTGCAACTGAAAGCTCAATTTTCAATGAAGAACATTAGCTATTATTGACCACCTATCAGCCAGTCCAAATATTCAAAATGTAGTCAATAACTGCTGGTATTCACTGCTTTCCAGACTTCAGAAGCAGCTCTGGGCACACCAGAAAGCATATGCATGTGTTCTACAAAATGCCATGCAATTTGCAAGAAATATGCCTTTCTGGAAGATGTTCCAATCTGATCTAACCAACAAAGTGAAATCTAAAACATGGGACAATGCTTTCACTGTGTACATTAGAATCTTCATTGTTGAGTGTCAAATTAAGGTTTTCTAATTTAACCAACAAAGTGAAATCTAAAACATGGAACAATGCTTTCACTCTGTACATTAGAATCTTCATTGTTGAGTGTCAAATTAAGGTTTTTCTTTGCAACTGAAAGCTAAATTTTCAATGAAATTTGAAATTTGCAAGAAATATGCCTTTCTGGAAGATGTTCCAATCTAATTTAACCAACAAAGTGAAATCTAAAACATGGAACAATGCTTTCACTGTCTACATTAGAATCTTCATTGTTGAGTGTCAAATTAAGGTTTTCTAATTTAACCAACAAAGTGAAATCTAAAACATGGAACAATGCTTTCACTCTGTACATTGGAATCTTCATTGTTGAGTGTCAAATTAAGGTTTTTCTTTGCAACTGAAAGCTCCATTTGCAATGAAGAACATTAGCTATTATTGACCATCTCTCAGCCAGTCCAAATATTCAAAATGTAGTCAATAACTGCTAATATTGACTGCTTTGCAGACTTCAGAAGCTGCTCTGGGCACACCAGAAAGCATATGCATGCGTTCTAGAAAATGCCATGCAATTTGCAAGAAATATGCCTTTCTGGAAGATGTTCCAATCTGATCTAACCAACAAAGTGAAATCTAAAACATGGAACAATGCTTTCACTTTTGTAAAGAAAAACTGTTTAATATTTCGCCTAAACCAATCTCATGCTAAAACTGCTCCAACTCAATGATGTTTACAATGAACCTCTTAACCTTCTAAAGCAACCTAGGTTGTTAAATATCTCTACATGAAACCACATTTCATTTACACAAATCATTTTGTGTATTTTGATCATCATTAAAGTCATATTTTCTTCATCATCACCACAATAGAAAAACCTGTGTTGCTACTAACTCTAAGTGCTTATAGCCTTGTAGACCCGGCAAAGGGTTATTATCGCTTGGGATAACTACATTTTTTTCCTAACGTATGGCCATTATCTTTTGTCACGCCAATATTTATAAGTGAATCGTTATCCCCAAATAATGAAGCTGTATTGATATGAAAAATAACTTCACGTGGTTCAGACACGAATCATTTGTGATTTTTTCAATACCTGTGTTCACTAGTTTTCTTGCTTCCAGTAAAAAAAAAAACATGGATTGTTCAGAACAGTTCTGATTTTGGCCATTAGTGCCTGATTGAATCTATTGAAATAACATTCACATTTGATTCAAACGACAGAGGCTGTCAAACACACTGATTACATTTGCCAAGAAACGCTTTCCATGTTTTCAGTCCACATCTGGGCTCTGAGTAATGCAAGGTGGAGATCTTGGCCTGGTCCCACGAATCAGATTAAATCGGGCTCCAGCACTTGGAAATCCTGCATTGTGATGACGTTCTGCGATCAGCACAGACCAGGCACTTCTGATGCTTAAACACTTTGCAATTAAAGAAATTGTTTAAAACTGGCAGGAAGAATCGAGAAAAGGCTTTGGAATTGATGGAAATTGGCAGCACCTTTGTGTGGGAACTACAGGTCTTTGAACCTATAACAAATAGATTGTTTACCCCGTGCAGTGCACCACAGCAAAACCACATGATTAATCCTTTACAAATAAGCGCGGGTGCGCCCATCTGTTTCATGGTTAGGCAAAAATACAACGTTCTGGCAAGAGTGGGGGTTTGGGGGGTGGGGGGGGGCGAGGGTTCTGTTTAAACTGCAGAGTTTTACGCGGAAGTTTTGCATTCGCGGCACGGCAGCCCCCTTTTCGACGCGTGACACACACAATGTGTGAAACTGCGAACGCGTATGCGAGAATTAACTGCTACCCCATGTCCTGGCAGTATGAGAATTCGACAAAGTGTTTGAATGGCATCAAAGAACCTGTGGTGTTCTACGGGTAGACCGTGCTCGACAAAAAAAAAAAAAAACACTTGTGCTTTTCCTTTGCAAATAATGCATGATTTTATTTAACTAACGGACCGTGAGTTAACTACTTTTGCAACCACATCAAAATGTAGACAATCACAATCTTGATCAAAGATCGTTGACTAAACACATGTTTGCAGTGTGTATTCTGGGTGTGTACCTTCAATGACATAGACTACACAAGCCTCTGTGAATGGGCTTGGAGAACCAGGCTGCTAATGAGGGCACAGGGATTTAAACCTCAGTGGCAAAGTGGTCGCCTTGGAAACAAGATGACCCGAAGCAAGCAACACAGGTTCGGTCCGCGCTTAAAAACCTCTGCGTGTTTTATAAATATGCAACTAAGACAAAAAAAAAAAAAAAAAAAAATCTGTAACAGCGCCTCGATGCCCCCGGGCTGTGCGAGCATTTTAAAAAAAAATACAAATAAGTAAATAGACCACGGGCGAGTACCGGCTGAGTACCGCTTTACCCGCTCTGCTTGCTGCTTTTTTCGGCTCCTGCGATCCACGGATTGGTTCTGGACGCGAACTGTGTTCTTCCTCAAGGGTGGTCCCTTGTTTGTTTTGACACTTTCACCTGCTGCTGCCTGATCCCGCCCCCAGTCGCAGCAATTGGCTGGGCGTAGAGTCAGCCCCCTACAAACTCTTTGCACACGCGCACAGCGCGCGCGCACACGGGCGAGTACCGGCTGAGTACCGCTTTACCCGCTCTGCTTGCTGCTTTTTTCGGCTCCTGCGATCCACGGATTGGTTCTGGACCGAACTGTGTTCTTCCTCAAGGTGACCCAACGGCGACTATTGCAAGAGAGCGAACTTTACTGTCCCTATGAACTTTGTCAATTTCCCAACCTCAGTTTGATTGTTTGTTTTGTTTGTTTCTAGGGTGGTCCCTTGTTTGTTTTGGCACTTTCACCTGCTGCTGCCTGATCCCGCCCCCAGTCGCAGCAATTGGCTGGGCGTAGAGTCAGCCCCCTACAAACTCTTTGCACACGCGCACAGCGCGCGCGCACACGGGCGAGTACCGGCTGAGTACCGCTTTACCCGCTCTGCTTGCTGCTTTTTTCGGCTCCTGCGATCCACGGATTGGTTCTGGACGCGAACTGTGTTCTTCCTCAAGGTGACCCAACGGCGACTATTGCAAGAGAGCGAACTTTACTGTCCCTATGAACTTTGTCAATTCCCGACCTCAGTTTGATTGTTTGTTTTGTTTGTTTCTAGGGTGGTCCCTTGTTTGTTTTGGCACTTTCACCTGCTGCTGCCTGATCCCGCCCCAGTCGCAGCAATTGGCTGGGCGTAGAGTCAGCCCCCTACAAACTCTTTGCACACGCGCACAGCGCGCCGCACACGGGCGAGTACCGGCTGAGTACCGCTTTACCCGCTTTGCCGCGGTTGACGCGGAACGCGATACTCCCAGCCCGCGACTCCTTAGTAAGTGTTGTTGGCTTTTTCTTTTTTTTTTTTCTTTTTTTTTAATTTTTTTTTTACCTTTTATATTTTAATAGCGGATCCACTAAATATGTGCACGCTAACTTACTCTTTAAAGACGGGCATGCCCCCTGCGCTAACTAATGGCATTGGCGCTACTCCCAACTTACACATGCCGCATAAAACCTTGCTTTCCCATAAATCAATTGTATTGACCCCAGTGGGGTGCTCTGTAAAAGGTGCTGCGGCCAGTCGGTTCAAACCACCTCTTTTATCTACACCAAAATCCACTGTCCAGACCCCTGCACTGCCTTTGCAGGCCAAAACTATAGGCATTTATGGTAGCGCTATTGGCCAACATCTAGCCTTGAAAACATTTGCTGATTCTTTACCGGGTGGTGAAATATCGGATCATACAATGTTGAATTCACCATGTCAAAAGCTCCCCCACGCAGACCTCACATCACCTACACCTATAATACCTCTGGACCAGACGCCAGTGGTCTGTCAGGACACATCGTCTCAATCTTTACAATGTGCCTCACCAATTTCAATACATAATTCGTTAAACCTATCCTCTTGCTCACATGGTGAACAGTCCTCCATTGCGCATTCTATCTCTTCTATATCCTATGTTCATCCCACACCACGCCGCCCGATGATTAATCCCAGGCTTGATGTGCCCGGACCCCAACCAGCTCTGGTAGAATTGACTTTGTCCGCAATAAATACTACCTTGTTGGCTATGTTTAAACTCTTTGAGGCCCTTGACGCTAAAATATCTAAACAAGACTCAAAGCTTGATGATCTACTTATATGGACTCAAAAAGTTAAACTAACTACTACTACACCTATCTTGCGAAACACAGATTCACCATGTGTTGAACCACAGCACATGGCGTCATCCTGGCCTGACAACTTAACGTGTCCCATTAATCTCCCTACTGTGCCAGTCGTTCCTCATATAATAACATCGGTGCCGCCCCCACATTCAGTGTCCAATGCTAATCCAAAAATCACTTCATGGGTTAGTCTGCAGGACTCTGTGATTCCTGATGTGGTGGCGGTCCCGGCCAACATAAGCTCGCCTATTGCCAACTCAGTCCCTCCTGGCACGTCTGTTCCAGTCCAAAGACCTAGTCACAAAACCAAGTCTGTGAAACCACGCTCTCAATCTAAAATGAAACACAAAATTCAACCGGCGGTTCGCATGACCAAAGCATCCCTAAATGCTTTTTTTAAGAAAATAACCATGCCCACACCAGAGGCGGTTGGTGCACCACAGCGTTCTACTGGATCCCCTCCAAAAAACCCTTTGATACCCACTGACGCACTCCAACCTCCGCCTCTGGCAGCCCATGCCCCACTGGACGAACTGGTGCAGGCTTTGGACTCTGTCCCGCTGGCCTCCCTTCCTGTGTCAGCAACCCCTGTTGGTTCACTTCCCCCGTGTGTCTCAGAGACATCTGTCCCTAGTGTTGTGACCCATGAAAGTCAAAGATCTCTGTTGTTGAGAGAAATGCGCAAAGCCTTAGATTCCTACATGGATGAACGGAGTTGGGCCCCTTCTCAGCCATTACCAAACTTTTTTCAAGGTAATCTACCAAAGTCAGTCACCTGGTCCTCCCCTGTGGCCCCTCAGATGAAACCATCAAACCTAAAGCTGCACGCTGATTCACAACGCACACCATGTTCCACAGGTTTGATGAATGCCCCGCCGCGCGATGAGGCGACTCGATTGCCTCCCCCATTTGATGGTAATGGTGCGCCTCACACCAACACTTCCCTTTCTCGAAAATCACGCTCGACGGCATCTAACTGTCACACCCTGATTCTGAAATGTCGAGAAGGATCCCATCCATCATATAACCTGAATAGACAAAGTGTGCTTAACATCTTTAGCGATGTCTATGAACTGGAAGATTTGACATCTCAAGACATCGCACAGGTCGAATACCTGAACGAGGTCTCTACAGACATCGTGAGACTATGGATTCCTTCTGGCATTGTCTTGAATACGTTATGGCTCGCCAAACGGTCTCTATTTGAAATGGGTTTTCTTTTGGCCCAAGACCCAGCTCGCTCGAACGAATGCCCAAAACTGACAACTACACAGCACCCACAAATATATGTTAGTGCTCGTGACGACACACATGCACACTACAATTAATCACTAATAGGCTCTTCAGCCCAGGCGACTAAAATAGCCTCCTGGAACACTCGTGGCCATAGTCACTTGCAATCCTCTGTTCAATCATTATCTGATTACGCGATTATTGCTTTTCAGGAGACATGGTATTTAGTCCCCCCACTTGGGACAGTTTCAATGTTTGTTTATTACCAGCAAAGATGGGATCACGTGGTCGCCCTTCCTCGGGCCTCGTGGTGGCAGTTAATCAAAAATTGGGTTATAAAATAGAGCCTTGGATGCATGTTAACATCTTCATCCAATTAGTTAAGATCACTCATAACAATTTCAATATAGCCCTTATTAACATCTATCGCAATCCAGCAGGCTTAGCAGATATAGGCCCTCATTACGACCCTGGCGGAAATCGCGGTGCTAAAAGCACCGCGGAGCACGGCGGAAAGCTGCCGATAGCGCCATGGAGGTTGGCGGATTTTCCGCCCCATGCCGACCTTGGCGGGGCGGTAAATCCCCATCCCCCATTTTATCCTTCCCCATTCCCATTTTTGCCCCATAGGGTATAATGGGAGTGGGGAAGGCGTTAATTGCGCCACCGCAAAATACGGTGGCGTAATTAACATCAAGGTCCCGTAGCGCCATGGATTTCTCCGCCCGGAAAAACCAGGCGGAAAACGTTCCATGGCGCTACGGGAACTCGTAGTAGGGCGGACGGGTCCGCCGCGATTAACGCTGGCGTAAACCCACTCCGCCAGGGTCGTAATGAGGGCCATAGCCTTATTTGAAGGGTTATCAGCGATTTTTGATGCAATCGCAACTGCTAAGGATATTACTCACGTGCTCATCATGGGCGATCTAAATATGGACTGTATCTCGTCCCAAACTCAGAGGAACTCTAAGGCTATATCCACTTGGTCTCATCTCATGCTGGAACATAACATGCGAGTAGTGAATGGTTCAGTTAATCGTGACATCCCGCCCCAACCGACTTGGCAGCGAGGTACAAGTCAAAGTACGATTGACTATATGTATGTTGATCATGTTATGTATAGCAAGGTTATCTGCTTTGAAATAATCCCATACCCTGCAAGTGACCACCATCTCCTGTCATTACAATTGAGCTGCTTTGGTGAACAACCAAAAAATCAATGGTCGTCACAAAATCTCACCACTAATAATGCAAAAAACCGTTTGAAATGGTCCAGGAAGTCTCTAATACAATTTTCGAATGCAATTTGTGGTATTGATCACCCACAGCAGTTGATTGAATACACTGATCTCCTAAAACCGTTTCATAACACCATAGTGGTTAATCCGTACACATGGAAACATAAACACCAGTTCGACCAAGCACTTAAAGAACGTAAGGCCGAATTTCGCAAAGAAAAAAGACTCATTCTGAGAGCAAATCCCCCTAATAGTCACACCCTAATTAGAGCTAGTAGGTGTAGGTATCAGAACTGGCTCCGGGCTTGGCGAGCGCAGTTATACCAAAAAGATAGCGAAACAATGTTTAGGTCGATTCTCTCCAAGAATTCGGCTGAAACATGGCGCCTTCTTAACACAAATCTCAACTTAACACAAGCTTACGCCCAAACTGGTGCGGTATTGGAGGGGGATTGGATAGCACATTTCACCAGTCTATATCTTGATCCAGTCTATCGACAATATGTCTATAAGATTCAATCTAAAACGCAGTGGAATATAAGGTGCTCACAATCCCTACTTAAAGATCTGATTGTAAACCTAAACCCCTCCAGAGCTGCTGGGCCTGATGGCCTTCACAATGTCATTTTGCAGGAAAACCCTGAATTATGGGCCAAAAATCTTCATGCCATCTTTAGTGAAGTGCTGATCCATCATGCCCTACCAAGCTCTTGGCTGTGCTCTGTCATTGTACCAATCTATAAGAAAGGCGACCGCTCTAACCCTTGTAACTACCGGCCAATAGCCCTCTTAGATGCCCCGGGGAAACTCTTTGCAAAATTGGTGTTATCCGAATTTAACCTTTGGACCGATTCTTGTGCTAAACGCGACCCCCATCAAACAGGATTCGTGGCAGGTCTGGGCACCTGTGTGAACCTGTTGACCTTGAATGCACTCAAAGCACATTGCCAGGAGCAGAATCAAGCCATCTATTTTGCGTTTATTGATTTACACGCAGCTTTTGATTCGGTTTCACGAACCCTCCTGATGGCAAAACTTGCAAGGGACACATGTCCTCCGTCCCTGCATGATATTATCCACGCGCTCCATACAGCAACCACGATCCGGGTGAGACTCACCTTAGATGGTCTTTTATCTGCCCCAATTAACACAGATCGTGGGCTAAAACAAGGTTGTTTGCTAGCCGCGGCAATCTTTAATTATTTTATTCATGATTTAACGCCAATTTTGCAACAGACTTGCTCCGATGCGCCGTCTTTGAAAGGACACAAAATTACTAACTTAAATTACGCAGATGATATTGTACTTATCTCCAAGACCCCAGTCGGTCTTCAGAACTTAATCGATGCATTTAATCGATATCTTACTGCGAACGAGTTAGTAGTTAATTTAAATAAAACTCAGATTGTGGTTTATAAGGCAAAGCGGCTACATAAATATAACCTGACATGGTCGATCAACAATTCCCCCATCACAATAGTAAAAAATTATACCTATTTGGGTATTGAATTTACTGGTGAAGTCAAACCCACCAGTCAAATAGAACGAATGGATACCAAACTAAATACTGCAATCTCACAAGCCAAAATCATCCTGTTTAAATTTGGAAAATTCACCATTCAACCTGCCCTTACTTTCTGGTCCATGAAAGCCATACCAGCGATATTATATGGGACAGAAACCCTACTGAACTGCAATATGCAATTCCTGACGAGGCTGGAAGGAAAGTACTGGAGGTCAGTATTATCCCTCCCCCAGTGTGTGCCGTGTTCGTGGTTGCGGTATGAACTGGGCTTGACCTCCTTGTTCGCAATCTACACCTGGCGATGTTGCATGTTATTCCGCAAATGCCTTATGGCAAATCATAACACCTACCTCCTAAAGGTAATTGCTGAATACATGCTGACAGCAGAGAAGAACTTCACAAACTTATGGATAAACTTTTGCTTATAAGCCCTAGCATCAGCAAATATTTCCATCCCCAATCTCATAAACAACCCGGCAAGGTCCAAAAAATTACTTTATAACCTTGATTGGTCGAACACTATTGACAAATGTAACACCTACTGTCAACCTTGTAAATTTCGTTTTTGGCCAAAATTGATGAAATGTCCTGAATCATATTTATTAAAATTTCCCTCACGCAAATTAAGAGCAGGGTATTTAAGGGCCCGTTTTGATCTATGGCCAACCTATCAGGTTCAGGTACGGAGGAAATTAAGATCTGCCACGTTAAGTGGTTGTCGCTTTTGCATGCGAAGCAATACTACTGAATCTCTTGAACACTTAGTTTGTTATTGCCCACAGTTAGCTGTATTGAGATCAACGCACTTCAAGCACCTGCTGTCGTCTATGGCAGCGGTTGCCCAGGAATTGCGGTGGTCTTTTCTGCTTTGTGCCAATCAATACCCCTTACAGATTGCATTAACGACCTTCATTCAAGCGCTAAAATTGGAGACCGTTAATCATTCTTAGATGGCCGTTATGCCGTATCTTGTTGTTTTATTCTTCATTTCTTGTTTTTTGTCCCTTCTATAATGTTTGGGGTATCTTATATCTTATTGACCGATTTTTCTACTGACAGTTTTAAAGAAACAAAATCTTTGTACGTTGTAACATAATTGTTTAAAGTTCATTGTTATGATGACTGTACTAAATATCATTTGTATATTGAAAAAGTTGTTTTTACAGCTGAATCAATTAAAAAAAAAAAAAAAAAAAAAAATAGACCAATGCTGCGGTGCTTAGTATTTACTGTGGGATAGCTGGTCGAGCTTCAAACAGAAGACAAGAGCATGTTTGCCTCAGTGAAAAACCTAGGAAAACGTGGCCACCACTACAACATGTAGGGAGCACATTCTCTATTAAAAGCAACACTTTTTTTAGTTCCATGTTCGTGTAGGTTGGTACCAGCCAGCATAAGCAAAGGAAGCCCAGGAGGGACAGAAACGAAACACTTTGTTTGGTAAGCCAACAGATATGGCTTGCACATGTAGAGGGGCATAGCATGCTTAACTCTTATATATGCAAAACCAGACCAATGTGTCATGTCTTGTGCTATAATTATAACAAACACACACTTCGCCTGTGAATGTACAGTCTCCGGACATTTTATTTGATTTTCGCAACACAGAGTGAAGGTGATTTTCTGCAAGAAATTGTGCTCTTCTGAACAGGCGCCCCTTCCCCTGTGATATCCTGGATTACATCTAATCTGACCTCCATCCGCGTGGTAAATAAGTCCGCTGTTCGCTGTCAAAATACTGTGAGGTTAAAGCGCCCATTCCCAGATGCAAAGGATACTTGCAGCACTACATGTGCACGTGAGAAATGTTGCCTGAGCCTTCCTTCCGGATGTCATTTTTAGAGGTGGGCTAATATTATACTGATGTCTTTTGGGACCTGCGAACCTAAAAGTAACCAAAGAGAATGTTCAGGGCATGCCACGCCTTACTGCAGAAAACCTGCTGAATTCCAGCAAAGGGTTGTGTTTCAATTCACAAGGCCTCCTGTTAAATCCCAATGCTACCTATCAGCGCCCTCTCAAACCTGATGGCACCCTGCCCATTTTACTACCTCAAAATAAAGTTACTAAACTTGCCTTGCACTCTTCGGTTCTCAAGATGAAAGACGCATTTGTTGGAAACGAGTTCTTCTGAATCCCCTTCTGAACGAATGGCTCTTGGATATAGACTATCCCATGAAGTCCTTTGTATATCGCAAGGGGCACTTTGTCCCTCTTGTGCATGGGTCATACAACGGGCATTTGTTGTTGGAGTCTTGGAGCATGGCTCGATCTGCAGACCAAGAGATCATAACAACCAGTTGCCAAAATGGAGGTAGTATGACCGGAGTTGCAACAGCACAATATGGCCTGTAGGGAAAGTGATGTAGAGAGCTCTACTCTGTTGTGTTTCTCTTGAAGCAATCTCAGTTCCTAAAATATGACCTATGGTACCTCCTGTCCAAAAACAAAGGTGGGGACCCCTACATGGGCAGCTGGGGTGAGTTAAATATATACTAAACAGAGAGGATGCCTTATGTGCTGAAAAATTCAATAAATGTGTTTCAGAAAGAGCATGCTGAGGACCAGAGAGTGTGTTTTTATTAAAAAATATAGCATTTTATTCTGTTACAATTTCAAGAAATACATCATTTTGAACAATTATAAGACAATAATTCATTTCCAATCGATGCCGAAACGCACACAGACTGTGCGATAGCTTCCTTCAGGTGCTGGTCTTCTGACACCAAGTTCTGTATATGCCTGCCAAACAACCAAGGAATGCCAATCGAGCAACCTTTTTCAAAGCTGCTATGATGCAATCAAGCATGCTATAGTATCTCACCAACTTTGCGATATTTCACCTGACCGATCTGCTCGACATAAAAGCAAGCAGCTGCAATAATGTGTCAACACTGTTAAGCCTTTTAAAAACAATAAAGGCTGAGGTATTGTAGGCAAGGTGTCATTCCCAGCTCCCCAGGGGCTCTTGTCCCATGCACTTACCTTGGAGTCTAAGTGCTAGTTAGGTTCCATTGTCCATTTCCTAGCCAATGCCAATGAAAAGAGCATTTGTGTGTTTGTTTTGCATTTTGAAAACATTTACTTACCTTTCTCCCCCTGCAGCACAATTCCTATAATGTTCAGCCTGCATTGCTCTATACCCAGACATACATATACATAGTCGTTTTTTTGCTGTGTGTTTGCCCTTGAAGTGGTGAGTTGTGTTTATTTATTTATTTATTTTTGTTATCACTGAATGTGTTTTGAGATGTTCTGGATGATTTTTCTAGCACAACATCAAATCACCCGAATATCAAGAGATTTGATCAGGTCAAACTACAGAGAACATTTTTGAAAGGTTTGTCTGATATTAGACCATATATCACGAGGTGTTATTCCTCATCTGTGTTCCTCCCTTCCTGTGTTTGAGGCATCTGTCTCCCACTTTCCCAGCATCCTGTCTGCCCCTTACTGATTTTATTTCTTTCAGTAGACTGAGGCCTGACTCATTCCGGTTGGGCCTAGGCACTCTTGTCTGCTGCGGTGGTGTAATGGCAGAGTGTGGAAGCCTATTAACTTAATATAATGTTTGGCACAGTATAAAAGATGTCTAACATAAGATATTACATTTCTTTTTTTTTTTTTATTTAATTAAAGTGTTTTTTGGTTAATGAAAACCTTATACACTACAAAAATATTATATCAACCAAACACAATTACATATTACACATAAGAAAAGCATACATCACATTACTCGCTTCCAAATATAAAAGGCTGCCCCAATAAAAACCTTAATCTCTCCATCATAAATAACTGTCCAAAATTGGTCAGATTCAATCCTTCGCATATCCTCTACAAAATGTGCATACCCTTTAAAATAACATTCCCTTAATTTGGTGCATGAAGTTAAAATATGTCTTGCTGTCTCCACCTCTATATTACAGTGCCTACACAATCTTTCTGCACAGGGAGTTTTTGTTCTTGCCCCGATAATATCATTACACGGGAGAATGTTCAAACGTAGTTGCAAGATGAATCTTCTCAAAGCTCTGCTTCCCGTGTTTAGCAGATATTGTCTTGGGGTGGCAGGTTTGAGGCCTTGGAGAGCATAAACAGAGTATCTGGACTTATTATATATACATTTCACTATATAGCGTTTACCTGAGAGGAATTAAATATGCAAAGAGAGCAAGGTGGGCACCACTTTGTACTAAATGTATGTGAAAAAAAGTAACGGTAATTTACAATTATTTTAGAGGAGCTGTCTGGCCAAACCGATCCTAGGACACCAGGACCCAAAGTAACAGTAAAGAAGAAAACTGGGTGGGAACCACACAATTAACCAGACGCTCACATACCGCTCTCCAATATTCTGGTCATTATTTTTCTGATGAACTATTCAGTAAAAAAGACAAGATGGCATACACAACACATGTATAAAGTAGGGTCTGACAGCGGACTTTCTATCAACTGACAACATAAAAACACACTTGCCATTTACACCAAATGTTTAAATAGTGAAACTGTTCACTCACTTATTAACATTGGTTTAGAAAGAAAGTGACTTAAGCCAAGAGTATCTAATGATTTTTTAACATGTCTAATCCATAGGATAGTCTGCACTTTATCCAATTGTAAAGCAACGCTTCAAATCAGTATGTTCACATGGGTTCTGCCATTAGCCCAAATGATAGGCATAAACAATCAAGAAGAGACTCTACTGAGTCTGAAAATATTAGGTTGGTTTCCCAATATATCACCCATCGACACGGCACCATCTAGCAGGTCTTCAAAGAATGTCCTTTCTATTACAGAGAGAGCTAAGGTTACTCTCGCCACACAGCAACTGAATCACAAAGATTGAGTTGAATATATTTTACTTGCTGAAGGAATGGCTTGGCCACCACAGGCAGTGGAGAAACACAGAATGCCTGAGTTGCATTGGATGCATCCTTGTTGTCGCAAAGACGATTTGAGGACGCTAGGGCTTCTTATCCGCAAATTTGATACTCACATATTTGTAACTCTCTACAAAGCTTGTGACCTCACAAAAAAAGATTGAGCTTGTTTTATGTTTATGTTCTTTCCACCTGGCTGAACACAATAGAAAGGTTCATAAATGCACAAAATAAATTCCCTTTTTTTACCCAATGAAATTTTTCAACCAGGACCGATTTTTTGCGACCTTTTTAATTTGCCCTCGCACTGGAGCAACACCCCAACTGATTGACTTCGTCCAATCAAATGATTTATTTTACATTGATTTCCCCAAAATCTTTAAAGAAATATCACTTATATTTATTGGAACAAAGTTTAATATCCCTGTTGAACACTTAATGGGTCATTATGGCAAGTCACAATTTTACATCTGACCACTAATCCAATCCAGACCATTGAATAGCGTGCTGCTATTCAGTGATCTGGATTGGATTGGATGAATTCCATTACTAGTGATATTAAAGCAACTAATTCTAGATTGCAGTTCACATGTCTGAACACAGGAAAAGGTGACATGTATACTTCTGAGTGTAATTTCGTTTTTAAGGAAAACGCTGTCTTGCTCTGTTTATTCCTAGGGAAAGCCAGGCAATGTAAAGACATTTGAGACAGCTTTGGGTATTTGTATGCACTTCCTTTTTTAACAACCTTGACCCAAGAAGAAATCATCCTAAAGGATACTTCTAGTTCAATGGTAAATGTGGCGCTAATTCCACTAACAGAATTATGCTTTCCGACATTGGTGTCTGGCACAATTGTTGCCATATTTTGAGGCCATTTTGAGGCTACAGGTGAATGTCCAGCACATCAGCAGCAATGATAAATTCGCTCCATGGAATAAGCATTAAAAACAATACGGATAAGTAAATCCCCCAATTTTCAGTGGAAATAGCATTGCTTCAAGAACACTGGAGGAATTACTGAATGGTAATTCCACCAGTGTGAGTAGCGTCAAGCAGAAATAGCATGATTCCAGAAAGAGGTAGCTCAGTAGAAGACACCTTTAAATAATTAATCCATTTAAAATCACCAATTTCCAGCCATCCAACCCTACAGGTAGAACCAAGTATGCCAGGAGAAAAGACAAAGTGGAGGTGCCCGAAATACCAACTTGAAAACCACATTCCAGCAAGGCAGGATGCGCTCATTCTGTGGGGCTTTGGAAACCAACATGTCACAGGAACAATGCCACCTGCACAGACATATGTGACATGGTGTTAGCTATTGGCACAATAACCTGGGACAATGTAGGCTGCTGCACAAGTTGGAATGACCTAATGGGCAGAGTGCGGGCTCTAAACTCTATCCACTTGTGAGAGACAGCTGCAAAAGAAGATGGCACAGTTGAGCTACTCACCCTCACTTCCTGGGGGGAAAGGTTCAGCATTATCTCTCACATGGCTAACATAGAGGCAATTGGAGGACCAAAGGTTGGCGCTGGCAAACCACCTGAGCCAGGTGAATTGAAATATCATCTCTGGTGTGTGTTCATAAACTGACTCCTTAGTTTAGACAAGTGCCAGGCTGTGGACTCATATACCTACAATGGTGAGGGTAGACTCATGCACAAAAGGTCATGGCACTGATGCTTGGGCAACACTATCCATGGCCCACCAAATGGAGGGACACTATTTTCTCATGACTATGAAGGAAGAACTGTACCTTTTATGCAAATGTGCCCAGTAGGTGGAGAGAGAAGTACACATTCAAAGGGATCTGAAGCAGGCTGAAAAACACTGACTAGTGCCAGGTCTGTGCTGGAGCGATTTAGGCCAGAGAAAGAGTATGCCATGGGCGTGTGTGCTGATGAGCTCATTGATTGCATGTGTATGTGCAGAGTGCCAGTTGAGGATAATGTATTTGTTTCAGTGGAGTGCTGTGTTTGAGCTTAATTTGTATGCTATTTGTGTGCTTTGGAAAAGGTATAGAGTGGCATCCAGTGGTAAACAAAGGGAAATGAATGAACAGTGAGAAAGATAACAGAAACCATTAGCTCTGTCTGCCCTGGACGCCCAGGGGAACGTGCTTACATTCGCAAAGTAACCTGATAGTAGCTCAGCAGGAATTTGATATGAATGGGAAAAAAGTAGTCTGTCCTCTTTGAAACTGAAAGAAGCAGCAGCAGGATCACATCACAGGATGCAAGTAAGGAGCTGGGGCAGGGTTGCACAGATAGCTTAAAACTGCAAAATGGTGGCTTCTGATTATGGGGTGAAAATCAATCCAAATGTGTGGAAGAAATAATGAAAACCATTCTTTACCCCCTCTATCCTTAGACACAGTCCCAAACAGGCGCCGATCCCTACACAGAGAGACAGATACAGAAACAAAGCCAGGCATCCTTCACTATCAGCAGCGATGCAGATGCTCCTGTCTTTATGAATGTGTGCAGGTAGATGGCTGATATAGCATGGGCAAAGGAATACATTAGATACAGATACGTACCGATTTGTAGTAGAGGAGAGGGAGTGGAAAGGAGTGCCATTGCCTATAAACTGTTCATTATCTGCCAGGGAAGTGTTAATTTAGGTGCAAAGTATTGTGTCTCTTCCTTAATTGCAGGAGGGAGACACACAGACTCTTGGTAGTAGGCAAACTGCTCCAGAATGATGAGGCATGGTAGGAGGGTACTTGCCTTCCAGTCTTTGCCTTCGTGGACTGCATTCTGATGGTTGTATGACTTAGAGTGATACTCTGATCCCCTGAGAGAATATCTTTCTCTGACAGGCATGAGTTGATGTTGCTTCCTAACTCCCTGTAGGTGAAACAGGCTCTTTAAGGAAAGGTAAGTTCAATTGTGGCCATGCCACAGCTACCATCAGGGTAACTGAGTGCTGATGAAATAGCTGAGCTGAAAGAGAATACGTCAGAGTATCTGGAATAGATATTGAGTAGTAATGGGGGAAGGTGTATGGGTGTATAGAGCAGGGCATTGGGGCTGGTGGTCAGTGCTGCTGGCAACAAAGGTTGAGTGCAGGGGCACAAAGGAGCAATGTTGGATGCTGGGAACTCTGTGGGTTGCATGAGATGCGGGTGCAATAGAGCGGAGGTAGCAGTGGGTTAAAATACTGAAGATGGGTTATGGGCTGTAGGTGAATGCTGGAGATGAGGAAGAGCGAGTCTTAGTTTAGTATGAGAAAAGAGGCAGGACATGGAAGTGAACAGTGGGAAGTTTCTTTCACTGTGGTGGTGTGCGCCCAGTCTCCAATATCAGAGGCCGACATGTGCTGCAGTCTATGCCTACCAGGGCTAACTTCCTAAAGTGAGTGTACTAGTTCCTGTAAACTGCATTCTTATTTAGTAAGCACCTGTTGTAGTGAACTAACCCAAAGTGCATGGCCCTCTTCTGCTCTCACAGCAGAACATGTTGATCCATTGTGTTAGCAATATTGTTTCACTAGCCAGTAAACTCTGACTGTGTGATGTGCTGCAGCAGAAGTGGTTAGTTAAGAGGGACAGTAGTGAGTGAGACTCCTGTTCAAACACCACAACTCGAGGAATGGTCTTCAGCACTGGCTGCCAGAGCCACCACAGATGAACCTTCTTTCATGGAGCACATAAGTGACGTGGTTGTGGGTAGGGGGGGCATCTATGGCATTGGCTTTAAGCTGCCACTTGTGGTGGTTCGCTGAAGCAAAGCGGGCAGCGATCAATGCAAGAGTTCAATCTCATCTACACCAGTGCAGAGGTGATACATACAAGCAGCAGAGAGAAGACACGGGTCAAGGAGGGAATATGTTGAGGCATCTGTGCGCCTAAACATGCAAGAGCAAACACCAAGCTGCTCATTTGCGTACACTTTTAGTTCCTGCATGCAACGTACTCAGAGCCCGATTCATGGAATACGTGCACGGTACAAAGGGAATTTGCACTGCTGAAAAGGGACTTTGCCCTGCCGACACAAACCCTTATTCATGGAACCGCGCAAAGTGTATTTTTGCCGTGCAAAGTCCAGGCAAAGTCATTTTGTACTGCAAAAACGACTATGCGCTGACTCTGCCCGTACTTTGCACAGCAAAAATACACTTTGAACGGTTCCATGAATCAGGGTTTGTGACGGCAGTGCAAAGCAACTTTTGAACAAGGCAAATATTCCATGAATCAGCCCTTCAATGTTTAGACCATCATTTGTGCCATGCAGATGGCTTTACCACCTGTTATCCAAAGCTAAAAATGCCTACCTTTCCTGTGCCAACCAGCTGCCACAACCCATTTCTAAGGGAATCCTACCAACATGTCGACCTGACAATTGTGACGGGCGAAAATGCTAACTTTGTTTACCCCCCTTTTAACCACATATATATCTGGGGGGTACAGAATGTTATATTAATATGAGGGGCGCTGCGGGGTGTCTCTCCCCGCATATATATGTGGTGTAAAGGATTTTTAAAAAGTCTGCTTTTTCAGCCGTCACAATAATCACATAGATCCTTTCTAACAGCTCCTCTGTGCAGCATTGTGTTGACAAACCTTGTTATATGCAGCGCACACGAAGAGTATGAGTGTTGCAGGCCACCTCACATGTTTTGCTAATGTTAACGTTTCAGATGTATTATTCAGTGCCATTTTTGTCTATTGCAAAACTAAAAAAAACGGGCAAAACAAGGAAACAGAATACTTATTTGAAACCTTGTAGTTTCCCATTTCCAGATATAAAACCATTATTAGTGTTTCGATTTCTCCTCTCTGAAAGCTTCACACAAGTTCCATCATTCGAACTCCCTACGCGAGAGAAATGCATGCATACACTACATTGTATTACACAAATGGATAGAAATGTTTAATGTCCTCAAATAAAAATGTCATCTTCAGCAGCCATATCTGCCCATAAAATGATTATTTCCCCGCATCTGACATTCCAATCTCTTAAGCCACTCAAAGAAGATAATTTAAACGTTTATGTTTAAATAAAATGGTCTTCCTGCAGTCAGAATGAGACCGATTATTCATAGTTAAGGGTACAGCTCCATGTAAGGCAGCACTGAATAAAAGTGACACATTTTCAAACAGTACATACATCTGCATTTGAGCATCCTTCCCCCTCCCACCCAGTAAACGTAATAAATAATGCAAATATTCTTGGCTTCAGCATTTACATTTATTAAAATGCATTCAATGCTGTCTTCATTCCCAATGATTTGCTTTTAACATAACATGTTTAAAGTCGTTTTTCAAACATTATACAGTATGTTTACTTCCTGCTAAAATGGATTTCAAAGCAAATTGTTACTAAATCGTTGCCTGCAAAACGCTTTGCCTGAAAACTCGGGAGACAAACAGCAAATTACATTACAGAAATGTAATACCAGGAAACACATGAAATAGCCATGCAGATCATAAGTGTAGTGTTATGCAAACACTTGGATGTTGTAACCTGGTCAAAAAATATTAATAAGTCAAGCCCAAATACTGGTTCGTGCCAAACCTGACCATCTGGAATTTAGGTGGTCTGATCCCGCAAACCTTTTAAACTTTTCCAAAAACGAATTCATACAAGTTTGAAGTTACCCAAGGGTGCCAATTATGGCCTCACGAGGGAACGAGTAGGTTGCTGTAGTCCACCACAGAGTCCCTAAAACAGGCACCACTATCGCGCTGGAGACTTGCATTCGAAAGCGTAAAACATTTTTGTCTAAATAGAAAGAAGTGATAACATTCTTGAGGTGCTAAGGAAAAGTAAGGTTGTCATGGGGAGCAGTGTGTGGGTGAGGGGAGCCAGTGCACATCCTACACAAGCAAACCACATGTCCTGGGTCATCAACATTTTGGATCATTGCCCCATGAAATATTTAGGTCAATTTTGGGGGAGTTTGCTCACTCCTCATATTAAACAAAATGGTATGTAAAACATTCCTTGATAGGAACATAAAAGATATCAAAAGTAAACTTCCTCAATAGCTTTTCAGACAAAATGAAATCTCTCAACGGATGAAGCACTGTTGTGGGTTGTGTAGCCTACTTTAACTGCTTAGCACATCGCACAAATTTTGGCATGGAGTAAATCAGAAATTGCCATCTTCATATTGTTGTGACATCCGATTCCACAACAATATTATGGATGCAATCTCTGGGTCACTCAACAGGAAAATGATGATCCTTATGATGGCATGAGCTTGGATTGATGGTTTATCCCTAATGCTAGGTCGTTATAAATTAGGACTGTCATTCAACATGCATCAGGTGAATTTAACACGGGAAAGAATCACACAGCAAATACTATGTATTCACTATATGCGTTAGATAACATTTCCTTGGGTGTTGTGACATGACTCACTGATGCTCGTCAATTGGTCTCCAAGAAATGATATTGGCTCACTATGTGTCTCCCTTTACGTCTTGGCTCCCGCTTTGTTTCTCTTGATAAGAATTTTTTTTATGAACGGCATCCATACTCCTGCCAGTTCTCCCTTGACAAAGACCTATCGGCGAAATTCATGGCCATGTAGTCAAGCAGTTGGTTTTTAAATCAGAGAAACTATGCAGTAATTGTCTTTATGCAAATGTAATCTATCTTGGTAGAAATGGATGCAATTGTTTTTCTGCAACTAACATGTAACTCAGTAGACATGAATGTACTTTTATCATCTTTGAATCAGTCATAACTACTAGTTCATTAAATGCTGAAGGAAAATAGGAACACTTATAGACATTGTCTAGTACATATTATGTGAAGTAACAAGATAAACAGGAATACAAAACACCTGTGAAAAAACAGGGAACATTCAATAGAACCATTGGTTTTCGATCAAGGTTTTTAATTATCGTCAAGAAGTGAATGCACTGGATCAGCATGTTATTATTGTAATTAACTATGACACAAGGTTGTATGTTAATATTTCCAGTGCACTGCTATATCTCAGAGTTTTGGTCAGTTGCAGGGGAGCAGAAGTACCGCTTGAGGACGATCGTCTATCGGGGCTTCCGGGCCCCCGACAGTGACGTAAAGGTTATGTGTCACTGGAACAGTAGTATGGCTCATGAGTGTAGGCTTTGCTTTTATTTCTTTTTATATAACATAGGCAGGGATAGCAGTTTGCTTTTTATCGAGCCATGGTGCACCTAACATGGAACTGCTCACATGCACTGCACTCCATAGGGAGGGTGCAGCAAGTTATTTTTGATGCAACACATTGCTTCACTCACGAACACGACCCACTGCATACAGCATGACATATACTTCACTCTTCGTTTGCACGACAAGATGGCAGAGAAGACCTAGAGCATGACACCACACACCTGCATGCATCAAACTTCTGTAAGCGATATTCAATCAACACTACAGCTAAGTCAATGCCTAGTCTGGGATGCTGAGGAAAACCCTTATTGATGTATTTTTATATCCAGTTCAATACTCTGGATGACAACCCTTGTATAACACCCCCCTCTTAGAATCCCCCTGACCCCACTGAGCCAAGAAGTAGGCTTGTTTTGCAAATTAAAAGGTTTATTTGAAAATCTAAACAATATATATATATCACACTTCTATAAATAAATTGATAATGGATTACACTTGTGAATATGAGCATAAGTCAGCAAGAGGTAACTTATGAATAGGAACAGAAGAATAAGGTGGGAAAGAATGCTTTATATGGTTCAAGGAAACGCAAGGTGGAATAAAATGCAGTACAGAAATAACTTGTTATGATTTTAGCAAAAGGTAATATGATCACTTTTTCTTTTGACAATTCACTCCCCCCCTATGCAATACAAGAAATGGAAGGAGAGCACACAGTCTTCAAGAATCCCAACAAATCACACTTTATAATGCAATACACAGTTCCAGTTCTCCCAGCAAGCGTAGGGAAAACAGGGATGAGTTTTAAACACAGGCGAATAACTTTAATGTGGTTTGCAAGAAAGTGAAAAGGTGCTAAAATTGCTTTTAATTCCCTCTAGAGGTTCAGGGTAGGTGATGGCTAATTTATATTAGTTCAGGCTCACTTTAACAATACTCTATGAATGATTAGCAGATTGCAAACGAATTTTAGCAAAGAGAAGCAAAAACCTGCTGATTTCTACAGATGAAGAAATCGGGCCAAATCGCAAATCGCGGTAAAATTTGCGAGTGCGTGTCTCGCGATTACGGAAAAAGTATAGGGAGTAGGAAGTCGGTTCTAGGTTCGTTGGAAAGCCTGGATTCGGAGATAAGGATGATTTAATAAAGGTAGATTTTCGGATTTAAAGTAAAACTCAAAATGACAGGTGACAGCGTGCAGCTGCAGAATTGACAGGTGACAGTTGTGCAGCTTTAAAATGACAGATGACACGATTTCTAGGAGGCTGTTCTAATTAGGTTAAAATAGCTTGAATTAGATTATTTTAACTAAGAGATTTGGTTCTGCACGGGTCTGGCGGATACTCACTCCTAATTTTGAAATGAATGGGCCTCGTCACGGATCTGGTCAACTGGACTGGACTTCGGTTCTCTCTGCTCGGCGGGTCAATCAGGCACCGGTTCTGCTCACAGCGGTCTGGGTCTCTCTGGATCTCTGGTCTGGTCTCTGGCAATTGTTCTTGGCAAAGAATTCAAACAGCTCGCCCGGCTGTGGAATAGTTTGCAAATGATTTTAAGGATGCTGAGGCCTGCTGAGAAGAGTTCTCAGTTTGTGGGTTTAGGCCCTTGCTTTAAGTTCTGAAGTAAAGTTCTGGTCTTTGGAGATTGATGGATGTGAAGTCTGGAGTCTCCCGGCAGAGCGTCCCACAGAAAATGGAATTCAATGTCTCTACCTGTCCCAAAAGTCTCTTTTTATGTGTTTTGAAAATGGGTGTGTGCCTGGGCCTAGCTAAGCCTGCCCCTCTCTACTTGTCATTGGCCCAATTCTCCCCTCTCCCATGATTGGGGGAAGGAAATGGATTGTCATCATGATGAGGTCTGTTTATGGGTCAGAGGATCCTCCCCTGGTCAATTTGCCCACAAATCTATATGTGATTCAAATACATAATTCCCAGATACACAATTTGTTGAAATTACATGTACACATTATATATTCCTTATGGTCAATGCTTGTCCGCCTCTGATCTTCCTGGGGGCTTGCATTCAAAAATGACAACATTTTGCGCTTTTTGACTGGTTTACCAATATCGGACATTTACCAAAAATGACACACATGTGCGCAAGGAGTATGGACATTAATTGATGAAGTGTCAGATTTTTAACATGCAGACATTTGGAGTAAGACCCTATTTTCCACTAGCAAGCCCCCAGAATACACCACAGGGTCCTAACACCTCTTAAAATGTGCACAGAAAAATCACAAGAATGTGGTATTAATTATATAATTTTGACCAGTCCGCACTATGCGTTATCTATCTTTTTAAAATTATGCTCTGGTCAAAAAGGGGTCTGGCTTCCCACATCACAGGGTGGAACAACTGGTTTATCCACTTCCCACAAGCTCAGCTGCTAGCAGAGGCACTGCCCCTCCCAGTTTCCCCCAAGAGGAAGCCACTTTACGGCCCCCCCAATATAAAATTTGCCTGAGCCAAAGAAGGCCCATTGTTCAGTTCCCTGTAGTCCCCAGCTGCCACTCCCCTTTCAATCAACAGGGCCATGTGACCTCCTTTTGGTGGGGCCAGCAGGATGCAGCCAGGCCTGGGAAGAGTGGCTGAGCAGGTTTCTCCTGTCGGGGGTAGTTGTCAGGCAGAATTCAGCTAAATGTCACTTTAGTTCCCAGTTTTCTACATTCAAATCCAACTTACATGCAGCTATTTTTTATATATACATTAAATAATTACTTCCTTCAAGTCATTTCAGAATATAGTTTTACATTGTATCCACCTCTTAGCAAGTCTTTCCTTGGCCTGGTTTCGGTTCATTTGTTCAGTTTTACACAAAAGTCTGGTGGTTTTAAAACGCCGGCTTTCTGATATGGTGAGCACCGGTACTGCATCCATTTTTGTTATTAAGAAAATGAATTCCCCACAATTCTGGGTTGCTTTTGGCAATCAGCATTGCCATTCCCAATGGTTTCAGGATACTGTGTGTGTAGCCCAATGATGGTTTTAGGCAGTGCCCTCCTGTGCTCACAACATAGGAAAAAATGGGTGGCAGCCTATTCTTCATGTTTTCCCTGTGCACTCTCTGGGGAGTTCTGCCCATCATGATGTTTTCCATGCCAGTACTGCACAGTTTTATGGTAGGGCTTGGATGCATGGGTAAAAACATCCCACAAGCCCCCCCTCTTGCGACGGCCATTCTGTCCTTTCACTGATGGAACTCGCAAGATCTGGGATGTTCGCCTCCTCTTCTTCCAATTCCATGGATGGCACAGTTCAGCATTTTTTCCTCCCTCCAGTCGATCAATCAGTTCTCCTTGCTGGTCCTGATGGGAGGATTGGGTGGTACCCTGGGCCCCTCGGGTCTCTGCTCCCGGTCCCCCGTCGTCCTCCTTGGTCAGTCTCCATGGTTTCCTCTCTCCTAGGATGATAAAGCAAAAGCGGCAATACAAATTCCTAGACATTTTTCCACCACTATTAATGGTGTGGTGAACATATACATTTTATGAATCAGAAGATATGAACATATACATTTTCTTTTTTAAATTAGGAGACAAGAACATACATATATACAAGAATCACAGAATTTTATATGCTATATGTGGAATATTTTAGAGTTTGAACTGACTTACTCTGGAGCGGCCCCCTCTGGTATTGCAAAGGACTCCTCCAGTTGCTGCAGCGTGTGCCTGGGATGGCAACACTTTAGCTGATTTATATGTACCCACTTGTCTGCCCCTTCCGCCAAACTGCCTTTGGGGATGCGGATCTTGTATGCAACAGGGGAGATTTTGTCTATAATTTCAAAGGGTCCCTTCCATGTAGGCAAACATTTTCGCTGTTTGGCCTGGTTCCTTTGGAAATTGTATAGATAGACCCGGTCCCCCACAGTATATTCCTTCCTGGTGGTCTTCAGGTCGTAGTGGGTTTTCATGCTATCAGCTGATCTTTCTGGATTCCGCTGAGCATAGGCAAAAGCATGCTGAAGGTGTTTCCTTAAATTCTCCACATACTCGTGAGTTGTGGAGGCATTTATCAGTGTCTGCTCTTGGGTCCTGTAGAGCAAATGCTGGGGAAGCAACATCTTGCGTCCGGTCATCAACTCAAATGGTGACATTTTAGTTGCAGATGAAGGGGTAGATCTGATGGCCATTAGGACCAGAGGGAATCGGGTATCCCAACTTGGCCCAGAATCCGCCACAAACTTTTTTAATATGCTCACAATGGTTTGGTTGTATCTCTCTACTGCTCCAGAAGAAGCTGGCCTGTAAGCAATATGTAGCTTCCTTTTGACCCCCAGTATCTCCCACATCTTTGTCATTACTTCACTGGTGAAGTGGCTACCCCTGTCTGACTCAATCCTTTGAGGTAGACCAAAACGGGAAAAGATGTGGTTAGTCATCAGGGCAGCTGCTGTTTCTGCCTTGCAATTTGGGGCTGGGAGACATTCCACCCACTTGGTAAACAAGCATGTAACGGTCAACATGTACTTGTTTCCTCTAGACGAGCGGATTACAGGGCCTACAAAGTCGATTTGCAAATCTGACCATGGCAGTGTCATCCCCCTCTTTTGGAGAGGCGCACGGTGTGTGAGGGATGATGGCTGAAATTGTGCACACACAAGACACCCCTTCAAGTATTGGTCGAGGTCCTGCCCCATGTGTGGCCAGTATGCAACCTCTCTTAAGATTTCCAGTGTTGTGTGAAACCCCCTATGACCAGCGGTGGCCGCATCATGGGCGTGATTTAACATCAGGCTTTCGGAATGAGGTAGGGACCACCCACTGATCATGGACAGCTTGGGATTTCCTTACCAACAAACCGTCTTGGATTCAGAACCTTTTTGGACATTTCATCAACACTCTTAGGTCCTCTTTCCCAATGTAATCGGTATCCGTCAGGGGAAAGTTCTCAGGGTCCTCAAGGTGTTGGTAAAACTTACCAATAATTGGATCCCCCTTCTGAGCTGTAATTAAATCAGCATCAGGGGTCTCCTTACTCCATTGTGCAGTTGAAAGATCATTGTGAGCATTTGTCTGGGACCTAGTGATAGCAGTGACCTGGATTTCCCCCAATAGGGACTCTATTTCTATTAGTTTTGGCCAGCTGATCAGCTAAGTCATTTCCAGTTTTGTCTGGTCCCTCTACTTTGGAATGACCCTTGATCTTTTTCCAGTAGATGGTCATCCCATTCGATGTGACCAGATCATCAATGTTTTGGATTAACTTCCCATGTTTCAAGGGTTTGTTATTAGCACATAACATGCCTCTGGTTTTCCAATTAACCAGGTGCTCCACGAACCCGTTCCGTACATAATCCGAATCTGTGATTATGACCAGTTCATGGAGTTGATGTTGGAAAGCAGTGAGGATGGCCTGATGCACAGCCATCAATTCTGCCACCTGACTACTTCGGGGACCAATTTTATATCCAGCGGAGGGTTCTGGAAACTCCTTCACCCATGCATTCCCTACGCCGGCCACCAGTTCTTTCTCCCCGTTGTTGTCAACATGGTAAGAGCATCCATCCACATAGACAGTGGGCATTCCCTCACACTTGTCTTCTTCAAAGACTTTGTGTGGGGAATTAAGGTATGCCTCCATGTTGTCCTTGATTTTTAGACTTTCGTCCTTGAGACAGTTTTCTTTGGCACAATCATGCAAGTCAGCCAGACCTTGCGCGAGGGGACTCTTCTTGTTTTGGCCATATCTGTCCTCCACAGGAAAGCCTTGCATTGACAGAATCCAGGAAGTAATTCGGGAATTACTCACATTTCCGGCCCGGATTCTGTCACTTTGGAGATATTGCAGAGGCTGGTGTGGAGTCTCCACTATGATGTGTTCCCCCTGGATAAACGGGCAGTAATTCCTCAATGCCCACAGTGTTGCCAGGAGTGCCTTCTCACAATCGTTGAATTTTTCCTCCACAGAGGATAAAGTTTTGCTCGCATAGGAGATTACTTTATTGACCTTGTCATGCTTTTGGTATAATACTGCCGTCAAGCACGTATTCGAGAACCCTGTCTCCAGGAAGAACTCCTTGTTTCTGACAGGGTAAGCTAGGCAATGCGCTTGTGAGAGGCTTCTTTTGAGTTGTCTTACTGCCTCGGATTGTTCTGGACCCCATTCCCACTTGACCCCCCCTTCAGGAGATGAATCAGGGGTCTGGTGATCTCTGCGTAGCCCTCAATGAACTTTCTGCTGTAATTAGTCAGTCCAAGGAGGTTCATTAGTTCCCGCAGAGTGGTGGGGTCTTTCAGTTTCTGAAGTGCTTCCACTTTCTTTTCCTGGGGACAAAGACCCTGAGGAGTAACCTCATGCCCCAAGAAATTAACACGGGTTCTACACCACTGTGCTTTCTGAAAGGAAAGTTTTGCTCCGGCGGCCCTCAACTGCGTCAGAACATAACGGATCTCCGCTATGTGTTCCTCCATAGATGAACTTTTGATGATGACATCATCTACATAAGCCAGGTTACCCCTCGCACCCAGGTTGGGCATGGCCTTATGTAAGAAAATGTTGAATTCATTGCCGGAGTTGAGGTATCCAAATGGAGTCCGGGTCCATGTGTACTGCTGGCCCCCAAAGGTAAAAGCCAGTTTGTATTGGTCCTCCCTACTGACAGGCACCGTCCAGTATCCATTGGTCAGGTCTATTGCAGTGAATACCTGTGACCCCTGGATCTGGGCCAGCCCTTGGTAAATGTAGGGCAGAGGCCATCGGGAAGTATGGACCCATTTGTTGAGCTCCCTAAGGTCGGCACAGAGTCTCCACTGGCCGTTTGGCTTCAATATTCCCAGCACCGGATTATTGAAGGTGCTGTGGACTGGACAAATTATCCCCCGGGACTCAAGGTTCTTAATTATTTGAGTAAGAGACTCCATGGATGCGAGAGGCAAACGATATTGCTTCACAAACACTGGAGTCATTCCAGGGTCCATGGGAATTGTTGTGGTGTGGATGTCGGTGCGACCACAGTCGTATGAGTCTACCGCGAAGAGATCTTGGAAATCCAAGAAAACTTGTTTCAACTTTTGCTTCTGTTCCAGAGTCACGCAGGCATCAGCTAGGTTGACCCTCTCTTCCACCATCTGCCTGAAGCCTGGAAAGACTTCTAGTTTGGCTATCTCAGCGGCCTCCTCCAGCTGGTTGGAGAAGTCCCTGGTCAGAGTGCTGATTTGGACTCGAGACTTCAGGTGGGAAAGGCAGCCCTCATGGACCTGGAAAATAACCTCATCCCTCCTGAAGTCACAAGTCACATCTTCCTTACCATAAGGGCAAGAAGTGTACACCAGGAAGTTCGCCCCATGCCGGGTGAAAATCCTGTCTGGTGTTGTATTGTCCTCACTGTCACTGTCAAAACAGTCCTTATTTTTTATTTTTTATTTTATTTAAACAGATTGTGTGGTTTCCTTGTTTGAAACCTTTAACCTGAGCATGTCCGTTCTTTCATCATGATTCTTCGTTTGGTATACAGTATCTTAGTAGCAGTGCTTGGTAGCATCTTATTAGTCCTGGGTTATGTTGTTGATCACCTCTGGTTTCTTAAGGATTAAAATCACTAAGTTTATGAGTGCTAATGTCGTTTTCATTTTTTCTCCTTCTACAAGAGTCCTCCACCACTCATCGACATTCCTTGTTGTGTAGCTTCTAAGGATGTCCCCCAAGCACTGCTCTCGCTCTTTCCTTAAACCGGTACACTGTAGTATGAGGTGTTTCAGAGATTCTATCTCTCCTTTTTTTTGCACATTCTGCAGCTTTCCCTGATGTCCAGCCTTTTTCTTCTTTTTAATATTTCTCCTGTTGGTAAAATGTTCAATCTGAATCTCAGGAAAAGGTCTCGGAAGTACCAATTGGGAATAAAGTCAGATAGCTCGGGATCTGATTCAGTTTTCGTGGCTGGGCCAGAAGTCTTCGTAACCTTTATATTTATAGTTATCTTCTTGGGTTTCGATCCAATCTGCCATGTATAGTTTCTTTTTAGTTTTGTCTGGGTTAATCCATAAGTCATCCTCTGACTCGCTGAGGTTCACTAGGATCCCTCGACATGACTTTTGCCAGTCTGTTAGGATTACATCGGATTTATCTTTTAGGGCTTTTTTCAACACCCCAAATCCACCCGTAGTGTTTTCCTCAAGACATTTCCGATAGAAACTTAGTGTTTTCTATACCACTATTGTTTTGAGTGATGTCAGAGCCAGCTCTCTTCTTATCTGCTGTATTGGGGCTGATTTAGGCAGCTGTAAAGCTTTCCTCCAAAACAGACCCTCCAGGATTGACCATGTTTGAGCTTGTAAGGGGATTGGTGATTCTACCCCATATGTTAGTATTGGCACCACTTTCATCCTATAAAAGGCTATTAGAGGTGATAAGGTAAATCTGCAGTATCTTTTACGCAGAATTCTCCCTTGGGCAGCTAGATGGATCGGTCCTAACAGTTAATTTCCTAAATCAATGGAAAAATGTCGGTCATCAACCGCCATTCCAATAATGGTGCCTGCAGCTAGAGTAATACTCTTTAAGTCGCTGTTATCCGCCTCTATTGGAATGGTGTCATGTTCTATGTTGACTAATGGTGTTGAGTTTACCCCTAACCCTTGCTGTTGGAGAGAAGCATTTAGATGAATGTAAGCATCAGGGTTTTTCAATTTTTGTCCCCTTTTAACTTTCACTTTCAAGGGAGAATTGTCGGGTCCTTTCTGGGATGGTGACTTCCTCTTTAATCTGAATTTCAACTGCATAAGGTAGCAATTGGGCTGACCTAAATGCTTTTTCTGAATCATCAAAGCCCATGGGATTATCCGCTAATCGGGACCAAGCTTTGAAGTTTATTAGGTCCAAACTAATGGCGAAGCGATTGAGAATGTCACTGCCTAAGTAAAAGGCGGCAGTGACATCTCGCACGACCCAACAATTATGGACTATGCTCTTGTTGCCAATGGAGATTTTGAGCATACACCTGCTTGGCAGGAGATGTTTGGAATTAGGTGCTTCCAGGTCCATTTCCCATTTGTCTATCAGTTTGAATGTGGGAATGGCTGGATCTTGTGGGAGTTGGCGGAACATGGCTTCGCTGATGAAGCTCTTACCGTTGTTCACACACACTCGAGTGAGAACAGAGTACTTCCCATCATTTAACTGAACAGGGATGAACAACTGCTCTCCAATTTGCTGAACATCAGCCAGGCTCTGAGCTGATTTCACATCTTTCTGGACTATAGGAGTGGGAGTGTCTGATTGTGGATTGGTAAAGAATTTCAGAGTGTTTCCTTCCAGTGTGGAATACCACCTTAAACTGGAAGGAAGGTTGATTTTCAGAAATAGAGAGGACCCCCCATCACCAGTCTGTTGTCCTACTGCTATTACTGTCACGTCTGGAATTTGGTTGTTCTGGAAGTGAAATTCTACTTGGTCAGATTTTTGTTCAACCATGTGGCAGGTGCCGTTTAAACTAACATGGTTGACACTCTGTTTTAATTTTATTGGTCGTCTAATCTGGGTCCAGAGGACCTTGTTTACGCAATCTATTAGGGGTGACAACCTTCTCAGGAGGTCATTCCCTAGTAAACAAGGGGTGCCCTCTGGAGTCACTACTCTGACCGGGTGTTTCACCTTGTGTCGCCCAATTTTGATGTCCAAATCTGCAGTCCCCTCGACAGGAATTTCCTTCCCGTCAAAGTTCTGCAGTTGTCCAGGAAGAGAGTTGAGAGGAATACAGTAATTCTCCCCCCTTCCTGCATTTAGTTAATCAAAGGCCCTTTTGGACAGAAGGGTAGCTTGGGATCCAGTGTCCACAAGTGCCAAAATTGTACCCTGCCCCTGTACTTGTACCGGGGCATAGTATCTTCCCTCCTTCTCCTCAAGGGGGCACAGATAATGCACATTTTTGGACAACTGGTGGGCTAATTTTCTGGTTTTGGACATTGCTAGCGCAGAGATTTGGGCAGAATTCTGTGAAGAGCCTGGGGAATCTGAAACAAAAAGTTGGCAACTGGAAATGGTTTCGGGTTCTGGGCCGCCCTCCCCTTTTTGGAGGCAGCCATCAGGATGGGTTTGACCCATGGGATTTTGGTATTGTCGGTTCTGGGATGAGATGATGGGCGGCGAAAGCTCAGTCTCCACATCTCCCCAGTCTGAATTGGCATCCCTTGGGACCCATTTTTCCTTGGAAGGAGTTCCCCGATCTCTGAAGGAGAAGATCCTTTCCCCAGGATCCTCTTGGTATCCCTCTCCCTCAAATTGGAAGACCTTTACTTCCTCCACAAAGTGGGTCTGTTTGGGTCCTTTGTTTCTCCTACACCCCTCTGCTCCTTCGGTGGCAGACTTTGAGGGGCAGTAGATTTTGTTTCCGGTTCCTGGTTTTCCAGGGGCTGTTTACAAGTTGGGAAGGAAGCTTCCTCCAAGGCTTTACACCCCTCTTCCCCTTGTGCCTCCTCCCTGGGAACCGGTGGGTTATCGGGGTGCTGTCCCCGTCATTGTTCTGGAGCACCAGGTCCAGAGTTTGGGGCATTCTGCAGTGGCATGCTCATCTGAGAGTTCTGTTGAGCCCTCAGTATGTGACCCAGATCCCTTGCCATATTTTGGACCTGGCGCTCAAGTTGTGAAACCCGCTCAGGCTGATACGGGGCCAAGTGCTGTCTGAGCTCAGGAGAACAGGCATTTTGGGGTTTTTCTGCGCATTATTTTTATTTTCGATGGGCTTCTGCACCTCATCGATCCGGGTAGCCTGTTCAATGACCCAGTCTAAAGATCTTTTCTCATGAAAATTTCTCACGAGCTGGGTCATTATGTATTTGGGTAAGGCATGGAAAACGTATTGATAAATTCTCTGCTATCCGTGCGCACCCTTCTGGTGGTCTGCGCAAAAGCACGCTTTAATTCTTGCACAAACTCTTGTGGGGCCTGATCCTCCCCACATTGCCAATTGTAGGCTGCCTTGCGAGCCTCTTGAGGATTTCTGTGCACAGAAAAATGTTTCAAGATGGCCGCCCTGTATGTGGACCACCTTGAATGGTTTTGATCCTCCAGCCCTGCAAAGAAACTGGAGTATTCTGGTGAGAAGGTCCATTTGACGTACTGGATGCAGCTACTGCTGTCCTTCAAATGGAAAGTCTCCATCATTTGTTCATAGAGCTCCAAGTGTTCCCAAACAGAATACTTGGCGTTCTTATGATAAGGCGTGATGACACTCCTTATTGCTTTTATTTGTTTCAATGGGTCCTTAAGCAAGGCCCTTTTTGCCTTATTGGCCTTTTTGGTTCGGGTAACCCTGGTCCATTCATCCTCTGACTCAGAAGCACTGCTCCCAGAGGTGCCCGTCTGATCTTCCAGGTTTTCCCGGATTCTGCAAGCCTGGGAATGGCTGGCAGAATGTGGGGACCTGGTCTTCTGTGTCCTGTAATGCTCAGAGGAGTCTTCAGATCCCTCCTTGCTGCCAGGATTTGATGGGTACCCCCCCACTGACCTAACTGGGCAGAGGTTTTCAGGATGCCCTTAATGGGCCTACTCTCCTGGGGTTCCCCACTAAATTGCACTGTGCTTGGGTGCCCATACTCGGATGCCCGCCCATCCATTCCTGGGAGGTACTGGCCTATGAGCCCCATACTTCTAGCTGGATAGTAATCTGCCATCCCCGTGGCCCTGGGCTCATATGTGCGAGGGGACATGGGGGTGGCAGAGTCCAGGGACTGGGAGAGATGAAGGCCTCTGGTACTAGGGCTCCTGAGGTTATGCTCAGGAGTTTCTCTTTCCCAGCGAACCTCATCTCTATCCGCCCCTGCTTCCTGTTGCAAAGCAAGAGCCTGCACTTTCAGTTCCTCAGTTAAGGCCTTACTAGACTCTATCAGTCTCTCCTGGATGGCTACCTGTTGCTGGAGCCTATCATTGTGCTGACAGAGAGCCTCATTTTCTCTCTGTGCCTCCTGATTGGTCCTGGAGTACTGGGCCAGTCTCTGCTGCAGGAGGGTTACCTCCTCAGTCCCATCCCTACTGGCCTGCTCCTTTCTTGCCAGAGCCTCCTCCACCCTCCTGGTGTGATCTAGCAAGCCCTGATGCTCTTTTTGGAGGTCACCCAGCCCCTGGAGGGCCATGTGATTTTCTTCAATTTTTCTTTTTAAATGGCAGACTTCCTGGCCTAAGGTATCCCTTTCCTGTCCAAGAGCCTGCATTTGTGACGCCAGGTCATCCCTCTGCCTTTGAAAGGCACCAGCTTTCTGGCGTTCTTCATCAAACTCTGCCTTGGTATCCAGGTCTTTCAAAATCAATTTATTGCTTTCCTCTTTCTCTCTGTCTAGTTGGATTTGCAGGGTGGCTACCTGCTCTATGCATGCCCTGTTGAAATTGATCTGTTGCTCCAGCTTTTTCTGGCTCTGCAGTAAGGAGTCCAAACTGTCTTGGTGCTCCT
This sequence comes from Ambystoma mexicanum, assembly GCA_002915635.3. NCBI lineage: Eukaryota > Metazoa > Chordata > Amphibia > Caudata > Ambystomatidae > Ambystoma > Ambystoma mexicanum. The sequence goes on along the minus strand of CM030321.1, from coordinate 845,030,296 downwards.
TCTGCAAAGCCAGAATTCTGGTATCCTGGTCTGTCTTTTCCTGTTGCAGTATATACATGTCCTCTTTTATTTTAATGATATACTGCCTACTATCATTTTCTGACTCATGGCTCCTCTGTAGCCTCTGCTCAGAAGAGACCAGGTCAGATTGGGGCTTTTCTAACACCATCTGTTGCCTACTTGCCAGATCTTGGCCTTCAGCACATTTGTCCTGCATGGCTCCCATATATAGATACAAATATGCCGCTATCCTAACCATCTTGTCGTGTTGTTCTTTAGCTTTAAGAACCACATATAATTCACTCAGGGCCACATGTAATGGACCCTGATCTCTCCATGTATCTGACCCTGTTTCAGTGACCTTTTGCGCGATTGCCTGCAACCAGACCGTTTGGTCCTGATGAGTCCACTCACCTCTCACAAATAGCTTATGTAAGAAGTGCTCTCTGGCTATTTTCATATCTACCAAGATCGTCATTCTGGAATTTGAGTTCCTTCCTGACTTACAGAAGTTTGTATTTTATTTTGCAAAACAGACCGTTTCCTTAGAGCGTTCCTTTGAGGGGTGCTTTCACAGTGTAAAACAGCATGGTGATCTAACTGGATATGTGTACCTGGTCAGTTGGCACACTGTATTAATCTGCACAAGTGGTAAATCTAACCCAGAATATCCCGGCTCCGAGACCCCACTTTTGTAAGCGATATTCAATCAACACTACAGCTAAATCAATGCCTAGTCTGGGATGCTGAGGAAAACCCTTATTGATGTATTTTTATATCCAGTTCAGTACTCTGGATGACAACCCTTGTATAACACCCCCCTCTTAGAATCCCCCTGACCCCACTGAGCCAAGAAGTAGGTTTGTTTTGCAAATTAAAAGGTTTATTTGAAAATTTAAACTATATATATATATATATTATATATATATATATATATATATATATATATTATATATATATATATTATATATATCACACTTCTATAAATAAATTGATAATGGATATTACACTTGTGAATATGAGCAGTAGTCAGCAAGAGGTAACTTATGAATAGGAACAGAAGAATAAGGTGGGAAAGAATGCTTTATATGGTTCAAGAAACGCAAGGTGGATAAAATGCAGTACAGAAATAACTTGTTATGATTTTAGCAAAAGGTAATATGATCACTTTTCTTTTGACAATTCACTCCCCCCATGCAATACAAGAAATGGAAGGAGAGCACACAGTCTTCAAGAATCCCAACAAATCACACTTTATAGTGCAATACACAGTTCCAGTTCTCCCAGCAAGCTTAGGGAAAACAGGGATGAGTTTTAAACACAGGCGAATTACTTTAATGTGGTTTGCAAGGAAGTGAAAAGGTGCTAAAATTGCTTTTAATTCCCTCTAGAGGTTCAGGGTAAGTGATGGCTACTTTATATTAGTTCAGGCTCACTTTAACAATACTCTATGAATGATTAGCAGATTGCAAACGAATTTTAGCAAAGAGAAGCAAAAACCTGCTGATTTCTACAGATGAAGAAATCGGGCCAAATCGCAAATCGCGGTAAAATTTGTGAGTGCGTATCTCGCGATTACGGAAAAAGTATAGGGAGTAGGAAGTCGGTTCTAGGTTCGTTGGAAAGCCTGGATTCGGAGATAAGGATGATTTAATAAAGGTAGATTTTCGGATTTAAAGTAAAACTCAAAATGACAGGTGACAGCGTGCAGCTGCAGAATTGACAGGTGACAGTTGTGCAGCTTTAAAATTGACAAATGACACGATTTCTAGGAGGCTGTTCTAATTAGGTTAAAATAGCTTGAATTAGATTATTTTAACTAAGAGATTGGGTTCTGCACGGGTCTGGCGGATACTCACTCCTAATTTTGAAATGAATGGGCCTGGTCACGGATCTGGTCAACTGGACTGGACTTTGGTTCTCTCTGCTTGGCCGGTCAATCAGGCACCGGTTCTGCTCACAGTGGTCTGGGTCTCTCTGGATCTCTGGTCTGGTCTCTGGCAATTGTTCTTGGCAAAGAATTCAAACAGCTCGCCCGGCTGTGGAATAGTTTGCAAATGATTTTAAGGATGCTGAGGCCTGCTGAGAAGAGTTCTCAGTTTGTGGGTTTAGGCCCTTGCTTTAAGTTCTGAAGTAAAGTTCTGGTCTTTGGAGATTGATGGATGTGAAGTCTGGAGTCTCCCGGCATAGCGTCCCGCTGAAAATTGAATTCAATGTCTCTACATGCCCCAGCAGTCTCTTTTTATGTGTTTTGAAAATGGGTGTGTGCCTGGGCCTAGCTAAGCCTGCCCCTCTCTACTTGTCATTGGCCCAATTCTCCCCTCTCCCATGATTGGGGGAAGGAAATGGATTGTCATCATGATGAGGTCTGTTTATGGGTCAGAGGATCCTCCCCTGGTCAATTTGCCCACAAATCTATATTTGATTCAAATACATATTTCCCAGATACACAATGTGTTGAAATTACATGTACACATTATATATTCCTTATGGTCCATGCTTGTCCGCCTCTGATCTTCCTGGGGGCTTGCATTCAAAAATGACAACATTTTGCGCTTTTTGACTGGTTTACCAATATCGGACATTTACCCAAAATTACACACATGTGCGCAAGGAGTATGGACATTAATTGATGAAGTGTCAGATTTTTAACATGCAGACATTTGGAGTAAGACCCTATTTTCCGCTAGCAACCCCCCAGAATGCACCACAGGGTCCTAACACCTCTTAATACGTGCACAGAAAAATCACAAGAATAATGGTATTAATTATATAATTTTGCCAGTCCGCACTATGCGTTATCTATCTTTTTTAAAATTATGCTCTGGTCAAAAAAAGGTGTTGCTTCCCACATCACAGGGTGGAATAACTGGTTTATCCACTTCCCCCAAGCTCAGCTGCTAGCAGAGGCACTGCCACTCCCAGTTTCCTCCAAGAGGAAGCCACTTTACGGCCCCCCCAATATAACATTTGCCTGAGCCAAGGAAGGCCCATTGTTCAGTTCCCTGTAGTCCCCAGCTGCCACTCCCCTTTCAATCAACAGGGCCATGTGACCTCCTTTTGGTGGGGCCAGTAGGATGCAGCCAAGCCGAGGAAGAGTGGCTGAGCAGGTTTCTCCTGTCGGGGGTAGTTGTCAGGCAGAATTCAGCTAAATGTCACTTTAGTTCCCAGTTTCCTACATTCAGATCCAACTTACATGCAGCTATTTTTTATATATACATTAAATAATTACTTCCTTCAAGTCATTTCAGAATATAGTTTTACATTGTATCCACCTCTTAGCAAGTCTTTCCTTGGCCTGGTTTCGGTTCATTTGTTCAGTTTTACACAAAAGTCTGGTGGTTTTAAAACGCCGGCTTTCTGATATGGTGAGCACCGGTACTGCATCCATTTTTGTTATTAAGAAAATGAATTCCCCACAATTCTGGGTTGCTTTTGGCAATCAGCATTGCCATTCCCAATGGTTTCAGGCTACTTTTTGTGTAGCCCAATGGTGGTGTTTGGCGGTGCACTCCTGTGCTCACAACATAGGCAAAAATGGGTGGCAGCCTATTCTTCATGTTTTCCCTGTGCACTCTCTGGGGAGTTCTGGCCATCATGATGTTTTCCATGCCAGTACTGCACAGTTTTATGGTAGGGCTTGGATGCATGGGCAAAAACATCCCACACTTCATAAGGAACACACAGCACCTTGAATGTCAAACCTGCCCACAGTCCAGCATATGCCACCAGACTATTTTCCGAAAGGCAGCTAGATAAAAAGCTCTGCAGTGCAAAAAGTACCTTTTCATTATCTTGCACAGCATACACACGTATACACACATCACACCAGGTTTCCCTTTTTTAATAACACCATAGCTTGCTATGTTTATATTTTTTGCAAATGATGAGCTTGTGCATTTCTTTAGGTTTAGAACATATTCTGACAAGCACATGACAAGACTGTATAAGGCCTCGTGTTCATAGGGATGATAGAGGTTATGAGCAAATGCTCAGCCATTTCTTTAGTAGGCCTTAAGTAGAAGCAATAAGCTGCCATTGTAATGTATTAGGCCACAGTTGTCAGAAGGAAGAAGCAGATTGAATTTTGTCTCACCATGCATACAGACTGAGAGTCCAAGGGCAGGCAAGGAGGGATGTCAGCTAATTGCCAGCTCTTCACTGTGAGGAAAGTGTTTCTCGTGGGATGAATGCCTTGTCCCTGGCAGCACGTACTGCCGCATCAGATTGGGAAGGAAGACTCAATGTTTGCGAAGGCTGCAGTGAGCGTTCTGAAACAGCCACAATAAGAAATTTAAAGAATATTATTGGGAAATTAGCAGAAATTATGGTCCAGGAGCAGTGATCAGGAGCGGATTAGTCACATTTTCTTCTAGAAGGCCATTCTTCGCAGGAAGAGTGCTAGAAGTCAGTGTACCAGGGATGGCAAAATGTAACAAAATACAGAGCTACACGGTGAGCAGAAGCAGACGGTGGGAACAAGGAATGAATAGAGGAGGTGTGTGCCATATTGCTTTGTTTCCTATTGGCCCCTTTTAGGGGTCATAATAGTCTGAGGTAATATGGTCCAATTGAAATGAATCCCTGTATCAAACTGTTTTCCTGAAATGGGATTGGTGCATTTTTTTTGGGATGATCAATCGGGGTGTGACTATGTGGGATGGGTAGAGTAGTTTTTCAACATTGTATAGAGATATTGAGGCGCTAGAATGATATTTTTGTTACACTTTTATGAACATATTCTAATTTTATTATTTTGGCTATAAAACATTGGGCCCGCAAAGGCTTGGGTCGATGTCGGCTTGTTATGTGGATCTTTTCGGTCGCAGTGTACCAATACATTTTGTGGTTTTCCTGCACGTGGTTCACGGCCTGCAGTTGTTTGTGGATAGCTTTTTTCCTTGGTTTTCTGGAACTGAATTGGGAACGCCTAGCTCTACAGCAGCACTCATCAACAGCAGGAAGGTGCAGGACTCACATGTCTTACAAACCACACCTTCTTTCAGGTTTCAAAACAACCGTGCATTCACTAGGCATATGGTTTTTACCATGACCAAAACTACCACAAAAATAACAAAGCCAAATAAAGTCTGATGTAAGTTTTACCAAAAAATGTTCTTAAACATACTTGCATTATGGTTCTCCCTTGCTCAAGAAATGCTAACTTGATAACCACAATTGTTTACTGAGAAAGACTCTATTTGTTGCATTCTCTCTATGTGGCATAAACATTGATGTTGCTGATGTAGACTGATCATTTTATTTTCTCTAAGTCTCTCATCTTTTCCTGGCAATCATTCCCTCAAAAGAGCGCTTTGTTTCTGATCAATTTACGTTATGTCAGTGAGACTGCTGTTACCCGTGTTAATGAAAACAAATTTGGAATGAACTAACCATCCGTCATTGTGTCCTGTCTATTAATTGCATAGCTGCTCATCAGCTGTTACCTAAGACAACATATTTCTCCTGCTCATATCACATCATATTAAAACTCATTCACATTTTAAACAAATCAATTGTACAGTAACAACTAATATCAAACTAATACAGTGCATAACTGACACATTTCATCTTTAAAACAAATATAAATAACACTCAGTGGGCTTCATTACGAGGTTGGAGGTAGCCTTGCCAGTAAAACCGGCAAGGCTACCTCCAAACCGCCATGAAAAACCGGCACCCATGAATGGGCAATTACTGGGGTATTCTGGCCACTGCTGGACCTGGTAATTGCCCTTTTGCGGTTGCCAGTATATCCCCATTCCCATTTCAGCCCCATAGGTCTCAATGGCAATGGGGATGCCTGTAGCACCGGCACCGTTCATAACGGTGCCGGTGTTACAGGCTTGCTGTGCTTGCAGGTGCCTTTTATTCCAGCAGGGCAGACCTGGCGGAATGAGAGGGACCCGCGGCACAACTCAGAGTTTGCCGGTCTGGATTCAACAGTACCGGAAAGCTTACCAGTAACCTTGTAATGAGGCCCAAAGTGACTGTGCTCACAGAGGAGATACATCAAAAGACGAGATTAATCTGTTTAAAACACATGCAAAACAAATTTTAGAAATTGTACTTTAGAACAACGTGGACAAAGAGAAATCTATTTTGAAATAAATTAATGCATACATACTTAAGCAATATGCACTGAGCGGTGGGGGAATTACTGAGTCTGGTAATGTCCCAGGGCCCATAGTTATAGTCCTGAGCGAAGCGATGGCCTTAACGAAGGCACTGGGGCTTTACTGGCATATTGCTATTAGTACCCCAGCCCAACACCCGGGTACTAAAAACATTTAATTCTGTCCTGAAACTCTGCAGCGTTTCAGGACAAAAAAAAAAAAAGATTAAGAAAATGGCCACCAGGAAAGGGAAAACAGAGTCTGTTTTGCCTTTCCATGGCAGCCTTCGGGAGCCGATGCGCTGGGGAACAGAAGTGTTCCCAGCGCGTTTGCTCCAGAAAAAGGAGAAATAAGAAGGGAAGTGGGGTTGGGAGGGCGGTCATGTTGGGGAGAGGAAAAAAAACATACCCGATTCCCCGGCGGGGGGCGAAGGCAGCTTCTCAGCCGTGTGGAGACTCGGAGAGCGGATAGCTCACTTCGAGCCTCCTCATTGGCTGAGCGGCTGCCATGCCGCCCGCTGGGAACAATGGCTGTGGAATCCCGACCGAGGGATTCCTGGCCAGGTGACGACCCGGCAAGAGCCAATCACAATGTGTTTTACATTCTGGTTGACTCTCGCCAAGTACTAATCTTCGTTATTGTTCTGTGTTGAAGACCAAATCAAATGTGCCTCATTTTATACAATTATAGTTCACAGATCCCCCTGCTTGAATCACTCTTTAGGAGATCCAAACTGAAAGAAAGGTGATTTTCATTGTAGTGCCACTGTATATCATTGGATATCTTTTAACTGCATGTTGAATCATTCTTTTGTGTTCGGAAATACATTATTGAAGTGTTACCATTACAGATTCTACATGATGTGTAGTACAAATACAGATCATACACTAACCAGCAAATGTGGATCTGAAGTTAATATAATGCTTGAGCGAGTTTGGCTTCCGGAAAAGGCATGGTACTGTTCCAGAATATCAGGCTTCACTTTTAGCTGAAGATGATCTGTGCCTCATTATCCCCCAAATTCCCCATGTAGAACTGGAGGTTCATTCTTAAGACACTGGATGTATTCAGTTTATAGTAAAGCTCATTATAGAATAATTTATTATTATTATTAATAATAATATTAATATTATTATTGAGGCAATACCAAATAGGAAAACAGGAGTGTGGCATCCTTTCCAAGTAAGGGGAGAAGGTGGTACCATTTTTATTTAGATAGCAGGATACAGAAGTATTCCTGTGACCGATATATTTCAGAGGGGAAAAGAGACAGAGCATTGGTTGTTGTTTTAGCATACTCTTTTAGTTTCTTGTTTCAATGTATAGAAATATTATTGTGAATTTAGTGGAGGCTGAGGTAGGGCCTGTGGAACTGTTGTGTGTGTGTGAGGTGTGAGAAGTGTGGAAGTGTACAAGGAGCGGGGCAGGTGTGGACAGGGTGCAACTGGGAGGCGGGTATGGAAGACTGGTAGTGACAGCTATATTAACATTGTGTCTGATGCATAACCAGAAGCTTCCTTTGAATATACAATTGTCACTATGGGGGTGATGAGTCTGCTGGAGTACATGTATAGTGTGTTGCCATTGTACAAGCATAAGCTAGAGAAATACCACAAGCAGTGTATGGTAGAGACCGAAGGGGGAATTCTCTACCCCTGGTCAGAGCACAGTACTAATAATAGACAGATATTAGCACACATATGTTCCTAACTGCTAGGTATAAAGGTAAATAACTACTGAAGCGAAAAGAGATTTTAGACTTGTGGAAAATGGTAGAGGATGTAGTGCCTCCTCATCACAACAGTGCAAGAGGAAGCGCTGCAGCTGCGCCTAGAGAGGGGCTTAATCCATTTAGCGCCCACCCAGCCACGGGATACACCAACCCAACATATGTGCCCCGCCTGCCACTTCCCCACCCTCATATCGACCAACTCCAAACAGCATTACATAGTGGGGGACCAAATCACAGAAAGAGTTAGAGGAAGCAATGGAGCGACCCAAGCAGAGTTGACCTGTTTGAGGGCAATACTTGAAGGGGAGAGCAAACTAGGGTGTGGGTTGGACAAGTGGAGGGCTGGAGACATTTTGTTTAGACTAGATAGCTCTGCTATTAAGAATCTGTGCGTTGATAAGCACGGTAGTGGAGATTAAGGGCCAGAAAGGGAAGGTTATGTGACAGTGAGGTCGGACCAGTAGGCACATCAAGTGGTGCAGGAAGGACAATGGGATAGTGTAGAGGAATATGAGGATGAGGAAGGTGAGGCCCAAGGGGCTACAGAAATTATTGAGGAGCAGGTTTGGGTGGGTGGCAGTAGCAAGGAAAAAGGGAAGTGATGGACGAAAACAAGGCGGGATTGGGCACACAACTGCTGTTTTTGCATAAGGGACCTGCAACGGCACATTATGTGCCATGGGCGCAGATGGATATGAATAATTTGATCAAAATGCTCCTGTCCCTTACTGCCGGGGCTGCAAAGTGGATATATGCATTTGAGAAGCAGGCCACCGGAATACCTTTCGCGGTGGGAGACATGGCAAGTTTACTTGTTGCAATTGAGGGCGACCAGGCTGCAGAAGCGTGGATGAAGGCAACTTATCCAGGAATGAAGTTACATGATGGGGCCCCGTTTAACAATATTAGAGCACAGGTGTAGGGCGCACTGAGGCATGTGTACCCTGACACACCAGATTTGCTGTCCATAATGTAGTACACCATGTGGGATGATGAAGATGTCACTCAGTACATCTTAAAAGTGCAGAAGATGGTGGCGAGCGGAGATGGGTGACCAGTGGGACCAATCAGTTCCTATTTTCTATTTTGTTATCAAAAGGGGATTGCCCAAGGAAGTTCATAAATTCATAAATCACTTAAAAAGATTGTGGGCATAGAGGTGAATGGGTGGGACAAGATCTAGACTATAATACACTATTGCAAAGGATTAAAGAATGAGAAAAAGAAACAGCTCAAAGTTTGCAGGCAGAGGAAGTGAAACTAGTGCAGAAGAAGTTAGCTAAAATATCAATGGAAGAGGTGGTGACAGAGAACATAGAGACAAATTCAGCAGAGCAGGCTGCAGCTCGTGCAGATGTAAGGATAGTGTTGTTTTGGCCATGTGGAGGACAGGGGCAGTGGGGTGGTGGACTCCCGCATCGGTATCCTGAGTGGCACATATGAGGTCAGCAGCGGGGAAGAAGAGGATTTCAAGGCAGCAGAGGGAGCTGGGGAGGGTTTGGTGGAATGGGACCCAGAGGTGGTGTGGGACTGCCTCAGTGTTGGAGCTGCGGGAAGTGGGGACATTTTGAAGAGAGTGTAGAAGAAGGCAGAGGTGTAGGTTATAACGCATGCAATCAACCTTCCCCGCCAGTACCCCAGCCACCCAGGTTCACCTCCATACCTTATACCAGGCCTACACCCAGCTTCCACCAAGCACCTAACACTTGTAGGCCCAAGCACCGCCTAATGTGCAACAACAAGTGGTGCAGCAGAACGCTTTGTATGGAGGCCAAATGCCCACACCCAATGCAGTGCCAAATGGAACGGTAACTCCCTATAGAGGGGTCAGTGTCATTCAAGGAAACCCCTTCACGTTCCCAGGTACTAATACATATCCTGCTTAGGACGGCCCACAGAAAGCTCTTGCATGCCCAGTCCTGTCCATGACTACCCACCATGACGAGGAACCCTTGGTGAGCGATAGGTAATAAGCAATTCATCTTTATGGTTGACACAGGTGCCATTACATCATGCATCTGTGAAGGAAACTTTCCATTATCAGGTGAAACTCAGGGGTTCTCTGGGACTGTCACAATGGTTCTCTACACAGAAGAGGTAGCTATCAACATAGGAGGAAAAGTGGTGCATGCACCCTTTCTGTATTCTGAGTCCTCTGTGATAACATTTTAGCGATGAGATTTGTTGAACAAACTGTACATGACCATTTCCTTCACAGACCATGGGGTGGTATGTGCTACCCCACGCATATGTGCCTTAAGGGACATGGTCATCATACAGGCCAGAGGAGGGAAGATGGTGGTTTGTGGCAACTCTGTGAACCTGGGCATGTTTTTGTACAGGATTACAGTATTGCTTGATGTGGTGCTCCAGATTGGGAAGGCGTGTTGGCGGGTACCATCAGATTTAATCTTCTGACCCATGGAAACCCCAGAGCCTGTGGCAGGGACAATTCTTTGCCTAGATTTACAGAGTCTAGTTGTGTCAGCTAAAAGGATTGTTTTGGTGGGCATGGATGCTGATGGGTGCAAGTGGCGTACTGTATTATGCATTGATCCAACGACGCCCCTCAAGGAAGTGACAGATGCAGAATTGTTTGAAGATTGGGTTGACAATGGGGAGATTGTATTGTCAATTTGCATCCCTTGTGACATTATGGTGCAATATCGAAAGTTGCAGTGTTCCTTGATGGCCCTTGTCAGACCACCCCACTTCACTGCCAATGACTTGGAGCAGGTCCCAGAGAGATTATGGACAACTAATGCTCACGGTATAGGGCTCTTGCAGGGGGTGGTGCTTGTCAGAATAACACTCAAGCAAGGTACAGTGTTTCCCCCAGGTTAAACAGTACCCGTTGTACAAAGAAGCAGAAGAGGGCATACGGGACACCATTGTGGCACTTCTGAATCAGGAACAATAGTGCCATCCACCTCCTAATGCAACACGGCTATCTAGCTGATTAAAAAGGCAGAAGGGGGAGTTGGAGGATGATACAAGACCATCACCCTCTAAATGATAATGTCCAGACAGAATTTCACGTAGTTCTGAAACCCACAACATTATTGTGCGAAATCCCGAAAGAGATGACCCATTTCACTGTGGTGGACCTTAAAAGCGCCTACTTTTCCATACCCCTGCACCCCGATTCACAGTACCACACTGCATTTAAGCATGGCACAGTGTATTTCGAGCACACAAGATTGCCTCAGGGGTACTGTGAGTCCCCAGAATGTTCAACAGGATTCTACATGCTGACTTAGTGTATATCCAAGTGTCCAGTGCCATCATTGATGATTTACTGGTGTGTAGCAACAGGGTTATAGGTCAAAGATTCGAATGCAAAGGATCGAATGGCAAAACGGTCGAATCAAAAGGACCTAAAACAAAAGGGTCGATTTTTTTTTTACATTTAAAAAAAAAATACGACCCTTTTGTTTTAGGTCAAATTGACTCGATCCTATGGCATTCAATCCATTTGGATTCAAATCTTTGACCGGACACCAAGCAACAGTGAGCAGCAGTGCTGGAAGGATTCCGTCACCCTCTTGCAGCTGCTGGCATACAAGGGGTACACAATAGATAAGGTGAAGTTGCAATATTGCCTCCAACAACTGCTCTATTTAGGCCATTTGATATATGTTCACAGGAAGAATAAAAAAGGATACTTGATCGTGCCACTTCAGTGCGCAGTGCACCCCAGCACAAAACTCTCAAAGAGATGCAGTAATGTCTAGAGTTGTGTCATTACTGCAAGGCATGACTACTAGACATTGCAGCGTACACCAGGCACCTGTTACCAGATCTTAAAGAGTCTCAAAAGAATGACCATAAGATTGCATGAACAAAGGACATGCTCACCAACTTTAACTCTCTAAAAGAAGTGATCTCCACTGCCGCAGTGCTGGCTTACCCTGATTACGCACAAGAGTTTCTCTTTTCCCATTGAAATGGCCAATTGATGACTGCAGTTCTGACACAAAAGTGCACTTTTTTGCCATTTGCCTACTACAGAGCACTGCTAGATACTGTGATGCACTTGCTGCAGCTGCATTGGTGATTGAGAAAAGTGCCAAAATTGTCATGGGGTGCTCTGTAACACTGTACGTGGAGCATGCACTGTTCGCCATTTTGCAGCAATCCAAATCATCTTTGATTATGCAGCGGGCATCTGTATATGAGAACATATTTTGAGGTATAAAACTGTAAATCGTGCCACCTTGTTGTCAGAGCAGTGTACCGAGGAAGACCTTGCAGCAAATGATTGTGTGACATTTGAGTGGGAGGAGGATGACATCTCGAAGACAAGAGATAGCTTACTTGAGGGGGGTGCTGCTGTCAACAACTATCGACCAGTGCACAGGTGTGAAGCATGCTGGGGCGGCAGTGATCTGCCTAGTGGACGGGGTCTACGAGGTATTGTAGCAAAAGAGATTACCCATACATTATTCAGCCCCACAGCAGATGTCTTACTTAAAAATGAATAGGGGATATAAAAGATATACCACCAAGTCACCAATAATACCAATAAACCCAACCACCAAGAGTGTGGTGACTCAAGTTGTTAAACGACAATTCACTGAAACAGAATTCACCTGAAAAGAGCCCACCCAAGTGATAATCAATTAAATGTGGAAATTCTGGGTTACAATACCTGTACATGCACTCCAACTTCCAAGCAAATCTAGTTCATACACACCACATTAAGATGGCTGCCTGGATATTAGCAGGAAGACTGCCAAGATGAACACTGTTTGTTCCTTCAAAGACAAGATATTGAGAGAAGTGCAGTGTTGCACAATTTGAGAGTATAAAAGCCCACCCAACAAGAAGCCCATATTCAGCATTTCCTGCAAGTTCCAACCACTTGCCACAATGCTTGCCGTGATCCCGAATCTGACCAGGTCTTCGGTTTCCACTTTATTCTGCTGCTTATACCAGTGGAAGAAATAAAGATGAAGATACCAGTAAACAGAGTTGCGCTCTTGCGCATCGTTTTTTGTGAAAAACGAAACTTTTTTCACAGCCCGTTGCTTAACTCTGGTGTTAGGAGCTTGAATTGGGAATTTGAAAGTCCATCATGTAATCGAGAGCATGAGCAAGGTTCACTCTGTTTTCCAACACTCTCCATCCATGAAACAAAGACATTCACTGAATCCAATACCCATGCAGCAGCGCCCCACGTTACGAAATCAACAAAACATTGAGGGGCCGATTCATGGAACAAACGTGCGCCGAAAATCTTCGCGCAAGCAGGCGCAAGCAGGCGCAAGCAGGCGCAAGCGGAAAAAAACAGGCGCACGCGCACGCGTGCGATTCATGGAAGTCCATGCGCGTGTACACCTCGGGATGTGCGCCAAACCCGTGCATGGCGCACAAGTCACTGCAACATCCCGAAAGGCGTGCGCGACGTGCACAGTGAAAGTGCACAACCTCGGCGCATACACCAGAAAGTGGGTGGGACACGGGGCGTAACGCGCGGAATGGGGAACAACGCGCGAAAATAAGGGCATAACTGGGGATGTACTGCAGGGAAGCAGACGGAACGCCCACACGCACTCGAACCACACGTATTCATGGAATCGAATAGGGCAAAGCCACGCACAGCCAAAGACACGCACAAGCCTGAAACACGTCCGCCACACGAAGGCAGGCGTAGAGTCCCAGCGCATCACAAAAGTGGCAACATACAGCAATTGGGCCTGTGCGAGCGGGGTACGTGTATTTCGGGGGCGCGCGGGAAGTTACACACGCGATTGAGCGGGGTACGTGTATTTCGGGGGTGCGCGGGAAGTCACACACGCGATTGAGCGGGGTACGTGTATTACAGGGGTGCGCGGGAAGTCACACACGCGATTGAGCGGGGTACCTGTATTTCGGGGGTGTGCGGGAAGTTACACAAGCGATTGAGCGGGGTACGTGTATTTCGGGGGCGCGCGGGAAGTTACACACGCGATTGAGCGGGGTACGTGTATTCCAGGGGTGCGCGGGAAGTTCCACATGCGATCTCATCAGGGTACGTGTATTACAGGGGTGCGCTGGGAGCAGCACACGTGAATTGCACGTGTGGGTCCTCCCAGGTGTTCCCTCTACACCCTCCACGGCCCCTGCAGGTGGCTCACACCACAGGGGCCTACCCAGCACATGTCCTGCAGGCACCCCATCCACCATGCCCATGCCCACCAGCCAACCCACATGTCAACTTGCACTACTGCCCACCAACGCATGTCCCCCTGCACCCCCAGCCACCAGGGGCACCCACCACCAGCCCCCACCCATGTCCAACTCATGTCCCCACCACCCCACCCCCAGCAGTGCAGGGGCACCCACCACCAGGCCCACACCCATGTCTCCCAGCACCCCCACCCCCCAGCCACCAGGGGCAGCCTCCACCAGGCCCCCACCATGTCTCCCACCACCCCACCCCCAGCAGTGCAGGGGCAGCCTCCACCAGGCCCCACCCATGTCTCCCAGCACCCCCACCCAAGCCACCAGGGGCAGCCTCCACCAGGCCCCACCCATGTCTCCCACCACCCCCACCCCCAGCGCAGGGACAGCCTCCACCAGGCCCCACCCATGTCTCCCACTACCCCACCCCCCAGCAGTGCAGGGGCAGCCTCCACCAGGCCCCCACCCATGTCTCCACCACCCCCACCCCCAGCACTGTGGGGCACCTGCCAGCAGGCCCCCACCCATGTCCAACTCATGTTCCCACCGCCCCACCCCCCAGCACTGTGGGGCACCTGCAGCAGGCCCCCACCATGTCCACACTCATGTCACCACCACCCCCCCAGCACTGTGGGGCACCTGCCAGCAGGCCCCACCCATGTCTCCCACCACCCCACCCCCAGCCACCAGGGGCAGCCTCCACCAGGCCCCACCCATGTCTCCCACCACCCCACCCCCACTCCCCAGGGGCAGCCTCCACCAGGCCCCCACCCATGTCTCCCACCCCCCACACCCCAGCACTGTGGGGCACCTGCCAGCAGGCCCCCACCCATGTCCAACTCATGCTCCCAGCACCCACCCCCCAGCCCAGGGGCAGCTCCACCAGGCCCCACCCATGTCTCCCACCACCCACCCCCCAACAGTGCAGGGGCAGCCTCCACCAGGCCCCCACCCATGTCTCCCACCACCCCCACCCCCCAGCCACCAGGGGCAGCCTCCACCAGGCCCCAACTCATGTCTCCCACCACCCCACCCCCAGCACTGTGGGGCACCTGCCAGCAGGCCCCCACCCATGTCCAACTCATGTTCCCCACCACCCCCACCCCCAGCACTGTGGGGCACCTGCCAGCAGGCCCCCACCCATGTCCCTCCACCCCCACCCCCAGCAGTGCAGGGCACCTCCACCAGGCCCCCACTCATGTCTCCCATGCCACCCCACCCCCAGCAGTGCAGGGGCACCCACACCAGGCCCCCACCCATGTCTCCCACCACCCCCACCCCCCAGCACTGTGGGGCACCTGCCAGCAGGCCCCCACCCATGTCCAACTCATGTCCCACCACCCCCACCCCCAGCACTGTGGGGCACCTGCCAGCAGGCCCCCACCCATGTCCAACTCATGTTCCCACCACCCCCACCCCCAGCACTGTGGGGCACCTGCCAGCAAGGCCCCCACCCATGTCTCCCACCACCCCACCCCCCAGCACCAGGGGCAGCCTCCACCAGGCCCCCACCCATGTCTCCCACCACCCCCACCCCCCAGCAGTGCAGGGGCACCTCCACCAGGCCCCCACCCATGTCTCCCACCACCCCCACCCCCCAGCACTGTGGGGCACCTCCAGCAGGCCCCCACCCATGTCCAACTCATGTTCCCCACCACCCCACCCCCCAGCACTGTGGGGCACCTGCCAGCAGGCCCCCACCCATGTCCAACTCATGTTCCCCACACCCCACCCCAGCACCAGGGGCAGCCTCCACCAGGCCCCCACTCATGTCTCCCACCCCCACCCCCCAGCAGTGCAGGGCAGCCTCCACCAGGCCCCCACTCATGTCTCCACCACCCCCACCCCCACTCCCCAGGGGCAGCCTCCACCAGGCCCCCACCCATGTCTCCCACCACCCCACCCCCAGCAGTGCAGGGCAGCCTCCACCAGGCCCCCCACCCCCCAGCACTGTGGGGCACCTGCCAGCAGGCCCCCACCCATGTCCAACTCATGTTCCCCACCACCCCACCCCCCAGCACTGTGGGGCACCCTGCCAGCAGGCCTCCACCAGCCCACCATGTCTCCCACCACCCCCACCCCCAGCAGTGCAGGGGCAGCCTCCACCAGGCCCCCACCCATGTCTCCCACCACCCCCACCCCCAGCACTGTGGGGCACCTCCAGCAGGCCCCACCCATGTCACCATTCCACCCCCACCCCCCAGCACTGTGGGGCACCTGCCAGCAGGCCCCCACCCATGTCCAACTCATGTCTCCCCACCACCCACCCCCCAGCAGTGTGGGGCACCTGCCAGCAGGCCCCCACCCATGTCCAACTCATGTTCCCACCACCCCCACCCCCAGCACTGTGGGCAGCCTCCACCAGGCCCACCAACCATGTCTCCACCACCCCCACCCCCAGCACTGGTGGGGCACCTGCCACGCAGGCCCCACCCAATGTCAACTCATGTTCCCAACCACCCACCCCCCAGCACTGTGGGGCACCTGCCAGCAGGCCCCCCCCATGTCCAACTCATGTTCCCCACCCCCCCCCGATCACACTGTGGGCACCGTGCAGCAGGCCCCACACATGTCCCCTTCACCCCACCCCAGCCTCAGGGGCAGCCTCCACCATGGCCCCACCATGTCTCCCACCACCCCCCCCCACTGTCCGGGGCACCTGCCAGCAGGCCCCCACCTCATGTCGATCCCACCCCCACCCCCTCGCAGCAGTGCAGGGGCAGCCTCCACCATGCCCTCACCCATGTCTCCCCAGCACCCCCACCACCCAGCCACCAGGGGCAGCCTCCACCAGGCCCCCACCCATGTCTCCGTACCACCCCACCCCCCCCAGCAGTGCAGGGGCAGCCTCCACCAGGCCCCCACACATGTCTCCCACACACCCCGCAGCCGTGCAGGGGCAGCCTCGCCCAGGCCCCCACTCATGTCTCCGCCACCCCCACCCCCCAGTCACTGTGGGGCAGCTCCAGCAGGCCCCACTCAGTCCCACTCATGTCTCCTCACCCCCCCCTCCCCAGCAGTGCAGGGGCACCTTCCAGCAGGCACCCCACCCATGTCCACTCTTGTGCCCACCCCCCCACCCCCAGCAGTGCAGGGGCACCCACACAGGCCCCACCCATGTCTCCCACCACCCCCACCCCCAGCAGTGCAGGGGCACCCACCACCAGGCCCCCACCATGTCTCCATCAGCCCACCACCCCCACCCCCAGCACTGCGGGGCACCTCCAGCAGGCCCTCCACCCATGTCCCCCCACCACCCCCACCACCCAGCACTGTGCGGCACCGCGCAGCAGCCCCACCCATGCTCCACCCACCCAAACCACCACTCCAGCACCTGTGGGCCACCTGCAGCCAGGCCCCCAACCATGTCCAAACACTCATGTTCCCACCACCCCACCCCAGCACTGTGGGGCACCTGCCACCAGGCCCCACCCATGTCTCCCACCACCCCACCCCCAGCACTGTGGGCACCTGCCAGCAGGCCCCCACCCATGTCCAACTCATGTCCCCACCACCCCCACCCCAGCACTGTGGGGCACCTGCCAGCAGGCCCCCACCCATGTCCAACTCATGTCCCCACCACCCC
>CM030321.1:844980590-845012677 GCA_002915635.3 Ambystoma mexicanum | reverse complement strand
CAACAGTACGCGAATTCTGACCCTAGCGGACATGCACCTAACGCCATCAAGCACGGCGGAAAGTACCATTCCGCCATGGTGAGAAGTACGGCATCGCGAACCAACCGTAAACGGCCCTACTGAGTGCCTGTACACCGCTCCCTGGCCACATTGGCAACTCCCCGTAGGTGCAATAAAGTCACACAATGCAACAGTGAAATGTACAAGTCACCCATGCATGCCAACGAACAAAAGAATCACAAGAGGGGCCAATGGGAGCTGCAGGGCACAGATGGCACGAATACAGAAGCTATCCAATGGACATGACCTCAGTCTCCCACCAAGAAACGCACGCAAACACAGGCACCTGTGACCAGCAATATTCCGATAATCACATCATTCCACCAATCCACCTGGCTGACCGGCATCTGTTACACAAAACCTAATCCCCCCCCTGAGCATGACATCATTCAAACAGTCATATTGGCAGCCCCTCATCCCTGACCTCACTGGGCTTCGTAGGCAAACGCGCCCAGCACAGTACCACGCAACTATACTCCGAAGCTGGAACCCAATGCAGATCTCCTCACAATACATCGCTCCCCAAATAGGAATATGCCACATCACTTGCAAAGAAGAACGCTACACGGTCCATATCAGAATAGAAATTTAATGCACAACAAATTCACCAAGCCCATACAGCCATTAGGCCATGAACTCCAAAACACATTTCACCATTGTGGGCTGCATCCGCAATAAATGACCAGCTACTTCTTGTGTGACGCCCTGTTCCTTCATGGTACACAGGGGCTACATTCTCGTACGAAAAGGCAACATGGAAGCGCCTAGAACCGCAGGGCCGTCCCAATAGGGAGGCACTAGTCCAGCTGAAAGGCCGAAATGTTGCTCCTAGCCACTAGTACTGCGTAAGGGCATGTGGCCCATTGGCGATCGTCCCATAAGATCGTAATGCTGCTCCACTGATTAACACGAAGCAGCAGGTGTCGGGAGTAAAATCCATCTGCAGGAGTGGCATACAGATGGCAGTGGCAA
The DNA here is from genome assembly GCA_002915635.3 of Ambystoma mexicanum. Classification (NCBI taxonomy): domain Eukaryota; kingdom Metazoa; phylum Chordata; class Amphibia; order Caudata; family Ambystomatidae; genus Ambystoma; species Ambystoma mexicanum. The sequence continues at coordinate 845,011,645 of CM030321.1, read as the reverse complement.
AAGGGGAGGAGATACCTGTCAACCAAATGAAATGAAAAAGAATAGATGGCCATCAGAACTACATTCGAACAACTCACTTCAATGATCACACTAAATCCACAGCCATATGCATGCTAGCCACTCCAAAGGATCATTCACCACCCAAAACCACTTGCGACTCATAACATCTATATCGAGGTGAAAACACCATCACAAACGAGTGTACCTGTGCATGCGTCTGTAAAACAGAATCCATCAGATGGGATTGGTAACGTGCATGGACACAAGTGTCTGAAGGCGCGTCGAGACAGGGAGGGCTCAACAAGGCCAGATAGACGATGGTCCCACTATGGCAGCCCTGCATCACATAGCGCAGGGGAGGCGGATAGATTCCAAGAAGCCCTGTACATGGCAAACTCTGTATCAAATCATCTGTCCATGCATCCATACATCATTCCCTCATCCCGTAATGAAAACGCCTGTTTTCCATACTCACATAACATGTGAAATTTCCATTGAGTCTGTGCGTTATGCAGCCTGCAAAATCCACTGTGCCCCAGCCCGTAATTCCAGTGTTGTGAAGTAACATGTATTTGGGAACGTCCGGCCTCATCGCCACGTCGCTATTGCGCATCCCAAACTATTCATATCAATCATTGCATCCTCGCCATGGCCCCTGTCCCAAGGACATTGAACAATAGAACGTTATATTTGCAGTCAGACCTGTGGGCATCTCCTCGCCGCTAGCTGAAAACCGAAAGCGCCGCCCTTCGAATTCCTCATTTGCAACATCACGTCGAAAGGCATCTGTGGCCGCTTGAATTCACAAATTAATCCATCTAGTGCGGCTGTGTGTGAAAATGGCAACTGCCTTCACTCACAAATGGACGCCCCGCCCGTCGGTGAACCTCGGTACAGTGTTGCATGAGGGTCCACCGTTACTCGAGTACTACGTTCCACTGACCCTTCACAAGTCTGTTCGCGACTGCAAAGATAGTATGTGAAACAATGGGACCATAGCCGAATGAACATATCAACCAATGTTACACTGCCATCGGTACAAATACATGATTGTAATAGCAAGATGCCATTCGTCGAATTGCAGCGTTGTGTGCGGGACGTGCTCGCCCAAAGGGGAGAGCAGCTTGCACAGGTGGAATGAATCACCACAGGTGGAGGCCATACAGCCTGAAAACACATAAATTGCACACCCAGTCTCCTCCCACAACCACACCCACTCCGAAATGCTACCGGCAGGACTAGCTATGTTGCCCTGGGGACCTGATAGCACTGCAAGTACTCCAACTTCAAGAAGAAGACGAACACCAACTACAACCGGCCGCACGGAGGAGACGCAGGAGGAGGAGGAGGGCAAGGCAGGGCCAGCAAGGGCCGCCAGCACAGCCACTACCACCACGCAGGCAGCCTGCAATCCCACGCCTCCGAGCACATCCGTTCAACCTCACTGATGAGCAGATCCACACCCTCTACCGTTTGGACCGGACACCATAACCGCCATTGTGGACATGACACAGGCTGACCTTGTCAGCATGATAGATAGCCCAACCGCCATCCCACCCCTACTGAAGGTGGTGTCTGTACTCCACTTCCTGGCCACAGGCACCTACCAGCACACAGTCGGACAGTTGCATGGCATATCACAGCCACTGTTCTCACGGACACTATTGCAAGTGCTCGATGCCCTCCTGCAGCATGCAGACGACTACATCTCTCTACCACGCTCGGAGCAGGAAATTACCAACACAAAAGTGGGATTCCATGCACTTGCCGGCATACCGGGTTGCATTGGTGCCATCGACTGCACCCATGTGGAATTGGTCGTCCCACATGCCATGGAGGCCAGTACCGCAACCGAAAACAATTTCATTCTCTGAATGTACAAATGGTGTGTGACTCCAACAGGATCATTACACATTGTTGTGCCCGATTCCCTGGATCAACCCATGATTCTATGGTCTTGAGGAACTCTACAATACCACGCTACATGGAGCGACATGCAGGGAACAGATCCTGGCTACTCGGTGAGTCTCATTTCATGCATGATGATGTGGGGTATGTGATGCGGCAATGACCTGGCAGGAGGGGGGGGGGTGCGTACGTAGCAATGGCATTCCTCAAAATTCCTTTATTGTCCACATACAGGTGATGCCGGGTATCCACTGAAGAGATGGCTCCTCACACCTGTCCGGAACCCACGGGACCAGCATGAGGAGAACTACAACCATGCCCACTCACGTACCCGTGTAGTCATAGAACAGGCATTCGGCCTACTGAAGACTCGTTTCCGCTGCCTCAGCAGGTCTGGCGGGGCACTCCTGTACCGCCATGTGAAGGTTGCAAAGATGGTCATGGCATGTGTCATGCTCCACAACATGTGCGTACGTAGAAATGTGCCCATGCCCCCTGACGCAGAACTGCAAGCACCTGAAGATGGTCATGATGAGGGTGGGGATGTGGCAGCACCTCAAGGAGTCTGCGAGGCACAGGAGGGCCGTGACATTCGTCAGCATCTCATAGATGCATGCTTCTAGCACTCACGCCTGGTGGCTGATACATGGACACGGGACTCGTGGCACTGTGTGTGTCTGGAACATGCACAATATGGACTGTACGCCTATAATGGCCTCGTACACAAAGATCAATGTCCACACATCTCATTGGATGATCGTGCATTGTTTATGGCATATGTGATATCATGTTAAACACCCTATCGACCCGCCACCCAAGTGAGCCCAACACACCCCCTTCACCCTCCTACCTCCCCCCCGAACACCAGTGTCCAAAGATGCTCATTGTCAGTGGGCAGTCGCTATTGCAAGCCCCCTCTCCGGGTATCAGGGGCACCCCTGCCTGTGGAGCGCAGGTTCCTCCCAGATCTACGTTGGGGGCTGCCCTGGACGGAACTTGCAACGGATGATGTCTCTGCCTGCTCACGTCCATGCATGTCCCTAAGGGTTTGTGAGAGCTCAGTGAGCACACGGCGCACTGCGGCAAGTTCGGCACATACATCTTTGGACGTCGCATGCAGTTCCCCCCTCAGGCTCTCGGTGCTTCTCTCCATTTGTACTCTCAGGCTCTCAGTGCTTCTCTCCATTTCTACTCTCAGGCTCTCGGTGCTACTCTCCATTTGTGCCCTTAGTGTCTCTGTACTTCTCTCCATTTCTGCCCTAAGTGTCTCAGTTGATGTTTCTATGTCTGCCTTAGTGCCCCCACATTCATCGGCATGGTCCTTGAGGAGCGTGGCCAGTTGCTGCTGTTGCACGATTACCTGGTCGAGGGACTGTTGCCTCTGCTGGGCCATGGCCATTTGCGGTGGTGTCACAGAGTGGCTGATCACCTCATGTTGCCTTGCCACAGGGCTTGTGGGGGATGGCCAGTCGTCGTCTTGTGGGTGCCCCTGCGTGGTATCCTCATGGTGTACGGGATGGAACAGACAGGGGGATTGAGACAGGTCATGGATGGATCTAACTTCGACATCCCCGTTTTCTGTGTCGGAGCATGCTGCCATTAATGCAGTGTCACCTATGGTGCTGCTGCCACCAGAAGCAGTGCCTACTGTGGCATCCATTGGGGGACCTGTGGTGGTGCTGTTGTGGGCATGCTGGCTGTTGGGGTGCCTGTTGGAGTTCCTCCTCTGTGCTGCCACTTGATCTGTGCTGCTTCCGTGTCTTGATGCGTGCAGCTGAGGTGGAGGTCTTTGGCCGTTGTCTTGGCCCTCTTTGCAGGTGTGCTGGTAGGGGTGTCCTGGAGCTCGTCGTTTGGATCGGACCCTGTGGTGGAGTAAAGGAGGGCGAGCGTTATTAATGGGTCTGTGGGAATTGGAATGGCAATGTATCACATGCATTGGGGTGGTACCTGAGGGTGATTTGGTCGGGCCTTGAGGTGGTTTCATTTGTGTGTGGAGTGAGGGTGCAGTTGTTTTGCAGCCTGCAGTTAGGGTGTGCCTGCTGCACGTGTAGAGGGTGTTTTTAGGATTTTTAATTATTTATGTATTTGATGTGAGTTTTAAAGTGTGCTATCAGGCCTATGTATGTGGACGTTCTCCTGGACATGTGTTACTGTTGCACTATGTGGACACGTGGTACTTCACATGATTGGACATTGTGGTTTTGGCATTGTTTTATTTGGGACACCTACCTGATTCTTCGGATGTCTGCACTCCTTTCTCCATCCCTCCGACTCCCTCTATGCTCTCCATTCCAATGGTGGAGGCACAGATTTCTTCCCAGGGGGTCAACTTGATGGGTGATTCCGATCCTCCCCGGTAGCTGTGGCAATGTTGCGGTTGGCAGAAAGTATGCTACGGACGCGTATCCGCAGGTCGTCCCATCGCTTTCTGCATTGCTGTGGGTTGCGGGGTGCGGTCCCCACCGCACTTACCCGCTGTGCCACCAGGGCCCATATGGCCTTCTTGTTCGCAAGTGCCGTCCTGGTCATTTGCGTGGAGAAGACGGCGGCAGCATTCTCCTGGAGGGTCTCTGTGAGCACGGTGAGTTCCTCACGGGAGAAGTGGACCTGCCGCTTGCGGTCACACGCTTTCTTCGCTACTTTTCCCATTTTTCTTGGTTTCACTAGGGTGGATGACGGGTTGGGATGTGTCTCAGGGTAGTATTTTTAATGGTTGTGTGGAATTTGTGGTTTTATAGGTGTACGGCGTGATGTTTCCCGTTCCGGGACCATGCTTTTACTTCCGTTTCCGTATATTTCCGGTCACCGTACTTTCCGGTTGGCGCTCACTGCGGTGTCCGCTAAGATGGGTGGCGGTATTGCACCTAGGGCGCAGTACGGCGGCGGTGTGGGCCGTTTTGGGGTCATTTCCGCCATCGCGGACTTTGCACTTCCGCCATGGCGTGGTGCTCGTGCCCGATGGGTCGGAATGAGCCGCACTTTGCTCCGTCGTGCAATGGCGGAAACGCTATTTACGCTATGGCGGTCCGGTCGGTTGATTTCCGCCAGGGTCGTAATGAGGGCCACTGTCTTTAAACCTATACTGCAAAAAATATATTGTAGTTAGCATAGACTTCCCCAGTCAGGACAAACCCCTCTTGTTGCATGCTTACACTGCCCCCGCTGCCTCTCTCAACCTCTCCACTCCGCTCTGCAAGGTTCTGGAGGTTTTAAAAGGTTGGCTCCATCTCTTTAGCAATGGACACAGTTGATAGACTCAGGGCACCAGGAAACTGCAAACTTTTTCCCCACTGCCTCTCTGAACCTCTCCACTCTGCTCCGCGATGTTCAGGAGGCTTTAAAGACTGGCTCCACCTCTTTAGCAATAGACAGAGTGATAGAATCAAGGCACCAGGAAACTGCAGCGTGTTGCTCTGACTACCTCTCTGAACCTATCCATGTTTATTGTATTCAAAAGATATTCCCATAAACATACTGGTGAGGACTTGCTGACTAAACTGAATACAGCTATTTCATTCTCAAATGGTATGGTATGTTCCACACCTGGTATGTACCCAGAAATGGCAGCAGACATCGTAGAGACCCCAATGCACCCGGAGGTGTTCCTATATGGGGTCCACGCACTATTGGGATGGGTCCCCGAAAAAGAAAGGGAACACATTCCTATTGACCACAGACTTTTTGCTTAGGCTCTCGTTCACAAGGATGTTGCCCCATGCAGAGGTATATTGTTACAGTTAAAGAAGGCAATCGTATGAAAAGACATGGTAATATTATATGGAACAGGTACGGACGACATTGAATGGCAAACAATCCTCTGTATTGACCCTATATGGAGATTGACTGATGTGATTGGTGATCAGCTGTTTGCAGAGGCAGAAATTGTGTTCCAGCTCCACATCCCCTGCCCAATAGATGTAGAAAGGTAAGTGCCTAAAATGCACAGATAGTAAAGAAGCAGGCCACCTACACCCGGGAAAACTTGAAGAAGGTCCCAGAAAATGTATGCACTAAGGGGCCCCGATAAAGGGGTGCTCAAGAGAGCTAGGGAGGCTGCATCAAATTAAAAGAAGGGGTGCTGTGCCTTGGATGAAGCAATACCCACTTTCCTGTGCGGTAGAAGAGGTCATCTAAGACAAGCCCCTCACGTTATGGCATCAGGGCATAATACAGACATCAATGTCCCCATGCAATACAGCCATATACTGTATTGTATTATATTGTTTATTTATAAAGTGCTTCAAATGCTTCAAGACGGGAGGGGAACATGGGATACAATCATGCATAAGGCCTTGGAAATTTCAGAATGATATACATTAATAATAATCATATTAGGCCTGATGACATTTCTGCTAAATCAAGTGTGTTACAAGGTAGTTGGTGGGGCAGGGTGGGTGGGGAGGAGAGGGCAGTACAAGAATAACAAATTGACAATAATGCATCACACATTCTCCCTCACTCCTTTCCTGGGCAAAATCCTGGAAAAGCTGGCCATCTCCCAGCTGAATCTTCACACTGAATCTATTGGTTGTCTCAATGACCATCAGGCTGAGTTCAGAACAGCCAGAAGTATGAATCTGCTCTCTTGAACATCCATGAACTCCTGCTCTCTAACCTTGATTCTAATCTCCCCTCTGTCCTCATTTTACTCGATCTCTCTTCTGCCTTTAACACAGTCAACCATGCCATCCTGATCAACCATCTGTGTGATAACCTGAGTTTCACTGATTAGTCTGTGGCCTACGCTGACCTCTTCCCTCTCTGACTGACCCTCCAATGTCTAACGTGGGTCCTTCCTTTGTGATATGATATGATAAAGCATTTATAAAGTGCCTATACATGGCCTATCTCACGCTCTATAGTGTTCCCCAGGGGTGTAACCTCTCTCCCTGGCTTTTCAACCACTATATGGCACCCCTTGCCCACTGCATTGCCGCTCTCTCTGCACATTTTCAGGCTCCACTCTGCCACCTCTTCTCCCTCTCTCATCTCTGGCTGTCTGTCTGTTATCCAGGAGTGGTGTGCTGCCAATGATCTCTATCTTAATGCCAGTAAGACGGAGATCCTCCTCATTGGCACACCTGCACTCTCCTTTCCTGCCACCCTCTGGCTGGCCTGTCTTGGCCCTCTTCCTTCTCCCACCTGTGATGCTAAGAACCTAAGGGTTATCTCCGACTCCACACTCTCCTTTTCTCCTCACACCTCTGATGCCTCTCAGAAGTCAAACTATCAACTGCACCTCCTCAGAGGTATTCATCCTTTCCTCTCCTTCCCCCAGAAACTCACTGCCTCTAGAGCTCTGGTCCTCTCTAGGCTGGACTACTGCAACAGCCTCTTTCTAAGTCTGCCTGCTTCTCCGCCCTCTGCAACTCATCCAGAACAGGACTGCAAGACATGTCCTTGCCGCAAGCCCAGGGACCATATCTCTCCAGCACTGAAATCTCTTCTTTGGCTCCCAGTGACTGCAGGGAACAGGTTAAAGATCCTATGCATTGTCCACAAGGCCCTCTGGGGCCTCAAAATCTCCAACTCTCTCGTCGGAAATACCTTCCAACTCAAGCTCTTCACTCCTCCACCTCCAATGCCATCACTGTTAGTCGCTTCTCCAAGCAAAGTGTTGGTAGTAGATCTCTCTTTTCGGATGGGGCCTCCCTCTGGAACAGCCTCCCTGACCTTTCAGAAACTTGAGGAGAACCCTCTCCGGTTGCAGAAGCACCTCAAGACCTTCCTCTTTGCTTCTGCCTTCTCTCTTCCTCTCCCCTGCTGATCTCTTGTCTGATACTGCACTGGCCACCTGGCTACCCTCTGATTTCAGTCCCAGGTCCCTACCCGTCCAGTTGCACACCCGCGCTGCCTCCTGGCAACCCTTGCACTTGGGTTGTATCTGCAACTTTACAGTCCCCTTACCTGCACTTATTGGACACTTGCTGTCTGCACTTACCTTTGCACTTGCCACCTGCTGGCCGCACTACTTGTTATTTGTTTGATCCACGTACAACACTGCCGCACCTACCCTGGAACTTTTCCCCTCCCTCTCCCCTGCACTTGCGCAATCTCAATGTCACTTGGCCTGTAAGAACAGTGTCTCTGTCCTCCCTCTGTTCCCCTCCCTTGCCTTGTTGTGCCTTGAAACATTTGTCTAAAGACGCATATAAATACCATATCATATCATATCAAGTGCGTGCCAGCGGTTAGGATAGGAGGGATATGAGAAGGTTACTGTGCCATTATTATGTGCCACTAACACAAGTGTTTCAGGTGCATAATGGAAGGTGGGTGGAGGGGAGACAAGGAACAGACAGACAACAAACTTACTGGATGCATTCAGAACATGTAACCGCCAGACAGGAAGTGTGAATGATGAGGCAAGGGAATTGTGCCTGGTCCAGGGAGGCTGGGTAAGTGCAGAGGGTTGTCTCTCTAGGGAAGGGCTTAGTGCTGCAAGTAGTGTGGGGGCCCGTAGGCCAGTGCAGGGACTGGTGTGGGTGCCTGGAACCTGTAAGGTTCTGAGGTGAGCCAGGGGACCATTCAGCAACCTGAGCAGAAGGAGGTGGTAGCAGGTAGAAAGCAAAGGTTAGCAGGGAGAAGTAGAGAGAAGGTAGAGGAGAAGAGGAAGTTCTTGAAGAGTTTCCGGAATTTAAGGTGATTTGGTTCGAGTCAGAGAGAGGCGGGAAACTGTTCTAAAGGGTGGCAGCAGAAGAGGATAAGGATATACCACCAAGTCTCTGTTTAGAAAAACAGTGTACTCTCAGAGAGTTGGAGGAGGATGAGTGGAGTGCTCTAGAGGGAGTGTATTTGGAAGAGTGTGTTGTAAGTAGTGTGGGCCCTGGCCCCAGAAAACCTTGTGAACTATGCAGATTGTCTTGTATTTGATCTTTGCAGCCACAGGGAGCCAGTGGAGGGATTTCTGTGCCAGAGAGATGCAGTCCCTGCGCTTGAGGCCAAGGATAAGTCTTGCGGTTCTGTTCTGGAAGAGTTGCAAAGGTCTAAGTGTAGAATAGGGGATTGAGAAAGAGACTGTAACAGTAGTCAAGTATAGAGGCAACCAGAGCCCTGGAAATAATGAGTCTCTGGGGGAAAGAGAGGAAAGGTCAGATACCTCGGAGGAGGTGCAGCTGGTAGTGAGATTTATTTTATATATCTGAGATCTGTGAGGAGAAGGACTGAGTGGAATCGAAGATGACCCCCAGGTTTTTTTCCTCACCAGTGGATTAGGGTGCAGGGCTATGGGCGGCCGGCCAGAGAGCAGGGTTCTCAATGAGAACAATTTCTGTCTTACTGGAATTCAGGCAGCGGTTGTTAGCTGCACACCAGGACTGAATTGCGGACAGACAGTCATGAATGAGCGAGGAGGAAGAAGAAGCCAAAGGTAGCTTGAAGGAGAGCTGAGTGTCATCTGCATAACACTAAAAGTTGGAATTGAAGGAAGAGATTAAGTGGGCCAAGGCAGCCTTGTAGATATTGAAGAAACAGGAACCCCCACAAGTAGAGAGAGTGATAGCAGAGAGAAAGGGCCCTAGTTCCAACTGGGATGAACGGTCGGAGACAAAGGAGGTAAGCCTTTCAGTGATGCCCAGGGTGTCAGGGAGAAGATTGATCAGGGTGTTATGGTTCACTGTGTGGAATGAAGAGCAGAGGTCGAGAAGAATGAGGACAGAAGGAGAGTTAGTATGAGGATTCACGGGTGTTCAGGAGAACAGTTTTAATGCCTCTGGATGCTTTGAAGCCAGACTATTGATCGTGGAGACAACAACAGATTCAGTGTGGGGAGAAACCTGAGAGATAGCCAACTTCTCCAGTAGTTTGCCCAGGAAAGCAGTGATAGAAATAGGGCGGTAGTTTGCCAGGATACAAGGGTAGGCAAAAGGGTTTTTGAGTAGTGTGTGCACCGGAGAGTGTTTGAGAGAGGAGAGGGAAAACTCCAGAGGAGAAAGAGAGGTTGCAGTGGTCCGCCAAGGCTGGAGCTAGAGCGTCAATGTTGTTCTTGATAGTTTTGAGGGCATGGATCCACCTGTTTTGATGATGCTTCATAGACCGGATTAGTCTAGTGACCTACTCAGGTGTGATGGGGAAAAGGCAGGAGAAAGGAGAGCGGGAAGAGTGTGAGACGCCAAAGAGGCTCGGAAGATGTTGGTGCATGTGTGAGTGAAGTGAGAGAGGAAAGATGTCAAAGGTTTTGTTGGTGAAATGTGCTGCCAATGCCGAGCAGAGGGCCTGGGTGGGCAAAGTTGAAGATGAGACTGCAGAAGTATTTGCCAATTCTTCGCAGACTTTGAAAAGTTCAGCCGAGTTGTTAGATGTCGCAGAGATGTGTGCTTAAATATGTGCTCTTTTCTTGGACCGGTTGCAGAGTCTATATTTCCTTTGGAGAAGGTGACAGGCCAGTTTGGCAGAGGGTCCACCTGAGGCCTCCCATTTCCATTCTGCCACTCTACACTTGCGTTTGTGACCAGCAGATCAGAGTCGTACCAGGAATTGCACTTTTTGGAGGCTTCATGTGCACCTTAAAGACAGGGACAAGGATGTCAGGAGTTTTGGAAATTGAGAGATGAAAGTTAGATAGGGCTGTGTCAGAGTGAGAGCCAGCCGCAAGAGTAGGGGGCAGAGAGTAGGAGAATGTAAAGGCATCCACTGTCACTCTTTTCATTACTGAAGATGGGAGGCAGTGTGGGGATTGCCAGTGCTAGAGGAGATGAGAGCGTAAGGTGGGAAGAGAGAAAAGAGTGATCGGTTCAGGAGAGTGGTGTAGTCAGAGGGGTAGAGAGAGGGATGTCAGTGGAGATGAGAGCATCCAAGGTGTGGCCTGCAGTGTGAGTCAGCCCAGAGGGTAGAATGGATGGAGAGACAGAGTCGCAACGTTTGCGGAAAGGTCTTGAAGAGTCCGGAGAGTCCAGATGGATGTTTAGATCCCATAGCATGAGTAGCCGTGAGGAAGTGGGAGGAGAGAAGTGGTTAGCTCAGCCCATTCAGAGAGGTAGAGGGTGGATTGGCCTGGAGGCCTATAAAAGGTGACCAACGTAAAAGAGGAGACTGGAGAGGAAGGAGAGCCTGCAGACCAGGCATTCATAGGAGCCGTAGGACTCGGTGGGAATGCTGGAGACAGGGATCCACTCTGGATAGATCAGGGCTACTCCCTGCCTGGTCTTTTTTGTCCTGGGCTCAGAGAGGATCTTGTAGCCTTCAGGGAAAAGTGTTTCAAAACTTGTGACAGAGCTGTCCTTAAACCAGGTCTCAGTGAGGGCAAGAACATCAAGGTACAAGAGTTCAAAGAGGTTACAGATGTCAGAGGAGTGCTTGACAGCAGAGCGAGAGTTAAGAGTGGTAATATGGAGCAGATTGACATTTTGAGAGACTTACAGGTGATGGTACATGGAACAGCTGCCTCCCCCCACCCCAGTACCGTGGAGTTGGAAATAGGATGAAGTAGAGAGTACAGAGAAGTTAGCAAGACATGAGACAAGGCTGGTACTAGGGCAGTAGCACATTTGGAGGTGAGAGCAGAAGGAGGCAAGGTGCCTTTGAAGAGGAGAGTGAAACATTGATAATGTGTGGGAGTATCTTATCAAAAGGGCGTAAGTTGGGTTGAGGACCCCGTATCAGGACAGTACCATTTAGATAGACATTTATTATGACCCTGGAGGATGAGATGGGGGCAAGAAGGACATCCCAATGGGTGCCAGAATTGATGCGTGAGGAGGAGTAGAGAGAGAATAGGGGGACCATATAAAGGGTCCAGAGGCCGGCTGAAGGGATGACAAAGAGGATATCAGTAAGAGTTTCTCTGGTGGAAGGACTGACACAGGTGTGAGCAAAAGGTAGCCCTGAGATGGAACCTTTTTGGTTTTCTTCCTGCCAAATTTAGTGAGAGGTGAAGGATAGGTGATGGAGAAGCAGTTGGAGAAGACAGGGGAGATAGAAAGTGCCGTAGGGGAGACAGGGTGGTGCACTTAACCCGGCAGGAACCAGAGGAATCTGGCAGTAATGGAGCAGGCACACACAGATTGAGAGGGATGGGAAGAGGACAGTGTGAGAGGAGAGGGTGGGGGATGACAGACCAGAGGACAGGTGAGTACCAGGCAACATATAAGTGTGCACAATGCTAAATTCAGTTTCATGTAAGAACAGAATAGCACAATGCAGGATGTGCACACAGCTCGGTTTGATTTTGGGCTAAAGCAGAATAACAATGTTGGGACTGCGTACAGCTAATTACAATTTTGGGCTAATGCAGAATGAAAAAAGACAAAGTAGGGGCCTGGGAATTTATACAGGATCTCCACCCCTTGAAAATTGATATAGAGGCTGAGTTTCCACTAGGGCTGAACCCAGCTAAAATATTGTGCAATATCCCAGAAAATGCAAAACACTTCACAGTGAGTGATTTGAAAAATGCTTCCTTCTCCATCTCATTGCATCCCAATTCCATATATCTCACTGCATTTGTGTATCGTGGTGTTCGATTTGATAACACAAGATTACCCCAGAGGTATTGTGAATTCCGTAGTGTATCTAACAGAGTAGTTCAGATGGACCTGAGCAATTTTCAAATACCCAGTACAGTGATTATAGTATTTAGTGTGTAGTGTGACTGATTAGCAATGATGGAAAGATTCCATCATTCTTTTAAAACTGCTAGCAGAGAAAGTGTACAAGGTAGACAAGGAAAAACTACAGTACTGCCAGGTAGAGGTGGGATCCCTGGGGCAAATAAAATCAGCAGAAGGGCAACCAATAGCTCAAGAGAGATTGAAAGCTTTACACAGGACACCACTGCCTTGTATGGTAAAAGAGATACAACAATTATTGGGATTGTGCAATTACTAAAGGTCTTTGGTATTGAACTGTTTGACATTCATGAAGACCCTCCTACAGGCCCTTAAATAAGCAGAGAAGGTTAAAAGCCTCATCAAAGGGACTTCAGAGAGTAATTAAAATGTTGCTGACTCAACAAGGCACTGGCCCTTGCCCCAGTATTAACAACCCCAAAATATAAAGAGAAGTTCTATTTGTTTTCATATTCTGATGGCACAGTGGTGATGGTTGTCCTCACCCAGAAGAAGTCACAGGGGCACAATCCCCTTGCATATCACAGTGGTTTGTTATACCTGGTAGGGCAGGGACATTTTCCATGCAAACAAGTGCTTGCAGCTGAAGCATTTGCACTTGAGAAGACAGCCACCATATTGATGGGATGCCCAGTGATATATTTATACATGAAACACTAACTTTTTGCGATTCTTGAGAAATCTAATTCCAAGTTAACAAGTCAGAGGGCCTCGGGATACGAGGTGATACTGATGAACCAGCAGTTGAAGTAGTTAGATGTTGTGTAGTGAACTCAGCAATGTTCATAACACATCCAGCTGCACCGGGAGAATATTTTCATGACTGTGCATCTTACATGGACAGGATGGAAAGGAACCCCAGTTGAAGGAGAAACCCTTAGAGGTTGGAGACATACTTGTTGTTGACGGGTCATCGACGATAGATTCGAGCACGGAAGGCAGGAGCACAGCAGATGTGTGCCATTGTGAGGGACAGTTTGTATTTGGACTCAAATGCAGATGCTAGCTCCTTATTCGGCACAGGCGAAGAATTAGTGGCTTTAATACCTGCTCTAGACATGACAAAAAGGCACATGGCCAAAATATTTTCAGAGCCGGCATGCATAACTTCCACAGTGTTCTCAGGTTTGGCTTGATGGAAAAGGAGGGGTTCAAAAGGAGTGATTGTTCCCCGTTCAGCATGCAGAATTACTGCCATGACTAATTTAGCTATTACACCTCCCAGTAGAGGCAGCCATGTTAAAATGTGCCACCCACACAGGCGGCCTGGATTTTATTTCACATGGAAATGATATGGCTCACAGAGCAGCCAAAGAAGCAGCTTATTTGCCTGAAGGAACTACCAAATTATTCCCAGGTAAAACAGAAAAGCACCCATGATGGCATCCAAGCGACCTGAGAGCTCTAACACTAGCCCTTTAATGCTCTGCCATTGTTCAGGTCATTGAATGTCAAGGCCAAGTGCCCAAGAGGAAGAGGAGCTATGGATAAAGAGAGGGTGTTTCTCTCTCCCCCACAGATCTAGTTTGGAGGCAGAACAGCATAGGGATGCCTGTGCTGCCTATGACATTACTTAATGTGAGCACCATTATTTGGCCCATATGTCCAAACAACAAGTCGCTGCAGAGATTAATGAGGGGTGGTTTGTTCCCATTCTTCATGAGTTAGTTTCCAAGTTTACAACTAATGGTATTACCTGTCAAAGATTCTTAGCAGGAGACACACCAAGAACTGTCAGCACAACACTACCGCACCCATAGGGGCCCTTCTGACACTTACATTTTACTATATTGATATGCAAGAAAGGTGTGCCTCTCACAGGTGCTTGATAGTTGTGGCATGTACTTTTTCATGTTGGCTTGAGGTAGGACCCTGTACCCATAATGACTAAAAATCAGCTGCCATATTTCTGGTATGGGAGGTATTCCTGAGGTGGGGAATTTGTAATGATTTGAGGTCCAACAACGGACAACCCTTTGACAGAAATATATTTTAGGAGGTTACAGACCACCTGGGAATCAGGCACCAACTTTGTTCTGTATACAACCATCAAACAAATGATTTGGTTGAACATTTAAATGGCTTGCTTTAAGAGAGCATGTGCAAGCTTCCAGCACCACTTGGGAAAAATTGGCTTTACTGCTTTGCCTCTCGCTTTGTTTGCCTTATTCAATACACCTGGCATGGATCATCACTTGATTCCACACAGAATTGTTTACTGGCAGAATAACATATGCACCTCTCACTCCTGCAAGTGAAATTTCAGATGCTACCAGCTCTGAACAGATACTGGGTGAGGAGTTTCACTTTTACCTGAAGGAACTTACAAAGTCTCTCAAATACATATCTAGTCAGGTGCACTCACGTTAAACTGGCCTGACAATGACACTGCACTGACTAACAGCACACGAGAAGAGACATTTGAACCAGCAGCCCGTCCCTCTACCCAGGAGACAGAATAATTAATCTGAATTTTACAAGATTGTGGAAAGAGCCTCAATTCACAGGGCCGCACGCAGTTATATACTCCACACTGACCACTCAAAGGTAGCTGACTGCAGATAATGGATACACCATTCAGACATGTGCCGAGACAACAGCACTGACTCCCTCTGAGAAGAGGAAAGGTGAACTGCTTGATTGGGAGTATCACTCTGTTATCATTGACTTTTTTCTCTGCTATTAGGTTGTACAGCAGGCCTGTGGACGAGGATGACAATAGGCTTCCCACTAACATTAGCAATGCTACAAGAAAAACATGTAATGTATTTTGGTCTAGTGTAGCATTTTTGTGCATTTTTTTCATTTTTTGTTTCTAGTATTTAGGGGATTAGAAAACACTAATAATGTTAATGATGAACGAAGTAGAAGCAAACAGTTTGTTTAATGCACACATTTCTCATGATGGCATTGAGGGCAGGCAAGACAATGCATCTGGTAATGTGTGGTATGACGATATGAGATGTGAGGGGCGAGAGATGGCAAATTACACTTGTGTGCTCCCTCATCCCACACTTCACAGGAACACCCCCGCTTTTCCTGCCCTAAGAGGTCATGGTGGAGGAATTTGGGTGCATTATGCACATTTCACTGTGCAAAACACAATGTCTTTTTCTGGGTCATTCGGTGAGAGTCCAACGGATTGATGAGGGGGAAGGTGTATGCAGACAATTCCATGCAGCTGGAAAGAATGGCGAAAAATAAAGATGCCAAACACATCATATTAGAATATATAACAGGCGATGCAAGCAGAGGGGAGCTATTGTTTACAAAGCATAGTAGACTGCACTGTTGAAATGCAACAGGACATGATATTCCATGCTGCCACACAAGGCCACTAATGAGGATACAGGGATTAGTCTTTGACCGAAAATTGCAGGTGGAATGGTTCAGTGGTGTCCGGACATTTTGTCGAAAGACATTTCGTCGACGGAATTTGGTCGAAAACCAAATGGTTGAATTTTTTTTTATTTATATATATATTTTTTAGGTTTTAGTTTAGGGAAAAAAGGGTTTTTTAGAAAAAAAAGGGGGTTGGGGGGTTGGGGGGGAAAAGTGAAAATAAAAAAAAAAAAGAAAATTCGACTTTTTTTCGACTAAATGTCTGGTAACCTGGTTCAGTGTCAGGCAGAGAGCCTGGTGGGGTTTGAGAGGGATGTAGTGGCAAATATTAATGACAGTTGCACAGTATTTGCGCCTCTTCTGCTTTCTGGGGTCCAAGCAGCAGCCAATGTCAAGTGGCTCCAGGTGACCCGCTGTGAGGTACTGCAACTGGCAAATGAAAAAGGACTCAATGCGGTAACGGTAGAGCATACGGCAGTCAGGCTGGAGGCAATATAAAATCGATATGTGTTGGATATGACTGCAATGGAGGGTGGCGCATGCCACAAAATTGACAGTAGCTGCTGAACAATAATACCAGCTAACAACGCAGCTAATGGCACATTGACTGAGTCCATAGAGGAAATTACTAACCTCCGTCAGACTATGACAAGGGATACAAATGCAGTATCATTGCACAGCTGGTTTGACTACATTTTTGCTTGGGCCCCATGTGGTTGGAGAATATATTTAAAATGAACTGTGACAATACTCGATCCTGTGCTCATCACCGTCTGTGTGGGTCAACTAATACCAAAGTACTGCAAGAACAAAGGGGGGTGCCAGAGGTATTTAATTTCCCAGAATGTTGACGGGATGGGGGATAAGGCACACAGTAAACACTCAGGTTGAATACAGTCTGGAGCAAAAGAGCATGATGTGCAGGGGGTGGTTACAATGCTGCTTGCAAACGTGAACGGGTATTATGTCTTTTGGGTGGCATGCTCAGCTATTGGGCAGGAGTGTGTCTATTCCCTGGGGGAGTATGAGGAACAAAGGGGGGTTGGCTAGAGTAATGACTTTGTAGGTCTCCACAATGGTAAGAACATGACAAGCAAGAAAGTGTTGATCGATAAATCGGGGACTGACATAGTGTAAAGACTGGAGGGGGTGTTTGTAATTTTGCTCTCTATATGGCAGAGGAGAGGCACAGAGGACCCCAGCCAAGATTCTCTATTATTGGTATTGTGGCGATCAATCAAGGCTTAGCTCTCAGGAGGTGATGTGGGCTGGTTCTTAAGTATTGGGTGGGGTGACATTCCTTGTTTGGTGTGGGCGCTGGCAGTTTGCTGCTGGTCCAATTTCTGTGAGATTCTTAGTAGTTGTTGAAAGTTATTGACACTTCAGTCATGAGTTGGTGTTTAGCATGGTAGTTTAATGTACTGATAAAACATTACAAGTCTGGCATCTGGTGCCTGGTGAAATGAAAAAAGCCAAAGCGCGCTTTGATCATAGTCTGATCTTGCGAGACAACAACTGACAAGTGGGGCCGGTTTTGAAGTGGGCTTCCACTATCTACAATGTTAGTGACTGTAACACTTCATGCACTTGCACTAGCAGAAATGCCGTCAAGCCTAGTTTTTATGTCTGATCATTTGGAAACTTCAAGGCCTAAACATGTTTACTGTAATCCCTTACTCCCTTCCCGCCTTGAAGCACTTTGAAGCACACCATTTATGTATAAGTGCTATGTAAACAAACAATTAAAATTACAATTACTCCCATCCTGGGCCAGTAAAAGTCGGCTGAGCGCCTTTGCTTGGTCTTCCTAGTGCCAAGATGACCAGAAAAGGGCACCACTAATAAACAAGGAAGGGCCTGTTGAACTGGGGAACAACCAGCCTTTTAACTGTACCAGGTACTGTCAAAGTGGGCTCACTATGAAGGAGCTCACCTTCCCAAGAAACTTAAAAGACCTAGGCAGTTCACCTCATGCCTCGTCCAGGACCTGACCTCGCAGACCAGCCTGAGAGTGGCACTCTCTTTGACCCTCACAAAAATCCCACCTAGAGGATCCACCTTCAACTAACAGGCATTGAAGGTCAGGGTGATCCTTTGAATTGAGTACCTGTTGCTGAGGAGGGTCCTCTGGCTCTTCCCCCTCAGGAGTTGAGTCTAGGTTACCACTGGGTTCCAGTCCCTCTGGAGCTTGGTCCAGAGTGGGTATTGCTGAAGGAGCAGGTAGATAAGGGACCCCCTTCACATAGGCGGCCTTCTTGATCTTCCTTTTGCCTTTGGTTTACCCTTGGGCTAGGGTAATTGACTATCAGTCAGACCCTTTTTGGCCTGTGACCTAGCGCTACAACAGCAATCAAGGGTGGTCCATCAGAAAGTAACCCCAGCTCAACTAGGTAATTTCCCAAGTGTTGCTGGGAAAGCACATTGTCTTGTATGATTAGATGCAGTGTGGATGTCTTGTCATCAACATGGATGGTGACTAAGGCTACAGGGGCCAGTTTGGGGGGCCCACCAGATAACCTGGTGGATTGCAGAGGAGCACATACATCGCCCTCTGGCCTGAGCATGGTCCTGTCAACCACTGTCATGCTAGCCCCATTGTCTCCCACTTTAGTGGAAGGCTGTCCTTTAAAGGAGAAACTTCTAAAAAATATCTGAGTATTCAGTGGGATACTATTCAGCACTTCTGAGTACTGATCCCAGTCCCTGAGGGAAACTAAAAAAATCTCTACAGGAGCACCAAAAGATAGCTCTGGGGCAACATGTTTGTTTTGGAAAAAAGACAACGCAGTGCAATGCAGGCTTGAATCCAGATCTCATGGTTGCAATCCGATCTCTGTTATTAAGTGCATTATAAAAGAACAATTACAATTATAATTACTACTTGTGCTAATTCCTCTCTTTTCAACTCAGCTTCTGTTTCCAATGTTGTTTACTGAAGGGCTAACTTTTCTCTTTGTAGTTCCAATTTCAAAAGTTCAAGTTTCAGAGCATCCCCTGAAGAGCAATTCTGGGGTGAGGAAAAGAAGTGGCAATCCCAGCAATATAATTTGTAATGACCCCAAGGGCAAGGTCACCATCCCTATCTTCCCCTTCATCAATAGAATCACAATCAGTCTCGTAATCCACAAGGGCAGCTTTAAACTCTGCCCTAGACTTATCCTCAAAGTATAATTCTCTCTCTTCACAGACATGTTGTAGAGCTTGTAAACTCATTCTTGTCAATTTACCATTATCAATAGGTTCCATTGTATGTAGTGATGTCCTTAGTAAATATCACTAAACCTTTAACCTTCAGAAAAGTGGAGATATGTTGTAAGAAGCAAGGATAAACACTGAGTCCTAAAACCAGTTATTCCACTGGTGTGCCACCAGTGTAAAGACTGGAGGTGGTATTTGTACATCTGCCCACTATATAATTGGGGTAGAGGCGCAGGTTCTCCAATGGTAGCTATTCACGAGCAACCAAGGCTGAAATTCAAAGGAGGTGATGCGAGCTGGTTCTTAGGTAAAGTGAATGCCCAAGTTCCCCACAATTGAATGTCCACACACTATGTTAGGTGATAACGCAGTCCATTTATTAATGGATAAAAAGTCACAGATAAATAAAACTCATAATTTAACTTAATATATACAGTTATATGTGGTACCACTCTTACCTTTCAATTCAATGTTAATGTACCAACTGCTGACAGTTATTGAAAAGCATTTAAATTATTAAGCAAGGGTTAACTTCATAAAGCATTACTGTAGATAAGCAGGTAATAATTAGAACATAGGCAAGATGCTTTCTCTAGGATAAAAATGCAATACTTTGTGTGAATCCTCCCACCTGGGAAACCTGTAAGAAAATGTCTACTTTATGTTGTATATTCAAGCCCAGCCCAAATATGTTCATTAATAGTCTGCTTCTCTTTCTACAGGTTCAACTACTTCAAAGTATCTGGGAAGCAACAGAAAAACAGGATCCAACACAAATCTGGGACCCCTGGATGAATCCTGATGATGAAAGATGCACTTTCTCATCACAGTTCCTTGGGTGCCTTGGCAGAGGAAGTGGTGGAATTTCTCGGTTTCACTCAATGATTTCCCTCAATTATAGACCCCCCGCTTGGAAAAAGGAGTCACTGGGAAGTTGGGGTTCGAGCAGAAGAAGAGACATAGCATTGTCAGAAAGGCAACAATGCAGGAATGTCAAGGTGGTCTCTGATGTTGCGTTGTTACACCAGCTGTGGATGTCCTACAAATATGAAATTTACAGTAGACCTTAACAAGGCTTGCATAATTAGGATAAGTCATTTGGTGGTCATCAATGAATTTCAGTGGTGACGGGTGTAGTGACAGAATTAGGTGTGTGGGTTTCAGGATTTTGCGGATCAACGCCTTTTGGTTCTTTGGTGCTGTAGCTGCAGAACAGACATCAGGATGATTTCTGGCAACCGGGACATGACCACTGGACTGGACTGTGGAACCTTACCAAGTCCAGACCCTCAGAACACTTTCTTTCTGGATTGGTGGCAGGAAACACACTGGTGGAAACTCCTCGGCAGGAAGCGGCACTAGATCTCTGGTGCAGAAAAGTGGATAGAAGTCATGGTAGAGGTGCCCCTTGAAGATTTCTTCAGATGGTTGGCACTTTGGTACTTCTGGGTGTCAGGCAGCCCTATTTCAGGGTACACACCTCTTCTGGGTGATATTCAGAAACTTCTCTTCCAGCGGTCACAGACATTCCTCTGGACCCTGAGCTGCACAAATGGACACCTTGGCTTCAAGATATCCAGGAACTCCTCTTCTGGACGGATGAAGATCCCTTCTCTGGAAGGCAGGCACACGGAACTGGCTTTGAGGGCAGTTCAGATGAAGAGCAACAGTTGCACAATGTTCCTTCATAGCTACGGGAAGAGGTCGCCTATCCAGGTCCTCTCGGGTTTAGTCCTTGAGTCAGCACAGCAGCCTTTTGATTTTGGTGAAGATTGCAGCCTCAGACCTCTTCCTCCTGCTGGACGCAGGATACAAGCTTAAGATGACTTCAGCTTCTTGCATCAAGTTTCTTGTTTCAGCTTCTGACAAAGAGGCAAGTGTGATGTGGCCTATTATACAAAACACTCCCCATTCACTCAGGCTGAGATAGGCTCAGCTGCCAATCACACACACGTGCATTCATACAGACGGAACACAACTCCCAAGCCATTCAGTGCGCTACACTACACTCGAGCATTGTGTCACACAACAAAACCAGACACCAAAAAAAACAGAATGTATATTGACCACTCACTCCATTCATCCAGTTTCCACTCCAATGGTGTACCCACAACAAGCAGTCCCTGGGCAAGGTCCAGACAGTCTGGCAGGAGACAGCCCAAGAGGCATATATGGTCCTTCCACACATCAGCCATTCAGGGGAAGGGAACAGAGCCAGGGCTTCTCAGTACTTTGAGAGAATCAAGGGGGAAAGGCAAAGGACACCAAATATCCACCAGTGCCCATCTCACCAGTGTTGCCAGGTCCGCTTATTATAAGCGACTTTGGGCTTGTTTTTGCCCAAAGTCGCTTATAATATTTGGAGGTCGCTTGTCGCGGTTTTCGTCCGCTTGTTGGACCGTCTCTGCGCGTGTAATTGGGATTGCAGTTAAGCCCATTACACGTCGCACAGAGCGTCCTGCACTGGGCTGCTGGCAGCACTTGACGGCAATTGCTGCTTTGTCTTGCTCTCGGGTGCGCCCTGTATTTTGAATATGCTTAAGTGTTTGGCACTGATGGATCGTTACTTGCCCACCAGGTGGCCCATCAATGCCAAATGCCTAAACATATGCAAAAAAAGCGCACTTTAAAAGTTTTGTCATGCAGGCAGACACACTGACATGTAAAGATGTAAAGAAGGGGATTGGTTTAGTTTAGCAAGCGTCACTCTATAGCAATATTATCCTGGTGATATCCCAGTGCTGACGCATTATCCACTAACATCCTTTATTTATTTATTTTTAAAAACTTTTTTTGCAAGACTGGGTTAGAGGATTATTGGAATTATATATACAACATTTTCTCAGAAAGATGTATTCAGGAAGGCCATGTTTCTTTTCAGCTTCCAATTGGCCATGTTACAATATTATATAGCGCCTTGGATTAAGGCGCTATATAAAACAATAAATACAAATATTTCAGGGCCGTATTATTTTGCAATCTGGGACTTCTAGTCGCCATGCAATAAAATATTGCTGTTCTAACACACTATGTCAGTGTTCTGTCTATGTATGTTTTTCTTGTTGTGTTATGTTTCTTACTTTTGAGACCTTTCCACAACTTTTTAGGTGCACGCTTGTTTTTTCCGCTTATTTGGATGGGAGTCAGCTTGTTTTGGGCTTGTTTTTGAAGGGCATTCAGCTTATTTTTTCCTTCCGACCTGGCAACACTGATCCTCTTACACACCAGAAGAAAAGGTAAATGGTTACACGGGGAGCCAGACACAATCAGGCTCCGTAGTGATTCTAAGGTCCAGCTTTTTCGGACCTCTCAGGTTTTACCAGGCCGTAACCAGGCATTGTTTATGTAATTTCTTCGACCTCTCTGTCTTTTTTGTCCCACGGTCTAGGCAGACTTTTGCAGATCCTTTTGGATCCAACATTCGGGACAACAACAAAAAAAAATCCCCACCCCCAGCACACCACTTCTCAGCCATCCGGCGTCTAGTAGGAATAAACCACCATATTGGGGTTGGTTTGCAGCAATACCTAAAGGTACCGTTTTAAACTTGCTTACTTCATGTTTATATCATTGGTCCAAGGAAGTAGGACAGTTGGGTTTAACAACTTTTTATTATGCTTACTGTCTTAAGCTATACCATAGCAACTATACGCTGTGTTTCCCCTCCATCTAGTAAATTGAGGCACATGCCCATGTCATGTATAGAGGTGGATTTTATTGCATTTTATTTTTACTTTCACTTACCTCGGACAGTTAAGCAGCACATAGGCCGGTGTAGGCCACTCCCTGTTCACCTTCACAATTAAACTAGACACTTTCCCCTAAGTTTTCATTTAAGGGTCCTGTATTCCTGTGACAGTAACAAATGTATGTACATGCCCTTTAACTATGGTGCATCTTACAATCCACTTTAGTAACTTGAGCTCCCCTTAAAATCTCTTACAGGGTACTCCACTCCGTGGCTCCATGAAGAAGGCTGTGACCCATCAAAGCCGAAACGTCCTGGACCCCTCCACCACTTTGGTGTACAGGATCCCCCTTGATTCTTAGTTAAGATCTATTTCAGAGACGTCGACCAAATACCATTTTTTGGTCACCCTTTAGCCTGGCTATGTTACAATCAGAATAACATATAAAACAGAATGTATTAGTGGCAACATGATGCCTTCGTACTAATGTCATATTTTGGATTAATGTTGAGATACAGCACATGCATGTATGAACCGACTTCATTTTCTGTTTCATGCTTTGCAGCTTCATTGTTTTACACTCTACTGTCAGGTGGGGGTGAAACATGTTCAAACCCCCCCCCCTGCTTTGTTTGATATTCACAAGTTTTTGATATAAATGTTTAAAGAAATAAGGACAAGCCACTTAATAAAAGCTTGTCTTGCATAAACTAATGATTTTGTACATGTGGATGATTACTGTTGTTGTTCATGTACTGCTATCTTTGGTAATTATTCAAATTGCGATACCCAAAGATAGGATACTGTCTTTAAACCTATACTGCAAAAAATATATTGTAGTTAGCATAGACTTCACCAGTCAGGACAAACCCCTCTTGTTGCACGCATTTATTTTCAGCCCCTAGTCCTGAATCTGGTTTGGGCTATCCCTCCAGTATACTTTGTTTGTGATATAGCCGTGTGCTATTGAAAGGAAGCGCCCCCAATTTCAGCACGATCCTCCCCGCAATGAGAGACAATAAGGGACTCTCCCGTAGTGGGAATAAGGCCAAGACAGAGTGCGGGTGAGCGTAAGTGGGAGTTTATCCAAAGAATAGGGCATGCAAAGAACTCTGCAACCTCGAGAGCGCTCTGTCTGACAATAGCAAAGACAGGCGTATTTCTAATACAAAAAACGTCATCAGAACCTACACACTATAGGGGCACAAGTTAATTGGGATTGGTGGCGTCGACTAACTATAGGTGTTGCTGCAGCGCGGTTGGTCTTTGGCGTGAGGACGTCACTGGTCAGCCTCATGGGTTGGGTTGGGCCTGGCAGGCCAGCTTGAGGTCATCGAAGCGGTGTTGGTATGCTGGGGCAGCCTGTGACAAAGATGAATACCTCTCCTGACTCGTTTGCCCTAGGCCATGCACACTGCAGTTATTCAAGAAACGACATCTAAGTCCATCAATAAATCGCTCAGCAGTTTGTCTTATACAATAAACGCAACGCATGAGGAATGCACCTCTTGAGAGGTCCGGTGATTGTCGGTTAGGGTGAGATTTACCTGTGTCCTATTGACCGGTATTCTAGGTTGAGGGGCTGAGTTTTGGGGCCTGAGACGACTGGTACATGCCTGTCTGCCGCGTTAGAAGTTATTATACAAATGGTCTCTGTGTCTTTGTCCCAGTGATGGGGTCGTTCTTGGGTGGTCTAGGGGGGAGGGTTGTGGACTTTACGAGAGGGTGCTGGTAGATCAGAGGATTCAAAACGTGGGTTTATTACCGTGCTGTAAATAACCAGGTGGTGGGCTGTGGCCTTGGGTGCGGTACCGGGGCCTCTGACTCTCTGAAGCGGCTCCAGCTTGGTTGGGGGAGGTGAGGGAGCGCGCACAGGCCTTAGCTTCCTTATCTGGCAGGCTTGGCGGGTGGGAGGGAGAATGGCCTTGCATATACTCACAAAGGTTTTTTCCTCGTGCGTTGCTAACTTTTAAATGCAGAACTTTTATACTGTTCCGCCTTATTTGATGTCATTTAAACACACATATATATTTCCATTTCGTTACACATTTCTTTAATACAGTCGGTCCGAGTACCTTTTCGTTACCTAACATTATGTTTACTACATGATGTGATTATTTTATGTACATTATACGTTACACGAGTCGTTCTAGGTTATGGCCTACAGAAATTGATGCTCGTTGCGTTAGGTGATTAAGGAACCGTATATGAGTAAGTAAAGGCTATACATTTGGCCGACATCTTTCTCTGTGGTTGTAGCAGCACTAGTCCAGACCTAGGGTGGTATCATGTAATCGTTACATCTTTATGGTTTATCACAGTTTACATGATCTGTTTAACCCGAGGTAGTTTGTTGAATGCCAATACTTGAATTATTTTCTACTTTCTTCAGATAGTGATGCTTCAGCTTTTTTCCCGTTACCCGGCCTCGCGGACCAGGTCATGCAGGGTGCGATATTACATTGTGGATGAGAATAATGTTACAATGTTAGCATCTCGGGTTAGTTCATATCCGACTTTCTCATGGGAACGCGCTCGCAGCGGATCTACCAAGGCTACTGCGGCGGCAGAGATGCATGAAAGGTCCTCCAAAGGTGGGGCCTCGTTACAGTGTGCTGAACTCACGCCATGTTTGCTAAACAAGATGGCTTCTAGCCTAACTGAATTTGGGTATATGCAGGGAACGGATAGGTGTGGGCAATGTCGTCGGCGGGTGACCCCTCCTTCACCTGGGCCCGGTGGCATGAGGGGACGGCCACCGAGTCATGGTCCTCACCTGGGAGAAGGCTGCAGGTGAGGAGGGCCTCGCGGCCAGTCCTCCCCTACATTTCCCCCTTTCGTTACTAAAGTAACGAATTCTTTAGCTCTTCTAATCTTCTGCATTCCTGCTCCTCTATCACTGCGTCATCCCATGCAGGTGTTCCTTTTCTAGGCATCCAGGCTCTGCATACC
This sequence comes from Ambystoma mexicanum, assembly GCA_002915635.3. NCBI lineage: Eukaryota > Metazoa > Chordata > Amphibia > Caudata > Ambystomatidae > Ambystoma > Ambystoma mexicanum. The sequence continues at coordinate 844,985,991 of CM030321.1, read as the reverse complement.
CCCTCAAGCTCTCACCTCTTCTAGCATACTCATCTGGGGTACAGGTTAAATATATACAGTCACCCGTCTCTTCCAAGTCCACCCAGACCTCCTCATACCATTCCAGTTCCACATCTCGGGGGTTCTTTGATAGTGGTGTTGCCATAGTTTGTCTACTATGTACTTATCACGGCACATAGGCACTAACTGGTATCTGGAGTATTATCCGGTCCTGTCTGTACATGTACTTCTTGTGTCGCCTTAATTGTACCACCTGAGTTGCCCATTGTCACCATCATCATCGCACCGTTAGGGACTGCGTTAGCACAACATCGAAGGCCCACCTGGCACAGGCAGAACACCACGAGGAGGACCACCGCAACCGGTATCAATAATTTCATCGTCATTCCAAGCCAGGAGGGAACCCAGGAGAAGATATTGTCGAACCATGAGCTGTCTTTAGCCCCACCTTCCAGCTTCATTTTCTCTCCCAGGTTATGGACTGCTTCAATGACGTGGGACAGGGACCCATTTTCTGCGTCTTCAGAAGGTACGAACGTGCAGCACGCACTTCCTATTTTTTGGCAAACACCTCCATCGATTGCTGTTAGCAGGTCCAGAACATACCTGTTCTGCATGGTCATTAGTCGCAGAGCTCGTAATTCCACCTTTATTATGTTGAATCCTTCTTCAGTGTCATTGGCCAGCTGAATCAATTCCCACCGTGTGATCTGAAGCCATTTTGCATTTGCTCTTGCTTGGACACTTGAAACCAGTGAGGCGAAAAATGTTTCCACGGAGCTGAACAGGCGATACCTGTCTGGGATCTGTGCCAATAAATCGGATGACGCTTGTGATATATAGTTTGATGCTCGCCTGTTCCGTGATAGCTCCTCTTCTTTCCTCCGGAGGACAGGACATAGAGGTGTGCTTCTGCAGTGGGAGACGTCTCGTCCTTGTTCATGTTTCCTTGCGTCTTTTTATTTTTTGTCAACGTGGCTTTCTGGAATCACCATTAGGGCGAATGCAAAGTGGCCATTGAGCAGCTGCCACTCCATGCCTGGGGAAGGTGCAAGTAAGCCTTATTCCCGCACACCCAGTATGTGTCCATTAGTGCTGCTGTTCCTTTTTCATGTCTGGGATGGTGAGAGTTTTTGTTACAGTTTTTGTTCGTTTCCATTGCCACTTTTCCTTCTCCCTTGAAACATAGTTCGTTTTGTATTTCACTTTGTAGCCTTGAAGGGTTTCTCCATCGCTGTTACCCATGTTAGTTTAGAGATGTGTTCTTTCCATATTGGTAAGCACGTTTTTTCCATCCATCGCAGCTTGTCTGGTTGGACACCTCTCAGTGCTTCCGCTTTGCACAGTACTTCTTCATCTTTCCATTTGTTTTCTGAAAACAGCGTCCCTTGTATTGCAAAGAAAGGTTCTTTAGGACAGACCACTCCAGACGCTTTTGAATAGCACGTTTTGTTGTCCTGTATTGTTTTGAAAGAGACATCGTGTGCTTGAAAGGTGTTCTTTATTCTGCACAGTGTGAGATGAAGGAGACATTGGGCATCCACAATGGGCAATTCTCTTGGCAACAACACTTTGGGTGTACCTGATGCATGGGGGATGAGCGAACAGACATAGCAGCTTTCATTAGTTGTCTGTTTAGCTGTTGTACTCATATCTGCATACCATTTATTTGCTTGGTGGGGATGTCGTGGGTCTTCCATCTTGTCTAATCCTAACCCATAATACTCATCATACCCCCTCCTGCTTGTCTCTCTTCTTCGCCTACTTCTCTCCCCCCTCCTATACCTTACAGTTCCGATAGATGTAATAATAGGCCCCCCTTTCTCATTCCCTCCCCCCTTTTCCAATTCTTCATGTAGGGACTTGTGTTCTGTCATTGTAATTACTTTTCCATTTTCCTCAATAAACAACAAGTCGCTGTTTTGTATCGGGGCGGGAAGGGTAGTGGGGCTGTTATATATTTCAGGTAGGGACATTGTGTCATTTTTCATACTTTGTCTTTTGATCGTGAGGCGGCAGCAGTGGGTGGTGCAGTGTAGTAACCCCATAAAGGCGGGATCCATCCCAGATCAAAAATCACCTTCTTTAATATTCATATTTGTAATTGAATTCGTGCCAGGGGCAAGGGTGGTGTTACTCCCCCCTCCCCCCTCGTTCATCTCAGTAGAGATGAACGCTATGACCCAATGTGTCATTAGCAGAATACTGAGATGAAGAACACAATAACACACATTGATAAACCACATTCGTATGAATACGTCAATCTATCTACTAACATTTCTCTAAATCTAACAAATCTATTAGTTGCAGGCTGCCCATCCGATGCCATAGTGAATCCTGTTTGAGACTAAAAGTGCATTAAGTACACGCATGTAAACATTTAGAACGTTGTGAAATTTTTTCGGTAAAAGTATGGGAGTGGGTGAAGGAGGGGTATGTCCACAGACAAGGTAACTTTACAAATATTACTATCAGTACATTATTTCATACATTAAAGAGAAAGTCGAGAGAGAGAGAGAGAGAGAGAGAGAGAGAGAGAGAGAGAGAGAGAGAAGAGAGAGAGAGAGAGAGAGAGAGAGAGAGAGAGAGAGAGAGAGAGAGAGAGAGAGAGAGAGAGAGAAAAACTTCTCCAAAACCCAAAAGGACCAGACAAAACCTTCAAAAGTTGTAAAAAATTATATATATATTATATGTATATACACATGTTCATTTCAGTACGCATGTCGGTGCGCCATTCGTGTTCAGTGTTCAACACTTAATGCACACAAAATTCCCATCATCCATTCTGCACAATTTCATTGTCCGCAGTTTGTCGTGCCTCGTCCTGTACTCACCTTCCGCGGCGTTATAAGCTCTGCGTACGTCTGTCAATGCACCCAGTATCGTAGGCCCTTTACCTTTACTGCTGTCGGTGTGCAAAAACACTACCTCATAAGGGCCATGGAAACGTGGTGCATTCCACCTTCGCACAAAACTTCGGACATATATAAGGTCACCAGGCATTAGTGTGTAATGGTTTTTCGGCATTGTCTCTGTTTCTGTTGTGTTCCCTCCTCTCTTGTAGAGGGGGGCTAGTTGCTTTGCAATTACGCGCGGCTGCCCGTGTCAGTTTTCTCAAGTAACTCTGTGAACTGCCTCTCCTAAATATCGCTGCGCTTTGTGTGCATCAGAACGTTCACGGAGAGGTGAATGCGCTGTGTGCATCCTCCTTCCCGTGACGATCTCATGCGGGGACAAGTGGTGGTCTTTACTTTGGTTGATTTCGTAACTCGAACAAGGCCAAAGGCAGGCAGTTACATCCAGGTCTTTTTAAGGGAAAAACACAGTTTGACAATCTGCTTTTTAACAGACCGTTCATTTTTTCCACTACGCCATTACTTTGAGGATGATAAATTGAACATAATTTGTGCTTTTATTCCCATAGGGTAGTCACTTCCTTGAATAGTTCATTAACAAAATGCGTGCCGTTATCTGAGCCGAATAACTTCGCAAATCCCCCAGCGCGGGAAACACTTCCCGCACTAGGAACTTCGCGCGGCACCCTTCGCATCAGGGCGCGCACAGGGGCCTGCCTCCACCCATCTCGAAAATGGACATACAACCACAATTCATGTAGCGAGAGCCCCTTTACATCTTTTCTCCCATGTCTACATAATCAATGTGGAGCTCTCTGAATGGGCCATTTGGGTTTGGGTTATCGTTCCTCTCAGTGTGCGCAATGTCATGGCCTGAGTTGTAAAATCTGACATGTCGTGCATTCTAAAGCCAGTCTTGTGACATGTTCATGGAGGCAAGGTGCAAACCAATCTTCTTGTATCTTCTGCCATTATGTGTTGCTTTGCGTTATGTGCGGGAAAGTGTAGTTGTTGAAATGCTATTTCTAACAATGTGACTGGCATTACCGCTTTTCCTGAAACTTTTTTGTCGCCATAACAAATCAGTCGGCGATTTGCTGCATCCCCTTTTAGTCCACAGCAATTTTTTCTTCTGCACTAGCTCCCTCTTGCAGCTCTATTATTTCCTGTGTGGGCATCATGTTGTATCCTGTGGGACCTCTTGGCGTGCTTGTGTGGTGGCAACATTGTATTCTCCTACTACACCTTTCTGTAAATACGAAGCTTCTTTGGCAGCGGCGTTCTGCTGCCGCGTTCCCCACAGATATAAAAAATCTGTATTTGTGGTGTGGGCTTGGCATTTTACGATGGCCAGCTGCCGTGGGGTCTTTGGAGAGCCTGCATCAGTTCTTTCAATTAGTTCTGCATGCTGAAGTTCGGTGTTCCATTCTCTCGTCGAACCGCCTCTCCGCCCCCACCCGTGCAATGCGCCGTGTACTGTCGGTTGTCATGTATGCTGAGTCGGTATATATTGTCACTGCGCACCCCTTGGTTCGGCATGCAATGCTTCTATTAGCGCAATTAGTTCTGCTGCTGGCGTGAATAGGTGGGGATGGAGGCGTTGTTGCACTAGTGTCTCGTATCATCTTCCTCGTAATTCGTACAACTGCGTATACCCACATGTTTCTGCTCCTGTCTCCATATCTATTGATGCTCGACCCGTCTACGAAATACACCTCTCCCTCGTTCAGGGCATTCTCAAAATTCACTTGATCCTGACCTTCGCACCTGTGAACGTAGCGGAGTTGTTGGTTTGCATATCCTCTACGGTGCATTGCCTCTGTGATGAATGTTGCTGGGTTCACTGTTTTACATCTTACTATGTGGATGTTTGCGCTGGACAATATTATTTCGTATGCGTGGCGCGTTGTGTCGTCAATGTGCTCTTTGATCGCTCTTTAATATTGCAAAGAGTGAGTGTTCTCCAAACAGTGTCACAGGACAGCCCATCACTATCGTGGCAGCTTTTCTCAATCGCGAACGCGCTGCAGCTCAGAGATTGTTCGCACGCGGAAATGACCTTGCATTACTTGCGTCTAGGGTGCCACTATAGGTAAGCCAGTGGTTTTGCCTAACGATGTCTTTTGTTCAATACTGCTGTCTTCATGTTCCTTTGCAGTGTGAAAATAAGAAGAATTTCGCGTCCATAGTCTGGATTTGCCAGTACTGGAGCGTTTCGATATCAGCTTCTTTTAGTGAGTCAAATGCTGTGTTCATCTCTTCTGTCCATTCTATGTGTTTGTTTCGCTGCTGTGCCTCTTTTAAGTGCCTGTAACAAGGGGCCTTGTGTATGCTGGCATAATTCAATATCCATGCTCGTCAATAGTTGCACATACCAAATAAATTTCTGCATTCTTTTACTGTTTTGGGCTCTCCAAACTGCTCTAATCGCCTGTGCCCTGTCGGGTTATGATCGCTCTTCCGTCCTTTGATATCTGCTGTCCCAAGTAATAGGACCTCGGTCAGACAGTTTTGTAACTTCCCCTTGTCACCTCTTGTACGCTTAT